>OX244273.1:23895121-24631788 GCA_945867215.1 Epinotia demarniana
ATAACATAAGCGCTATCCGTGCACTGTATGAAGCTCTCGTAAAAAGCCACTCGGAGGTCAACTCTAAGGTCTGAGATGAAATTCGAGATCAAAAATATAAACAAACAACTGTCAATTTCAAAGTGACATTCCAGGGGTATACAATCTTGTCTGTCCAATGTGTTTGTCGCAGTACGATAGATACAGCCGTTATATAGTTATAACCCTAGGGATATAATTATATGTCATAACATAGTCATACGAAAGCGATTCATTACTATCTTACTAGGTATATAACTATAATACGTCTTTAGTTTACCTAGTTATATTACTGGATTAAGTTTAGTGAAATTATGTAGTAGGTACCCTATATTTGTTGTATGAATAATTTGCTACGCTATCGCATTGGGAGACTGTAATGATAGACGTATTGTTATTATAAATAAGTAAGTAAATAAATATTACTCAAATAAACTTTCCTAGTCTTGTATTTTTATGCCATTTATACAGGCATTATAAATTCGTTGAAAGATCACGTTTCGACTTTCATCCAATCGCCTAAAAGGTTTTAGCACTAGATTTAGACGAGGCTTGATTTTATTATATTAGTAAGTAGTGAATGTGACGACGGTAAAGGTTCTCCGAGAGGATCATGTCAATGTCTCCTTCGCCTGACACTTTTGATATATTTTGCTTCGGTTCTGTGACCAACTTTGTGAGTAAAATCGGCACAATACAGTGGAATAAGTACCGTAGAACCCCGTGACTTTGCCTGAGATACCTAACATCGCCTATTTTAATAAAAGTTAGGGCAGTTTCCACACAAAACTACTAAATAGAAAGTGTGTTTTGTGGATGGCAATATTCTCGCATAAATTGTGGATGCGGCAGCTAAAATGGATGCTGCATGATTTTGTCTACACTTCACCTACCACCTTTAGAGTCCAACTGTAGACATTCCTAAGCGAAATTTAGACTTTAAGTTACGGTAAACCAAAGTCCCATATAGATTAATTAGTTTCTTGATTTTAACAAGAAAACACGTGTAAATATGTGATTTTTTTTCAAAAAGCTGCGAAATCCAGGCGAAGTCACGGGGTTCTACAGTATTCGAACGAGGGGGCGAAGCGAACGAATTTCTATGCATTCAATTCAGTTTGGGTCGAAAATCGTTGCTCTGTCCGGCCGGCGTCCGGTGTCCGCCATCCAGTGTATATCCCGTTGTTCTCCTCTACAGGTCGCATTTCTCAAGCGATTCTTATGATTTTTGTGAGCATGTTCGTTAATTCCATAGAATTTTTTTGGCGAGTCACTCTTTCGAAATGTTTTTTCTTGAAGTCAAGGTAAGTATTTCTACAACTCGCAGTACAGAGCCACTAGTTTCCTTTAGCGAGAGCGTAACTGATTTCGCCCAGTTTTCGTACTTGACGGTATAGCTAACTATAACTGTGTAGCGCAGCAACTACAGTCTCTCCAGCGGTGCTAAGTTGACTATCGCTATATCGAACTGCTGAAGTGTTTGTACGAAAACGCCACTATGTCAGTCCGACTCCAGGACCAGAGCTCGAAACCTATTCCGCTGCAGCGGGGATTCAGGCAAGAAAATGTTTTTTCTCCAAAACTGTTCACCGCTGCACTAAACGACGTTTTCAAGACTGGACTGGCGAAGGCTAGGCTTAAACATCAATGGCGAGTACATGACGATATAATAGTAGTCTTGGCTGAGACCATGGTGGACTTAAGTACGGTGCTCGATGACCTTAAAGGTCGAATTGGTCTAAGAATGAACATGGATCAGACGAAGATCATGTCAAATGCCCATGTAGCACCAACTCTCATTACAATCGGACATTTTACGCTCGAAGTTGTAGACGATTATGTATACCTAGGACAGATTATCCAGTTAGGTAGGTCCAACTTCGAGAAAGAGGTCAATCGTCGAATCCGAGTCGGCTGCGCAGAAATCGGGAAGCCACGGCACATATTTTCGTCAAATATTCCGCAGTGTCTCAAGACGAGACTCTTTGACCAGTGTGTGTTGCCAGTGATGACATAAGGCACTGAAATTGGTCGCTTACTATGGGCCTTATAAGAAGGCTCAAAGTCACCCAAAGGGCAATCGAGAGGGCCATGTTGGGAGTTTCGCTGCGTGATCGCATCAGGAATGAGGCTATCCGCAGCAGAACCTTAAGTGGCAGTGGGCGGGGCACATAGCACGTAGAACCGTTGGCCGTTGGGGCGGAAAGATTCTCAAGTGGCGACCACGTACTGGAAGGCGCGGCGTGAGAAGGCCACCAGTGGCTTAAGGGCGTGAATTGGAAAATAATAGATAATTAATTGCTTTAAATTCCCTCAACCGAAAATTTGCTAAAGTATTGTCTTCATGCACAAACGCTCCATTATTATTTACGACACAATCATAATAGGATAGTATTTTACATCATCATCAATATCACTTAATGAAATCTGAATGAAACTTCACTAACCTAGGTATTTATTGTTTATCCAAAAGGGGCATTCTCCATAAATGTGTAATATTTTTCTTGTGCACGGAAGGCACAGCCTGTCTTTGCCACAACCTGAGACTGCATCTCACATGGGGGCGTGGTTTTCGCGAATCGACTCAAATCAAGGCATCCCTTTAATGTGCGGCCGCTCTTGTGTTGCGCGGACACAGCCCGTCGGTGCAGTAAGCGACCAGTTTCATAACAACATAATTGTGTGTCGTAAAGATTATTTACAAATAACAATACGCAAAATATGTTGATTTTCGCGTATCTATAGAATGTGGCTTTGGTTTAATTGCATCGACCACGATTAGTAAACGATTTGGACAGTTATGTCCCGCTGCGCACGCGATGTTTCAATTACGGCGGCCATTTTTCACCGCTATCATTGCGCTTGATTAATGAAGGTATCGAGCGGTGGACAGGTGGGGGCGCAAGTGTTAAGATTTGGTTAAGGTCTAATTAAGGCTCTGTAAATTCATAAAATACTGCCCGCGCCGCCCCGCCCCGAGTTCGGAGAAATTAGGCGCAGCGGCAAGCGGGTTATAATAAAACCAACGCAGATATATCATTATCATATCATTCGAAAGACGTCCACTGCTTGACGTGGACCCTCCCCCCAAAGCGTATTATAATGACTGGTCCTCGCCACCCGCAACCAGCGGCCTCCTGCAACCTTTACCAGCCCCGATATACAAACTTACAAAGCTATGATCTCACAGAATGTAACGTTTACCTGTTTACTGATGGTTGAGGTCGTCCGCGCGCCAGTTGCAAGACTCGCATGCTCTGCTTCAAAAACATTTTCAAAAATATTATACTTGCGCCTGCAACATTGCCTGCAGCCTATTCTCATGTCATTTTTCTAGTCGTGAGCTTAAGTAAACAATGATTCCGAGCTTTCTAATACGTTCCTATAACGAATAATTCTTAATTTCGCCCTGTCATTAGTTCATTACACACGCGCGTACGCGTACAGGACGTGCGCTTAGTTACACCCTACATACCTGTTTTTCTGCTATTTTGGCTGGATATAACCGTTATTATGTAGGTTTGCTGAAAAATCTCGATCCATATCTCCCCTTTTCCGTGTAGGTAGTAGCTTTTAGGTATATGTATAGTTTCAATTCTTTGGAAGTCCACGTAACGTGACAAAAATTTTCCTCTTTACGTATCGCTTCTCACTCGGCTCCAAACGTGCCTTACAGAGAATCCAAACAAAGCATTAATGTCAATTCCATACATGGGTGAACAATTTCTTGAAATATGAGAAGTAGTTACGAACATTACCCTTTACCTTTTGTACTAATATTACATTGCACATTTATCACCTCTTTATTATCGGTAAAGGGAACTACCTAAACTATTGTCCCCCGCGGCTATGAAGTCAATCCTGACACAATGGAAAAAATTACATATTTACTATTCTGTCACACGCAATAAATAAAAATGTAATTTTTTCCTATGTTGACATTGTCATTATTCAGAAACTTCATAGATGCGCAATGACCGCAATGTGTCGGGATTGACTTCATAGCCGCGGGGGACTGTAATGAATAGTTTTAGCTGGTGCAATGCGTTCCATCGTAACCAGTGTCAGAGAGCGGGACAAAATGATAATCCGGTGAGAGTGATATAACATTACCATTAACAGGTAAAAATACAACAGGTGGGTACATGACATTTAATTCCGATTCAATTTTGCGGTGATGCTATGTATCCCTGATAGGTATATTTATTTGGTACCCGCCTTTTAAGAGCATAAATAGAATGAGTACCTGAATTCTGGGAGCAAAGATATATTCATTTCTGACGAAGGAATGTTTTCCGTTTATTTTTATTAATATTTCTTCGGCACGCTCTGCAGCTTAAACGGTCAGACTGATTTTAACATGAATGAGAGGAATCGTTCAATATGTTTTAGTGGTAGGAATGATTAAGACTTTCAATATCACTCTTTTTATAAACCGATTGCTCTCTTGATACTCGAAATGTTAAAGCAATACTTCAACCAACACGCCTGAACCATATTACAATCAAATTAAACAAAACATGACATTGCAATTATTGTGCGCTCGCCTGTACCCGCGTACCACCGCGGCCTATTTACCCACTAGCGCCTTTGTGCACCATTGTACCGCACAATTAATGTTACCCCCATTATCTACCACCACGAATGAAGTGCTCGGCTTGAGTTGAACCAATTCGATTGTTGAATGAATTTTCGAGGAATTTGATATTTAAATATAACCTTGTAACTTTACCTAATTAAACTTGGCTACAGTACTAAACCATAAATGGTTCGATTCAAGATCTCTAGGACTAGTTTCTTAGTATACATATTTATTTCAATATTAATTTGTTCTTTTTAATCCCTGATGCACGCTAGCGAGGGGTGTCTAACTATCTGTGTGCCTTTCTGTGGTATGCTAGATCGCTAACGAATGGAGGGATTAGAATGTGGTTTTCTTTTAATAATTAAGTCTTATTCGTCGAGATGTTGGCTGTTTGTTGTTTCAGGAGTCTTTTAATTTTATGTAGTTGTTGAAGAAGCACTCATAATTTACTGTAAGTACCTTTTGCTGCTTATTCTAAAGGCTAACGATTGTCATAATTAAGTTTCGAAACTCAAATCGATCCTAGATTGCACAACCTCTATTATACTATTTCGGACCGATATTTCTCAGGTGGAATTTGTGCACCAGTGAAGCAACAGCCCTTTATATATTGGCTTGCCAGACTATAAGTAGGTATCTTAGGATTTCTCTTTCACCAGAAACACAACAGATATTAATGATGCAAATCTAACGAATCTTCTTCCTTGCTTTGACAAAATCGTGTGACAAAATTAGGATGAAAGATGAAACTTATTACTGCTTGATTATGTTTCACTAATTATATCCGCAATACCGGAACAAAGCGGACTCAGCCGGACGCTTTCATCTGCCGTAACAAAGTTATGGTTCTAGGAAATTTCATTAATATGAGCATACTCTCAGATTTGGCGGGAATTTGTATGCGGTATTTTGTTACGAGAGCTTGCTGATGTTACGCAGATCTCCTAACTGGTTGGTAAACTGTCAGTATTTTATTTCAGTTTATTAGCACAGAGCAGTATAATATTATAACATAGTTTTTAGCTGTAGGAAAAATCCTGATTGATGATTTTATTACTGAATCCATGATATCTGTAGGGCACAGGAACAATTTATGTAGTATATCTTCGTTTAATAGATGCGAGGTATCTCCAGTGGCTCTATGAGCAGTTGAACTCAAGAGTCTGTATTTTTATTTTCTTTTTATTTAGAAAGCCTAAATTACAAGAAATCTGTATAATCTGTATGTATCTGTAAGTACTCTAATTATTTTATTATCTGTGTTATTTTTGTCACGTTTGAAACAGAGAACTTCCTTTGCTTCGCTCGCTCATTCAATCATTGTAAGAACAGCCTCTTTTGCTTACTTTCACCCACCACCAACCACCAAGCGACCGACCGACTAAGACCGTTAGCTTATTTGCCGGTTGTACCTTGTCTTACCGAGCATTATTCCATCAAATGTATAGTTAAAGCAATAACGCGTAATTTAATGTCGGAGAGGCAACCGGATGGCTTGCGGTATTTGAGCTCCCGAAGTGTTGTGGAACCGCCCTGTGCAACCCGAACTGACCCAACTGTGACTGGTTCAAAACGGGAGGGGGATGGTAAAAAAAAAAATTTCGCGAGGGAACCGATTGAAACGCGGTAGCCTGAAAGTGTGTGTGTTCATTTAAATTCTTATAATCTTGACTAAGCGAACATTGTACTGTTATTTAAATCATGAAGTAAAATAATTTAATCTAATCTATATAATGAAATTTTTATGTCATCCCTCCTGGTCGCACTAGGAGGGATGGAGCCAAGTAAGCGAGCGAAGAAAAAAAAGAAACCGGCAAAGTGCGAATCGGACTCGCGCTCGAAGGGTTCCGTACCATACTACTACTTACTTACGAGTACTTGCGTTTGAAGACCAAGCTCATCCTGAGGGTTGAGAGGTTGGAGTCCCGCCACAAACCGAGTTTCAATTAATTTGTGGTGAGAGTACCAACTGACAAGCTGTCGACCTTCATGAAGGAGGAGATCTGGCCGAAGGGTGTAGTTTTCCGGCGATTTCGAGGCCGGTTATTTGACACATAGAACATGCGTCGCGCGTCGCCGTCTTAACGTGTATTTGTGTTATGTTATATTGATATGTATGTTAGGCTGTAAGGTATTTGTAAATATGGGCCTTGTTGCCTGACTCAAATAAATAAATAATAATAAATTATCTATAAAAACAGTTGAAAAAAAGTTTGTTGTATGGGTATATTATTGAGTACAGTTGGGTCAGTTCGGGTTGCACAGGGCGGTTCCACAACACTTCGGGAGCTCAAATACCGCGAGCCATCCGGTTGCCTCTCCGACATTCATTTACGCGTAATTGCTCTGAATAGTATGTTTTGCAGAATTTTCATTCATCGAACACTCATTTACGGAAATTTGATGAAACGAAAAATTTTGTGAAACCATGCATTCGGTGAAACGTTTGTCAGGTGAAATAAGGGGATATTTAGCCGTGTTTAAAAATAAGTGCTGTCGAACATAGTTTTGGGTGTAATTCCCTGTAAACTAGTCTAGACTTTACTGTATACATTATACAAATTCCTGAGCGTGGGTTTGCAACAGAATAGCCGGCATAATGCTTGATGAGTCGGCTATGTTGGAACGTAGTTGTTCGTGGAAGTTCACTGTATTTTGCGAGGGAATAAAACTAATAAAGGTGTTATTTTTACGTCGTTGGTTTTAAGAGGTGGAAAGTGTAATGGTATTTTCACACCACATGCTCGACAATGCCGAATTATAGGTCATGTAAACCCTACCGAAAGCAAGACATTAAATCCCTTGGTATTAGCCGGGTTATAATGTTGTACTGAATTTCATTATAACCCGCTGGTTAATAATATGATTTCACTTTTCATAATTCTTATTACTATATGCATAAAGTTTAATTTTGCTAAACACAATTTGTCCTAGGCCATGGCCTACTTGATTTGACAAAATAAATGAAGTTTGCCTCCGTGTGAACCCCGGTCCGGAGGAGCGCGGTGTTCGAATTTCGAATCTAGGACCACGGCTTGTGCTTTCGAATTTGGAACGTCGCGCGCCTTCATTTGTTCACGCGTGACGAACAAATCGAGTTCTTGTAGGTGCCTATAGAAGATTTAATTTCAAAAATAATATTGAAAATGTCGAGTGATGAAAGTGTTTTGACTCCTGAGTTTATCAAATTAGACAACTCAACCTCAATAAACGTACCAAATTATCTTTCCATAATTGGACTAACGTGTCTAATGTTACTATGTACTTGGAATTTGCTAAATAAACATTATTTATCTACTGAGCCTGTTTTTTTGTCTCGCATAAGGTGTGAAAAGTAGAGTTTACACCTCGGGGATAAGACTGTTTTAGTCTTGGGCGGTTGAACCCCTCACTGCACTCAGGACTCAGTCTTAATTCCCTCGCTTCGCTCAGGAATTAACTTATAACTCCCTCGCTACGCTCAGGAGTTAAATTATGAGTCCTTCGTTACGTCCGGGATTCAATTCGCTCCCGTGACATAAAACAGTGCTTTATCCCCTTGGTGTATAATCTACTATTGTGAAGTTAGAAACAATTGTACACTTATTTTTTCGTGCAGTTGTAGTGACAACGGTAGAAATAAACGTTCCATTCTTAGGACCGATTTTTCAATCTCTAGATAAAGTTATCCGTCAGTTAAAATTATCACCATCTTTGTCATAAGTCATATGAAAGAAAAGGACAGAGCTAACATTTATCTGACAGATAGTTTTATCTGTCATATTTTTAAACCAGAGCGGGCGCGAGGTAGGAAAATATTTTACAGTACATATGGTGCTACTTTCCCGCACTAGTGCGGAAAAGTGCACTTTCCGTGCATATGTCAAAACTTTAAAGAGCCATATGTGCAGTAACACGTTGTACGATACACGTGCGAATAGGTAATTTGCAACTCGTGTCGATTTAAAACACTCCCTTCGGTCGTGTTTTAATTTATCTCCACTCGTTGCGAATTTCCTTTTTTCGGCACTTGTATCGTAAATAACTATTTCACACTTTTCATTCCGAAAAGTAAGTTTTGCTCCACGACGAGAGGGATCAAAATGCTACTTTTCTGTTCAAGCTACTTTTTTATTTATTTATTGGCATGTTAAAATTTACGCAATGTGCCAATTGAACACAGATCTTGATAAAATAATCGATTTTTATTTCATCGTTGTCGACTAAAAACGAACAAACTCACTTATTTCAAGTTTTAACTTTATCAACGTTATATGCAAAATTATGAATTATTCGTAATAGGTGGTACGGTGGTACCGAATGAAAAATTGTAATAAAAATTAAGAATTTGTTTTATAACTTTTTAAGTAATTTTAATAGTATAAATTTCTTCATATTCGGTGCGAAAAATAGTATGTTTCACTCGGTAGCAATATTATCTTTGTCTCGGGCGTTAACACTTGTATCCCTTACTACGCTTAGAAATACACCGCCCACGCCGTAAATGGCCTTCCAATCCAGAGTGAAAACTAGACCTTATTGAGATTAGACCGGTTTCCCCACGAAGTTCTCCGTCACAGCAAAGTCCTTAAATATCATAGGTTCATCCATACGTTATTAACGTTTTTTTGGTAAAGGCTTTTTATATACAGCTTTATACACCTGCGTACGTAGATTTTTTGAATAAACTATCACTTAAATTATGCGTTTATTGCCCTTGATATAAGAAATTAAAGTCGTTCACGCTAAGTGTCACCACATTACCATTCCCACAGGGCCGTCGTTTCACACGTGTGTTTACTCCGAATTAATCAGACTGAATACTGCATGCAAATTGGCGTTAAACGGCGTGTACTGCAATTAGACGTCGCTCGGGACTGGGCTGGCTTAAATTACAGAACCACCATAAACTATATAAACCTGCTATACTGCACACAACATGACCAAACATTAAAAAGTAAGTTCAGCTTTGCGAGTCATAGAATTATGTGGTCATCAGAGAAAATTGTAAGGGTCGCCGTCGTCGGATAGGACATGGAGGACTATATTTCATACTATATATTATTACTAACGGCTCCGGCTGGGACTAGTCTGTCTGTTTCTTTTTCACGATTACACTGCTTAACCGATTGAGATGAAACTGGGTATGAATATAATTTGAATCCCAGAAAAGGAAATACTTTATATAATCCGGAAATCAACCCCTAAGGGGAACTTTGTGGGAAATGTGATCGGCTGAATTTACCAATCGATACCTAGATGTCTAGTTATATGGATTCATTGGAAGGCTCAAAGTCAGCAAAAGGGCTATAGAGCTGAATGGCTATAATTCTGCAAGTTTACCTGTGGATCGCATCAGAAATTAGTCTATATGCAGCAGAACAAAGGTATCTAGCAGAACAAGACAAAACCAAAACCAAAGTGAAATAGACAAGTCGATGTTTTTACATTCGGTTAGCGAACGTGAAACCTATAAAATAATAAAAAGTTTAAAAAATAAACACAGCTCTGGATATGATGAAATACCACCAACCTTATTAAAAACATGCGCTTACGAGTTAACCCCACCTCTAACCCAACTCATTAATCAGTCGTTTGCAGAGGGAATCGTTCCAGACGACTTGAAGATAGCCCTAGTTAAGCCTGTGTTCAAGAAGGGTGACGTTTTGGATCTCAGTAATTATCGTCCAATCGCGCTACTGTCGTCTATATCAAAAATATTTGAGAAAGCGGTGTGTAACCGCCTAAACGCCTTTCTCGAAAACTATAATTTGCTTCATAATAACCAATATGGCTTTAGAAAGAATCGCTCTACATCATTAGCTGTTTTAAACTACGTGCAAAAAATCCTTACTGCTTTAGATAACAAAAAAAATGTGGTCGGTTTATTTCTAGACCTATCCAAAGCCTACGATAGAGTCTCCCATGATATTCTATTAAAAAAACTATTTAATCATGGAATTAGAGGTATAGTGTACGACTGGTTCAAGTCCTATCTGAAAAATCGCGTCCAATATGTTCAAATTGAGTATAAAAATTCCGCTACAAACGAAATAGAGCACACACGCTCAGGAAAACGAGCACTTCATGGGTCCATACCCCAGGGAAGTGTACTCGGTTGTGTGCTATTTCTGTTATACATTAATGACCTACCGAAAGTCCTCTCCAAATATAATGTCCTATTTGCAGATGACATCTCCCTTATGTTTGAATTTGATAAGAATGATAACCACAATGAAATTCTAAAAAATACCCTTTACGATATTAATGAGTGGCTGTATCTGCATAACCTACTAATAAATTTAAATAAGACAAAGCTCATCCAATTCTATCCAATCCAAAAAAAGAGCAAATTACACATAAATGTTGACATAAATAGTATAACGTTAGAAGAAGTGAACAATTTCAAACTATTAGGCATTACTCTTGACAGTAGTGTTAACTGGAAGGAACATATACAGTTGACCAAATCTAAAATTTCTAGCTATACTTACGCTTTGTTCAACCTGCGCAGACAAACAGACAAAAAAACTGCACTATCAGCCTACCACGCGTTCGCGCACTCGCGGCTCAGCTACGGCATCGCGTTATGGGGTGGCAGCACGGATGCCCACCATCTGTTCATCATGCAGAAAAAATGCTTGCGAATCATAGCAGGAATCCAAAGCCCAACTAGTTGCAGGTCTTTCTTCAGAGAATACGGCGTTCTGACCCTCCCTTGCCAATATATTATGGCATTAGCTATCTATGTCCGAAATAATAAACACAAGTTTCAGGAAAATAAAAACCCCAGATATAAATATCAGCTGCTCCAACCCGCTGCTAAAATCAAAATGTTGCAAAATAGCCCAGAATTTATTGCTGTCAAAGTATACAACAAACTGCCTGCTTGTATTAAATCTCTATTCATTTATAACTTGTTCTACAAAGAGTTGAAATCATTGCTGTTACGAAAATGTTATTATTCTTTAAATGAATATATGTGTGATACTGAAAACAATGAATAATATAATGCTATAAAATGGAATACTTTGCTAGTCATGTAAATTAAAATAATTAGAACTTGAATTGTATAAAAAAATTAGGTATAATTAATTTATAATAAATTGTTTGCTTAGTCTGCCACTATAAAGTCTTAAATGTATAATTTATGCCCATATGTATTGTACCATAGCTTAATTAGGTTAAGTATATTGCAATACCCAAAATGGGTGCATGTTGATACCGTTCACTCCATTTAACACCATGTAAAACACATGTAAGCAATTAAATAAATAAATAAAATAAATAAATAAATAAATCTAACCTATTTAGCCCACCGACTCTCTTCGCTTAAGTGGCAGTGGGTGATGCACATTGCACGTAAATCCGATGGCCGTTGAGGGGAAAGGTTCTCGAGTGGCGACCGAGTACCAGTAATCGCAGCGTGGCGTGGGTATAGGCCACCACAAGGTGGACTGATGACCTGACCCCGTAGCATGGACGGCCTTATCACAAGATAAGATAGAGCGTCCGACTCGTTCTATTGAACAGTGTCAGCCAGTGACGAACGTTCTATCTTATCAATAATCGTGTGATAAAGCCGACCATGCGACGGGGTCTGGTAAAAGGTCGCGGGAGACCGCTGGATGCGGGTGGCGCTGGACCGGTCATACCGTGGAACTCTTCGGGGGAGGCCATGATAGGAAAAATCCATAGTCTGTTAGACTCACCGTTATTGAATCGATAAGGAGTGATTAATGTTTATATAACTAAGAAATAAATCCTTTTAAAAATGCCGCCTACCAATGTATTTGTTTACTCTCCTGACCGACAATTTGTTAAGAAATAGACCCATTACCCGCAGTCGGGCTATCGGCGGGTTTCATTAATAGTATAAAGTTCCAAATGACGTGTTGGTGTGGACGCCTGCTGATTGAGGGTTTGCGTGAGGCGGCCTTCCTATCGATACTCCCGTGCCACTTTCACACCGAACCGTGCAGTTAACACTTTCACAGCCAAGAATCCATCTCGCGGCCGCTCAGTTCGTCAAGACACTTTCCCTTACTTAGGAGGGTTATCCAGCAACGGAAAGTTGGCTGTGAATGTCCCAACGGTTTCGTGTCCCTGTTACGAACAGCGCCCTGGGGAGAAAAGAACTCCGAGGAATCGAATACCTTCGATATTTATAATTTAATTTGGCTTAACGCTAGTATATGCCATGATCATTATTTGCCATAAAAGTGATCTCTGAAACCGTGACATTTTTTAGGACAAATTAAACTTTGTGTAGAACCCTGTAGCTTAGGTTAGATTTGTTTTACAAAAATACTGAAAAGCTGACAGTTTCTGAGAAAAACGAATTCGGGCTAGTGTAGACTATGGCAAACGTTAAATTTAAGACCAATTAAAATATACGGACGTCATTATTAACCCCAGAGAAATATCAGATCCCGGCATCGCGTTGGGCTTCTTCCTCTTGGTCTGTTCCATCTTTCCTGCCACCATGCAGTGATTTTTTATACACCACATCATCATCATCATTAGTCGTTCCCTCAATGCTGAGGATCGTGACATCATTTCCTGTTCTTGTGAACCAGACTTCTCCAAAGGCTCCTATCACCCGCTTTATGTATGGCCTCGCGCAAGTGTGCAAGAGTGCAGTGATTTGTGTGCTCCATCTAGCCGGTGGTCTGCCTCGAGGTTTCTGGCCCTCAACATTTCCCGTCATAATAATCCGCTCCTGGCTATATGAAGAACGTCGTGAGAGGTGTCCAAAGTATGTGAGAATACGGTCTTGACATATTGTGGATAGTCGACGATGTATGTGCAGCTCTTCGAGAATGCAAAAGCATCGATGCGGATTTTCATTTGAGCTCGGATAGTCCAGATCCCTGAGCCGTAAAGAAAGATGGAGAACACGAGGGAGCGCACAAGCATGATCTTTGTACACCACACCGAGGCGTAAATTACGCAAGCAATCAACCACGCCTTAACACAAGACACATGCCTGGAGGTCTTGCACAACTTGCGAGCCGCGCGCGACTCAGTGTCTCATGTCTCACTCGCACTGTTTAAATTTAAAAGGAGGGTAGATTTTTCAGGTCTCGCGTCGCATCGTCAGTTGTGATGTCTCTTTATAAGCGTTCCAAGTAGAAAGAGATGGATAGCTGTGCTGACATCCTAATAATTAACAAGGGGTATGTTATTTATGACCTTTGGCAGCAGCCTCCTGACTGGTGCACGGTGTGAAGGCGGCCCAAATTTCGGAAACCATTTGTATTGTGAGCCGACGCGTTTGATTGTCACATTTTTGTTTGGATAATTTGTGGTTTTGTCCGGCGTGGTTTAGTTTTAATTTGTTATAATTAGTCAAATAAAATTGATCAAGTACAATGGAAATATATATAATATAAATATGTATGTTTTTTAAAAATAATTATCCACGCTATGATCGACGATGGTCGGATCGTTTTATTTTTATTAACAAGGCAGTCATTATTTAAAAATAGTTAACGTAGTTATAATAAAACAGAAGGCACAAGTATGAATAGTTTTATTATTTCGAATGAAAGGAAAAAAAAATATTCATTCATGATAAAATATTGTATTATACATGTCAACTTAAATAATAATGATTTACATTTCATTTTAAAATAATGTTATTACCATGTGTAAATTATAACCATGCAATATTTTTCATGGTATTCTAGTAGTCATAATTTTAGTTTTATCTTTTGTCAGCAACGTTTTATCGTTTTCAGGGTTCCGTACCTAAGGGGTAAAATGCGAACCCTATTACAAATACTTTACTTCGCTGTCCGTCCGTCTGTCACCAGGCTGTGTCTCACGAACCGTGATAGTTAGATAATTAGTTAAAATTTATACAGATGACGTATTTTTGTTGCCGCTATAACAACGAATACTAAAAAGCAGAATAAAATAAATATTTAAGGGGCTCCCATATAGCAAACGTAACTTTTCTTGCCGTTTTTGTAGATAATGGTACCTACGAAGCCCTTCGTGCGCGAGTCCGACTCGCACCTGGCCGGTTTTTCCGATAGCTCAGTTGGCATATATGCCTGTGGTCATCGATGCGAATCCGGCTCGGAACATTCAATTTTCCTTTAATATGAGCGCCATTGCCGCGCATCCATAGTACGTTTGTACCAATACAAAACTTTTTTTGTACTCGTCGATTAAAATCTGTGTATTAAGATTTCATAGAGAATACTGCAACGTCACTCTTTTCGTCATTGAATAGTCTATGTTAGTTCCGAAACAACCGAAATAACTTTTTCGATACGCTACAGACAATCGAAAAAAATTTGAAAATAGAACTTCGTATTTCAATAATATGTGTCCTTGATCCGATACAAAATTGCCAATCTATGGCGTTTCGGTACGATGCAGCGTCGCGTCGCCTGTCAAAAATCTACTTAAACTGGCTGCTGTATCCAGGGCATGAAAACAATAAAAATAAACTACGCCTTGTGATTGGCCAATCACAGCACAGTACTGCAACATTACGGACGCCGGTGGTGTGATTATCTATGGATTATCTTGTGTAAAAGAAGTCGGATATTAGAATTAGACAATATAGTACTTACGAAGCGATAATTAGTTTTCGTATTAATGACTTAAATTATTAATTTTAATGAACTCGTACAAAAAGTATTGTTCACAATACTGTCATAATCAAGCTTTTTAATCTCGTACCTTACTTAGGCCACTCAGCAAGCTTCGTGGCCTAAACACGGTACTTGACTAAAAAGCTCTCTATTATAACACGATTGTGAAAAATACTATTGTGTCACTCCAAACCAAGGGTATAGAAAGTCAATAAACTACACTTTTTAAAATTTTACAGGGACTACATAGACATATTTTGAATAAATGACGTTATTTTGAGGCTACCTTTTTGTTTACTAACAATCTTATCATTTCAAATGATGTTTAAGGTAGAATCAGACAGTTCACTTGAGTGAATGTTCAGTCGAGGGAATGCTTCATTATTGTATGATGTTTTGTTTCACTTTTCGTTCAGACTGGTCATTTTGAGTGAAAGATGCAAAATGAAACAACGAAAAGTGAACCGTCTGATTCTACCTTTACCAACCTACTTAGTTACACATTAAAGTTACTCAAACCCACACTAATAAATACGCCATTAATTAATTTATGCATCTATAAGCAGTATAATGGCGTGTCAAACCAAATGTCTTCGTGTTATGCAGAGGTGGATGCATTTGAATGTAAGTACTTGACAGCGAAAGTGAGTTCAAGAGTTCAAGTTTACCGCAAAACCAGTGAAAGTCTGACCTCCAAACACGCATAATTGTTATGACTCACGGAAGTGTTATACATATTGGTTGAATGGGGAGGTGGGTTGGAAAAGGGTGTGAATGATGTAATGACTGTCAATAGGTTGCCTGAAGATTTTATAAAATCGTTCGTGAGACGTTGTTTGCAATGGCGGCGCCGAAAGTTGTCATTGTAGTAAATTACTTTTCTACTTCAGTAGAATTCTTCACATTTCCTTGTTCATATGTAGCTATAATAAAATCAGGGTAAATTTAATGATACCTGTTTTGGTTGTGGCACAAATTAAACGTCGGTACAGGATTCAGCAATGTCCTTTATAAATTTCTTTACTGCTTAATACAACATAGTTTTATTACTGCCTTATTTTATTTCTAAAGGTGTCGTGTCATAAGGTGACCTGCGGGTGTATATTTATAACTTTCTCTTATAATGTAAAGTTGGGAGAAAAGTTCAAAAGTGAATAACTAAGGAGAAGCTTTATATGTCCATACTTACCTCAGAGAGAAGAGTCTCTGCTATGTGCATAGAGTAAATTAGTTTCCTTACAAATACACTTTGATTTAGATCGACGCCTACCCGAACTACTAAATAGAGCCATATATCTTCTAAACCACTTCTCAATTATGGCTTCAAACTGATTTAGATTCCTCGAACCCATCGAAACTAATTTTATAGCAACTATAATAAATCCATAGTTCTCAAAACCAATAATAATTTCAAGTTTCTTAAGCATTCATACAAAGAACCCTCTTTAACTTGTTTGTAAACTCGTAGTCGATACAATTATGGACTTTAACAGCTCCACATAATGTTTATTTTGCATTGAAGCAATAACGACTAAAATAACCCTACCAATAAACAAATCAGCTAGTCGTTTGTTTGTAACAGATCTTGCGACAAGTCGAGCGATTAGTCGGAAAGTATCGCTTTGATCGCCTCGTTAGTTCAAAGTGATTCAAAGGAAGTGTTCACTTGAATGAAAGACAAGTGTATTTAAAACAAACTTGTTTTTCTCAAACATGCAACGAAATATAGTCTTTATGTTTCTTATAATGGCCTGCGAAGTATTACGTGTTGGCTCGTCAAATTAAAGCCGCAATGGAAAACTAGCGTTGACACACAACGGCCCGCTACCGTTTTGATGAAAATAATAAAATTAATCGTTTTTTAATTAATAACAAATATTTTCAAGACAAATTGTACTTACCAATGAAAGGAAATACCTCGATTAACAGCTCCAATTTTATTGAAAGTGTTTGATCAATTAATTATTGCGCAACAAACCATTTTGTTTTTATAACTTGACGTCGCACGCAGACCGCAGTCGGGACTCGGGAGCAGACTGAAGTCAGGGGGGCACACTTAAGGCGCCGTAGGTTCAGCGAAGTTAAGCGAACACTGTTTTTGAAAGAATATAATGCGTCTGTTTATAATAGTATGGTTTTAAAAAAATATGAATAGTAATCTTGAGGCTTTTCTGCAGGGAAATCAGTGTTTAGAAACATGATTAAGCATTTTTCGCTCGATAGAAAAAAATCACGAACATAGGCCTAAAGGGTCTAAAATACACTTAAAATATTTGTTACAAATTACGAACAAAAGCTAAAAATATTAAAATGGTTTCTAAAAATCGGCAATATCATGTTTGAGGAAAATCAGTGTTTACTTTTTTATTTATTTAAACGGCCAAATAATTAAAATTAAAAAACATGATTTCCGCGCTTCCGAGCACGCACTTCCATCTCGCTCACGCTTATGCTCAGTGAGAGGGAGAGAAGACCATGAACCTACGGCGCCTTAAAAAGGCGTACATTATGACAGTTTGCAGCGCTTCTTCGCGGCCGCATGAAGAACTAGAAATTTAAAAAAAGACTAGCTGTCAACCGCCAATTCGCCAACGGTCACCATGGCACCACTCTGACTTTCGTTCGCTCGGATGTTGATACGCTCTTGGTTTTCTCTTGTTATTATCACGCGACGGCCGCGACATACTCTCGATTTTTCTCGCACTATACCTCTTGTTCTAAGTGTTCTAATAAGAAAGAGACGGATATTGCGAGAAAAATTGAGAGAGCTCGCGCGCCGTCGCATGATAGCCGTGCAGGTATCCATACATCACAAACTTTAAAGAGATACTACCACACATGTGTACATCTATATATATCTATAGCTATGCGAGTAAACTGCGTTAGTACATTTCCTTGACACTGGCGGCAGCACCTTCCATAGATGCTAATTAAAAGTCAGAGTTGTCACTCTTCTCCTTTTATAATTACTTTACTCTTTGACTGAAGTTCGCGGCGAGCAATTGTGACAAAGTGTCATAATTTCGCCACGCGAAGTACATACACTCTTTCCTTCTGTCTTGATATATTTCTGTGGTTTATTTCATGACATAAATTACGGTAGAAGATTGCCTCAATCAAAATAATAATAAAAAAGAAGAGTTATTTATGACAATTGAAATATTAATATAGTAAAATAACTAGAAAATTTCACAACGTAGTATAAAACCCCCGTCAATGTGTCAGTACCCTTAATTTAATTATGGAGCAAGGGACAACCTCTGGGGTATAATCACTCAGCAATATCTATTGCGTTGAAATATTCGCTAGTTCGGAGTAAATAGAGTAACCAATACCTAGTTCTTTAATATTGGAGATTTGACGTGAATTGAACCTATTTTTGATTAAAAATTAAACAAAGAATGTCTCATATTGTTATGTATTTCACGCTCGTGCCCTAGGCAAGGGCGATAAATGTGCGATTAAAGACTTTCTTTATTAAATCAAATCAAAATCAAATCAAATCAAAACATTTATTCGTGACAAACACAACATCGATTAAAAGAAATAATAATAAAAAATAAAACACATTTTTGCCACGAAATGGACCCAGCTCAGCATGTACTAGCTTTGCAGCCAGCGCTGGTCTTCCGCAGGTGACCTCCCATGGTGAGTACAATATTTTATGTCTCCCCCTGTTGGTTTGTTGCATGGTACGTATTAATTGCAAACGTGCAAAAGTCTCACACTGCTGATTTTTTGAACAGTGTCAAGCGTTATTCGAAGGTAGGAATAATAATGTAATTTTGTGTTGAAAATAACGGTATAATAATTATTAGACTACGTAGAAACTTTGGCCGTGATTGTACAGTCAAGTGTAAAAATATGGGTGCATATAACTTACTCATAAATGTGTCCCATAACTCTTATGTCATTGGATTAAGGTTGTGGGACTTATTTATGAAAAGATGTATGTTATCGATACATATTTTTACACTTGACTGTACCTACTAGAAATTACTTTATTTACTCATTAGCTGCTATTATATTTCTTTCTAATTTATATCTTCGAAAAAGGAAATCCTCAATAAAACACACAGAACAGGGATACAATTATTTCTGCAGTACAAAAATACTTTTCCTTAAATATTTTCCCCTAACCCCGGTAGTAGTCCGACAAATATAGCACTTAAAGCTGGGAGTTAAGGTCCTTGTCAATAAATATCTTACAGTCTTTGTATAGTTTCTTTATTCGTTACGTTGACAGGGCGACGATAGACGCGGTTGTCTATTTTAGGAGGTTATTTCTAGAAACTACATCAGAAGTGTAGTGGCAGCAGTCAAGTTTGCCTCTGTCCGTACTAATTATTACATGAATTTGAACCTTATACAATGTCGGTATGGTCCAATTACGTGCAAATGTTCACACCAGATTTAAATTTAGAATCATGGGCTTTATTTTACAGATTAAACAAAGAAGCATCAAATGCAGTTTATGAGCTCATTTAGTTGTGGACTTTATTACGAGTGTGTCAGAATAGATTTTTCTTTGCACTGGTGAATGTATTTAGGACACTTTGGAATTTAAACAACAATTTCGAACATCGTGAGATTTGAAACTTAAATCCAAACGTCATATAGACCAAAGCTTCTAATGGCGTATATGTCATTGTTAATTATGATACAGTTTATTTTCGCAATCAAATGCATAAATGACTGCGTCAATTAGCGTTTCACTCGTTAGTTCATGTTTTATTTTGCCTTTTTACATATTTTTGATGTTTAAAGATAACTGATTTAGCTTTTAACTTCATTGCTCCGTTATTTTAATCACATCAAAGGTTCGTTGAATAGCGATTCATAAATATAGCGACTATTCCACTAACTCAATTTTAGCTCAGTTTACTAAAGGATAGACAAGACATCAATGTGCTTTGTTGAAATGTGATTGTGTTTTGGAGTGACGAACAAATGCAGAACTCATGGAATAACTGATATTTCGACTGCGATAGGTTTGGAATTGGAACAGCATAACACTGTTAAAATTCTTAGGTAAGTTATGTAACCCGTTTACTACCAGCTCGCCAAAATTGGGTTACATATTTACTTACATTTGACGGACTAGTGACCTCTAAGTATTGCACCGGCTGCTGGCATCTCACAGAAATCACTTAGAATTAAAGAAACAATATTTATTATGGTCCGAGCCAGATTCAAACAGCAACACACAGCGCACAGGCATATTACGCGGCCCTTCGCACTCAACCAACTGCGCTATCGGGACAACCCGCTTCACTCATCAAAATTGAAATGTATCCATTTCGTTAGCAGACGTGACAGTTTATAGCTACGGTAGACTAGTGTTTCAGGCACGCGGCTGTCAAGCGGCGGCGGCGGTCAGCTCGTACCATTGTGTTTTTTGGGAAGTTATGTACGGCATATTTACCGTTATTCTAATCTCCATAAGTTCTAGTTTTCCCTCCGGGTTGGGATCTGGTTAGACTAGCACTTTCGTAAAACTAGTGCCTTTGCCAAATTTTGGGATTATGTGTCAAAGCGGACCCCGGGCTTTTTTAGGGGCACAAACGGAAATAATGCTAGGAGGATGATGAGGAGACTACACTGTTACGACTACGAAGTAAACGGGCCTAAATGTGTTTTCATAAATTAGACACCTATTTATATGTAAGTATGTGATAAAACAATTCCGCACATTCCTGGTGGAAACTTTCCCTAAAACGACAAAGAAGTCGTGAGCATATATTTTACCAAGTTCTCCGCATCGATATTTATTATCTAATCTGTACATTCTAATAACTCAATATCAGCTATTGATGTGATTTCGAGCAGTTATTGCAAATCTGAAAAATGAACAATGCCGCGGGCCTGGCTACTAAAACTGGAAATATTACTCTTGCTCTGAACGCCGCGTTATTTGGTGCACACAGCCAACATTTAGTTACTGCATGTGACGAAAATTAAAAAGTATTTGTTTGAAGTAATATTTGGCAGCCAAGTATTAAAGTTACCTATTATTTTACCGTTATGTCATCAGTGTACTTGTAGGAGGCGTCCAAATCTTCGAGACGGGTGCGTTCGAAGTCAATGACACACCTGTACTGGCAGCAGTTCGCCAGTCCGCCAGCAAGATCCTCCTACGACTGACATGATATGCTGGTGGCAGACAAATGGCGTTTTAGGACATCCTTGTACCTTAGGTACTGCTCACCAGCTCTACGTTTACCCAAGGCTAACTCAGAGTAGAATAAAGCATTATGCAGTCTTGACGGTGCCATACGCACAAGGTGTCCACACTAACGTAATTGGCCTGGCATACCTGCCATGTTCGTCCGGCGTAGAATCTCCGAGTTTGGAATCCGACTCCAATAAAGACTAACAAGTGATTGACTCTAGCTCGCTAATATGTGAGTACAGAGCCTAAGATGGTGCTCACTGGTTCAGTAATAGCCTATTCAATATTGTTTGAAGCCTGCACACGTTGCGCGGTAATTGCCATTACATAGCTAGAAGAAATCTGGGGGCACGGCAGTCTCCGGCAAAGCAGCGGCACTGCCGTACCATCCTTTTTTTTGAAGCAGTTCAGGCCATTTTCGTCCCCCCATATCCCACTCACACTCATTTTTAGGTATGCAAAAATCATAAACGCAGAAAAGTTGTATGATTGCCAAGGTGCAGAATTTTATAAAGCTAGCAAATAAAGATTAATAAGAATGCCTGTACGAAATATCTCACAACTTTTTAGGGTGGAAGAGTTTCGAGACTTTGCCTCTTTTTTACATGGAATGTTTTTATGAGATATAATTTACATAAGTTCTTCTGTAAATTTTCAACGTTAAACGTAAGGTTCCTTACGCCCTTGCACGATTAAGTAATCGAGTTTATAGTAGATTACTAGGTATCATAAATTAGAGAAACCATAATTACTGCGCCGCTGTTTGCAAATTCAATTAAGTACTTTCAATACACCTGTTGCGAATATCATCTATTACTACAGCTTATTAAGGGACTACTTACGAAGTAGACTGCAAGTTAGTTAAGTACTTATTTAACAAAAACATATTCATAATCAGTGAAGAAAGTTGCTTTGATGTTATTACTACCATTTTAAAAGGGTTTTTTTACAAAACTCGCTGCCCGTACGGCTTTGTCCGCGTATTACAAAAAACGCAGACAGACCCGAGAGATAAAATATAGCCCCCTTTTGAATCGGATATGTGGTTTTTTAGAATACCTTCTTACTCTCTCTACATACAATAATGGGTGTACAGTCAAAGTCAAAGATAAGTGTACACTTGCACCGTATTCCTTTAGGACAGGCAAAAAACGCACATCTATTTGAGGTCGACTGTACCTACAGAGAAAGAAGTTGCGTTATTATGGCTGCGGCCTTATCCAAAGTGGAGGAACTTTTACGCAGACGGGCTGCTCGAAATACCAGCAAGATAACAATTAAAGACAATCGCTTTGTTTACCACTTGACAATGAAAGACAATCGCATTGTTAGCAATCAGCGGATTGATACTGTAAAATACGCATAGTAAACTTCAAAACCTTTTCTACCAAAAAACAGCTTAATATCTAAGGAAACGAGGTCCTCATAAAATTATACTACTTAGCAATGTTGACCATTTTGTACTTACGAACATAACATACATTTCCAAAAAATCTAAAGCACACATTTTTGTGTATTTATTTTCCATTTTTTACCAAAATAGTAGCATTCATTCATAATTTACGGTAGAAAATTAAATTATAATTGTGGCAACACTAATTCGACAGTAATGTTACCAAAATGGCGACGAGACGACAATCGCGAAATATTGTCAAGGTATTTATTACTTTTTGTTAGTTTTTTTGTTTAGTCCTAAACAGAACTGGCGTTTAATCTAATGCTAAGGAGGTAGTAAACCCAACCAAATAGTTTTTATTTCAGTTTCTGTCATAATTCTGTGACAGTGACACTTTGAATGTGATGTTCGGTGTGTCGAACACCGCCAACTAAGCAGAGAAATACAAATAAATAAAATAATACAAAATCCCTTTTAAGAGCCGCAGGTGGTATATGCCTATATTTGTACAAATGCTTGACATTTGTATAAACAACGCCTGGCTTTTAGGTCGACACAAAAACTCAGCAGCTTCAGTAGCAGTCCCTTTGAAAAAATTTCGTCTTGAGATATATCATGGGCTCCTTCGAACTAACCGGTCGGGCAAAAGAGACAAAATTGAATGCCATGAAGTCAAAAAACCCCTTAAACCAAGGCCAGTTGATTCTGTGCGATTTGACGAAGTGGGGCACTTCCCTTCAGTAAAAACTGAAGGACGATGCTGTGTTTGTATGAAAAATACTACAGTGTTCTGCATTAAATGTGATTTTCGAATGTGTTTTATCACTGGAAAGAATCCAAGAAACTGTTTCTTGTCATTTCATACCCAAAAATTATAATTGCACAAGCTTTTTCATTATTTTTTAATAAAATTGCATGTTTACAAATATTTTTATATGTAATTATTTCACCTTCTTTTTCCTTATATCATTGGCAGTGTTCGGTACAACGAACATAATTTTCCTGAAAAACTGAAAGCACGTGATTTTTTTTACTATTTTTTTTGGGCTCTTTATGATGTATTTAAGTAGTTTTTACAAAAAAAAACCGGTTTTCTAAGTGTACCTATCTCTGCCAAATTAAGGGTTAAAAACAATATAATACTTCAACAATCGAGTCGCTATTCGAGTAAAGTATTGTGTGTGGCACGTGGCCACTTTAGTGGCTTTGTTGGGCCAATAGGTCTTAAGTTAAAATCCGGTCTAGCAAAAGACGCACTATACCACCGTGGTATCAATAAAAATATGAGTCATCTGTTCCATTCAACCTGTGGTATTTGCGTTTCTCGTTGGCAGCTCGTAAAATTACAAAGTTTTTAACGGCAGTTACAGTTCGTCAATAAGTGTGAAAGATTCGATCGTCCGACCTTATTGCTGAAGCCATACGATCTATAATGGAAAAGCACTGGGGGAATGGAAAGGCACTAGTAAAATATTAAGTACCTAGGGATTGGAGATGCACTGCTATGGATGTTTTAAATGGAAGTTTTGGTAAAATTCTGGGAATACATAAATTAATGTGAGTTGGGGATCTTTGATATTCTGGCAGCCTGAATTATATGTACCCAATGTTCTATTATTTTTGTTTTGGCATAATTGGCGCACAAAATAAGTAATAAAACCACTGTCGTGGTGCAGGGGACTTAGGGTTTTTTTTCTGTTAAACGTGAACTTTTGTTTATTACTGTTTTATCTTTCCAACCAAAAAAAACAAATTTGAATACTAATTATCGCATCTAAGGCCGAATTTGAACACACTGGATTAAAACTGAACCTCTGATTGAACGTCATAGGGTTTACCATTGAATTGCCGACAAACATTTAATCGAATATTATTTCAAAGACAATGTTTCAAGTATTTTCATTTCATCGACAAGTCATTGCGTTGAGGACTCGATACTAGGTAATTTGAACCGAGGTCTTTTAATTGGTAGTTGACTTATTTCAATAAAATTCATGTCATGGCTTTTCATTTCGGGTTTTTTCAATTCTTTTTGTTACACATAATAACATTTATTCCGCATAAAATTATTACGGATCTATATCTGATTCCCTAACATTTTTACCCTATTTTTGCCGTGCAGCGAGTCAACGCCACCCCGCTGCGCGGGGTGTCTATTTCTGGTCTGAGGGACACAAGTGAACCCTGACCTAACCGACCTAAAACAGAGTTCGGTTATGACAAGCCATTTTAGTCCGCCCTGATATTTTTTTGTAATAAACGATTTACACCAATGATTCTTACTTTTGTTATACGTACTTACATATATTATACATATTTGTATGTCACACAATTAACTACATAATTTGAATAATCTATAGGTAAATGTGCAGTAGGACATATAAAATTTTATTAAAGTAATACGTCGAAGAAATGACTTGCAATTTTTTGATGTTGTGCAAATTAAGATAATTTGAAACAAATCAGCGATTAAGTAATATTCGATGAATAGTATTGCTACGCAGTAAGATAAATTGAAATAAATAGTAGTTGAAATAAAATAATGCCAAACAATATTATTAGTACTAAAATTTCAATGAATCGTTGTCGATGAAATAATATTCGATGAAAAGGTTGTCGACAAAACAAGGGTGCACACCATGTCATAGTCCTATGGACTAGTCTTGGATTTTGACATATTGAGAAATAGTTGGATTCCTCATATTTGCGTGAGTTTGTTTGCAATTTGAAATAAGCAGTAGGAAAATCTTTTGTATTCACTTGTTTTCATGTTTGTTCTAATAATAAAAAAATAGTGGAGTATTTTATTCACTTCAACCCACGTGAAAATCTGATTGTAAAACATTAAGGTTTTCGTGAAGTATATTTGATATTTGTAGTTGTAAAACGCCTCCAGAAATATCATGAAATACATATTCATTACAAAGCATTCGCACAAAGTTTTTGCTGTCTGCCTGATGTTGAGAATATATTGACGAAGGGGAGAAAACCCTTGAGTGTGATAAACAAAGGGTGGAATTTTGCACTTGATCACAGTCTCAAAACACCCCAAACAAGAGGAGAACGCAATTAAGTTAAGGGTTATGAATCTAATCCGGGGTGTATAATGAACAATGAAATCATAGTTGCAATCGTACTACCAAACTGATATACCTAATACATTTCTAGCAAAAAAATTCAAAAGCATTGCTTTTTGAATGACAATTTTGATGCAATTCGGCTAATTCAAGTAATCTGAAGTAATATTCGTCCGTATGTTTTGTTGAGTATCAACCCTACTTTACCGCTAAACAAATTAAAATGTGATTACTACACATCGTAAATTTTTTTTGGACGCGTTTTTCTTGGACGGTGAGAGCATGCCAGAAATAGGGCCGAGTGGAAGAAAAGAACAAAGCAAAGGCCTCCCCTTTGCCCAGCAGTGCGTCACCTAAACTGGAAGGAAAAAAGGTTAATTTTAATGTTATTGCAATTTCAATCGTGATGCTTGCTAATTAAGCAAAAAATAAATAAATTAATAAATTGCAATTCCCTTGACACCACTACGCTGTACCGAAAATGCTGCAAAATGTACGATGTCTGGTGATTACGTATGGAGATAGTCACATAAAACTCTTGGAAGGAACACAGTATAAGTAGTTATTATCTCAGACACCTAATAAGGGGATAAGTGGGAGATCAAAGTTTTGTATGGGTGTACATAAAATCTGAGCGAAAGAAGACAGCGGCAATAACTAGTAATCCGTATTCCTCGAAGGAAACAAAACGAATACTGAATAACGCTCAACTGAATCTCAAGAAGAAACTTAGCGTCGTCCAAATTTGTTAAATTTTCCGTCTCTTTGAAGTTAATTTTGAACAAAACAGGGAGTGTACAGTAAGCATCTTAAAGACGATGAAGGAAACCTTGAGATGTTTCGAGAGTTCGCCAATCGAATTATTTTCTTTTTAAAACGTAATCTGCTCTTTGAGGAGTTTGTAAAGAAATTATATTTCCTATGGGCATTATTGAGGCATCAAACTCAATTGAAATTATTGATTTAGTATTACCAGTATCCACGAGTTTGTGGCGCAATTTTATTTTTAATTTTATTTGAGTTGGCTATATTGTATCAAAATAGTCCATTCAAAAAGCAACTCTAATGTCCACGCCAAAAGATTACAATTCCAATGAGATTTATATATAAAGTTGCCACATTAAATAATCTCAACAATACAATACGGTTAGAATATAATTCCAAAAGAAACAAAACTAAATTCCATTCAGATATTTCAAAGCATTATGAAGCTACAACCGTTTTAATACTGTTTGTTGCAGAGAGAAAACGCTCGCAGATAGTGATGTCATAATCTGCCAGCGTCATAGTACTTAAATGGCAATCGTTTCATACGAAAGTGCGTTTTGTGGAAAAGGGACAGAACATACCCCTCCTTAAAACTTATTGGGACACTTATAGTTTTGTCTAATGACAATTTGTTTTGTCGATGACAAAGGAAACGCAAGAGGTTAAATAATTTTAACCTCTTGCGTTTCCTTTGTCTTCATTTGTCTACATTCTTAATCCTTTTGCTAGAAAATTTATCATTGTTGATTATTTATTAGCGTCTTTAGCTTCACCCCTGTTGTGTAATAAATAATAAACAATGAATTGGGTTATGTTATGCCCTGTCAAAAACAGTTTTACTCCCGCAGCAATACCGTTTAGAATGCTGTCAGGACTTTACATGATCAAAGTCATATTTCAATTTAGGCATAACATGTGTCACCAGTTCACTTGATTCCATGATACAATCAAATCTTGGATTCACACTCAAACGAACGCACCTCAGCCCCGGTATAACGATACGTTTTAAAGCGACGAAGTAACAGTGCAGAGGGGAGATGCCCTCGGGGCAATAATAACGTGCTCTAGGGGAGCGTTACGGGTTATGGGCAGCCGGGGATCACCACCAGTCACCTTGTGACGTGAGTTGTCCCCGGACGTAGTTTCGATGTGATGTTATAAATGGTGTTGAAAAAGTTTTTTCGGTTTTCATCAGAGAAGTTTTAAAGCGTAATTATACCTAGGTACATACATTTTGCTTAAAAACTCATAATTTAATCTAGTTATTTTGAGGCGAATCCGTGATATGTATTTACTAGTGATTTTAGCTGTAAAACACACACATTTTTATATAGAAATCGTCAAAGAAATCTGCATAATTGTTGATCCTGCTGACAATATTTCACGAGAATCGGCGGACATCTGGTAATAGGAAATAATTTTTGCCTGAGATGAATCGAAGCACCTCGTTAGCTTCGCTAGCTTGTTCAATTTAATACAAAGGCACTGCTCTTATCTTGCTGGGTCTTGTGATAAGAGTCATTGTGACGTATGTAATTAGAGAATAAACATTTGATTTTGATTGATTGATAAGGTTTTCCATCTTTAAAGCCACAATTGGCTTATTGTTCGAGCATTTGTTCCGTAACCTTTCGTGGGCAGATTTTTGAACGATTGCGTTAGGTATCTAACTTTACCGGATATGTAACAAATATCCGAAAACGGTATTAAAATCTGCGCCCAATTTTATTCTTCGCCCGAAAGCTCGAATAATGATCCAGTTGAGTTGCCACTCAAAACTAGGTTACCTATCTGAATCACTAAAATTTTTTGTCCTATTTTCATTTCGGCATTTACTATTCGACAAACTTCGTTTGCCTTTTTTTTCGTTTGTCCGACACTTTAGTTCGCACCGTTTACGGCTGGTCATTTTATGGTTTAGCTTTTGTAGTTGTTTGACAAATCCATGATTCCCAATTATTGGTATACCCGCAATATCGTTATACCGACATAACGATTCGGTTGGTAATCTGTTCGTATTTTATCAATTCGGCTTTATTATATTTGACATAATATTATTGTTTATACGGAGCACAGGTATGTTACTAATTCATATGTTTGTTTATGAAAATGTTCGATATTAAAAACATTAGCAAAAAGTTTAAAATTAAACTAAGGTTATCCTCCTAAAGCTGTATTTATGGTTAATAATGTATATGTCGTCGGCGGGCGATTGTAAAATTCGCCAGATCACGAAATTCCGAGGCATATCGCATACGTAAATGAAAAAATAAGGAGTGCGGACTGATAATCTCCAGCGAGTCGACGCCACCCCGCTGCGCGGGGTGTCTATTTCTGGTCTGAGGGGCACAAGTGAACCCTAACCTAACCGACCTAAGACAGAGTTCGCTTATGACATGCCATTTTTGTCCGCCCTGATTATTGGCTCCCAACAAACACGGCCGCCATCGCATACGCAGCGCCACCAGTGGCCAAGAAAGAAACTACTTTTCGATGTGCCTGGTATAGAGCTAGGATTATCGACGAATGCGTTGTTCTAATCGATCTGCCGTGTTGTTTATCAGGCACATCGTGATAAGCCTGGCCAACTTTTAGGCATATCATGAAATGGCGGCGTTAGTAAAAAAGTATTCGGTTCTGGCAGTTCGGTGGCCGCTGCCGCGGCACGCTCGCTACGCTCGCTCGGCTCGCGCGCTATAAGGGTCACAGTTCACCTGATACTCCTCCTCACTTCGTTCGTCGTCGTACCTAACTACTTTTGAATTTCCCTCAAAATGAACATTTGGCTAAACGTATGAAATGCGGAAAGTAATGATGTACAAGTAAAAAATTGGCTGTGAAACAAAAGTTGTAACAAGCCAAAGCCCAATTGACTGTAGCGGTAAAAGTTTTTCGGACAACTGAAACATTTGGATAACATCAAATGGTAAATGAAAAAAGTAATGAAATGTATATTCGGAGAACTCGTAATAATACGAAAAGTTTTCGGACAAACGATATTCGGTCAATAAATTTTAGTGATTGCGATAGGTTACCTAAAAACTAATTTTTACGACCTCCGCCCACTACATTATAAGTAAACAGGCGTAAGTTTGCGTATATTACTCTTAATATGAGTGCACGTGAGGCATGTAATCTAGGTTCCATCGCGTAATGCAACATTAGCCGCCGGCCATCTCATTATTTGTCTTGGGAAGCAATAGCACTCAGTGCATCGCACACACGGCTGCGCTTACACTGCTCACCTTTCTAGCTACAACTACTTTACTAAAGTTTTTATGTAATTTGTGATCTTTGAATGTAAGTAACTAAGTAGATAAGAAACAATAATATAAGCTGTCCGTTCGAAAATTAAAAACATTTCAACTCACTTTTGCAACCTAATATGTTCAATTTAAAAAAAAGTTTTTTTTTTTGTTTTATTACCTATATTAGTACATTTAAAAGTGTTCGTCGACCCCATTTAGTGCTTGGGGGTCATTTTACTTTATGCACTAGAGCACAAAAACTTTTTTATTCAGTCTACATACAAATCTACGAGCTCGACAAGTGAAAGAAGATTGCCCTGATAAACTTAATAGAAAGCCTGTTCATTCTACGTACACTATGCGTAGTTTTGATTTGAAGCCTCAATTCAGCCCACCATTCACCACATTTCCGAGATCTGTTACAAAAAATACTTTTCACTTCTCATGCTCAAAAAGTGCCTCTTTATGCCGTGTGAAGGCGACATAAAGTCGCTTTTTATGTTCTAGTGCCTAAAGTAAAATCTTCGTCGAAGACCAAGGCAATCGGTCCAACAGCCACACGAGCAAGTTAAACTTCATAGAATAAACTCTTTATTTTTATTTATTTTTGTTTCGTTATTATTCTAAGACCAAGGCAAGGATACCAACAGCCAAAGTACCTACACAATAAAACTTCATGAATTATAACTTATAGTTTTCATTTCCCCGCAATCGAAGTGAAAAGTAAAGTGTACAATTCGTCCATAAAACCCATTTTATAAACGTCTCGCGTAAAATGGTCCGCTTTATGCACTTGTTGTACAATCTGCTATTTATCGAAATGTAAAGTGCAACTCGGCCGCAGCGTAACCGCACTATGTTTGCTTCGTTTGATTTAATGAAATACCTTCCCCACGAGCAGGACCTGCTTGGAAACCAGACGAGAATCCGCACGTGTCTGTATACCTTGCCTTGTGTACTCGTAATGCTGCTCTCCTCATCATGTACCCCAGCCACACCGTCGTCGAGAGACGTGGGAAATAGCGAGGAAAGGAGACAGCGACATGTGGCAACGTTACTCTTCACGCCGCTTATGTTACTCTTCGTCTTGCCCACCGCTCCCTGCTTTGTCGGTTTTTAGGGCGTGAGTAAAAGGCGCGGCAATAAAAGCAAGTAACCTAGTGCGGGGCGTCCCGATTAATCGCGTGAGAGCGCATGAGAGAGTGTGCGGTGCGGAGTCGGTGCGGCATCAGTACGATCAGCTGTTGTCAACAATCAGTCAAGTACATTAAATGAGTGGTGCCTGATTGACACGGGTTGCAGGTATCCATGCAGTAATGCAGTCGTACCTCACAGCTTCCGCGTAATATTACTACTGCTCAAATATAATTCTGATAGCATACCGACAATTAAAGAAGTCTGGGTGACACTTAAGATACAAAATATCCCCATGTCGTGTCGGGTTAGAATAAAAATATAGAAAAATTGCCTCTTTTCTAAAAACATCTGAAAACATTCTTATTTAACAAATGCTTTTACACCATAAATGTGTTTTTAACGACAATTACGATTAAAAAATAATTAATAAATAATATTGAATAGCTTCTCTTTCTCTTCCTTACACTCAATTGTGTGAAATTGTAAGCATGTTAGTTTTAAGTTATTAGCTTTAAGAGTGCTATTGAAAAAAGCGCTCGCTCAGGATTCGGTATTTTGAGACGCGTAGTGCGTAGTGTGTGTGTAAATACTACTAGCACGCACACAAGCTTACTGTAGCTGTATAGCGCACCGTTGGAGCGAATGCGCGACCGATATTAATACTTGCACTAAAAGATGGTAAGTATTACTTCGCTAACGTGGTGCCCTAACTTGAACAATGCAAGTATTTGCTTTTTGTGCACATATTTTCTATACATATTAAAATATAATCTGACAAAGTATAATAGGTATTTAAGTAGTTACGTCTTTTTTTGATATAAAATGCTTTTTTTTAAGTGGTCCGGCTGTCCTCTCTATATGTAGGTCGCATCTCTCAACAGATTCTCGTGAAATTTTGTGAGCGAGTTCGATATGTAACTATAGGGCAAAAGTGCTTTCGTATGTCCAGCTGTCCGGCTATCCGGCTGTCCCCTGTACAGGTTGCATCTCTGAACCAAGTCTCGTGAAATTTTATGAACGAGTTCGATATTTAACTAAAGGGCAAAAATGCTTTCGTATGTCCGGCTGTCCGGCTATCCGGCTGTCCCCTCTATAGGTTGCATCTCTAAACAGATTCACGTGAAATTTTGTGAGCGAGTTCGATATTCAACTATAGGGCAATAATGCTTTCGTTTGTCCGGCTATCCGGCTGTCCCCTCTATAGGTTGCTCTAGGGAATGCAAACAGGTTAACCGGAACTTTTTGAGTTCGGTAAATAACCGGGTTTTGACACTATAAAGGAACCGGTTACTAACCGAAATGAGTTACATTTATGAAATACTTGAAATTGTGAGCCGAGACCGTTATTTAGCAAAAAAACTAGTAAATTGTAACTTATTAATTTTTAGTAAGTTTAATTAAAGTTAGTAATGATAGCGATAAAATACGTATCGGCCTTACGAGTCATGTACAGCACTACCATGACATAGACTTTGAATTAATCATCTTATCGTAGATGATATTAACGTCAATAATTTCGGACCAGCCTCCGAACTTTCACGTTATCAATCGTCGTTGTCAACACTTTCGCTTGCTGAAGCGAATATAAACCTTAAGATATGTCCATCTCTCAAGCAATAATTCTGCGAAACGGTAAGCGAATCATTTTCCTTGACTGTAAAAGGACAATTATGATGATGTATAAAAAGTTTAAAAAAAGTTAGTTACTTATTGAACTACACATCGCCTACTAATAAACCAGAACTAACATTCTTACAGTAAAATTATCCTCCAATACAATTCTTTTAGCTTTTAAAAAAACCGGTTAATAACCCGTTTTGAAATTTGACCGGTTTTTGCACTCTCTAGTTGGATCACTCAACTGATTTTCGTGAAATTCGTATTTTACATCCTTAGGACTGCTCCAGGAGGAGGAGAATGGATCTCTCCATTAGCCTGGTCTCTTCATCACCAGTTCAACTTCACCAAAATTACGATTTCCAAGGATAAATACACGAGTCATAATAGAAAATACCGATGTCAACTAAACGCGTGCCTATAAAATTTGAGGGTTACCCTCAAATTCCCTGGGATCCCATCATCAGATCCTGACGTGTGCTCACCTGAATAACTTGAAAGAATATGATGAACGGTGTATAAGATTTAAAAAAACTCCTCCAACTCCTAAACGTTGAGGAGTTGTACCTTCCATCATCAGCCCACCAACATGAACTGATGACTACCAGACGCAAATTCATACCTGAAAAGCTTTAGAGAATTCATGAAACACGTAATAAGTACGTAATATTTGAGGGTCGCCCTGGATTTCCCTGGGATCCCATCATCAGATCCTGACTTGGTGACGATGGGTCCATCTCGAAGTATACATGTTTTAAATATATTTTTTTGATCGGGCCACAACTGACGGAGAAATCGGCTATCGTGCGTACATAAAAAAAAATAGTGAAACATATAACCTCCTCCTTTTTTGAAGTCGGTTAAAAAGTTTTTTATTCATATTGTTATTTTCAACAACCCTGCATATTATGTCGGTGGTTTGTAGTTTCTTGTACAGAGAAATGAAATACTTTAAAGCCGTTGGGGCGGAAAGGTTCTCGAGCGGAGACCACGTACCAGATGGCGCAGCGGACCCCCCACAAAGTGGACTGATGAAATGGGGTTGCGTCTTTTAATTACGGAGTTCCTATGGCTACCTTCCAGCTCCATCATCAGACCTTGGTTACCATATAGTACCAGAGTACTCATTAAGACGAATTAAACGAGCCCAAACTCGATGGGGTTGGGTGCGTCGTTTAATTACAGAATTCCTATGACCACCTTCCAGCTCCATCATCGGACCCTGGCAAGTACTCGTCAAGAGGAATTAAACGAGCCCAAACTCGATGGGGTTGCGTCGTTTAATTACGGAATTCCTATGACCACCTTCCAGCTCCATCATCAGACCCTGGTTACCAAGTACTCGTCAAGAGGAATTAAACGAGCCCAAACTCGATGGGGTTGCGTCGTTTAATTACGGAATTCCTATGACCACCTTCCAGCTCCATCATCAGACCCTGGTTACCAAGTACTCGTCAAGACGAATTAATGGAGCCCAAACTCGATGGGGTTGCGTCGTTTAATTACGTAGTTCCTATGGCCACCTTCCAGCTCCATCATCAGATCAGCTTTATGTCATAATAATATTGCATTGTCATCCAATTTATACATGCATGCAAAATTTCAGCTCAATCGGAAACCAGGAAGTGGATCAAATTTAACTTGAAAGATTGAATTACAGGCAACGGATAGGTGAACTAAATAAAAGCTTATAAAAAATCACCAAGTATCACGATCACTCGTAAAATAATTGACATGGCAGTTATGCAATTCGTAAGTTGTCTCGATTAGCCTTACGAATGACTCACTAGTATAGTTTGACCCCGACGTTGATAACAACTATGCCTAGTCGGAGATCAAAATAATATTTTAGTTGACGGTTAGCCTTCGTGAATAGCCACAATTACACGACGTACAGGTCCAACCCGGACAACGGCTAAGCCGGTACTGGCAAGAGATCGCGCGCGACGGTAAATTTATACTATGTTTGAAAGATTATTTAAAAATATAAATGTTGGAAAAAGTTGTATTTTATTTACTGTATTGTGTTGGTAAAAGAATGAACTTTAATTTTATTTAAGATTCAATTTACTAATAATTCAACAATAATGAGAAAATCCTTGTGTTTTTAGTACGATATTGTTGCAAAATATGGTGTAATTGAGATCAATTTACATATACATACGTGAAAAAAAAGGAAAATTCGAGGCCGCTACGCACAATACGTACATATTACAATAGTGAAAAGAAAAAAAAACAACTAGGTTCTCATGTAACATCATGGAGAATTAGGCGGTCAAACTTATGGCTCGGCGCTCTTTTCCGAAAACTACTGTCGGTAATCGGGCATATTCGGTCAACATATTCAGTTTTTCTTAAATCAGAGGCCGCTACGCACAATAAAAGGAGTTGAGCTATGCAAATAAGTAATCGGAATCTATAAAAATCTTTCCGCTTCTTAGATTTAGACCGTCAAAAATCGGTAATTGTCGATTATTCCTGACGAAATTTTGAACGCCCTCTTAAGTGTGTTGCTGTGCCCTTACAGGGCGTCACATGTAAACCTTATGATTTAATTGTTCCACCTTATAATAATGTAACGTGATAAATGCAATAAACAATTGGAATTTGAACTTGAATAGCACCACCCCTTTTCTTCCTGTGGGTGTAAAGCTCGTTCTAAAGGAGCAGGGTTGAAGTGTATTGTGGGCGATGGGCTAGCAACCTATCACTACGATATCACATTTTGTCACTATTGTATACCCACATTTATGCTAAATGTGGCACCGGAATATAAGTTTAATGTGTTCTGCATACCCATTTTGGGAATGAAGGCGTGAATCTATGTAAATAATGCACCCACCATTAATTTCACGATTATTTGGACTATTTCACACAACAGCTCCTAATTCTTTAACTCAATCTAATTAAACTGTTAATAGAATCAGTTACCCTCAATATTTGGGGGCTAGACGACCATAAATCTCACCACTGTCAACGTATTTCAATATTATACGAGGCTCCGAGTCTGTCTCGCTTGTCCGTCTTACGGTGAGAGGGTCCCTTGACCGAGTTGTTGGTATTTTGATAACATCTTGTGTTCTCTGATATAATTAGAGTTGTTGAGGAATTAAATATTTGTTTGTTCAGAATATTATTAGGTTTGTCTTTTAGTGCGCATAAAGTGTGCATATAAAACACGGCAATGTAATAATGGTTTGACAGAAACTTAGTGTCACAAAAGTGCATCGTCATCAATCGATAATAGTTACAAGTGCCGAAAATAGGAACGTGTTTCGTACAACGTTTTACTGTACATATGGCTCTTTGAAGTTTCGACATATGCATGGAAAGTGCTCTTTTCCGCACTAGTACGGGAAAGTAGCACCATATGTACTGTATAATAGTACATTACGTAACTAGGGCGGTGAATTCGTGATTGCCCCAGATCGCAGGTGTTTGTGGCCCGAACCGAAGGTGAGGGCCATAAATATATGCTCTGGGGTTTTACGAATTACCGCCCGTGTTGAGTACAAAATTTTACGTCTTCACCTGGCCACAATGCGAGTTTTCCCGTACGCGCAGCGTTAAGTAAAACTCGCATTATGGCCAGGTGTGGCGTAAAGTAATTTTCGTAATTAAGTTTTATACAGGTGTAACAAAAATGGGGTGTGAACTGATCAAGGGCATGTTCGGTAGCATATTGCGATCCCAAATATGCCTTTAATTGTGATTTGTTTTTGTTAACATTGAAATGTTTGTTTTTGTTTACAATGAAGTCTTTGTTTTTGTTGACATTGCTTGTGTGCTTATCTATATTTCCTTCTCCATAGATTTCTTAGTTCGTAATTCACGTAGGTACTTGCTAAGTACACATTAAAACGATAGTTGAATGAATAATGTAATGATGTCCCGCGGTGCTAATAGAATACCTGAATAGACTAGAATAAGTACCGAAATAAGGAATTAATTTATTATTAAAACCCTCAGAAGTATAATTACTTCGGAAACGGCGTTAATTAAGATACTCGTGAACTTCTTTTACAATAAAAATAAATATATGGAGTCTTCTTTTTTAATGAATTGTTTACAAAAAGGTAAGTGAGCGTAACAAATGTGATGTTCATTAAATTATTCAGAAAAACATAATCAAAAGAATACAGTACTACAATTCTTCTCACATGTGACTTTTTACTTTATTTTATGACATAATTATGTACACAGTTTTGACAATTAATGATATCTTATCGTATCTTACCACGTACCGGAGGCAAAGCGTGCGTTGGAAGACCACCCCCACAAGATGGACTGATAGGATGACCTCCTAGTCGATTACGTAACGCATTGTAGAGGTCCTGGGTTCGAATCCCGGTAAGGGCAAATATTTATGTGATGAGCATGAATATTTGTTTCTGAGTCATGGATATTTTCTATGTATTTAAGAGTCCGTATATAGCCGTTTGCTGAATTGGCTAACTTTTTGAGGTCATGTCTCATTAAATATTCGTTTTCCTAAAGATTTTATTGTGTAATATGAAAGATCATTTCAATTCAAGTTGAATAAGTGGAAAAATTGTTTACATTTAGCTCTCAATATACCAGATTTTGGCTCAGTCCAACCGCTGTTTTCTCAATTTTCACTCAGATACGTGTAAAACGACGTGGATTTGAAGAACTATTTGATTTCTAACCGACATGAAACAAATAAATCCATATTGGAATGATAGTCTTCTTAGGAATAAGTGGAAAAAAAATTAAAAGTTACATACTAAATTGTTGAGTAAAACCGTATTTCCATCCAACAACTTTTGAGTAAAAACACACGAAGAATCGCCAGTATTTTTGGCCATTTAGCTCATTATTTCAAAAATATGAAGCCATAATAAGAAACTCTAGTTAAAGCGCTATTCGTACAAAATACACATACACAAAATATATTTATGTGTAGAAGTAAATTTAAGCATAAAAAATATTTGAAATCACACTAAAGTTCGTAATAAAACACCGTGCACGGCGCTCGATTCGGCAGTACCGGCTTAGCCGTTGTCCGGGTCGGACCTGCACGTCGTGTAATTGTGGCTATTCACGAAGGCTATCCCTCGACTAAAATATTATTTTGATCTCCGGCTATACATAGTTTTTACCAACGTCGGGGTCAAACTATACTAGTGAGACATTCGTGAGGCTAATCGAGACAACTAACGAATTGTATAGCTCCCATGTCAATTATTTTACGAGTGATCGTGATACTTGGTGAATTTTTATAAACTTTTATTCGGTTCACCTATCCGTTGTCTGTAATTAAATCTTGCAAGTTAAATTTGATCCACTTCCCGGTTTCCAATTGAGCTGAAATTTTACATGCATGTATAAATTGGATGACAATGTAATATTATTATGACATAAAGCTGATCTGATGATGAAGCTGGAAGGTGGTCATAGGAACTCCGTAATTAAACGACGCAACCCTCAAAGTTTGGGCTCGTTTAATTCGTCTTGACGAGTACTTTGGTACTATATGGTAACCAGGGTCTGATGATGGAGCTGGAAGGTAGCCATAGGAACTCCGTAACTAAACGACGCAACCTCATCGTGTTTGGGCTCGATTAATTCGTCTTGACGAGTACTTTGGTAACCAGGGTCTGATGATGGACCTGGAAGGTAGCCATAGGAACTCCGTAATTAAACGACGCAACCCCATCGTGTTCGAGCTCGATTAATTCGTCTTGACGAGTACTTTGGTAACCAGGGTCTGATGATGGACCTGGAAGGTAGCCATAGGAACTCCGTAATTAAACGACGCAACCCCATCGAGTTTAGGCTTGATTAATTCGTCTTGACGGGTACTTTGGTAACCAGGGTCTGACGATGGAGCTGGAAGGTGGTCATAGGAACTCCGTAATTAAACGACGCAACCCCATCAAGTTTGGGGTCGTTTAATTCGCCTTGACGAGTACTTTGGTTCTTTATGGTAACCAGGGTCTGATAATGGAGCTGGAAGGTAGCCATGGAACTCCGTAATTAAAAGACGCAGCCCCATCGACTTTGGGCTCGTTTGACATATCTATATGATATGGCGTGAATATGCAACTCCAACAAATATAGGAAAAATTAATAGATATAACGAAATAGACTATAACGAAATCAGCACAACGCTGGAATCTGGAAAGGTTAACGAATTATTAATATTTATCAGGTGATTAAGCTCATACGGTAGGCCAATCAACTGTAAGCAAAAATAAACTGTACCTACATTTCTAAATTACCTAGTATTTTATTTCAACACATACACTAATGTTATACTATAATTCAGGTAAAGACTATTCACCTAGAATTGAATAACCTGGAAACTGAAAACTCTAATAGTAGTTAATTATCGACCGAGTGAGCGGAAGCGAATAAGGTCGCCGTTTCAGTTTGGACAAAAATGCTTTCGTATGTCTGTCCGGATTTCCGGCTGCTCTCCTCTAGAGGTCGCATTTCTCAACCGACGTGAAAGGGCTTCGCTCAAAATTGTCTAGCTATCGCGGTTCTTGAGATACAGCCTGGTGACAGACACACGGACAGCGAACGGGTCCCAGTTTTTACCCATTGGGTACGGAACCCTAAAAAAAGGCACCAGTTGGCCATACGTTTCCAGCAAAGCCAAAGTTACTAAGTTTTAAGGTGACGTGAGCTCGGCGCTTGGTCGCTTACGAGGGGGTGAGGTGCGGGGCTTGAGGGGAGCAGGCGCGGGGCTATCCCGCTTGCAACTGCAACCGCGCGTAATGTTTTGCCGATGCCGAGATGCCACAGTATAGCGTCTATCAGTAGTACAACACTAGTCAACACAACTGTATAAAAATACTTTGTAATAGAAGTGAATGGAAGTTGTCTATTGAAATAAAGTAGTTATTTTATTTTCTCTTATCCTTATATTATATTATTGTGAAATAGAGTTTATTTGCATTTATGTTTAGTACGACTACTTGGCAAAAAAACGAAGTAAATGTTCCTTGCGAATTATAATTCAATATTGTTTCTTGCATATTTATTATAATTATGCGATAGTAAAAGAAACACATATAGCAAAAATAAAACCTTTTCATTAAGAAGTATATAATCGTGTAGTAGCTGATTGTGCAAGTCGCAAAATGTGCAGGCTACATAAAATGAGCAAATCGCAAACTGTGCAGATCTCATAATGGGCAGATTGCAAAATGTGCAGATCTCACAATGGGCAGATCGCAAAATGTGCAAACAGATCTTTATTTATACTAGTTCATAGTAGTTTCAGAGAGACTCTAAGGCAGATTGGTATAGGTACGACGACGAGCGAAGCGAGGAGGAGTGTTAGGTGAACTGCGACCCTACAGCGCGCCAGCCGAGCGAGCGTAGCGAGCGGGCCGCGGCAGCGGCCGGCGAAGCGCCAGAACCGAAACCATTACTTCCTCAAATTAGATAATCACCTGGACTTTTGTACTTACCTAAATTACTTAGAATCTGTCGTACTCAGATTTAGGACATCGGATTGCCAGTACATGTCGACGGCGGATCGGACCCGCGTGTACGAGTATAGTGTGATTTGCACATTTTGCGACGTGCACATGTTACAATTTGCACATTTTGCGATCTGCACATTTTACGAATTGCACATTTTGCGATCTGCACTTTTTGCGATCTGCACATTTCGCGATCTGCTCCACTGCACGTTTTGTGACTTGCACATCCTGCTATACGTCCTATATAATGTACATTATCTACTAGTACCTATCTTTATTCAATACGAGCTGCGGGGCGGGTCACTAGTCATAGTAATATTTACAATACATGAATTCACATTGCTCGCACGCCATTGATAGAGGCCTGGGTATGCAGCTCTAAAAATAAGCTCACTGGCTTACCTTTTCATCGGTCGTGTTACGTAAAGGCATGCCCCGAGCCTGTCGAGAATCCACGATCTCTGGAATAATGTGTGTCATATAAAAATTTACAAGCTTTTTCTCCATATGTTCTCTCCAAAAATCTTCATCTCTTTTAATATATAGTACTTCCATTTTTTGGTCTTCTCCTCCCCATATTCCAAAAATGCACCGCCCTCTTCTTGAAATACGTAGTTGCCCTTGAGCTTGATAGTACCAATCACTATTTTTATTTATTGTCGTTTTTCCTGTTTTTTTATTATAACGCAAAATTTGAATCTTATTGTCTGTTATAGCTGCTTTCATGCCTTTTTTGTGGGCAGCCACAGGACACTTCACTTCGACGACAGTGTCGTCACCTACAATTCCGTCTGGAGAAGCACCTAAAAAATCGATTTCCGGGTCAATAAAAAGACCACAAGGTTCTATTACAATGTTTTCTTGTTTCGCCAGCTGTTGAAGTGCAATGCCCTCGTTTTCTATTCCATGAGCTTTTGAGCGGACAAAAGAAATATTCTTTTTATATAAAATTTGTTTGACGCAATTCCCGTAATTCTTTTTCCTCTTTATCACTTTTCCAAAATTAGATGCTGTTAAAATCAACTTCCTTAGCTCGAGCCATTCACTAGAATCCCGTTGTAATACTGTCTTTTTCTCAATATTTTTTTTGTCTTTTACTAAGTCTTTAAGTCGTTCAAAAAATGATTGTTCAGCTTCTTTTAAATCTTCTTCGTTCATATCGGGAGCAGCAGAAGATTCACCGTAATCATTTTGTTTCTCAAATAATTTCCTTTTTCTATTTTTCTTCCTGGTAACGAGGTTTGTCAAATGTCTTTTTTTGTCTCTTTTTTCTTGACATTTTTTCAAAATTCCTCTAGGACTTTTCCCTAAAATCTTCTTATGAAGTGTATAAATCGGTCTTTTTGTATTAAATGCTACGACCGCTGCTGAACACCTGCCGCAGGACCGTCCTCCTCCGTAGCCGCAGGCGCAGGCAACGACCGCAGTTCTTCCATCGACGTTATTTTCCGTCGCACTCCATCGCTGCACTGTACCACAATACGCCCGTCGCTTGTCCAGCTGTCTCTGACGCCATACAGCCTGCGAGCCTCCACGAACACAGCATGCCGGGTAGAAGTGAGGAACTCAGAGAGAGTTCTACCAGAGCCCTTGAGCAGTTTCTTCGAGGTCCAAACTGCGTTCCGAGCCCTGTGACAGCTGAACTTAAGTAGCACAGCCCGTGGTTTTGAAGGCATAGGGGTCTTACCAAGGCGGTAGCAGGCCATCATGGAATGCGCCGAGACCCCATCCACTTTGAGGTCCTGCTTGATGATGTCCATCGCTGTGTCTGTGATGTCTTCACCTGTAACCTCCGGAACACCATGCAGCAGCAGAATTCCAGCTCGAGAACGGGTTTCCATCTCCTCCAAAGTCTTCAAAACGAAGCCCATTTGTTCCTGGAGTGTCTCGACGGCCTTCCACAGCAGAGTTTTGAAGGTGCCGTAGCCACCCGCCAACAAATCCCCTCCCTGGTTGGCCACGGAACTCTCAAAAGCGGCCATTTGGGAAGTAAACATGGCCTTCATGTCGTCCATGCTCTTTTGCAGCTGTGCTAGGTGGTCCATTGTGTGCAGAAAGGCGTGTCCACTAAAAGTGACCTTTGAACTTGTGTTGTTATGCCAAAAAAAAGTGATGAAATAGGTGGATATTAGCAGAGGGCAGCAATGAGGCAGTAAGTATCACATGGAAGTGGTTACTACATTCAGAAAATGTAAAATACTATTTTTCCTTTATTTTAAAATACAGCTCTACTATTTTGACTTGTTGTTTGTTTGACTACCCACGGGAAAAAAAAGCACCAAAAAAAAACACCTCGATTGATAAGATCTACGTAAAGCCCAATTTAGCCTTTTTCCCCCCACAAATTTTGCGATGACACTATTCAGTCGCTCTACTGTGTTTGTGTCAACGTTTTCTATAAGGCTGCGTGACTTTGAAGCGACTGAGTTGATGATGACACGGACTCTATACCATAACATTGAATTTTCTATTTGAGGTATGACGTTCTCATCAAACGATTTTTGTTTATTACAATAGTAATCTTTGCATGACCTATGGTCTCCAAACGCATGGTTGATCGAATTGCAAATATCTTCGTGAAGATGTTTCATATTTTCGTCTCGAACATTGTCTTTCTGTCTATTTTCTGCGATTGAAGTGGTTATTACTTTTCGTAAACTCATAATTCTTTTGTCAGTTATGAGTTTCCTATTTGCAAGTGGATACTTTGTGTCTTTTGTAATAGCTCGAAGCTTGTTGCACATATTTCTCAATAAATGGTTGCGGCATTCTATTTTACTTACCACATGATTGGGATATGGGTTTGCAGCGACGATTTTTGAGTAAGTGGACGAATCTCCGTCTCCTATTACGTTTCCGTAAATTAACCCATACATTACAAACAGATTTCATGAATCCCTCGCAGATTATAGCAGCCTCCATGCCAGACGATGAGCCCTCATAATTTTTATAGCACACATGTTCTTTTGGAGTTTCTTCCTTTTTCTCTGCTCTTGCGCAAATTAAACAATATTTATTTTTAATGCCGATAAAGAGAACCTCACCGAATCTTCTTCCAACTATTGCCGCGACTCCTGAAAGAGCCCTGTAGTTATTTCCATAGGAGCGGCTGCACCAAGCACCGTCAACGTAAACGTCAATAACGGGTTTGCCATCCTTAACTCGACCCTCTGCAATAGCGGCATCTCGCTCTCGTCCCGCTGCTGCTTCCATAGTTTCTACGGCGGTGGCCTCCCAATCATCAAAGACTTGATTTTGTACTTTAGCGAAATATCTTTCTGTGAATATTGGGACATCCATAGCGCTACATATTTCTTCTAACTGGGAATATCCTATACCAGTAGCAACTATGCCCGAGCATGCAGCAGTATTGATATCAACATTTTTTGTGTGATTTGGATCGTCTGATGAAACTGAAAAATATTGGTTGCAAAGTTCGCATTTTAATTTAAAATGGGATATAAAACCAATTCGTCTTTCGCTAACTATGATTATATTACTCAGATTGCACTGAAACAACGAGGTATGTGCTGATATTTCCTGCAAGCGTCTAAAAAAGTATGCTACGTCTATTATTCTTCGTCCCATATGGCTTTCACTCGTTAAATCTTCGTATCTTTCTTCTTCTATTATTAATGTTTCATCTTCCTTGCTCCTACAACAAAAGATTAATCAAGCGTAAGTACTTTTAATAATGTAATAGGTAAGTAATAGGCAACTCTCAGCCGAGCCAACCCGAATTTAAATTAATTAGATAGGTTCGTTAGTTAGCCTTTGTCCCTCAGAGCAGAAATAGGGGCCCGCGAAGCGGGGCTCCGTCGACATGAGGGCGGGTCTTAAGATATACGATATATTATGCATAACAAAATGTATGCACAACATTTTTAGAACATTAAATATTAGTAACATCAAAGTTATGCACATCAATCATTCTATAAAAAAACTTCGACACAATAAACATTCGGACAATAAATATTTAGGACAACAATATTAGGAACAACAATTTCGGCAAATAAAAAACATGCACAACAATGTTTATGTCGTACGTTATTCGGCATAAAGTTTGTATGCGACAAAATACGGCATAAAGTTTGTATGCGACATAAAGTTTGTATACCAACAATTTTATGCCACCGATATAGACCCAGACGATGAGTATTGAAAGATATGGCGGCGTTTCATGATATGCCTAGGAATTTTATGATCAGCCTAAACGTCATTGGCTTGACCACATCATGAAATGCCGGCGTTTCATGATATGCCGGCATTTCATGATATGCCTAGAAAGGTCATGATCTGCCTAAACGTCACTAGGCCAATCGTTAAATGGTGAATCTTGAACGATATGGCGGATGTCACTTAGGGAAATCATGAAATGGCGGCGTTTCAAGATATGCCTAGGAATTTCGTGCCGCCGACATATGTATAATATGCATCTATTCATTATATTTTATTATGTATATACTTACGGTGTCGGTGAAACTGTATTATTTTCATCCATATTGTCCGTAATATATGAACTTTCGAGTCTGAAAAAAAACCACCATTCATATTTCTCCAATACATTCATAAATGAAATCGTAAAATACCCCTCGCAAAAATCGTAAAAGAAGTGTGTGTCTTTATATACAGGGTGAAATATTATTCACAGTTCATATCTTGGGAGGTGAATCGGTGAATAATATTTTACCCTGTATATATATATATATATATATATATATATATATATATATATATATATATACATATCCTTCCTTCCTTTTATTATATATATATAATATATATATATATATATATATATATATATATATATATATATATATATATATAGGAGTTTATACATAAATAACATAAACAAATTGCAGTATTCTCTATGAAATCTTAAGAAAGAGAAAAAGAGTTTTCGGACAAGTCAGACATGTTGCTACTTGTTACAACATCCATTTGCCTGAAAACCATGTTGTTGGTTTTATATTGTAAGTATAATTTTATCTCAATAACTCAAATTTTTACCCAACCTGAACGTAAGTACGTAAAATAAACCGGCGCACGAAGGGTTCCGTACCATTATCTATAAAATCAGTAAAAAAAAAGTTTGTTGTATGGGAGCCCCCTTAAATATTTATTGTATTTTGTTTTTAGTATTTGTTGTTATAGAGGCAACGGAAATACATAATCTGTGAAAATTTCAACTGTCTAGCTATCACGGTTCTTAAGATACAGCCTGGTGACAGGCAGACGGACGGACAGCGAAGTCTTAGTAATAGGGTCCCGTTTTTAACCTTTGGTACGGAACCCTAAAAATACTATCTACCTTCTCCGATCTATGTTAATCCTTTACTTACTAACCCATTTTCAGTTGAATTCGCAGGTAGCAGGTTTATTACGGCAGCAATGCCATCGTCTGTTTTTTGAGGCTGCCCCATTGACCTATAATAACAAGTAAATGAAGTCAGGTACTATCGGCTGCATTCATGCATGGTCACCTTACGGTCTAGTTTCACTTGCATCATTTGACATCTATAGCTGATATGGTTGCATGTCGTGCGCACAAAATAAACTAGATGGCGCTGCTGGCTTAAATCTTGAGATATAAATGAATATAACTTAATTCACTATTAATCGACTCCTGTAATTACCAAAATATCCGATATAGATAAAAATATGGATTATCAAAAATGGTAGCAATCTCCAGTTGTTATACTGATATTTTTATACTACGGCACTATGACCGTAATTTTACGCATATTCATTTTATAAATTACGAACCAATCGAAGAAGGAATTAAAATGATATCTAACTCAACTTATTTAATTTCAATATGTTGTAGACCAAATTATATAAATATGTACTTACCTCTTCACATATCTTTGGAGTACATTCTTTTTATTTGTTATTTTTATGGCTCTGCACGACTTTTTTCGTTTGCGTTGTTTATTGCCCATCTCAAATAACTAGCAAAACTTATACAAATTCGTTAAGAGCTGCTTGTGTGGTGCACGAAACTGTCGCGGATAAAACTGACACAGGTCCGTTGTCCGTAAGCGCCAGCGCGCGACTGATCGGCCCTACCGAGGTGCCGCGCTCGCGCATTTTGTAGGTATTTAAACATAGTAATTATGAAAATCATTTTATCTCTTCAAACTGTACGAAATTGTCTATAAATATTTAAGGGCTTTAGTTCAGTACAATTTTTTTATTTAAAATATCAATAGTTTAGTCATGGTATTGAATAAACTTTACAAAAAGGAGTAACTTTGGAATTTCTTTCTATCGAGTGAAGTTCATTAGATCGTGTCGCTGAATACGACTTTGACGAGACTAGATCCTTAAGGAATATATATCTTTTTTTCAGATTTTTAAACCCTATTTTCTACGTGTGATATGGTTTTAAAAAAGTCAAACAGGCGGCCTCTGTAAGCCTACCTCGCCTTAAGATGAATAAAGATAAATAAATATTGGGGACAATCTTACTCAAATCGACCTAGTCCCAAACTAAGGGAAGCTTGTACTGTGGGTACTAAACGACGATATACATACTTATATAGATAGGTAAATAAATACTTAAATACATAGAAAACCAATATCCATGACCCAGGAAGAAGTAAATGCCCATACCGGGATTCGAACAGGGCCTCCAGCTTCGTAGGCAGGGTCACTACCAACTAGGCTAAAGCAGTCGTCAAACAAGTAAGTACTTGAATGAATTCTGAATTTCTAGTAATTACATAAATACATTATAATTAACGATACAGTTCTAAGTAGGTTCCCTCTGTTTTGGCATATTTTTAAAGTGAAAACTTCTTTAGCGGCGCTGAGCACTTTTTGGAATGGGGAAAAATTTTTAAACTCGTGACAGTCGTGACAGATTTTTGTGATGTCACGTGACCGTAGAATTGGGAGAGATTCGGGACGAGGCATGGGGGCGGGGGGGGGAAACGGGGGATTGACTAGGGGCACATAGTTCTAGTTTGTACTTTATTGTTAACAGAATAAGGTCGTAACACATTTTCCGTAAATGCAAATTCCATTTTGTTTCAAAAAGCAAACTCTTATATTTTTTGTTAGCCAAGTCGACTTCATTCAAAACTGAACACTATTCGTAAGAGTATAAAGCCGTTAAACACTTTTTGCAATTGCATTGTCTGCAAATAAATATGTAATTTTGTCCACGCGTCCTTTACCGTTTTGCCATTGAGTAAATTCGAATAGTTCGAATTTGGATGTTATTCCTAAAGAGATAAGGCTTTGAAAAATATTTGGCAATGGCAAAACAAATTGGTATTTTATTTCATCGTCTCCTTCATCAATTTTGCTGAGTTAAGTTGAACTATAGCGTACTACTAATACGGCTGTTATTAGATATATTGGCACGCAGGGGGAGGGAGGGGGAGGAAGGGTTTTTTTTTGGAAAATTAAAATTATTCAAGTTTTCCCTTCTGCCGGCACTCCCGGAGTGCAACCCGGTCTTTTTTTTAGTAAGAATTCAATTTCGCATAATCTATGTAGCCATAATTGACTTTTCGCATAATAAACTGTTTTGGCAGAATTGAGATTCGCATAGTTCGATTACGCTGAATTTCAATAGCCCGAATATTATTTGTGCATAATTTTGACACTCCGTATCATGTTCACACAGAAAATACATGAGATTTTTTTTGTTGATTGCCTGATATTTTATTTCAACACAACACGTATAACACATATACAACACATGTATATATGTTTATATATACAACATTTATATATTTATATGAATATAAATATTAAGTAACGAAAAACTCAGATAAAACGGTTAAAGTATCAAAACTTTTCTACGCCGACCTAGCAGCCTCGCTCGACCCCCACCACGACACCTGCGCTGGCGCGCTCGGGAGACGGGTAATATACCTACAATCAAACTTTTGCCGGGCCGATACGGACTCTTAAGTATTTATATCTATTATATAATATCGTCGTCTAGTACCCATAACACAAGCCTTAGGTACTGAGCTTACTACGGGACTAGGTCGATTTGTGTAAGATTGTCCCCTTATATTTATTATTTATTTATTTATTACTATTATTGTACGCGCATTAGCTAGATCCAAATGTATTTTTTTCTATGGTAAAATGACACTTGAATTGTCCTAGGGCGGGTTCTAAACGTTAAGTGTTTAAACCTCTGGTAAAGGTCGCGGGCGAAATGTGGCGAAGGATCGGTCATTGCACATTGTCATACACTGGGGTAGGCCTATGGCCAGTAGTGCACGTCTTTCGGCTGACATGATGATGATGATTGCACAATACGACGGGTGGGTGTAGAACACCTGATCATAACGTGGATGTCATATCGACTGATTATAACCAGTTAATTTGGCCAATCGATACGCCATTACAGGCTATCACTGTCTGGTCTCGCAATGAATTTTAAACCCATGACCCTCATAAGCAAGTTTAAGTATGAATGGTATTAGCCTAAGCGTAGCGTGAATGGTCACCTAATTTATCAGCGATTATAATACCTAATATTAACACATTTACTGCGTGGAGCCCGCCCGCATGCCGTAGGGGCATTAGCGGGAAAACCAGGGGATCGCTAAGAGCGTAGCGATTCTTGGCAGTGAATGTATTTGCCCATTCAGCGCCAATCACACCCATGCGTCAGATCGGCTACAGGTGCTCTTCGCTTTATATAGAGTTTTACACGCTACGGATGGCTTAGCGCTGCGAGCGTAGCGTGGCGGTGAATGACTGAACACTTTCACTGTCTGGAACCTGTCTAGCACGCGTCTATGCCGTAGGTGATTTCCGCTACATACGGGGAAAACCACGTGATCGGCTTCGAGCGTAGCTCTCTTGGCGGATTTCTAGCAGTGAAAGTGTACTGCGCAGGTTAACGTGCAGATGGGAACTGCAACTGGATTGAATGCTTAGGTATGTATGATAACAATATCTAATCGTACCTTTTACGTACGGTGGGCTAAAGCCCAAGCCAAGCTAAAGCTTAACCTGTTAATTGAACGGCCATACGAAATCAAACGGGAGAAAGTGACAAGCTACCAAGGGTTCAGCTACTTATTTGTTCAACTGTACCTTCTCGTTATAAAATATTTTATTGAAATGGCAATAAACCTCACCTGACTAGCCCCGGAAACGATATCTCATTGTACCCAGGAATATCCGGTCGGCGGCCCGTTATCAGACGGTTATACGCCGGATATAGTTCCAGGTATTTGTATTACGTTAGCAAATAAAGCCTTTTAGGCCAGTCATTTTATCCAAATAACCGAACCTAACCGTGAATAATTAGTTCTTGGTTTTTTTTTCGTAGGTCCTTCGGGGGGGTCACTGGGAGTGTACTTTAAAAAACTAGACCGAATCGGGCTTCTGCGTATATTCGTAAAAAGGTATTTCTTGAATAGCTCGGCCATTTTTGATTTTACTGTAAATCCGCGAGGACAAAAATTGTAGAAAATTTGATTCTCTACAAGTTTTCTTCTAGGATCGATTTTGGGGGAAAAAATGTGGGAATCAAAATTGTTCAGAATTTCATTCTCTAAAACTTTGTTTCTCTTCATTCATGCCGTAAAACGTGGAACAGGAGATGATAATATTTTGAATTTGTCGCATTTTTCAGGTTTAATTTCCAAAATATCGATCCTAGAAGAAAAATTGTAGGGACCAAACTTGTAGAGAATCAAATTTCCTACAATTTTTGTCTTCACGGTTTTACTGTTTAATCAAAAATGGCCGAGTTACCGACCCCCCGAAGGACCTATGAAAAAAAAATCCAAGAACTAATTATTCACGGGTCAAAATCTATAATGACTGGCCTCTTTGTATTTGGATGGGGACAAACTGTTCTCGCTACCCATTATGCATGTTTTAAGGTGTTGATACACTTGTAATGAGCATTCTAGTAAATGTTACAATACGGGTAAAAGCTCACAAAGTAATCAGGAGCGTTTTCAGCATTCAAGCGAAGCTTCAAGCATTTTGCCATGCGGTGTTTGTTATTGTTCCACTGCTGTCACTCTCACCCACACCTCCCGCACATAGACATAGAATACAGAAAAACTTAATTTACCATCACATTTTGACATAGGTACAGTGTACAAATTAGACTTAAAACCTATACAATATCGTACGAAGCATTTTAACATTGCGTGATGCTAAAAAATATTTACGAGAGCGTTCGCTAGAATGATCTTGAAAATGTTCGTAGTGATGTTTGGCTCCAAGCATGGCTCTGTTTGTTATAAATGTAATAATCGGCCAAATGCGTGTCGCGCCACGTGCAGTGTAGGGTTCCGTAGGTGCCTGAACAAGCTATCCAACGTTACCCACACTAAAAAAAGACCGGCTTGCACTCCGGGAGTGCCAGCAGAAGTGACAACTTGAATAATTTTAATTTTGCATATCCCTCCCCCCCAACCCCAGCAAGTGTGATGAAAAATCTTAAAAATCCGCGTTTTGAAGCGCAATTCTCGCTTTTTGTATTCCGGCAATTGGCAACACTAAATCCTACAGTCATGTGACCTTCTACAACTGTCGGGAGTTTAACAATTTTTCCCCATCCCAAAAAGTGCACAGCGCCGCTAAAGAAGTTTTCAGTTCAGAAAATACATCCCCACTTTATTTGTAGGGGGTTCTCCATAAAAAATATTTTTGTAAAGATTTTATTCTAGAAAGGGTTACTGAGATAAGCCGAAGACGGACGGATGGACGGACAGACAGGCGCACATGGCGAAACTATAAGGGTTCCTTGTTGACTACGGAACCCTAAAAATGGCGAATGCACGATGTTCTGTTGGATCTTGAATTCCCTTTTTTACATATTCATATTCATATTCATTCATATTCATTTATTGATAATATTATTAATATTGCATGTCAATTTATATATATTAAGTGAAACCAATTGGTTAGTAATGGATAAATTCAGTCCATCATAAAAAACTCCATTATACTAACTAAAATTTAAAAATTCGTCAAAGCTATACAATGTGCGCTCGAGAAGCCAAGCCTTTAGTTTCGTTTTGAAACATTGCGGTGAGGGGGCCGAGGTGACTTCTACCGGTAACTTATTATATATAGTCGGTCCCATTACGTGCGTCAACTTTCCCGACTTCTTCAGCCGTCGCTGCACCGGGAGAAGTCTATTAAGGTCTAGTAGCGAGCGGTTGGAGTCTGCGCGTTTTTTGTAGTCGATTAAGTGTGTGTTTGTGTAAATTGCAATCTGCGCAATAGCTATTGCTGGCAAAGTTAATATGCCTAATTCTTTAAAATAAGGTCGCACGGAGGTATCCTGGGCTACCTGTACCACAGCCCGCACGGATTTTTTTTGTAACCGGAAGGCACGTTGCCAGTCTGCGGCGCGTCCCCACATCTCAGCACCGTACTGAAGGAGTGAGTGGATGGTCGCGAAGTAACTAGTCCTCACAACGTGCCGCGGTACGACTCGAGCCAGACGGCGGAGCGCAAAGCATGCACCACCTACTTTGCCACATAGCTGGTCTATATGGGTTACCCATGTCAGTTTGCGGTCTATTTTGAAGCCTAAGAAAGTAGTGGCTTCCACTTGTTCCAAACCGACTCCTCCAGCTTTAATCTTCAGTGACCTTGGTGCACGGCCGCCGACGTAGAAGTGTAGGAAGTGTGTTTAGGTCAAATTTAGAGCCAGGCAATTTACACTGAACCACCGAGACAGCTGGTTAGCAGCGTCATAGAGACGGGTTTCTAAGCTGTCAACATTTGGGGCGGATATAATGCCAGCGATATCATCCGCATACATTAAAATGTCAGCGGCTGGTATCGCTTCTGGAAGGTCGTTCAGTAGCAGGGAAAACAGGATGTTAGAAACTGACGATCCTTGTGCTACACCCATTGATGTTGCCAGTGTGTGCACCATCACTTGTGATCGGCCATGCAATATGTTTGTGAAGAGGTTGTGCGGACGGCCACATATACCGTATTGCAATAATTTGGCGGCTATCACGTTATGGTCGGCGACGTCGAACGCCTTGGAGAGGTCACAGCAGAGCATCGCAACCTGCTGCCTGCTCTCCAAAGCGTTTGTGACTTTACGCACAGCCTCGCGCACTAGATCGGTAGTACTGCACCCCGCTCTGTACATCATTAAAAATGATCAATGTATGTTGTTTTTATATGCATCAAAAATGCTTAAATCAATAAAGGTATAGCAACGCGCTTCTGATTCTTCTGGAATCGTAAGCGTCCACAGGATACGGTGCGGTGTCTGCTAAACACCACCCACCTGTGTGCTAGTTTACAACAGCAGTACCTAGTATCAAAAAGCCCTTAGCAACCTGTCTTACTACTTTACCTTCCATATTAACACATTCTGCCAATAATCGAATCGCCACCTTCTAGTTAATCGCTTATAATCAAACGCGTGTTTTTCCCGCTAAGTAGCGGAAAGCGCATACCTCGTGGGCGTTAGCTCAGCATCCGTAATCGGTAATTCGGTATTTTATTTTTCTTACTTGTCTGTATGCTGTCAGTGTTTAACGGCCGTGGACGTGGCGTGGTATGCAATGTACGCATTGCGAATTGTTCTTATAGACAGACATAATATACATATCGAAATGAGGTATACATACAGAGTGAAATAAAAATGGGATATCTTTTTTTATTCTTGAAATCCCTAAAAGTGTGAAATACATCGCCACATCTCAAATGCGTTTTAATTTTGAGATGTGGTCGTATTGCAGTCACTATGCGATTTTAATTAAATAGCAATAACAATTTTTAGATGATATTCTCAAAATGTCGCCGAAACGCATCAAACTAGTCCATTCATAAAGTAGCTCTAAGGTCCTAGGTAAAACATTCAAATCATATAAAACAGTCGATCAGCTTAAGGGGGTCCCCGTTCTGAATGACCTTGAGCCTCCGGCTACCCTGCCCCCGCACAAGCTATCATAATTACGATAACCAACGATGACAGCGCCACGGACGGTCTGACATGCATATCACCGAGATACCACGTAACGTGATGTATGGACTAGTTTCTCACTAGATGGCGCCTTTATTTATTTAATTTCACGTACACCTTACGCATAGACTTATAAAAATTAATGAACAAAAAGTTGAAAACAACCGGATTTTAAAAAGATATTTATTTGAAGACATAATTTAGGTTGCCCTTTGAGTAAGTCATGAAAAAAAGACCCTCTTTATGGGAATCGAACCCGGGCCCGTTGCACGTAACGCGTGGATTGAAAATAATATGGTCTACTCAGTGACTACTACTGCCAGTCGGAAAGCATAGTATCAGGTCAGTTGGGGCAAATGCGACCCTCGTAGAAATCGGTTTTTTTTGCCACAAAGCGGAAACTATTTAATAATGTTAGTAGTTAAGTAACAGAATAAGTTCGTTGTAAATAAATCATTTTCCCCAGTGTGCTAGGGGGTCAGTCAGGGTGTCACATTTCTCTGCAGCTGAAACACTTAGATAAATCCTTAACAGTAAAAATAACAGTCAACTGCAGATAAATGTCACCCCCATATCGAACTTATATTTCTTGTAATCAGAAACTAATGAAGTTAATGAACGCCCTAACGGTACGTCGTATGTATGGTATTTTTGGGATGTCCTGTATAAGTTAGCATAAAAACAAGCTTGGGTGCGTAATATCTTACACTTTAATTCACTGTATAAATAGAACGTTTCTTTTCTGAAGCACTCACCTATGTGAACCGACCTAAACTATAGATATAAGATTTCAAGGGTTTTCCTCTTTGTTACCAACAACCAAGCAAGTTGTAACTTCCTTCCATCATTTTTCTTTCATCTGATACCATCTGGGAAACTACTTTTTTCCCCATTTGTTACCACGTGGGGGGTAACAAAAGGAGAAAAGTCCCTGCTGTGACCAGTGATAAGAACTTGGTGGTAACAAGTAGGAATAACCGAGATTTATTACAGTCCAATCCCGCTTAATCTATAAATCATCAATAAATCTTCTTCCCTACCGTCTTTTCTCTTTTACTATAAACAAAAGTCGCCACCGACGTCTGTCTGTCTGTGAGCGATAAACTTAAGAACTACTTAACCGATTTAGTTTCAGTATAATGCTTGATGTATAATGCCATATTAGGCGGGTTGCTAGTTAGCAAGACCCTGTTGATTATCGGTCTGGCTGATTGTTGAGCTTTCTTTTTTTCTTCCTTCCTTTTTATAGCTTCTTGGATCGGTGGCGGATCTCTAATAGGCATATTTCGAGAGTACAGTGGGCCCACCAGCTCGGGTCATGTAGAATGTGGTTAATTTTGCTTTCATCTTGTTCTGCCGAAAAACGTCATCTTTCAATATGAACTCTAACGTTAGATGTTCGTAATCATTGAACCACGCAGCAAATATAAATTTTGTCTCTAATTGCGCTTGACCGCAACCAATTGCTACCGTGCCAGCTACAGCACAGCAATGAAGGTTTACACCATTTTCATCACAGCAATCACTATTTACATACAACTTGCGATTGCACATTTTGCACCGAAAGGTAAGAGTTGACAGTAAACCATTTTGCATTTTCACCATGTAGTTCAAGCTCTTTTTTAAGTAATTGATGTCCACGATGGTTCTCTAATTTTTCGCAGAAAATTGTTTGGCCAATTATTAGTTCCCAACCAACGTTTCGCAGAATATTATTTCGCCAAATAATCACTTGCCAACTCGTCATAAGATTTCGTTTCGTTTCCCAACCTCACAGTTGCCAACTGTACGTTTGGTCTGATGATTATAAAGTAAACTTTCAAAATGCCAAAAATCGTTTGACAGAATGTTTTAGTTGGCTGAATAGTCATTTCGTTGTATAACGTTTCCCAAATGTTTCACGCAGTAGGGTTCGTACAGTTACTATGTAATATAATTTACAATGTGGGTAAGCGCAACTGCTCACTTCTTTCAATAACTTTGTGGGTGAGTAAGAATAAACTGACTTATTAGCGATAAGTGTTTACGTTATTACTTGCGGGACGTTGCTTTTGGAATGTTTCCTTGTTATTATAATTAAAATGAGTGAGCTAAATGAAGAGTGTTCGGTTATAATAACTACAAAAGGCGGAGTAAAGCTATTTAAAAACGGATTTACGTTCGAAAAAACAAAAGTATCAAATGATACATATTACTGGAGTTTTGAACTGCGACGAAACAAGATATATAAATGTACTTCAACGGCAAGCACGAAACTATGTGACGGCATTCATAAAGTGCTAACGTATAAGGATAATCACAACCATGAGCCAGATCCTACTAGGAAATCTGTAAGCGAATTTAAAGAAAAATTAAAAAGTGATTCTTTAGTTGGAGTAAAGATATGTAACGTGTTACAAAATGCCAAAAGCACTGTATCTACAGATGTCTTAGAATGTTTGCCGTCCACGTCTGCGCTAAAACAAATGATTTATCGCCACAAAAAAAAAACAAAATGTTATAAAGGAGCCCACTGATTTGAGTTTTGAGATAAACACAGAACACACTAAAATTCGAAATGAAAATTTTATTTTGAAAGATCATACGTTCGATACTAATAAAAGAATACTGTTGATGTCCACATCCAATATGATATCAATTTTAAGCCGTGCGACATACTGGCTCGTGGATGGCACTTTTAAAGTTGTGCCCAACATGTTCAAACAGCTATACACCGTGCATGGTAATATTTTTGCGGATAATAAAAAAACATTTCCGTTGTGTTTTTGTTTATGCACAAACAAAGACAAGCGCACATATGACACAATGTTTGAACTATTGATAGAATACGGCAATGATCATGGTATCGATCTTTTTCCAAAAGTTTGTGTGTTAGATTTTGAAAAAGCTGCCATACTGAGTCTTCGATCAAATTTTGAAGATATTTATTTACAAGGATGCCATTTTCATTTGGGTCAAATTATATTCAGGTAACTACGTATTTTTATTATTTTAATACAAAACTATTTTTCATTATTTATTTTGAATATTCAATAAGGCGATTTTGGCACTCGCCGGCCGCTGCCGCGGCACGCTCGCTTCGCTCGCTCGGCTTCGTGCGCTGTAAGATCGCGGTTAACCTAACACGCTCCTCCTCGCTTCGCTCGTCGTCGCACCTATCTGGACTCTGTCACAGTTATTATTTCTGTTGCTATACTTATCACGAAACTGTTCTTTGTTTCAGGCAAGTTCAACAGATGGGTTTCGCCAAAAGATACGCAAGTGACGTACAGTTCAATAAGGAGGTAAAGTGTTTGTTAGCTCTTAGTTTCCTTGAGGAATCAGATATATATATATACTTCAACAAGATTCTAAAAAGTTTTAAAGATCCAGATTGGCAAAACTTGGCTAACTGGTTTGAAGAGAATTATGTACACGGAACATCAACCACACAGCCTAAATACCCACCCAGTTTTTGGAGCACTCATGAAACAAACAAAATGAATATACCAAGAACACAGAACTCGGCGGAAGCCTGGCATCATAAAATAAACACTATCATTGACCAAAATCATCCTGGTGTTTATAAATTGATAAAAGAGTTAATAAAGGAAAGCATTTCTAATGAAGGAGAAATAGAAACTATATTAAACGGTGCCCCACCAGAACCGAAGAAAAAAAAGTACTTGGACAAAGAAGATAGAATCAACAGGATTCTTGAACATAAATCAATGTACTCGGCGGACAAATTGTTATTGTGCATTGCTGCCAATTTAAAAGTTTAAGGGTAATCAATTTACCATTAATTGTTCAACGTTGTTGATTATAGAACAATAAATGTGATTTTGTAAAAAAAATAATTCCGTTTAATTTTTTCTTAATTTTATTTTCACCGAAAAAGTGGGTACTTTAATCCAATACTTAAAAAATAACTTATATTGCTAATTGAAATAATTCATCGTAACTTTTAAGTTGGCTTATATGTTAAAACGTAACTATTGCACTGACGAAACGTTGTTCGTTCAATAGTTGTTTGGCCTAGTGAAATAGTTGGCAAGTGATAAGTTTTCCAAACATTTTTAGTCATTGTGATATTCTGCTTTATAAAAATTCGACCAAGTGTCAGGTTGTCATACAAAAAGTTGGTAATGGTTAGTTGTCAAAGTGAATCATTTTCGAAATGTTGGTTGGCAAGTGATGTTTGACCAAAGGAAATTCTGCGAAAAGGCAGAACACCGTCCACGATCCTTCATCCATGAATTGTTTTTTTCGGGGTAGTAATTGGTTCTGCTGAAATTTCCAACTGAAAAACACAAACAAATCATGAATTAAGTAATGACGTATTTTTCTCAAATTATTGCTGAAATTCACTAAATAATCTTCTTGAAATCAAAATTTTGCCAACATTCGCATACATCTGTTCTGCATCCTTATAAGTCAAACGAAAGCATCGGCAACATCTTCGATTTCATTTAGCCCGACCGACTGCGCTTGTCTCACATAGTTTTTTTATTTAGTCTTTTTTAGTTTTTTTTTTAGTCGTCCTTTGTTTATGGTTCAAGTACATTTTTTTAAATCTGCATCTAACATCACTTCTCAACAGGAGAGCACCGTTGAACGTCCGCGCAGTCAGTCACTTTTTAAATAAAATACACTTAAACTAACAGACCCCAATATCCTCCGCGTCATCGTTATTATAAGACATGTCGTGGTGATCCTTTAATGGACGACTTTCTTCCTCGAAAATGCTAAAAAAGTTCAAAAGATCAGTAATCACGTAACTTATCTCGTTCTTTATCTAATGCGTGACAGGCGTGATCATTATGTATGTATTTATATTTACTATCGACATGACACTTTAGTAACGAACGGAGCTTATGAAATTCGACTCACCAAATCACAGAATCCTCAGTTCACAGTACTAGATATAACCGAAATTACGCGCCTCGAAATACAAAAACTTACGCTTGTCTGAATTTAACCTTAGTGAAAACCGCGGGCGGCGACTTTCGTTTATAAAAATAGATCTATACAGATAGGTAAATACATAATACTAAAATTAATACAGTTACCGATTGCCTGTTGCAGTGACCGTTGATTATCCTTCACCAAATGCTCAAGTGGGCCATTTTACGGAAAGTTGTACACTACTTTTTTTTAAGTGTTGATATACATAATCGGGTTTCGTCTACTCAGAAACGAGAGCACATTCGAACCTAATAGTAGAAGAAAACTGTCCAAAACGTTACACATAATTTTCGGTCTTCCGTTCCGTTACCACCGTACAAGCTTAGTATGGAAACGGTAACGGAATGGAATAAAATATTTCGGGACACTTTTTTTCTCTTACAACATTCAAAAGTGCCCTATTCTGAGTAGAAAAAACCCGATTATGTATATAATTTTTTTAAAGTCGAGTGTACACCTTTTTGTAAAATGGCCCATGTATAGGTATTTTGGTAATTGACATACGGACGGAAGGACGAGTGAGATGTCCCGCGTAGGCAAAGGTTTTTAGATCTTACCCAGCATTACGATTGCCAGTGTCGGCGTGGTCGGCGTCGGGAGCTACGTTGGTATTTTTTTTTTCGTACAAAGGGTTCAATGACATCGAAATATCTTCGTTGCTTTCTTCATAACTATAACAAAGAATGTTAGAACGACAAACACCTACATCAGAGAAAATGGTTATATTATGTAGGTATAGATAGTACATTCATATAACGTTGAATGGAGATGTGACGCAATTGTTACATACTGTGTCAAATTATACATTTTGCAAATTAATTAATTTATTATTAATATTACATTAAATAATGGTAAATAGATACTTACCAAAGGATATTCCTTCCGTCTGCGTCTTTAGATGAATAATAAATCGTTTGTGCCGAGACTTCGCTGTTCATATTCAAAGCCTGCAGGGCATCTCGTTTTTTTCTCCTCCTAGAAAGATTTGGGAAACATTGATGTATTCGGAAAACATGAAAAAAAAACCATTGCTGTTTGCAAAATAATAAAAATAAAACACAAAAAGAAAATCATCGGTGCGGTTCGAACACTAGACCACTCGTGGACATGAAGCAACATTCGCCCAACATTGATACACAGCGCCATTTCGTCTGTGACAAGTAAGTGTGAAATATCGTATTAAATTGTGGTTAGGTCAATTTCAAAACAGAGCAAAACGTGGAAAGAAACTTACCTTTCATGAAGTGTCAACATCCCAAATAAACATCAAGTTGACATTGTTGACAACCACCAATAAAGCCAGCTGAGCGCAGCGAAAATTTGGCACGCGTCCTACGTGTGTCAGAGTCGAAACGACACTGACGAGCCCCCGCCCGTCGCCCGCGTAGGCACCCGCTACATTCTTACGTTGCAGTTTTTAGGTTTTGTCAATTTTTATGAATTACAAACACAAAAAAATAGAAAACGCATATCAAAATTATACCTAAGTTCAGGATGTATGAGTAGGTATGAGTTTCGGGTGTATAAACGTTTTAATGAGGATGAGGTGTCGGGTTTAGTATTTGCACAGACCTTTCTTTTAGAGTCTATAACTAATTATGTATTAACATTTTTCAAGCTATTCAATATCAAAAATGTTAAACAGGAATCAAACTTTCTCATATCTACATCTGGAAAGCTAGCTTCTATAAACCGAGGACGAGTGAGGAAATGAAAACTACTAAATTTCGTTGATTTTTGACGGGAGCCCCTTAAATTATCTCAACTATAAAAGTATGTGTTTTTTATTATTATTATTTAGAAACGTATACAAATATTTTGTAAATAAATTAAAAGTGCATCGTTAAACCGTTCGGTTTGTCTCGATGCTAGCGCAGTGACTAACAGGAAAATAAAATTATTGTCATTTAGTTATTTCACTTACATCTATCTAATCTTAACTTATTATCAAAAATCATATTTTAATCGTTTACCCGCCGAACCTCATATAAGTTACAGGCAAATTTCGACTAAGTCATAATAAATTATCATTATAATTTATACAAAGTCAGACATATCAGACGAGGGCGGGTAAAGTGTTAATTTATCTGTAAACCTTCTAACTGTTGTAACATTTCGTTTTTAAGATATTTTTTTATATATGTTGGGGTTATTTTATCGTTTAATTCTTTCGGGAGTTTATTTATTAAGTGGAGTAAGATGTATTCGGATGTTCTCCGTCCGTAAAAATTATTAAATTCCGGTTTATTTAGCATGCCATTTGTAACTTGTCTAGTAGCTTTTGTATGTGAAATTGGCTTTTGTATTTCGGCTCTAAAGAATTGTTCTTTTAGTATCTGATAATTAAATTCTGTGTGAACACGCAGCACTTTGCACGCCTTAAAAAGATCTTCATCACATTTCAGACTGTTTCTAATATTAAATGGTACTACTATCTTGAGTATTCTAATCTGTAAGTTGTCCATTATTTTGTCGAGATATGTCTCAAAGGTACGTCCGTAGCTACTTAGACCGTAGGAGACTTTCCACAAGCGCATTGTACATATCTAGTCTGATTTAGACCTTGGCTTTACTCTAAAATCTTTATCCCTTCTCACGCGGGCCCTCCTGACCATTGATCAAGCGAAACGCCATGAACACTCGCGACACTGACCCTTCACCCGCGTTTACGACGGCCGGGGGACTTACACTTGGCCGTGGCTACCTTGTAGGTATAGTCACTAACACGGTTATGGGCAACGCCTGGAATAAACTTTACTTTATTGTTCTTGTTTGCGCGCGGCTTGACTTGCGTAGCGTATTACGAGAAAAACCATAGAAGTCTAAGTAGCGCCGGAAAATTAATAACGGACGCAGTTTTTAAGGGAAAACTACATTTAATATCAAGAGAATTAATTTTACAACATAACGTAATGACAACTGATGTGATATCAAAACATGTCAAACGGTGACACACAGCTCATACATAGAGTAAGGAGGTTGAGGTCGATAGCACATATTTAAACTATTTTAACACTCCTACCAAATTTGAGCTATCCTCTTTAAACACGATCAAATACAAAAAGAAATACGGACGTACAAACATATTGACAAACAAACTGTCTATAGTAGTAAAAAACATATAACAGTTAAGTTTGGTTATGTATGTCTACTTTTGAGATCATACCAACTTCATGTCGGAACTTAACAAACTTGTCTTTAGACAAAGGCTTAGTTAACATATCAGCACTCTGGTTATCAGTACTGACATAGTTCAAAGTAATAACCTTTTCAGACAACTTTTCCTTGACAAAGTTAAACTTAACATCAATATGTTTGCAACGTTTATGATAGTCAACATTTTTAATAACGCACATAGCACTTTGATTATCAAGGTTCAAACACACAGAGTCTTGGTTGAACTGACCAATGTCAGACATCATTTGTCTAAGCCAGATGGCTTCTTTCGTGGCGGCACAGGCAGCCATAAATTCTGCTTCGGTTGTGGACAATGCCACAGTCTGTTGTCGTTGGCTTGCCCAAGTGACAGCTGCACCATTTTTCATAAACACATATCCAGTGACAGAACGTCTGGTGTCACGGTCATTGACGTAATCAGCGTCACTGTAACCGACCAAGTCGCTTGCCATGTCTGATTGATAGCAGAGACCAAAGTCCTTAGTGGCTTTCAGATATTTAAATATTTTCTTGACAGCGTTCCAGTGATCCTGATTATAAGAATTAAGGAATCGACTCACCAAGCTCACAGAGAACATAATGTCTGGTCTGCTTACGATTGCGGCGTGCATCAGTGATCCCACGGCTTCTCTGTAGGGGATGTTCTCCACGCTTTCACTTCCATCCTTCTCCAGCCTCGTATGCGGATCAGCGGGAACAGTGCTAGGGCCGGCATCGCTCATGTTAAATTTGTCTAATAACTGGTTGATGTATTTTGTCTGATGAATGAAAATGCATTTCTCACGTTTCTCTATTTGCAAGCCGACAAAATTGGTTGGTGTACACGTTTTCAGCTCAAAGTGTAATTCGAGGTTTTTTATTATGTCTTGCAAAATATCATCATCAACGTAAATCAAGAGATAACATTTAGTTTTATTTACTTCTCCAACATAAACGCATTGATCAGCGTTACATTTAGTAAAGTTGAATTTCTTAAGTACTGAATCGAACTTTGCATTCCAACAGCGGGGCGACTGTTTTAAACCATAAAGCGATTTAACTAATTTACATACCTGATGTGGTTCTGCGTTTAACCCTTGAGGGGGAGTCATGTATATGTTCTCTTCCAACTCTCCGTAAAGAAAGGCGGTCTTTACGTCGAACTGTATCATTTTCAGATGATGTTGAGCAGCTACGGATAACAATAATCGAATAGAATCGTACCTGACTGTCGGCGAAAATGTCTCCTGATAGTCAATACCTTCGGTTTGTGCGTACCCCTTAGCACAAAGGCGCGACTTGTACCGTATACCGGTTGGCTCGTCCTTCAGACGGAACACCCATTTGCAGCCGATCACTTTTACGTTTGCTGGCTTCTCTACTAAGGTCCATGTTCCGTTTTTGTCATGAGCTTCCAGTTCTTCATTAATAGAGACTTTCCATTTTGCAGCTTCTACTGAGTTGACAGCCTCCTGGTAGATCAGCGGTGTCAAACTAGTCTCTTCGTTGTAACATAAATAGCCACTGGGTTTAGCTGACAGATCTGCATTCACTTGCTTTCTTGGCCTTAATGTCATTCTGTTAGACTCGGGTTTAACATCTTTTTCAGTCGTATCTGGTGAGTATTCTGATCCTTCGGAATGTTCAGATTCAGTTGTCAACTCACAGGCAGTCTGACTTGAATCAAAGTTTTCGGCGGTATCTTCTTCACTACTTTCTTCTAGCTGATCTATTGTACTTGAATTTTCGTTTGTTTACTCAACCGGAACGAAATTTCTCTTCACGGTAGATTCTAGGAAGACAGCATCACGACTTTTCACGGCCATTTTAGAGCCGGGTTTGATGAACTTGTACCCGCTGGTATGTTCACAGTAACCAATGAATATCATTTTCTCTGATTTGGCATCCCACTTCTTTGTTTTCTCCTTCGGTAGGTGAACCATAGCTTCGCACCCAAAAGTTCTCATATGGTTTTAAGCCTGACCACATTTCATAAGGGGTTCTGTATGACAACGCTCGAGTCGGTGATCTGCAGATGATATAAGCAGCTGCGTGCATTGCTTCAGCCCAGTACAACTTCGGAAGTTGGGCGTTCAGGAGCATGCACTTTGCTCTCTCGATCAGCGTGCGATTCATTCTCTCTGCGAGACCATTTAATTGAGGCGTGTAGGGCGTGGTCGTTTGGTGCACAATACCTGCTCTCTTCAGGAAGTCTGAGAAGTCCTTATTTACATATTCTGTGCCATTGTCCGACCTGAGGCACTTAATATTACATTCAAGTTGATTTTCGGCTTCATTCTTGAACTCTTTGAATTTTGCAAGCGCTTCTGACTTGCTTTTCAAAAAATAAACGGAAACTTTCCTCGTGTAGTCGTCAATCAAAGTCATAAAGTATCTTGCACCTCCCAGTGACTTTGTTTCCATGGGGCCACACAAGTCTGAGTGGATGATTTCTAGCTTTTTAGTAGCTCGGGAACCTTCCTTGTTAAACGGCAGACGTGTTTGTTTCCCTTCCAAGCAAGTAATGCACACGACAGAGTCCTTCGATGACATTTGTGCACCTGTAGTCGCTTCTTTCATTTTGTTCAAGTCGGTGAAGTTTAGATGACCCATGCGCAGATGCCACAAGCAGGCGTCCTTGTTGTCAACAGCTGATATGTATGCATGATCCTCAGTGATGTTCAGCCGGTACATATTGTTGATCAGGCTTGCTGTTGCGACAATCGCATTCTCTTTGTTCAGTATTAAACAGCCTTTTGCATTAAATCTCACTTGGCCACCGCTTTTAATGATTTGACTCACGGACAGTAAGTTTGTAGCAAGGTCTGGCACGTAGAGAACATTCTTGAGGAGAATTTTGTTTTGCTCGCCTTTAGTATTGCAAACATCCAGAGATACTTGGCCGCAACTCTTGACGGACAGCGACTTGTCGTCAGCAACTTTAATATATTTGATAGAAGGAGCTGTCGCGTCAAATAGTATGTCTTGGTGCTTTGTCAGATGCGCCGATGCACCCAAATCAACAAACCAAGAGTTATCGTTTGATGTAGTTGCCACAAAAGCTGCTGCATAGCTTGAGCATTGACTCTTCTTATTCTTCGACTTGCACTCTTTGCTGATGTGACCGTATTTATTGCAAGTGTAGCACCGCGGTCCCTTGCTTGTTTGAGTCTCATTATAGTTCTTGGTGTAACCCTTACGGTTGGAACCATGTCCAAAGTTCGCGACAAACGCATTAGAGTCGCTTTGTCGAACATCTTGCAAAAGTTTTGCTTTTACGGAGTCGGCGGAGATCTTAACACCTGAACTTTCCATCGCCAGAATCATGGGTTGATAGCTTTCCGGAAGACCAGAGAGTAACAGTGTACCTAGCCACTCATCGTCGACCTTGAACCCGATGTTGCGAAGTTTGTGTGCCGTACTCATCACTTTGCTGACACATTCCTCGATATTATGACATCCGTTCAGTGTTGTCGTAATTAAAACTAATAGTAGTCCCACACGACGCGTGAGCCCTGAGTCATTGAATGCGTTCTCTAAATTTGTCCATACTTCTTTCGCAGTCGTGGCTTCCTGAATATGCACGTAATTCACTGGATCGACCAATAGGATAATCTTTGATCGTGCTTTCGTATCTCACTTAGGGTCTACGGTACCGGAACCTTCAACACAACTCCATAGTTCTTCGTGCTGCAGATAGGTTAGCACCGCAAATCTCCATGTTGGATAATTATCACGTCCCGTAAGTTTATCAATAAATGCGAAAGAATTATTGGAAGACATTTTCCGTTGGAAAAAATATTCTTTTGTTTTCTCGCGTCAACGAACGTCGAACAAATTATTTGGAAATAAATTTCGTAAATATTATTTTCACTGCACTACGGATGACTATACTGGGCTATCTGGGCCCTTAACCTAATAACGGACGCAGTTTTTAAGGGAAAACTACATTTAATATCAAGAGAATTAATTTTACAACATAACGTAATGACAACTGATGTGATATCAAAACATGTCAAACGGTGACACACAGCTCATACATAGAGTAAGGAGGTTGAGGTCGATAGCACATATTTAAACTATTTTAACAAAAATGCCTAACCGAATGGGTGCCTTTGCCATTATGAGGGGCGGGGGGCGGGGTGTCAAAACGATGCCAGGCAGCCGTTTAGTTCGAGCATGCGCATACCGGGTTTTAGGCACGTGTGTGGGTAGGTAAGGACCTCGCAAACTATGTTTTTTCATTCGCTGATTACGTACTTATTTACATAAATACCCGTGAGAACGGAACGTTATAGCAGAGACGATCTGACGTAACTTTTTTAGAGTTTAGTCTTGAAGTATAAACTTTATCTTTTTATATTTTTCTAAAAATGTCATATCGTAACTGTGAAATAAAGATGTTTAAACAGTGAAATCGCTGTAAATTCATAAATTCCATCCACATATTTATAATCACGCCTATTTCCCAGAATGAAAGACAGAAATTTCGACTTATACTTTAGTAAGGCCAATCACTATTTTATTGTACAAGATTGTATGTACACAAGTAAGTTGAGCTAACAGCTTATGAAATAGAATTAGAAATTAAACATTGATAAGCCAACACAACGGTAGGTACATTTTGTACAAAGTTTCTACCAAATGGTGTACCTACTCTGACTTTGATTGTCCAGAAGCAGGTTCTGAATTCAGTGCATGGATTCAGACTGCGTGTGCCCCGCCTTAGAGCGATTCCACACGTTACAACAAATTGCGACTACATCGCGACACAAATTATAGTGACATTATCACCGGTAATAGTCTGCATTGATCTGTATCTCTTTTGTTTCACTAGAAAAAGTCAATGTGTCTAAACTTACTCTTGATAATGGTCAAAATGTTTTTGGCGTTTATTATATATAATTTAATTCAACGATATTGGAGTTAAGTCGTTTGGGACGGCTTTGGTGGTCGCGGGTTGGGAGTGTTCTGGTGTAGCGATTAGTTTGGAACACGACAGAGGAGAGGATGTCCGTATTTCAAGTGGATATATTTTTGTTATATTTAGATAACCAACAGCTACAGAAACACATCGATTATATAGATAGATAGATAAAAATCCAATTACGCATTTCCACCGATAGCATCAAAGCACGTAAACAGGCAGACCTAGCCGACTTAGAGGAGGAGGAGGAAGCATACAGTTCACATAGTAAGGAAGATTGTGCACGCAAGATTGAGAACTGGATGGAAAAGAGCCAGCCACTACCGCTGATGAGCCTATTGCCAGTACATCACAGGACACGGTCCAGATGCTCGCCGATGCGGTCCAGAAGCTAGCTGCAGCCTCTGTTTAGAACAAACCCAATGCCAACTTATTGAGCCGCATTTGTACTCCCCGCGACTTACCCGAGTTCGCCGGCGACCCGTTGGAATGGCTACAATTTAAAAGGGCGTATCACGAATCTACCGAAGTGTGCGATTTTAAACCCAAAGAAAATCTCTGGAGACTACGTAAATGTCTACGTGGAGCTACCAAAGATGCGGTCTCAGCTCTGCTTATCAGTGCAACTTCGCCTGAACGCGTCATGGAGACGCTGGAGCTACGATTTGGTAATCCAGACCTCATCATATCCAAGCTTATGCAAGACATCAAGAAGATTCAGCCACTGTCTCAAGAGTACCAGAGGGATATAGTCCAATTTTCTGTAAAGGTACAGAACTTCGTGGAAGCTGTAAGGTCAGTAGGACGTGACGAATACCTACAAGGCATAAGTGTAGTTAACCTGGTTTTATCTAAATTGCCTTCATTATTGTTATCGAAGTTACCACTTTTACCACAGTAAAAAACCACTTTTTATTAGGGTCCTCGACCAATTTACCCACAGCTGGCGAGTTTGATGACTCCGATCTATATCTGAGGAAAAGGTGGAGAACTGCTCAAAGACTCGCCGACATGTACTGGCGCCGTTGGTTGAAGGAATACCTTCCTCTGCTGCTACCTCGCAAGAAGTGGCAGCAAGAACAGCCACCCTTACGCGAGGGTGACCTCGTCCTGATCGCGGACCCGGGGTCACCGCGAAACGTGTGGCCACGAGGTAATGTTAAAGATTTTTCCAGGTCGAGACGGGCGAGTGAGGGTCGTCGAAGTCTCCACTCCGAGCGGCGTGCTGCGCCGGGCCGCGGCTCGCGTCGCTCCCGTGCCAATGGTAGAATAGTGCTTCGCACTAGGGGTGGGCTATGTTAGCGACGCGCTCATTTCATACCCGATTTCTCGTTACCTATTTGTATTATGTATGTCTAGCTATAAGTTCATATTTAAGTGCATTTTTTGCTAACGCCCCTCCGCCGGCCTAGTCAGTCTGCATGCATCCGTTGACAGAGCCGCGCGTTACCGGGTTTACATATTTTGTCTCTGTCTATCTGTACCAAGTGTATAATTCTGATCTACATTAAAGACTGTGTAAAATCTCCCTGCGTTTACTTCAACATCAAGACCTCACCATCAGCTTCAGTTACATTGCATTACTCAGATTTCCTAACTAATTAAATAATTGATTGTTTTTTTTTATTGAATATAATTCAGGAATTTTTGTGTACCTTGTAGAGTACAGATATATTTAATGGCAACCCTACAAGTTTTCCAGCTGCTCTGAACAGCTCACCAAAACTATATTATTATATATTATTTAATAATTTAGGAAATCTGAGTAATGCAATGTAACAATAGTGATCTCACAAATGTTTGCGTGCTTTGATGCTATCGGTGGAAACGCGCAATTGGCTTTTTGTGTTTTATCTATATAATCGATGTGTTTCTGTAAATATTGGTTCTCTATATATAACAAAAAGATGTTGTGCATGAACATTCACAAAAAACATATATCCACTTGAAATACGGACATATCCTCTCCTAAACGCACTCCAAAGTCCACTACTTTGTTTATTGTTTGTCCAGTACATATAAAACTAAACCCTAATATCTGTCGTGTTCCAAACTAATCGCTACACCAGAACACTCCCAACCCGCGACCACCATTGCCGTCCCAAACAACTTAACTCGAATATCGTTGAGGACGCTTAAGCTCTTTAAGAATGAACGGTGTACTGTCCAGCTTGACCCGCGATAAATATCCAACCCATCCCTGTCACACTTATGCATTTCACTATTACGCCTCTCAACAAAGCGGACCAACAAACTCGGGACCTACAATCCAATTTCGATCTTGATGCTTATACGTTTAGATTGAAATTCAGTTGCAGGTTTCAGGAGTTGGGATATTTTTCAAGATTCGGCATATATTATTCCCGTCTCGTTCCAAAACACCTTATCTTGATGGGTAATGGAAAGGAATGTAGTGCCGGGAGTTACTTAAGGATGAAAACAAGTGCCGACAGCTCGGGTTTTTGCCTTATTTATTCGCAGTCCCGGCCCGGAATTATTTGTGAGGAAGTTGAACGATAAAAAAACAGTTGAACCCACGCCCTTGTTTTGGTTGCCACACAAAAAAAACATTGGAATACGTCGTTTTACAGATGTGACACTTAAAATTAATAACGCTTCTTTGCTTGGTATAGCTGTATATTTTTCAAATGAAATGTTGCCACTTTATCTATTTCGGCGGAAATTGTGCTACAATTTTGCGTTTAATAACAGGGTATTTTATTTTTAGGTATTGCATTACAAATTTTACTCGACGTTTGCCTTAAAGGACTTTTGTGTTATAATGAATAAATTAGCCATAGTGACAATTATTAGCGCCATACTTAAATTAATTTATAAATATTCACTGATAACAACTTGTGATTTTTTATAATTTTACGTATGTTTAACGGGAAAAGGCCTACCTTGCCTGTTATTAAACCTAACCTTACCCAAAACCTATTTACAGTTTAACGCTATTTCCAGTTTACAATATTTATTAATTTTGCTGTGTATTCTGGGAAGTCCTGTGCTCCTGTGGCTGGATGGTCTCGAGGCCAGCAGCAATGCATGAAAATAAGATCAGTTCTTGTCGAAATACCGTTCGAACAGAAAATCTGTGAAAAATTGAGCATTATTCTATAATAAAATTTAATGAGACTGTAGCTTAATACGTTTGTATGTAAGGGGTAATAACCGGAACGGGGTTCTGCCTTTTCTCCGAATTTGTTATGTCCGAATTTCACTTGCCAACCAACTTTTCGCCGATGATCCACCTTGACAACTAACTTATGGCAAATTTTTGTATGACAACAGATTCATTTGGTAGAATTATTGATAAGTCGATTATTATGATGAATTAAAAATTTTGCCATACCTATCATTTGGCAAATTTTTCATTTGGACAAAAAACTACTAACCGAATAACGTTTCGTCAGTGCAACAGTTCCCTTTTCTTACATAAGCCAACTTTTTACTACAAGAACAAGGCAGCATAACATAGTCAGATTTTTATTCAACGTGTTCTTATATAAGTTACAAGGAGAGAAGTGGGGATGAAGAGACGAAGTCATCCACAAGGGGAGTTCGGGGGCGAAGCCCCCTCATTAAAAAATGACATACAATGGTTGCAGTGATGTTATTTGTAGGTTAGGTTAGGGTTAGCTTGTGTCCCTTAGAGCGGAAATAGGTAAGGCGGCGGTTGGGTAAGGTTTAGGTGAGGTTAGAATAATTGGCTGGTGTTTGTTTAAAAAAATAACATGTTCACCTACATACATACATTTCACCAAGTAACAGTCCAAAAGTAATGATGTAAACACTTATCTCCAATGATGCGATAATTCAGGTACCGTCATTGTCAAAAAAACAAGTGAGCGGTTGCGCTTACTCACTTTGTAAATACGTTACATAGTTACTAATTAAAACATCTGGTAAGTGATATACCACGAAATGTATATAAGTCAAACTGACCCATTCTGCTACTCGAAAGGTGTCATTTTGAAAAGTGACTTTATGATAAAAAGTCCAAGCATACAGTTGGTAACCGTGACGTTGGGAAATAAAACTAAACCCTTTGATAAGTTGACACTTAATCATTCGGCGAAATGACATTATGCGAAAAATTGGTTGCGATGTGATATTCGTACATAACATTTTCGGAGATGATTTAGAGAACCATCTCCGGAACCACTAATATGTAAAAAACAAAACGAGTTGCACACCGGGAGTACCGGCAGAAGTGAAAAATTTAATATTAACGTTGTGCATTTTTGATATTTTAGAATGGTAAGGGAATAATTATGCACAAATTGCTTTTATTATCAGTACTAAAACCTTTTGATTCTACTTTATTTTCGAGATATTAATGATAAACGTATAATTCAAAATTGCCGCCATAAAATTAAAGATGGTCGACGGAGGAGTTGGTTCCTATCAAAAACATAAAGCTGTGAACCTAACAAGTACCTAAAAAAAAACTGGTGCTTTTGTCCAGCGTGTCCACATTATCACCTGAAACTGCCCTACTATCAACTGTTATCCGATATACAAGAGCGGGACTCATGAAAACACCACACGGTATCTGTAATGTTACAGTTAGTTTATGCAACTGATCCATAATGACAGGCATTAAAAGACGAGTGTGGTTTTGTGAAAAGAGCGTTGACGAGTTTTACAATAGGATCACACGGGTGTTTTAAGGCATAATTATGTGCAGGTGCATACACTACTTTATCTACACACATATCATAAGTAGTAAATAAGTAACAGCAAAAAACCAACCAAAAACGACAACTGCAATGACGAATAGTTTTTTTTATCATAGACAAACGAATGAAGTCCCTATACTCATATCACGCGAGATCAAATGTCGTGCGGTTTATATTTAAAAAAAAAAAAACATACGGAATTGACGTTTCGAATCGATAACTGTTTAAATATGTATGGATACTAGAATATGAATTTTGACAGCTGTTCCAAATTTAAACTCGTAATATTACAAAAATCTGTACTGTAATAACATTACAATACAGACCTACCACAGACAAGAAAGTTCTCGTAGTAAAATCGGTTGTAATAATGCTGGTAATTTCCTACGGTTTCTGAACGCATTTTAGAGCACTAATGATATTATCTGCGTAGATAAATTAATTAATGTATTTCATATTATATAATTAACCCAAACGTACTATTTGAAGGGAGCACCCCCCCCTCCGCACACCGTGGCGTGGTTAAGCTAAATCTTAAAATGTAAAGGTTACTAAGTATAAATTGTAAACAATTCTTTTCTTCCGAAATAAACATACTTTTGATGTTTTTTTTTAATTTAAAAATACAAAAAAAAAATTGGATACAGAATATGACACTGAGTGATCATCTCAGGGGACCAAAATGGACTGCACTTAAAACTCATCAAAACAATCAGACAATGAAAAGGCTGACTCTGTGATTGTCCACTGGGCACGCGAAACTCGCCCTTCGGATCAAGGGTCTTTAAGAGGTATCACTTTACTCTATCCGTTATTATTTTCTGGGGTCGTTTGAAGTCTTTGTCCGGACAGTTCTTTTGGGAGAAAGTATTTGTTATCCGTTGTAATTAATTTAAGGTTAAGCTTTTGTTTGGTTTTATTTTAATTACGAGTGGCTTGCGGCCACGTGCAAAATGTTTTGTATATATATATATATATATATATATACATATAAAACATTAGTTAGCTTTTCGGTGGATGGAAAACATCATGAGGAAACCTGAATACATCTGCGAAGAAAAAGTTAGTTAAGTATCTTATAAGTTCATGAATAAACAATTATTTCATTAAAAGGTGTAAGTGAAGTCCCCAACAAATCCATGGGAGGAGGCGGCCCGTCCCCAGTAGTTGGACGTATATAGGCTAATTTATTATTACTAAATAGAACATACGTATAGCCACTCTATGTATAACTGTCATACCTGCCTTAATGTGAAACCAGCTCAAACATTTTTTTTTTCTCATTTTAGGCGGGCATTTTAGGGTGAATAATCGATATCAGAGACGAACTAATTTCATCTAGAAATCGTCGTGGTAATACAATTATAATGCGTCTTGGTTCCTTTTTAATTAAGTAGCATTTTCATTGGTCAATTTCATTCCGCATGCGGGATTTGGTAGATCCAAAATGTCTCCGGTTTTGGAGTTCCCCCACCGTTCACAGACACTCCCGCAACCTCAATGCGGGCCGTATCGACCAAGGAAAGTGCCCCTTACTAGAATACCCCAGAAATTTTCACTATGAGATGGGTATATTCATTTAAACATTTATAAGCAAACTTTGTTTGAGTAACAAATGTAAAAGGCGATCTTACTTACTCGTAATAAGGTATTGTTTACCAACTCAAAGTCAAGGACAACAATCATGATGGTGCGGGATATTATGGTCATTTGGGTGTGTATGTACTACGTACACAGTATATATGCACGGTGCTCATTACAAATTTAACTGTATATTCTTAATATAATTCCAATGGCTCCGCTATGTTTCAGTAAAAATGCTACACAATTGATGCCAGCTCACAACGTCAACGTCGACATCAACCTTAACCATCATCCGAAGCTCACCAGCGAATAATTTTAAAGCAACGCCTCGCAAATCACAATTACTGGTCCGCAGGGAAATACAGTTCCGCGTGCGATTTCACATCCACACTGATTTACGGACCGAAACCGGAACCGGACCGTGCCCAGGATGCATGGAAAAACTGGGAACATGGAATTATTAGCGTGGGAGCAACCGAAAATTCTAAAAAGTCCTGCTTGACTAACGGCTACTTCCTGACTTCAGGACGAGATCGGCACGTGAGCCCACTCATGTTGTTTATATTTCCTCATTTTTCATTATAATTTCAGTGTTAAGACCCGGCCAAGACATTGCTCAAATTGCGGCACGGCAAACGTTTTATCTGTTCACTGCGCGGTCAAGACGCGCAACGCACTGTGGTTAGTTGGAATCACACGAAATGAATTAGAAAAACCGCTGCCACTCCCGCCGCCGCCCGAAGTTGTGGCCGGGTCTTTACATTTCCGCTAAAGTAATATCATGCGCGGAATCGGGCGGTGCGCTTTTACTGTTCCTCGCATCCCGCCGACACTTGACTCTGACAGCTGACTCTTCGGACCAATAAAACAACAACATTTTCCTACAAACTTTCTCTCAGTTTATACACGTGCGTATTTACGTCCGGAAAACAGACAACAATATACAAAATCAAGGAAACTTACAGGACTTAGCCATCAAACACATTTTCCTTGTCGTAGACGTATTAAATGGCTTTCAAGACAAAGTCGAAATGGAAAATAGCTTTATTATCTCGACATCTCGAGTTTCAATTGGCATATTACTTTTAACGGACCACCAGATATAATGAAATATAACGCCAAAGAAATACTTTTTACTGCCAAAAATACTAAATGATCACCAAAATTTTATCTCCATTTTAATGTAAAATAGTAACCCAAATTATAACATCTTACTATACTATTAAAGAAAATTCTATCCTAATAAAGCATTGCTAATCCAAAAATGGATGATCAATGATCACCCAAATTTTATCTCCCATTAATGTAAAATAATAACCCAAATTATAGCATCTTACTATCCTATCAAAGAAAATGCTATTCTAATACATCATTGCTTACCCAAAAATAGTAAATGATCACCAAAATTTTTATCTCTATTTGAAATAGTAACCCAAATTGTAACATCTTACTATCCTATGAAAGAAAATGCTCTATCCTTATAAATCATTGCTAAATCAAAAATAGTAAAACAATTTCATAAATTCAACGGAGCCCCGCTTTCGTTTCTGGGCACAGATAACCTCCTATAGATAGAGCTTATAAGCGATTTAGTTCTATGCAAAGGTCACCACAGTTGGCGGTAAGTGCGGGTTGCGGGGAGGTCGGTAACGGCGCTGCGATTGGCTGTTTCGAAAATAGCGCGCTTTGTCACGTCATGGCGCCCGAAGCGTAGTGATGGGGTGCGTTGGTCGTTAACGGTTTTTAGCGGTGCCGCAAATAATTGTAAGTTGAATATTTTACACGTCGTAGGTACCTGTTGCCAAGGTTAAAATTTTTGAACGGCTGTCACTTTTATATTATTATCATGTTTCGTTCGTCGATTATTTAGATCACCAATAACATAAAAAGTATGTTAATCATATCGAGTTTAGTCATATAAAATAATTATTTCTAGGTATTTTACAACATAAAATAAATAAAATAAATAAATATAAGGGGACAATCTTACACAAATCGAGCTAGTCCCATAGTAAGCTCAATAAGGCTTGTGTTATTGGTACTAGACGACGATATATATAATAGATATAAATACTTAAATACATAGAAAACATCCATGACTCAGAAACAAATATTCATGCTCATCACACAAATATTTGCCCTTACCGGGATTCGAACCCAGGACCTTCAGCTTCGTAGGCAGCGTCACTACCCACTAGGCTAACCGGTCGTCATTTACTGCATTATCGTGTTTCTGTAGGACAAGAAGCCTTCGTTCCGTTCGTATTTATATACTTACTAGGAAAGGACGAGTGCGAATGTGCTAGCTAGGCTGATGTATGATATTTTGAGATTGGTATAGCTTGGTAAGAAGACAAATAAAAACGATGTCATAAAAAAGAACATATATTTATTCAATGTCATAAAATTTTTTGGTTGATAGATTAGATTTAGATTTAGATTTAGATATTAGTTATTTAGATATTATGTGATGATGTGAATCCTCATCACTATTAGAAAGAACCCAAATGCCATGGCTCCATTACTAACTACCTCCAAGATCCCTCACACGTCGTCGAAGTCCAGCATGAAGTCCATCTCTTAACACTAGTCCTAACCTAATTGCTCTCGAAGACGATTCGAAAAACCCAAATGCCATGGCTCCATCACTAACCACCTTCAAGATCCCTCACACGTCGTCGAAGTCCAGCATGAGGTCCATCTCGTAACACTAGTCCTAACCTAATTGCTCTCGAAGACGATTCCCGTCTAACCTAACCTAACCTAACCTAACCTAATTGCTCTCGAAGACGATTCGAAAAAACCCAAATGCCATGACTCCATCACTAACCACCTCCAAGATCCCTCACGCGTCGTCGAAGTCCAGCATAAGGTCCACCTCGTAACACTAGTCCTAACCTAATTGCTCTCGAACCACCTCCAAGATCCCTCACACGTCGTCGAAGTCCAGCATGAGGTCCATCTCGTAACACTAGTCCTAACCTAATTGCTCTCGAAGACGATTCGAAAAACCCAAATGCCATGGCTCCATCACTAACCACCTTCAAGATCCCTCACACGTCGTCGAAGTCCAGCATGAGGTCCATCTCGTAACACTAGTCCTAACCTAATTGCTCTCGAAGACGATTCCCGTCTAACCTAACCTAACCTAACCTAACCTAATTGCTCTCGAAGACGATTCGAAAAAACCCAAATGCCATGACTCCATCACTAACCACCTCCAAGATCCCTCACGCGTCGTCGAAGTCCAGCATAAGGTCCACCTCGTAACACTAGTCCTAACCTAATTGCTCTCGAACCACCTCCAAGATCCCTCACACGTCGTCGAAGTCCAGCATGAAGTCCATCTCTTAACACTAGTCCTAACCTAATTGCTCTCGAAGACGATTCGAAAAACCCAAATGCCATGGCTCCATCACTAACCACCTTCAAGATCCCTCACACGTCGTCGAAGTCCAGCATGAGGTCCATCTCGTAACACTAGTCCTAACCTAATTGCTCTCGAAGACGATTCCCGTCTAACCTAACCTAACCTAACCTAACCTAATTGCTCTCGAAGACGATTCGAAAAAACCCAAATGCCATGACTCCATCACTAACCACCTCCAAGATCCCTCACGCGTCGTCGAAGTCCAGCATAAGGTCCACCTCGTAACACTAGTCCTAACCTAATTGCTCTCGAACCACCTCCAAGATCCCTCACACGTCGTCGAAGTCCAGCATGAGGTCCATCTCGTAACACTAGTCCTAACTTAATTGCTCTCGACCAATGTATTCATTATTAAATTCTAATTCATTCTACTTTTTTAGCAATAGCTAAACTTCGACACTACATACTCGCATTATTCTACAATACTCTTAATTACCAAATAAATAAAATAAAACAACTTAAACCAACAAAGAAATTCCAGCACGGCTATCATGCGACGGCGAGCTTTCTCGAATTTTCTCGCACTATCCGTCTCTTTCTTATTAGAACTCTTAGAACAAGAGGTGCCAGAAAAATCGGGAGTATGTCGCAGCCGCATGATAGACGTGCGGTATGTACTACAATTATATATTCCGTTTATTAGGAAGTTCGCTCTATTTTATAGCTTCCAGAGAAGAAGTCTATGGAAGCTATAAAATAGCGCGAGATAGTAATTTACTACGTCTCCCTCTACCTCATAGCTTGTAAGATGGTTGCAGTCCGCCACGCTGCCTTCTTGGTGCAGTTTAAACCTCTTTAGTACATCGTATACATTATCTATGATTTCTAACAAAATAATTTTGACAATGGATATCCATATAATCATCATCATCATTCTCCTAGCGTTATTCCCGGTTGTGCCCCTAAAGGAGCCCAGGGTCCGCTTTGACACCTAATCCCAAGATTTGGCATAGGCACTAGTTTTACGAAAGCGACTGCCATCTGACCTTCCAACCCAGAGGGAGAACTAGACCTTATTGGGATTAGACCGGTTTCCTCACGATGTTTTGTATGAATGGATATCCATATAATATTTAGTGAAATTTCATATTAAACAATCGTGTTTCCTTAAATGAATCTGAATCGGTAATATTCGAAAACATTCACTAGCTTATCACTAGAGTGTCACGTGCTTTCGTGAGAAAGGAACAGTATATTGCCATTTCCATTTGATGAAAAGGGACATGCATACTTCACTACTTCTTATAGACCAGTGTAAAATGAACTCCGCGTGACAGAATGAAATTTACATTTGTGTGATAAATTTAACTTACCTGTGAAATGTTATTCCATCGGTTGTAAAATTAGACGTTCGGGAGTTTTCCCACACCACTTCACACAGCAATAACTCATTTTTTCAGCGCAAAAACAATTTTAATTTGTTGGTTATTTGACGCACGTATAGATCGCGTACCTGGTCGCAACTGACAATATGGCGCGGGGCAGCGGGGGGTTATCAGTGCTAGAACATATATGCGTGGTGACCGCACGTCACCCTATAGGCTCTATCTATAGGAGGTTATCTGTGTTTCTGGGACTCAGTCTCCCGCCGTCCGCCCGGGCTCCTGCCAAAAGCTCGCTTCGTCGGCCCTTCATTTCACGTGCGCACTCGACCTACGCTCCGCTCGGGAGGTCGCCGGCTCGCTTCGCTCGCCACCTTCCTCCATTCGCTTCACTTGGGTCTCGTGCACCCCGTTCAACTCAGGACCTCCTTCGCGAGATTCTGGCTCCGCGGGCTTTTATATACACTCTAGGGGTAGGACAGACAAGATCGCGTGGAAGTAGGGTGCACTGATTCCTGTTTTGGTAGCACTTGTAAATTTGGCATCATTATACTTTATTTACCTCGACAAGGTGGACTGATGACCTGGTAAAGTTTGCGGGAGTCCGCTTGATGCGGGTGGCGCAGGATCGGTCACTTTGGCACTCTTTGGGGGAGGCCTAAGTCCAGCAGTGGACGTCTTTCGGCTGATAATAATAAAATAATAAATAAATAATAAATAAATAAACGTTTATTCAAAGAACTTTCTTACAGCTAATTCTTCTGCCAAACCACAGTGTGGTTTGTTGGCAGACGAGGCTCCTTAACATTTATGTATGTAAGCTAGGTAGGTACTTAAGTAGGTATGTAGTTGTTGTATTAACAAGTAGTTTTTTTATTTTATTTATGACGATGACATGGAGTTAACTTAACTAACTTTATTTAACTTTATAATCTGAGCATACAATATAAAAATGTTACTTACATATGTCTTATTAAGGTTGTATTTGACACTTTATTCGATTTAGTAGAAAATTACTCAATTTCTTTTTAAATGTTTGTTTTGTCATCCTTGTGGTCCTTAAATCCAACGGCAACTCGTTATAGATCCTAGGGACTAAATATTTTCTACATCTCTGTCCAAAATAATTCGTAGAACTTGGTACCAGCAATTTATTACTATCTCTGTTTCTTATTAACCTTTGATTAGGTTCCTTAGGTATTTTAAACTCATCATTACACAACTGTTCCACAGCTAAGAATAACGTGACTTTTTCATGGACTGTTAAAATTTTACATTCTAAGAATAGTTGTTCATATGTAGTACTTTTACATTGAAGATTAGTTTTTTTGTCTACCATTAATTTCATGAATCTAATCTGCAATGCCTTTATCTTGTCTAGATACGTTTTAAATGTACGACCGTAACTTGACAGCCCATACGACAGTAGTGAATCCACTAGAGCATAGTACACTGCATACAAAGTAGCCCTATTCAAAACAAATTTTAGATGGTGGAATTTTGCAAGTACCGCTCTTAATTTATTGCATAAGCCATTGACATGCGGCTGCCACGAGAACATATAATCTATAAGCAAGCCCAGGTACTTGTATTTTTCCACCACCTGGAGCTCGACACAGTCGCACGCGACCCCGGCCGGCCGCGCACAGTGGAGGCAGTCAAAACTGTGCCCCACAATGCACGGCGGCCTGTATTTATCTCTAGAGTAGGGCGACCGTATACACATACATTTTGTTTTCGTAATGTTAATAACAATCCCATTATCATGTGAACATTTAATAATGTTAGTTAGATCTTCCTGTACTCTGTTTTCTATTAAGCCTATGTCTTTATCCGCGTACATTAGGCAGGTGTCGTCTGCATACATGTAAACACTACAATTTTTGACAACGTTACACATACTGTTAACGTGAACTATATACCCAAGACGCCTGGTTACCGAGCCGGTCGGCACGCCACAGGAGACGTGCGCGGGCGCGCCGCACTGCCCGCACTCGCCTCCCACGGCCGTGCGCAGGGTTCGACCCTCGAGGTATGCGCGGAGCCACCCGTGGAGTGGACCCCCGATTCCACACTCTTCCATTGCCTGAAGCAGCTGGTTGTGGCCCAGAGTATCAAAAGCTTTTTTGAAATCAATAAATACCACAACCACCTGCTTCCGCTGGTCCAGAGCCTCATTGACCTCGTCGGTGAACCGAGCCAGCGCGGTCGCCGTGCTGCGCCTTCGACGGAACCCATGCTGCGACTGAGTGATGATATTATTGATTTCCACAAAACTACTAATTTGCGCTGTCACGTATTTTTCTACTATTTTATTAACTACTGATAAAATAGCAATAGGGCGATAATTTGTATAGTCAGCATATGATCCTTGCTTAAATATAGGCCTTATTATTGCTGCTTTTAATAGCTCTGGGTACATAGTTCTTGCTACACACAAATTAATAAATTTTGCCAACACTGGACAAATTTTTTCACTTAAATACTTTAAGTCTCGAATCCTGATCTGATCTAGTCCAGGCGACTTTTTTTCTCTTAAATTATTGATAATTTTCTTTATATCGTTGGACTGCGCCTTAACAAACCTTAGTGATACCTGACTATTGTTAACGTACTTTGACCTATCTAAGAATTTGACATTACAACTGTGCCTTATGTCTAATACTTCCTTAGTGAAAGTTTCCGAGAATTTATTACAGATATTCAAGATGCTATCATGCTTTGCTAAATGTTTCTGCACTATTCTATCTATGCTCAATTTTTCCGTCCCTGTCCACAGATTAATTTTTTCCCATATTTTTCTAGGATTGTTATTACAGTTTTTTAATTCTTCCTGCCGAAACTTATTTTTAGCTTTATTTATTTTAAATAGCTTATCTCTTATTGATAACATTTTTTTAATCCTTTTATTAATCCACGTTTTGTCTTTGCGTCTACCAGGCGGCGTTCTTTGTATTTTAGAGTCATTGTAGACACGAGAAAAAGCTGAGCATAACTTATCATACAATTGTAGTGGACAATCGCAGTAAGTCAGTTCTTTCCACTCAACACTGTCAAGTTGTTTTTTAACTGTTTTTTCACATAAAATAGTCACAGGTGCTCGCTTACCAGTCTGTACGGGGTCAACGACCTCGATGCTCACTCCGATAGGATAATGGTCAGATACCTTGGTGTTGAGGACATACGCGGACACCGGCCTCCCGCCCCGGGTGCGAACCCACGCATGGTCGATGCAGGTGCGGGTCACGTGGTCTCCATACACCTCCTCGCGGGTCACGTCGTTGATGGCACATTCTAATCCTAACTCGCACATATTGTCCCTGTATTGGTTAATGACGTTGCCTGAGTTGACTTCATTCATGAGATCTATATTTGTATCACCGATCACTATTAACTCCTGTCCAGTAGGTATTTTTGAGAGTACTTGATGTATATCTGTCACAAATCCACGTTTGTTTGTTTCCGGCGGTATATACGACGAATAAGTGGGTCAGCTGTTTACTATCCTGGGAAAGTTCGCCGTATATTATCTCACTGTAGTTTGATTTAACTATAGACGCCGTGAAGCTAATAATCTTCCTTACATACACCAGTATTCCTCCTCCCCTGGATGCCTCTCTTGTCGTTATGTATGTGTCATAACCCTCCAGTTTATACATCGGCAATTCCTGTTCTTTTATATTAACCTCTGTGAGAGCAATAACATCTATTTTCTCCATACACGCTTAATAAAACTTGTAGCTCGTTAAAGTTTTTCCTTAATGACCTTATGTTGATACGGATAATATGTATGTAGACTTAGTTAATATAGTTTTATTTCATTGTTCCATACTTCTAAATTCTCGTACTTTTTGTAACTTATGTTAGACGTAATTTCGTAACGTCGTTGAATTTGAATATTATATAACATCCTGTTTAACATCGTGTTATGATTTTTAAGGAACTGTTTCAGATATATGTTTAAGTACGTCCCTTCTCATCACTTAGTAATGAATCTATGTCGTGTAGGGAACGGACCACTTTTATCTTCGCGTCACCTGGGTCATCTTTCCTTATCAGTACCTTGCCGTCCTGCACCCATACGTACTTATAAGTAGGTTTTAATTCATTCTTTGCCGTCCACAACAAGTTGCGTGTATACTTAGTTAAATCCTCATTTATGTATATAAAGTCTTTATTCCCATTCTCAAATACGTCATCATTGCATAACTTTATTGCTTTTCTAGCGGCCAGCCACTGGTCGCGAGCCACCCTCGTTGCCATGGTGATAACAACGGGCTGCGGGCGTGGCTTGCTCGAGCGACCCTCAATTTGCTTGATGGCGGTTGCTGATTTAAAAGCGGCGGGTTTTATGCCTACCCGCTGTATCTCGCGAATTTGCCCGTCATCTACTCCAAGCTTGCGGGCTAACTGCTGTACAGCATTTTCCAGTATGACGCCGTCTTTGTCCTCCAGGCCCACTATCTCCACATTTTTCTCTTTCTCTTTAGTCTCTAACCAGGTTACCCGTTCTTCTAGAGCCCGGTTGCATGTCTCCAGGTGGTTGTTCCTATGCTCCAATGCCCTTATTCTGTTATTTGCTTTGTCCCTATTATTTTATTATTGTTGGTTTATGGGCCTTTTGTTTGCCGCTTCGACCAGCAGGTGATCTATTGTGGCAGCCCTTTTGTTATTAGATTTCACCGTTAAGACCCGTTGCCTCTAGGAAATTCCAGATTCTTTGGGCGGTGATATGTTATACCTCTTCTGGGTGCACGACGTGTCGCCCTAGATAGATACTTCTTTTTTGCATGAGTGTTCCGCAGGAGCAGAGAATGTGCGCTGCTGTTTCCTCTGTCTCCTGACAGAACCTGCAAGTTGCATCCTGTTTCATACCCATCTGAAACAGGTGTTTGTTTAGTTTGCAGTGACCTGTCAGGATTCTCGTCACTGCGCAGGTTTTGTGCCTTTTGAGTTGTAATAGCTCTTTAGACAGTTAATCATCAAACCCTTTGATTAAGGCTTTAGCCTGTTTTTGTCCTTTGGTGAACTTCCACAGCTTTATTGCCTCTGATTGTTCAGTATTGTTTAGAAGAGAATATGCTTTCCGTTTTGTGATACCACAGAACGGTTCTGGGCCGACCAGGGTTGTGTTTGCGCCCTTCCTTGCAAGTTCATCAGCTTTTTCGTTTCCTACTATGTCGGAATGTCCTGGTACCCATCTAAGTATGACTTTGTTGGTATTGGCCAGGGCATTTAAATTGTTTCCTATCCTCAATAAGTTCTTGATACTTTGCGGAATAAAAACTTATGTCGTTAGACATCTCTTCGAGGGTTTTTTCCATTTTGTATACGACCGACAGCTTCTCGTTGACCTCTCGCAACACTTTTTCCATCGTGTTTTTAGAGGAATCAATGCTTAAACTCGATTGCGGCTTTCCCGGTGTTTGGCAGTCCTTGCATAGTTCCGTATCGTTAAAGCCTTTTAGTTTTGCGGCACACTTTTTGTGAAAGACGCCCTCACACACACCCATACAGCGGGATATGCCGTCATTTTTGACTTTAGCTAATGATAGCTTGCAGTGTAAACAACACTGCACCATCGCCAAGGTCTTATTTATACACCTCACTTAAGTTATTGCGCAGATTTAACAATAGTTTTTACACTGCAATCCAATGGGTAGGTAGATAATTAGCACAGCGCGTTATCTATCGATTGTTACATCCGCTCGGTAGGAGCTCGACCGGCTGACTGTGTGTGATGATGATGATGATACTTTATTTAGTAACATTCATATATTTTATGGCAATCATAGTGGGTTATTTAAGTAGAAGTATTGTATTAATTTGGTCGCAAAGATTTGATGATCATTTAGTAAATCTGGTGTTCGAATACAATTAAAATTGCAGTTGTTACTAAAATAGCTAGTACTATTAATGGTAGAATTATTATTTTTGGTGTTAAGTATATTTTTTTGGTAAAAGAGCTTAGGGTATCAAAGCATTTTTTGGTGGTCATTATAATAATTAATAATGCCGTTTCAATTTAGCAAAAGAAATTAAACAGCACAAAAAACTTTCTCCCTAGCAAGCTATCATGTCTATCAACTTGAATTGGCCTACACTATAAGTACTTTAACGTATCGCGGTGAATCTTGACCCCTATGACAGCTGTCATTTCCGTATAAATTAAAACGTAAAATTATACGGAAATGAGAGCTGTCATAGGGATCAAAAATATCAAGACTGTGGCGATACGTATACTAAAAGAAATGTAGTAGTAGGTTTTGACGGAGCCATACCGCGCAAGAATAATTTATGGAAGGTATCAGTAAGAATTTGTCAAAAACGCGAAATCGTCATTTGTCTTTCCGGGAATACTAAATATCAAAATGTAAATAATCAATCTGTGTTACTACTGTTTATTTTTAATAAAAAATGTGCTTATGAATGTTATGTTAAATGTTCACTATCGCAAATATTAGTTAACAAAACCGAAAATTTAATCCTTGCTGGTAACCATGGTCTGGGGAAAAAGTTGAAGGGGAGTTTTTTTTTTCACAACGTTAATATTCAAGTTTTCACTTCTCATAGTCATAGTCATAGTCATATCGTTTATTGCATCCATAGTTGTACAGTTCTTAGTAATAGGTACATAATGTTCCATATGGGCCCTATTAGGGCGTAGCAATCTTTCGACACTCCCGGACTGCAACTCGGTCTTTTTTATTTTCAGTTTGTCAAAAAATCTACCTCGTTTTTCATTAAGTCTAATAATACTCGTAAAAATCTTCGCGAAGATGCCGCAAATGTAGACTGGGAATCAATCTTAGAGGATTGTACCGTAGATGAGAAAGTATCAATTTTAACACCGCCTTGTCTCATTTGTATGATACTCCAAATCAGTGCCTCTAGTGAAGAACGGTGTAAAACGAGTTATTCCCTTTGGTTTTTATTGCACCATCAACACAACATATCAAAAGGTCATATCTCTAGCTGTATCCTAAACTACTTTTTTCCATCGAAAAAAGGTCATCACCCAAAGGGTATAAGTTGGGTGTGCTTAATGGTATAAGTCACTTTATCCATCACATGAGAAGACTGCAACGGCATTAGTAGTCTCGAGTCGAAATGACTCACGAACCCAAAGACATATGTATAGTTATATTTTTAAGTAACGACTTAATTCATTTTGTTCCATTATTCTTAAGCACTATTTTGGCGTAAATGGATTTGTGTCATTATTCTAACATGAGCATAAAGGCACAACTCGTTTAGTGTCATTGCTACAAATAACGCCATAGGACAGTTTCGCATCTATGCCGTATTGATGCTATTGGCCTATTTATGAACTGCTCGGAAACAACTAGTTCTATTAATTTTTACTTAATATTCAAGTTTAATTGTTTTTGTGCGATAATTTACAAGACTTCTAAAAAGTTTTTGCTAAGTATTCTAACTCTAGAGAAAATGTATAAGTACATTGAGTATATTGCATAAATGCATGTGTAAAACCAGTAAAACTCTAAACACAAAAATATTTTGTAGTGAAACCTTATCTTTCAAACCTCCAAAAGTTGCACGAAATGCAACAAGTTACATGCCAAAAAAACGGCTGATAAAGAAAACCTTGGGAAGGAATTAAATGAAAAACATCAGCGGGCTATAAGAGAGATAAAATATCGTCGGAGACTGATGAGTCTCTTGTTGTATTAACGTTCGATCTTCAGCAATGTCTACCAACACTGCTGCTCTCTGCTAACTTGGCGTTTTACAAAAGAAGTCTTTGGACATTTTAATCTGACGATTCAAGAATGTAAAGATAAAAGAGCAACTTGCTACATGTGGCATGAAGGTAGTGTAAACTGGGTCACCCCCACTTAAACTAATATCGTTAGTGCTAATTTCATTACACCTAACAACGTTCGATATAATTTTCATTACCCCTAATATTCGGATAACTAATTTTATATGGCATAATTATTTGCTGCGCCTAATTTCAAACCTCCTAATCATTCCTAATACAAAACATCAAGTGTGCTAATATATTGGAAACTAATAATCATTTTTCCTAATGACTACTAAGCCTAATGATTAATGTGCCTAATGATCACTATGTTTAATGTTCACTACATCTAATTTCGTCACACCTAACTATCACTTGACCTATTAACTTTTGCTCTAATGTTTGACTAGTACTAATTAATGCATCCCTGATGAACAGGCTACTTTTTACCGCGGAGTATGTCGCGGCCGTCCCATGATAGACGTCCTAATCTCGTCAAAATGGGAGCCAATAATGCACGGCCAAATAATGTACGGCCCGATAATCCGTGTCCAGTTTTCGTGGACGTGGATTATTGGATCGTGCATTATCAGGGCGGGCGAAAATGGCATGTCATAAGCGAAGTCTATCTTAGGTCGGTTAGGTTAGGGTTCACTTGTGTCCCTCAGACCAGAAATAGACACCCCGCGCAGCGGGGTGGCGTCGACTTGCTGTACGGCTATCACAAAACGGCCCACGAGCTCTCTCATTTTTTCTCGCATGATACTTCTCTGTCTAATAAGAGTGAGCTAGATAGACATCGGATTACCCACCTATTCTACCCTAAGACAGGTCAGTGACGAGCGAAGCGAGGAGGATTTTTAGGTAGAACTGCGACCCTACAGCGAGCGAGCGAAGCGAGCGTGCCGCGGCAGCGGCCGGCGAAGCGCCAGAACCGACATTACAAGAAAAAAGAAACAGTGAAATAAAATTAGTACTACTGACAATTCGGGATAATGACATTAGGGCTAAAATACTTAGGCAAAATGAAGATTCGGGTTAGTGATTTTAGAGACATTGATAATAAGGTGTAGTCATTATTAGGCATTGCAATATTAGGCCTAGGAAGAAATCGGTCAAATAAAATTAGTCTTAGTGAGAATTCGGTCATGAGAAATTAGATACTATGAAAATTCGGGATACTGAAATTAGGGCTAATGAATAATTAGGAACAATGAAAATTCGGGTTTGTGATTTTAGGGTTAATGAAATTAGGGCTAGTAAAATTAGGTATGAAATTATTAGGGCTAACGGAGGGGAACCAGGTAAACTAGATAGCGTCATGTCTATATGACTTTATAAAACGGTTACCACTGACAGTAAAGAGGATTATTCTACATATATGCTGATAACTGAGGTCAAAATTACATATACGTACATCTGCCAAGAGACTTTTAACAAATGGTTCGATCTGCTGGAAAAAAAGGTAAATTCGCCGTAAAAAAGATGACCTTAGAGAAACTGTATAACATCAAGAACCTCCTTAAAGGACCCAAGGTTTTATGGAGGTCTTGACGACCGCTTTAGCCTAGTTGGTAGTGACCCTGCCTACGAAGCAAGAGGTCCTGGGTTCGAATCCCGGTAAGGGCATTAATTTGTGTGATGAGCACGAATATTTGTACCTGAGTCATGGATGTTTTCTGTATATTTAAGTATTTATTTATCTATATAAGTATGTGTTTATCGTCGTCTAGTACCCATAGTACAAGCTTTGCTTAGTTTGGGACTAGGTCGATTTGTGTAAGATTGTCCCCTTATATTTATTTATTTATTTATTTTACAAAAAAATAACACGACTAAAGAAAAAGTACATTGCCCTGACACAACTTGGTTCAGGTATACGCAAACTAACGAATTGTTGATGCAATATAAAAAAATACTTTTTAAAAGGTTTAATAGATCTAAAAACCTTCCTTTGACTTTAACCATTATGTCTGAAACGCCTCTGCCAATAAGTGTTGAGAAAAAGAAGGATCTACTAGATCTATTGCCTTTTACAGGCAGCGAGTGACATGATTTCTATAAAAAACTTAAAGACGTCGGAAAATGAAAGAGCCGAAGAAGATCCCGATTTAAATATAATAATTAATGATGTTGATGAAGACCGAAATTATGAGGATAATAGTAGGTAACTAATTTATAATAAGGCTGATTCAAGTGTTATTTGATTTTGATGGTTATTCTGAGTGCCGATTAGTACGCAAAATGAGAAACAATATGGTGATATTTAGTTAGTAAAGAATTAAACAAGAAAGTACGATATTATTAAAGTTTCGCAAATTATTTGCATGATTTTTTTACTAGACGGCTTCATTTGAATACTTAGGTTACCAATTTCAAGGTAAATAAGTCGTTTGATTTCTATAATACCAAAATAAATAAAGTAAGTCCTGGTCTGCGTTTACGCACATTGTGCATAAGGGTATAAGTCGTTTTATTGCTAAAAGCTCAATAAAAATAATGAGAATATCTCGAGTTACTCCATAAAGTACTCGTACGTAAGGGTATAAATGCAAAAAATACTGAAAATACATATTTATAGGGTCGGAATATTATACGTCAATGTGTGAAACTAAAGCTTAACACCATAGCTTATATAAACAGGCTTAAGAAGTTCAAGTTCTAAACATCTGGTGGTGAAATATCGTTTTTCATCTCTCCTGAAAAATGCAGTTTTTGAGTTATTCCCTTATTCACTAGAGGCACTGAAATTGTTCCATCTCCTCTGGTGTATTTCCCTCGTTGTGTAAAAATGCCGATCTAATCCTCCTCTTCCAAAACCATCCAAACCTTCTTCTTACTCTGACTATCGTCCTATTTCCATTCTCCCTTTCTTATCAAAAGTCCTGGAACGCCTTGTTCATCAAGTAGTTTAAATGTTTCTCGCTATACAAAGGTTGTCTGGAAGATATCGAATTAAAGCGATAAGACCGCGTGTTGTTACCATTATTTATATAGCATTTTTTTGTAAGATGTTACTCTCTTGTTGTGGTGCAAGAAAGAGTCACTATTAATTATTATTATTATTGTTAATAGACTGCTAAAATACAAGAAATGTTTAAAGTAAATCGCTTTTTCCGACTTAAAACTAAACTATTAAACACATTGGAGATGCTCAAATCCCAGGCATTTTCTATGAAAGATCTTGGCATGGTGATTTTTTTAGGGAGCTTGCTATCTTCAATCTACCTCTAAAACACACCTTACCGCATAAAACATTATAGTCTTAATTTTAGTGAAGAATACAAAAAAATGCGCTCATTTCTGTTTTGAGCTTTGTTTGTACGGCGATTTGGTACATTTTTGTCCGCAGCACAGATAAAAAGAATACTTGTCTGATGACGTGTAAAGGTGCGCTTTACCAACGTGGGAGCGTCGCATCTGTGCTGTGAAATATTGCTCACAACACCAATCAAACTGGGTACTACCGCTGTTGAGCCTTGACATGGTCACGCGGGTCTACTTTATCTGGTCAGCTGCCTTAAAATTATGTTGCTGAGAACGAGAGTGACTGCATTCCAAAAGCATGTGTACGCTATTCTAGGACTTATGGTCGTTAAGATACAGGGTATGGTCGCGTGAGCATTGAAGTTGACTTTGGTTATTCTGAATATGAGATAGGGAATTGTGACAACGCGTTGGTTTAAAATTTAACTGGGATGAATAATTGTCGTAAACGGGCGGCTTGTGAGCAATTTGTGAGTTTTAAGGTAATTTTTGTACTGGAAAAAGGGTAAACGCTGTAAAATAATGAAACATGGTTTTTTCTGAGAAATAATAACACTTGTATTTTTTAGGATTTATATTTTCTGCATGTAATTTATATACAGTCCGAAAACTTACAAACGAGATATTCTTTCTTATGTGGAAACACGAATATTTTACTTTAGTACAAACTTTTACATAGTATTTTTAAAGGTAACTTTGCAAAACATTAATCTTGATAATAAAACATGTCTTCTAAAGATGCCATGTATTGTGATGTTTTGTGTTCTAGATTAATGTATTACAACTTACGGAAATGCGTAAAGTAAAAATAATCAGCATAAAAATCCGCAATTTACGATCAATTGGCTACTTTTCTAAAAAAAAAAACTATTGAGTCCGTTAGCGTCAGTTAGATTATTAAAAAATATTGGACAAGTAATCTTTTCTTTTATATGTCCATCAAACAATAAATGATGAAGATATAACCTGTAAGCTCTGTGTGACGTAACATTATGGTACACTTTTTAGCCATTATGATGTTTCTATCAAACAAAACAGACATATATAGTTAAACCACGTATGAATTGTAACTTTGGGCGACATGTTTCGAACCGTTTGAGACGAGTGTTGTTCTTACGGTCATATCATCCGCAATATTTTAACCTCGACGCATGAAAGTTTAAATTCAAACATTGCAGTCATATTGGAATAAAAATGATAAGTGTCAAAATGTTATTCTGCTCGGGTTTCTGTTACCCAAAAATATACTTTTAAAGGGTAAATTTTAGACTCCCTTCATAACAAATGTTTATACAGAGGTCCACGTGATTGACGGGGTCCGGCCGGGTCAAACACTAAGTTTGTGTAATTTATTCCTCAACTCGAACGGGGACACTAATAATACACATCATGGGAAGTTACGTGATCGATCATCAGGAAGTTCTTATAATGCGGAGTTGGGTTTAAAAAGAGGCGAGAAGCGGAAATTTTGGAGCAGCCCTAATCAAAAGTCTCTTCTTATTTTTTACTATTTTCTGCCCACGATTTCATCTGCGTTGACCCGGGATAAAACTATCCAATACTTCAATCCAGGCAATCAACTATCTTTGTGCAAAAATTCATCCAAATCGGTTGAGCCGTCAAAGCGTGATTGAGTAACAAAGATCTAAACATCCAAGAGTCCCAACTTTATAATATTAATGAGTAGGATATACTTATTGGCTGTGGCACGGCCAAAGGGAATCCTGGCCTCAGACACTAATGACCGCCAGTGGTAGTAAAGATCACCAGATATTTTTTAAATTGTATGCCCTGGGCGGCCGAGCTCTGCTTGGGTGAAAATAGAGAAAATGCGGAGAAAACGATTTTTTCCATAACTACATGAGATCTAGCTATATCGATATGTAGCCCCGATTAACCTCTTTATTCCAAATAACATCGAAATCGTTTGAGCCGTCTTCGAGAACGCGAATACAAATATATATAAAAGATATCGCTCGTTTAATAGTATAGAATAGATACTTAAAAAATGCATTTATTTATTATATTGGGAAATGTGTTTTCATTAGATACCTACATATTCTTTTAATTTTACTATGTGTTTCTCTTGGTCAACTGGCTGCACCTATAAGCTTTTCTGTTTAGCTCTGCGGTTGACTGGTAGAGAATGCCTTAAAGCATTAAAATAAAGTTTTATTGGATAAATAAATAAAAATGAGAATTTCCCACCGAGCGATCGGCTTTGATCATGGGAACCTTTTGGTGACCTTCGACCACAGTCAAGTTATTCTTTGATCCTCATATCCATGCTGCTAGTTTCACTTTGTTAAAGTGTACCTTTGATGGTCCAACAGTCACAAAATAAACCAAATAATCCGTTACGCTCAATGCTTCTAACCCGACAGCCACATATAACTTTGCCCACCTGTTCGTAATCGAAAAGAGGGTTTTATTTTAACTCGTCGAAATATTTTCCTCAACATTCAGAGTGTCTGGAAACATAAATAATTCACGCACATTTTTATTTCGCGAATGTAACAATAATAACTGACCTATTTGTTTCGGGAAAATTCAATACACATTTACTATAAAAAATTGGGTATGGCATAGAGGAATATTATAGTCGTGGGGTCGGTTCTTTACGAAATTTTCATAAGTATAGATACATTTCTAACAGGAAATCGCGCAAGAGTTTTTCTGATTTTACGAAAAAATATGTTTGTGATAAACGACTTCCGTCAGCGCGTGGTTGGCTATTTATCTACAAAGTAAAGATTCAATGTTATGTAAGGTAAACGCCCCAATTTATGAATATTCTATTTCAATAATTGACATACTGTTGTTCATCTTTATTGCTATGTTAACTTTATGGAGAGCCAACAGCGTCAAATACCATTATTTACCGTGTTGATTTCGTCCCGATTAGTTGCTTGACTCATTATGAGTTCGACCGTTTTGGTCCATCTTCTTTTACATTAAAGCCCATCACTGAAACGCTAGTTCAAAAAATTATTCAGTCGTCACAATCGAATGCGCAAGGTATAGAAAAGTTTATCTACACAGAAAACACACACAAAAAATATCAAACATCTACCGCAATAATTCACGTCACCATAAATAAAAATCTCATCGTACTCGGCGATAGGTGAAAAATTAAAAAAAAGTCATAACTCCGAAAATACGAAAAATCGCGGAACATACATGGGGGTGATTCAGATAGCCATCTAGGTCCTCTACCTCCCAGCTTCAGTATATCACTACTTCTTGGGACTCACTGTATAATGAGGCGATTGCATGGTTCTTGTTGTTGTTGCCAGCAAATAAATCACAGTCGCTGATTCTGATGGCACCCGCTAGTTTTAAGTTCACTTTCGTAATTTTTAGACATAGGACCATGCCTAAAAATTATGAAATAGTTTAGTTTTGTTTAGTTTAGTTCTAGTTATATTTATTTTTGGGGCGGGGCTATCACTGAAAACCAGCGTCACGGCCCCCGTGACAACCTACATGCTGAGTGAGGTTCCAGTTAAGCACATTATTATTAGGTTACCTTTTTGATTGTATTTTCTTTTTTTTTCCGTGTTGTGTGCTAAATAAATAAATTCTTATTCTTTTTCTTATAAATATTACTATACACAACTATAGAATTACAGAGCCAAGGTTCTCACATGAAGAACTTTACTATCTTACAAGAATGAAATTAGCAAGCCCAATTCAATTACGCACACAAGTACCCACAGCATAAGGATATGCTGTACAAGACATTTACCCAACTTTTTTAATTCAAAAATAGATCAAAGACATAGTAAGTACCTAACATGAATCATGATTGTAATACTGCAGAAGTGCAATACACAAATACTACTTACATGTTATTCTCTTTATAATTTGCACATTGCACAGAATATGCAAATTATAAAAAACAGAACTTTATACAAGTATGTAAGTCGTCTTCTCTTCACTTACTTTGCGGTACCCGACGGGGTCCACAATTAAGTTTTAATCTCATCACTTAGCAACTAAAATTTAAATTAATCTAAAACCCTGTAAAATAACATTGTGGAATGCAATAAATGATTGAGTTTTGAGTATTAATTTTTGTAATGGGCGAGTACATAAATAAAAAAGTCAACAGAGGTTGTGCCTTAAAGGAGCCCGGGGTCCGCAAAGGCACCTTGACATAAATATGTATGCTAATTACATAAATATTGGTCTATACTGGAAATTTGTGCCAAAGACGTTTAGCTTTTTAGGCAGGGCAGTGACCTACTAGGCTAAACCAGTGTCCAGTGTGCGCTTTGAGTTCTCTAAGTTGCATTAGACTTGCTAAAATACACACGCTTCTAAGCCATTCGTAGTCAAAAACGTTGACCTTTCAAAGAGCACGATAACGCTTATCAAAGCGATAGTCCGGTGACAGGGGCAAATAGGTCGACTGTGAGCCGGGAGTCAATCTGACACTTACATTTTGCATTTCAATGTGATGTCAAAGTGACTGAACGCTCGCTTTTGCGAGTGCCTAGCCAATGGGCCCATATGAAGTCGGGAACAACGAATTGAAAGAGATTGAATATTGAAATCAATTAAGACTACGGATTGAATGCTACAAAATGTTATTATAGTTTGTTCATTAGAAGACTGAATTTGGTGAAAAAGTATTGGTGATTATACCATCATCACAAGAAAACACGAGTTAATCTTATTTTGCTCTTAAATAAGAAGTCTTAAGTACCATAGGTACTTACCTTAATTAAGAGAACAATATTCCTTCGCTACAAAATGCACAGATCTAATGAGCGACGATGAAATGTTCCTATTTACGTATTTTTGCATGCGGTTAAATGCCTAATGCAATAAATTACTTCTCTACCAAATTCGGTATTTTTTCTTCTGATCTTTATTAAACGAGGATAGTACTATAGACTAGGTCAACTTTTTGATATGGAAGGCTATAGTTTTTATGAGTTCAGACAGCATAGGTACAATCATTGGAATTAGCATCCGCTTATGTCTCCGACGACAGTGGGCGACTACGGTTTAAACAATCTTTATAATTTATTTATTTTTATATTTGATCATCTTTCTAATAGATGTAACTTTTAGCAGGCTAACGACACTAAAGTGTTGAATATTCAACGGAATTTCGAACTCACAAGCCCGTCGAAAGTTTCTATCAAAAAGTCGACTTCGACTTTTTAGTCTTACTAGCTACGTGGCAAAGGAGGCTATGCTTTTGTCGGATGCCGGGCCGGTAACGGACGGGTGACGACGTCAAATTCTGGGCTCAAAGTCCCAGTCTAGTTTGCGTCTTTCGCATCACAATCACATTCTACTATTTTCCGGGCTCTTTCTGGCGCGTTAGCACAGCGAGTGCGGAAGCGACCCACAAAACAGATTGAAATATTTTAGGATTAGAAGGGAAGGGTTAAAATAGACCTCTAGTTTGCTTCACAAAGAGACGTACAGCCGTTAGCAGGGACCGTTTTACACGTTGCCGAAGAATGCGGGTGCAGTTTTATGAATTTGCGGTGCGAATTTTGATGCGAGTCCGGAATTCGGAAACGAGAATCGTTAAAGGAAGTTTTTAATCGTTTTATTTGGCGGGAACTAGCACTGTTACAGGTATTATTGATAACATTTTGGCTTCATTTTTTGCAGGTAATAACAAGACGTCGTTCAGAATACGGAAGAGAGCAAGTTGATATAATTATATTGACTCCAGTAGTATCTACATAAACTGAGATTTGACAATCAGCAACTTTTGGTGAAACGTTAAAATGCTTAATTGGGTGAGGACCAAATTCTTGGCCAGTGGTTAGCGTCGTTAATTGGTAGTAGGTAGTAGTTAAAAAGTTCCGTTGTGATACGAAAATTAACCATAGAAAATGTATGGCTAATTTTCGTGTCACAACGGAAGTTTTTAACTACTATCAATTAATTAGGCTAACTACTAGCCAAGAATTTGGTCCTCATCCAATTAGTTTGAAGGTTATAGAAATAATTGCTAACGATGTCACTTATTTAAATGGTAAATTCGCGTCCATCTTCTGATGTTCTGTTTGTTAAATAGCAGAAATAAATTGGACCATGTTTTTTCCAAGTACTTTCGTGAGTCTTTTATCTGCGGGCACTAAAACTGTTGAACTTGCTTCTGTGACAAGCACCTGAATGCGATGTATTTGCTAGTCGATGGGCGAATGTATGTCACATTTGTCTGAGGTACCGCGAGACGATGGATGTTTAGATATTATGTTTCTTTTCTTTTTCGGTTTTTACATGTTAAGAATTATTGTATAGTGTATTGGTTTCGTACTGTCAAACTGTATAAATTTTGTATCATTAAATAAATGAGTAAATCTGTATTAATATTTATTTTTATTTTTGTTGATTATGTTTATCGGTACCTAATGAACTTGCTTACTTACTTACTATGCGCTGGCGCGATGAACTAAAGAGAATATTGGCCTCTGATAAAAGAGAACGCTACTCTTCCCTATTTTGAGCCACCTCACGCCAGTTGGATGCCCCAAGGGTGGATCTTAGAGGGCTTCGTCACTCCAGCGGTACCTGGGCCGGCCCACTGGGCGTTTTCCATTGGACGATTGTCCCACATCTTCTCCAGATGGCCAGCAAAGTCGAGTCGCCTTGACTTCGCCAATTATGTTCGGCATGGCCATCAGTTCTTCCAGCTCCCTATTTTTCCTCCGCTACCAATTCCCGTCTTCCTTCATGGTCTCTTGCGCCATATTTCCCTCTCTGCCATTAAGAGCAGGCTCTCTTCATTCAGCGTGAGCGTCCAAGCCTCAAAACCGTACATCAAGATTTGCCTAATCAATTTATCGGTAATGTAGTTATTTATTTTTAGTGTTGTCAAATAGGAAATATAGGTTCGACTATACTTCACTTGTTTACATATCCGTCCACGTAATAAAAATCTATCCTACGATATTTATTCCTCAACTATGCAATACAGGAAATACAAAAAGGTCCGTAAACAGAAATGGACCAATAGGGGGTCATAAATAAGAGGGAGGTTAACCTGGGCTCCCATAAATACGGGTTACGCGAGCTAATGCCCGGCTGATCGTGAAATAATGCTGTGATAGTGCAAATTAGAATTCCGGGAATAGTTGTCTGTAGAAGTTTGACAGGAGCGACGGGAGACCACCAACGGACCTAAGATGGTTGCAATATTCTCACTTATCGTTGTGGATAAAACATCCGTCACTGTCGCACTCGCATAGTTATCAGAACGTGATGGATGTCTTATCGACAGCGATGAGTGATAAAATGTTAACCATGCTACGCCCGGCAGTTTGTCGCTAGTTAGTACAAGTACTGGAGAAAGTAGTCGCGGCAGTTTCAGGATCATGCATCTTTTTTTTACCACATCAGTGACAAAGCTTACGGCCCGCCTGATGGTAAGCGGTCACCGTAGCCTATGTAGGACGCTTGCAACTCCGGGGACGTTACATGCACGTTGCTGACACTTTAAGAATGTATACACTGCTTAATTGAATAACCCCATACTGGATCCCCTCGGCTCATTCCACAACCAGAGCATTCGAGGAAGGAAATTTCTTTGAAACCGTGCGCGTGCGTAGGTTCTTAGGGTGTGAGGATGAATGCCTTGCTGTTGTCAATACAACCATACATGTATGCAGGAAGATCAGATGGCAGTCGCTTTCGTAAAAATAGTGCCTACGCCAATGGAATTACTGTATTGGAGCCCAGCTCCTTGAGGACACAACCGGGAAAAACACTAAGAGGTTGATGATGCACTAATGCTTTCTTTTTTATCAACTGGCTGGTCGGGATTCTTTTTTTTAATAGACTTACGGAGAATGTCCCGTAAATTCAGTTTCTGAATATGCGCGCGAATAATCTTACTTTCAAACAGGTCCATTAGTAATGTTGCCTTAATAAGCTTCTTTTACGGCTCAGTAAATCGGGCTACAATGCCCTTCCAAGTAAAACTTAAACAGGATTATTTAAGTTTTACTTGGAAGGGCATTGTAGCCCGATATCAAGCCACCAAGAAACGTTATTCACAATTATACACACATACTTGAAACTATGTATATAATATAACACACAAAACAAGAACTTCCCAACTCCGTTATATGAATTAAATATTCCCATTCCATTACGAACTAACAAACTTGGGTAATTCTACCTCCACTAATTAGGAACTACAATTTCTAGCAAGTGAATGGTGATTCTTGTAAAAGTTTTACGATGGCTTGCAAGGACCGGGTCGCAACGAGGGAAAATAATTGCGGGTCATGTGGGAAGTTAGAGAGTGAAATAAATGCAAGGTGCATATAAAAAACATATTATATTACTGCACAAGCCGGGAAAATTCCTCGTATTCCTGTCCTATATCTCTATATCTATAGATACTAAGCCCGCAATACCTTTTCACGCCTAAACTGTATTATTTTTTATTTTTGCTTTTGAAAACATATTTTATACTTTCACGCTCCTTCGGACTCTCGAGCTACCGTCTCCTGGTTTTGTAGGTCCCATGTTGTACCTAAAGTTGTTTCTTTCTCTGACTAAATTCTTATTGTCCATACAAACGTCCATTAGTTGGTGCTACATGATATTTTTGAGACCTAGAACTTCATTCAGGTGGATTAAGTAGTGTTTTTGCTATTCCCACATTTGTCGCGAAGCCACTTCTGGTCGATATCATGGCCGCGAATGAGTACCTATAGCACTTTAGCTCAGTTATCTGTATAAGCATGTATGCAACTATGAACCTACACTTACAGCTTGCGGAATCCTTTATATATCTAAAAGATGAGCTGCCGCCTTGTACGTACCAGTTCCATATGAGCTGTGGGGACCTTCGTCCCCGAGAATGTCCTCCTCCTCAATCAATCAATCAAAAAGTTTATCCTCCCCTCCTCCTCCTCCCCTTACAGACATCCCTTAACCACACAACTGATGCTCCACCATTTCACACGCTATTGTTCCCGTTATAACTACTCGAGTGCACCCTTGACTGATAACGATATAGCTTGAGGCTAAAACTACCGAACCTGAGACCCTGTTGTTACACTGGTTACTAATCCTCTCACACTAAAGAACTCCACGACTAACAACTGTGTTATCGCCTGTACCTGACATGTAGGAAACCTTATTCATATACATGATATACCGTCACACCTCCCAAATAGAATAAGACCTGTGGACGCACATAAATACATCACATCATAAACAGTCATCGTGTGAGCTGTGTAAGCACATTAACAGTAAATGTACCAAATCGTTACAATATCATAGGATGCATTGAAAGCGATCATGGAAAGAGCTCACCCTGGTTTTCCTCCAAATCTAACACTACAAATCTGCACTTAACTGTTCGTACGCAATATAGCCGTTAGGAACTCTGACTCTCCGCCTACCCGTCAATATTGATATATAAAATGATTACTGATCGGTGTTGCTACATAAAATAATCGGCTGTTTGAGACATGATTATTAACATCAATGTAAATACCATCGTGAATCATGACCAGTCACGAGAACATTAGTGCTATTTAGCGCTAAGGACGCTCGACTATCCATACAAAGGTAGTATGGTTCTCATTTAGACAAAATAAATGTATTAATTTAAGACATAATAATGATTAGGTAGGTACATAAAAATATCCGCACGAAGCTTACGTTGCGTTAATTGAGTACAAAAAACATACCCCTAGACACGAACACTGTCAAGGTATGGTTATTACTTATTTTGTTTATGTTCAATGTTGCTTATTTATCGCATTACCTACCTGTAATGATAGATGTAAGTTGGTTTTAAATAAACAAATAATAAAAATAATTGTAGAAACCGCAACAGGGTTCGTCAAAGTTCTTCTTATTTTATTACTACAAGCTAGAGTACCATGAAAATTTGTAATTATGCTATTACAATTGTATTACAGTTCAACTCACGTATTAAATGTCTTTACGAGCGACATGTTTCGTACTCTTCGGGGTGTCGCGTGACTCAAGCTATTTAAAGGCCTCCAACCACCGGACGCGTGTCGGGCGCGGTTGAATCGGTATATTCACACCGCAAGCGGGCGGCGTATAGCAACGCGGGGGTACGCGGCTGCGACGCGTTACCAACGCGTGTGCCGCGCGTTTGCAGCGCGTGTGCTGCGCGTGTGCTGCGCGTGTGCTGCGCGTGTGCTGCGCGTGTGCTGCGCGTGTGCTGCGCGTGTGCTGCGCGTGTGCTGCGCGTGTGCCGCGCGTGTGCTGCGCGTGTGCTGCGCGTGTGCCGCGCGTGTGCTGCGCGTGTGCTGCGCGTGTGCTGCGCGTGTGCTGCGCATGTGCTGCGCGTGTGCCGCGCGTGTGCCGCGGGGCTGCGGTGCAGCAGCAGCGCGGGCCCGCGCGTCATATCTCTCTCCCTACCAACACATTTAATAGGTATCTCACTATCTCTATCACGCTTGGTGACGCGTTAGCAACGCGTGTGCAGCGCGGGCCCGCGCAGCTCACGCGACGCGCAAGACACGCGGCCGCGCTGCCAAGTTGTAATTTTAGCGCCGCGGGCCCACGCGGGCCCGCGTTCGAATCGCGTTCGATGTGTGTATGAAGTGTAGTTTCAATGCTTTACAACTTGCGCTTGTGCCGCGCAGCACACGCGCCGCGCACGACACGCGTCCGGTGGGTGGGGGCCTTAAGCATCTCAATTGTTTACAGTCTGTAATCGCTTAACTTTTTTCTATTATGGTGTATAGCAACAGAAATTAATTTCCAACCTAGATATAGCAAATTCCATTGTGTATAAAAAAATGTTACCCCGTTTTAAAATAAAAATCAAACTACGTTTGTATGGAGAGTGAGCTTGCGTCGACCGTGCTGACGACCCTTAATAAGAAAAACGCCGAAGTAAACTACTGATGTAGCCTATACCTTACACGAATAGGAAGAGATGCGCACTAAACGGATTAATTTGTCGTGTTACGACTTTTCGGTGCGAGTTAGCGACATTTGTTTAACATTTCTATGGCTCCTTTATACGACTGACGAAGTGAACACTACTACTTGCATAGTAGTTTAGGATTCCGTACCCAAAGGGTAAAAACGGGACCCTATTACTTTTCAGGTATCTACATTACTTTCTGCGACTACTTAAGACAATCAAATACGGTATTTTCCTGTGATTGTTGAGACTGGGTTTCATAGCGATAATTGTTCCTTGCAGAACTATTAATTTACAAACAAAACCGGCCAAATGCGAGTCGGACTCGCACACGCAGGTTTCCGTAACATTATCTATAAAACTGCAAAAAATTGCGTTTGTTGTATGCGCCTCCTATATTTTTTTTTTTCGTTGTGAGGCTATGACAACAGAACGACATCATCTACGAAAATTACAACTGTCTAACTACTACGGTCCATGAGATACAGCCTGATGACAGACGGATGGACAGCGGAGCTTTAGTAATAGGGTTCCGTTATTGAACCCTGAGTACGGAACCCTAAAAAAACGAACTCTGATTTTTAGACCGAATTGACCGGGTTTAATACAAGCGTTCGGGAAGCTACGGCACATCTTTTCGTCCAATATTCCGCAGTGTCTCAAGACGAGAGTCTTTGACTAGTGTGTGTTGCCAGTGATGACATATGGCACTGAAACGTGGTCGCTTACTATGTGCCTCATAAGAAGGCTCAAAGTCACCCAAAGGGTAATGTAGATGTAGAGGGCCATGTTGGGAGTTTCTCTGCGTGATCGCATCAGGAATGAGGCTATCCGCAGCAGAACCAAGGTAACCGATATAGCCCTCCGAATCGCTAAACTTAAGTGGCAGTGGGCAGGGCACATAGCACGTAGAACCTATGGCCGTTGGGGCGGAAAGGTTCACGAGTGGCAACCACGTACCGGAAAGCGCGGCGTGGGTAGGCCGCCCACAAGGTGGACTGATGACCTGGTAAAGGTTGCGGGAGTCCGCTGGATGCGGGTGGCGCGGGTCACTTTGGCACTTTTTGGGGGAGGCCTATGTCCAGCAAAGGACGTCTTTCGGCTGATGTGATGTGATGATGAATACAATCGTGTATGTGAGTTTTTGAAAATGTTTCAATGCAGTTTATATTTTTTATAAAATCGGTCTGGTGACTCCCAAGAGAAATTTCCGTGTCTCTTGTAGTTTCGAATTTTCCCTTGCTGCCCGTTTGAATAATTCATCCTATTATTTTATCTGCGTCGAAATTTTGGTTTAGCAGAAAATGGCGTTCAGAATTTCAAAAATTCGGGATAATGATGGTTTCGGTCGAAATAATGACTCTTTGGAAATTTTCTATGTTCCCGGCGGTATCTTCTTACCATCAGGCAGGTTCGTGATTTTAGTCACCGTCATAGTATTTAAAAAATTAAGCTACACAGAAACATGACTACGCTATGAAAACTATATACACTTTCGTTAACCATGGCAAAGTCAATTTAGCTCAGAGGCTGGCAAGGTAGACGATCAATCTTGTGATCCCCAGTTTAAATCCACAGAGTGTTAGAAACTTTGTATTAAAATTTATGGTACGTATTATTTTTTAATAAACTATACGTAATAATCAAACAGCAAATGGTTTGGAATGAAATATGAAAGTATAATATACACTTCCTGGTTCGCATATGACTAGTTATGTACGATTAGGAGCGCGCTAGAGCGCATTTTACAGGTTGCCAAAGGAATTTGAAGCTTTAATACAGACGTTAAATTTCATAATTGAATGGATTTACGGCCGGTCGGTTCCTGGCGCACGTGGATAGCTGCGTTGGGCTGTCGTCGCATCTGACTGGCTCCGTCCGGCTTTTGCCTGCACTCATGAATACCTAAAGCGGTCGGCTACCGCCGAGTGCTCGCGCATCCGTTGCGATGCGGCGCCGCGTGACCCGGTCCATTGTAAACTCAATATCTACTTCATGTATTGCTGTCAACTTAACACGCAATCAAATATCCGACCCTTAATTACCTCCCTTATTATAATTGGCTGGTCACATAATTACCTATCGAGCAACTTGTGGTCCAGGACAAGGTCGAGGGTCCAAACCACGGGGCAGGTCACCAGATGGACAGACTAGATTAAATCTGTAGTAGATGCATGACTACAGGCAAGCATAAGCAAGGTGACTGTCAAAAAGGAATGAAGGCGTGTTGTGAAGTTTGCCAACACCTGAAATGATGACCACAACACAACCACTCTGTCAAAAGTGAAACCGGTGAAGAAGACTAACGCGGTCTTGGCAACCAAGTTGTAAACACCCGTTTCCTTAAGTATTCTAGGGACATAGCAAAATTCGTTGCGTTGACAAATAACTTGAAACATTCTTTAGTAGCTTCAAGAAATTGTACTAAAACCCGATATAACATTATGGCAAATCGCTGCAACATAGTCATCCAAGAATAAAACTACAAATTGAGCCCAAAGCCACTGCGACAGACTACATTGTGAGGCTAACAGTAAAAAGAATCCTTATTACATTTCGGAATATTACTTCATATATCTCGTATCAACCATCTGTGTTAAAAAGTTATTTAAACTGTGTTCCAAACACATAAAGTTGATTTTTCTTAAGCAGTATCACTCTGAAATACGGTAGCCGGAGAATATCCATCCGATTTGTATGCAAAGACATGCAGCGGGACTGACAGCTCAGAAATATCGCCACAGACACAATATTCTAGATTTATTTGACTAACAAGCTGCTGAAAATATAGGTACTATTTTCTGAAGTAGCATGTCAGTCAACAAACCAGTGGATAAAATGCAAGAAATATTTTACAGGTAGGTGATTTGAACTCTTGAAATTTTAGTAAATAGGATTTCCGTTACGCGTTTAACAAAATATGGGTACATCTACTTATTCAAAAATATCCCAACTAGCAAAACAGTCGAATAAGAAACGATTTACTCAGCCTCTAGTTCTGTAACAGCTAAAATTACGTTGCCAAAATACCAATCCGTCGTATAAAAGCGCTTGTCTCGACTATTTAGCAATTTTTACTAAATTGTGCTATCATTAAGTCGAATAAACGTTTACAGCACTATGCTATAATGCCTTTCCTCTGCTTTTTGTAACATGCTGAGTTCATGTGATGAAATCACTTTTATTCAGCTTCCTTATCCTATAATAGCTCTGTAACAGCTACTAAAATAGCTGATCCGCTAAGTTGGGCGCCTGTATACTATCACTATTCGACATTTTAATCTGATTTCATAAAAGTTGAGTAAAATCAATCTTTTTACTATTTAGAATCATCGTTGCTATTATTCCACACTTATATTCCACTCGAAAATATGTTGTATAATAGCAACCTACTTGCTTTTACACAACTCTTTAGTTGAGTAATAGCGAATCAATTGCTTTGATTCGGCTAATTAGACATTGATATTATTATTATTTGATATTATTTATTGGTGTACCGGAAACCAACACACACAGATCGCTACTTGCAAGCTGATTCACATCACCACCCCGCACATCTGCCTTCGGTCCCACGTGCGCTTATCAACAGGGCTCTGCGGCTCTGTGACCCGCAATATGTGCAAGAGGAGCTGCAGCACGTGAGACAAGTGCTAGAGAGGAATGGGTATGGTTGGACACAGAGTCAGCGAGTAGCGAGTCGGGGCACTTTGCCGCGCGCACACACGGTGGAGAGGGCTCCTGCGTACTTGCCATATATAAGGGGGGTCACAGATAAAATTGGACGCCTATTACGCCGGAGGTTGAGCATTAGGACAATTTTCCGCCCTCATACCAAGATTAGGCAGATGTTGCGCTCTCCTAAGGAGCGAGACCCGCTGGGTAGCCCGGGGGTGTACGAGATTCCCTGTGATTGTGGCGAGGCGTACGTAGGGGAAACTGGGCGGAACGTATCCACGAGATTGCTGGAACACATACGCAACGTGAAGAAGATGGATGTTAGGAACTCGGCGGTAGCAGAACATGCGTGCGATACAGGCGCGTCTCATTTCATTCACTTCGACATGGCGAGATTGCTGGTACGGGAGAAACGTTATGTGCCACGCAAGATTCGTGAGGCGATTGAGATTGGGCGCCGCTCAAATTTTAATCGTGATGGGGGCTGGATGTTACCGCCAGCTTGGAAAACTATCATTCCTAAATTGAAGTGGACAGCGTGTAGTGACAATCCCGTGGACACAGTGAGTTCAGTGTGCGTATCGTCTCTCGGAGGTGATGACCTCCTGCCGCAATCTCACATAACTGCTCCAGCGCTGGACGCTCCCCCTCCCCCTGCCCTGTCGGCGCATGCGACACGCGCCGCTCGACGTGAGGAGCGGGCGCGGGCAGTGTTACGAGCGACACCGCCGCGAGAACACTCATCCTGAAGAAGAACTCCCGAAGAGTTCGAAACATGTCGCCCGGAGTGACATTGAATACGTGAGTTGAACCGTGTGATTAGAAGTTGTATTTTAACATGTCCCACGAAAGTTTAAATTCGATAATTAGACATTGCTTCATCATGTGCGATAACCGCAATGCAATCACCTTTACTCGAGTTATAATCGTATACATGAGACGTAATGGAAACTAGATTACAGAAGTAGATTTTATAACACGAAATATTTTATTTATTAAATATTTATAATTTAAATTGAATGTATCATGGGGGTGCATAAATATAATGCCTTAGGGCCTCTGGTTAAGTCAGTAAATTAATAATCGCATATGGAAGATATGTACTTACAAATATGTTCTGTATATAACATGTTAAGGACTTTGTGAAAAAATGTAACCTTAAAGTGTAAATGTATTCAAATACTTTTTCCTTTTACATTTTTTTTCCACCAACAGTTTTACCACAAAATGTATGACAATAAACGAATCCAAAAACACACATAATATTTTTTTTATAAGGATTGATTGACATTTTCGTATATAATTATTAATTTATGACGATAAACTGTATTTTGACGATCCTTATTATTATCATTGTATTTATAAATTTGAATAAGTATTGTTATTTTGAGACGATCGTGATGTAAACTCTTATAATTTTGACTAAAGCAACTTTGACTTGTAATTTATTTCATGAAATAAATTAATCTAATCTAATAACTGGACGTATAATTTAGAATATTATGCGTTTATATTTTACTCACTTTTATTTATCATTGCACTACCGTAACGAATAAATAGTAAAATAAATTTAAACGTGAATTTTGTATTTACCGTCATAGTGGCGAACAAGTTAATTGAATGAAACCACAAATTGCTTGAAATTAAATCTTTACCGCCGTTAATTTAATCTGGGATATAATATATAACGTATAATCCAGACTAGGGCCTCTATTCCGTCTATAGCTTTACCATCTGTTTCGTTTTTAGGGTTCCATAGTCAACAAGGAACCCTTATAGTTTCGCCATGTCCGTCTGTCTGTCCGTCCCCAGCTTAGCTCAGTAACCATTACTACTAGAAAACTGTGATTCGGCATACGTATATAAATCAATCACGCCGATAAAACTAGAATAAAATCTTTAAAAAAAATCCCATGGTGTGGGATCGTTAGATAGCTAGGTCAAAAATATGAAGGGTTTTCAAAAACAATTTTTAAATAAGTGATTACTTTGGGAGATATTGGTTACCGAGTAATAGTCGGCCAACTTAATGTGTACTTGGAAAGGCCAATTTTCGTACAAATTCGGACGACGCAACCGCATCGCACGTCGATGTAACTAACAGACAACAACAAAACCCTACACTGCGCCTGGCCCGACACGCACTTGGCCGGTTTTTTAATATGTTTTACAATGCACTTGCTCTGAAAGTGCGCCTTTTCATGGGTCAACATGACCACAGAAAGCCCTCCATGCTGGCACGGCGCTGCGCGGGGGTCGGCGGCCGTGCAGGAATGGATTTCGGGCCAATATTCCAACACGCGTGCGAGAATGACATTTCATGACAATTCAAATTTCACCTTTTTTGTATAATTTTTAATTTCCTCGCATGATGCATTGTAAAATTTTGTATGATACACGAGCGGATAGGTAATTCCCAACTCGTGTCGATCAAAAACACTCCCTGACGGTCGTGTTTTTGGTGATCGTCACTCGTTGGGAATTACCAACTTTCCGCACTTGTATCATAAATAACTATTACGCACTCATTCTGTTAAGTTCTCGTAGCGCGTGTAGAAATGAGTAATAGAAATGTCATTGAAATGCAAATCATGGTCCGAAGAAACGTACAAAAATTACGTCCAGGCTTCTTAGCTGTGTGTCAGAACGAGCAAGCGTACGATAGACTTGTATGTCTTTATTTATTTGTTTGTTTTTGTTAATATGTTTTCGAAAACAGCTGTATCAATTTACCTATGAGTTTTATGAAGCTTCATATAAAAGCTATCCCATATTTTAATCTAGGCTATATACTTTCTTCATGCGAAATTACATCTAAACATTCAAACTTTCGCATTTATAATAATGTTACGTGTTCTTCTGCTACCGCTATGGGATTCCAAGAAACCATTCGTCATGTCACTATTGAACACATTTGTGAAGATGACGTGCGGAAAGATATAAATTGCTTATCATCAAAGCACCTTGAGTGCAAGGTCCTGATGGAATCCGCCAGTATAATAATTAAAGACTGTCGTGAAGTATTTCTCCGGACCTTGCAATTCATTCTCAATCTTTCGTTAAAATTAAAAACATACCCATCTCTCTGGAAAACTACAATAGTAATACCCATATTTAAATCTGGTTCTAAGGTTGATATTCAAAACTACAGATCAATTGCCGTGCTATCTGTATTCAGAAAGGTATTTGAAAACATTATGTATTCTAGTATGTATCAGCAGCTCCTAGGCTAGTTTTGTGACGAGCAGCACGGTTTCTTACCAACACGCTCGACCTCATCTAATCTCATAAACGCAACAACTGTTATTGCTAACAGCATAAATGAAGGAAACAAGTGGATGTGGCCTATTTTGACTACCGAAAAGCATTCGACAGAGTGAATAACGACACGCTATTAGTAAAATTGGCACATGCTGGTTTCTCACACTCTCTATTAGAATTATTAGCGAACTACCTCACAGGAAGGTATGTCCAGTACGGCCAATCCAGGTCAAATTCATACCCAGTTTTTTCTGGAATAGGGCAATTACAATTACTCAATTAAAAACAAGCCTCTCCAACAAGTCACAACTGCTCGTGACCTTAGCACCTGGTTCGACCCGCATCTCACTTTTAATGACCACATTGTCAATACTTTTAATGCCGCTAGAAAACGTTGGGCTTTGTAATCCGCCAATGTAAATTTCTAGACTCGTAAACTGCCCTTAGTATATTATACAACGCATACGTTCGTAGCCGACTTGAATGTAACGCGATAATCTGGAGCCCCCACGAACAGCAGTACACCCTTATGTTGGAGAGGGTGCATAATCATTCGTACGCTTCCTTTTCCGTAAACTGTATGGGTATTATCCGCATCGTTATCCCACTCTCTTTATACTAGGCATGGTACACACACACACACACACACACACACACACACACACACACACACACACACACACACACACACACACACACGCACACGCACACGCACACGCACACGCACACGCACACGCACACGCACACGCACACGCACACGCACACGCACACGCACACGCACACGCACACGCACACGCACACGCACACGCACACGCACACGCACACGCACACGCACACGCACACGCACACGCACACGCACACGCACACGCACACGCACACGCACACGCACGCACACGCACACGCACACGCACACGCATACGCACATGCACACACACACACACACACACACTCACACACACAAATGACTAGGTTTCTGATTCATAGTACGGTTTTTTCCACAGTTGAAGACAATTTTATGGCACTATCTTTTTCCGAACAAAGTTTTTAAGTAAAGATATTAAAAGATGCCTAAGATAGCTGGATCACCCTGATAATCTACACTAACATTTTAAAGTGGAAAGACTTGTTTGTTTCCTTGTTTGTTTGTATTAAATAGGTTCCGAAACTACTGAACCGATTTGAAAAATTATTTTATCTTTAGAAGCTACTATTTTTTCAATTATTCCGGGTAGCAATATATTAGGTTATGATTTAATCTATGTTACCTACGTGAAACGGGGGTAGAGCCGCAGAAACTGCAAATAAAAAATATATGAAAGAGTAAGTACCAACAAAATTTTGGTGGTGAAAGATTTTCAGAAATATTTCTTATGGACCTAAACTAACAACCAAAAAGAACTATCATGAAATACAATCTTGTAATAAAGCTTCCTTAGAGACGATCATTTTCTGTCCAGTAACATTGCAAGCACTTCACGGAGCTTAGAGTACTAAGCTGAGCTTTGATATTGAATGTTGAACACCGAGCTTCGGAGCTTAAAGCTCGAGATGTCACTTGCTGGTGTTACTAAGTTTAGTGGTAGTTACTTCGTGGAAACTCTAAAGATATGTTGCTTCATTTTATCTTTCAATCAGTAAAGGTTGTCCCCCGTATTCATAAAACTTAAAAAGGTATCTGCTAAATAAAATGTGCTTTGTCTCTTTTTTACTAACACAAATGTCAAAGTGACAATCGAATTTTACATTATATTTACTATACGGGACTTAATTGCATATAAATAACGTATTTATTTACCTCTTCAAGGCTTCCCGACGGTATCATCATCTTCTTGGTGCGCGGGTTTTCCGAACTACCCGCACGTGAAATTTTAAATCAATAACAAACGCCGTTTTATTTAAAATAAAAAAGTGTCTCAAATTAAATTGTATAAAATATACAAAAATATATTACCTACTTAATATTTTTCTCAAATATGCAGTACAATATTGATGTTGTGTTCCATATTAGGCTTCGGAATCTCACGGGGCGAGGATAGAGATCCGTAATGAAATTTCATTCAAAATTTGACGTTTAGGCCAGCAAAGCGACCTTCTTTTGTTTCAATACCAATTTGTGAACAACATCGTGGCGTTCAGCCATTAAAAAATTAGAAGGTTTATTTTGTATTTATTTACAAGGATACCCATGTAAATAAAAACAACTAGCAGAATTTTGTATTGTTGTTTTGCTTGTTTGAGAATAGCACTATATAATATATAACGTCGGCGTGAAAAGGAAGCCAGCCTCGTATCCCTTATCCGGCCTCGCTACGCTCGTCCATCTATATCTACTTGGCCGAGAATCCCTGTACAGTCTGTACAATCTTCGTCTTTTGCTCTGTGTCGTCTCGCTGTCTGTTGAGTACTGTCACGTCCGTCGGCTGTTTTTCGGTTCCTTTCTCAGTGTGTCATTTTCAAATTGGTCTCTTAAGTTGTCGGCCAGTCTTAGTCATTTCTGTCTGTCTGTGCGAAGGTTAGACGCCCCGACAATCCCTTTTTGCGGGCTTCTGCAGTAATAGGTATTATTCAGTGTGTTCTCTAAGAGAATTTCATAACCGATATAGTATACAAGTACTATGTAGGAAATGTTTACACAAACGGTCAATTAATATTTAAGTTGAGAATGAAATCCCAGAGAAAATGAGCTTTCTGGGAATAATCAAACCCTGCTACTTACTTAGATCGATTGGTGGCCCGTATTACGTAGTGACACCTGATATTAGTTATAATTTTAAATATCACCGGAATCATCCCTCCGGGCACGTGGTCAGTTGGTGAATAGGATATGAACTTTTTTTCCTGTTTTTCTCGAACTTTCCTGACTAAAAGGACTACGCAGACTATCAGAGCCGTTTTTAAAACCAACTTACAAAGAACAACATAAATATTAGCTCGAATAAATTATTAAAGCAAAGTTTTAAGTCGGCCCTGTTTCATCCCTCTTCCGTAAAACATAACCCAATTTTGAAAACAAGTACACTAAGGAAGCAGGGTAGAATTGTTTTGTGGACGATGCGTTAGCAACCTATCACTGCAATTCAATGCAATGCCTATAAATGCAATTTGCCAATCTTTAATACTCTCATTTATGCTAGAAGTAGCACAGGAACATAAAAGGCCAATTGCAAAAAAATTGTACATTCCAAAATTGGAAAATGTCCTCTTACTTCAAAATTCTATAAAAAATAAGCATTCAAGTAGCATGTATTCCAGATATGATTTTACGTGGTCTTGTTCATAGTTTAATAGGATTTGCATAGTTTTATATTATATCTTTAATAAAAATATTTTTAAACACATTAACGAAAAAAAAACATTTTTGCTCCCATACAAAATGTACTAGTCTTTTGTGTAACACGCAGTAAACAAAAAATCATAACTTTGATTTAAACAGCTCTGGCCAAGAAATTTACTGGTAGTCTGTTAAATACCGTGTCAAATATCAAGGGAGTTGTTTTTCAGGTCTCTGGAACAAATATTTTGTATCAATATCTTATATCAACGTTCGGGGAAGAATTTCGTTCCTTTGTGTGATGCCAGCTGTGTAACGCGATATTTCGCATTTTGACGTAGCAATGAACGCACACGCAATGTTTTTAAGACTGGCAACTCAAAGCGAACTGCTACAGAAATCGCACGCGCCGTTACCCATATTAGTTTCTGTGCAGTGATACTAAACATTGCTTCGGAGGTTTTTTTCGAAAATTTCAAGACATATTGTGTTACGCTTAAAACAGCTAAGTAATCGTCTTTTACTTATACGTTTACTTAGTTGAATGACGAAAATATTAGGTAAACAGTTTGGCATTTGGGAGTACTTGAATTCCTTTAATTATTTATTCTACACGAGTTGAAACAGTGAACGGCATTGATTTTGGCTTCGTTTGTGTAACATTGTGTAACGTTTCACACAAAAACCAACATTTGGTACATTGCAACATTTTATAATTAGTCCGTAACATTGAAATTAACATTTTGTTTTGAATTAATTAATTATAATATTTAGAACATATAATATAGTACTGCCTACACACAAAAGAAACCTAATCGACCCAACTTTAGGATCTAACTCAGGATAGTGTTTTGTTCAGCTATCTGTAATACTAAATAATAAATATTTTTGTATGTTTGTCGGTAGCGGAATACGCACAGCAGTGTAGATCATGTTTCAATTTACGGCCGCGCATGTCAATGGCTGACGACTCGCGCAGCGAGTTGTCCATGGCGCGAAATACAAACAATGATTTGCACAGTACAAATGAAGCAATTTAGCGTAAAAAAGACGATATGACATATTTAATACCTTAAAATTAATTTAAAAAAAAACTAGTAAATATGAAAGCGACGCGAACCTATGATTTGAAAATTGTGGTAGGTATTCAACCTATTTTAGTCCTTATTTCAAGGAATAATTCATATTATTTCTTGAAATAAGGACTTTTTTCTACTAATATGAAAGCGGCTTTATAATTTCCTTTGTGTAACTTTTTTGGTTTTTGTGTAACAAATTTGTAAATATTCCATTGTGTTACGTACAATTTTTTTGCAATTTACCCAAGTTTCATGTGCTCTGCCTATCTATTTTAAGTATGTACTTTAGTTTTACATAATTCCTCAGTAGGTACTTCCCTTTATTTAGTAGTTACGAGGAAGAAGTTACACAGCAAAGATCCCGTAGTCCCGTAAGGCGGACTGGCGAGTAATCCAACAGTGTCGTCGACTAAGCTACCATATCTGCGCAGTTGGTGTATACAGGGTGTCCCACCGCAATGCGTCAGGAAGGGAAAGTCAATTCAATTATTGATAATACGATGTTTTGCTTTGTAGAGTATTATTTTATAAGTTATTTATAGCCATCTAAGATTAAAAACCAGTTGCATCACGTGGGAACCAAGCTGAACAATTGTGAAATAGTAACTTTTTAATACCCTAATAATGCCAATTATCGTGGTAAGTGATATATATAAATAAATGAGGACAATCTTATACAAATCTAACTAGTCCCATAGTAAGCTCAATAAGGCTTGTGGTACTAGCCGACGATATATTTTATTATCAGTAATTGAACACATAGAAAACATCCAAGACTTAGAAACGATTTTTATGCTCATCACAAAATATTCGCGTTTACCGAAATTCGAACCCAGGACCTTCAGCTTCGTAGGTAGTCTTCGTATTGAAGTCATCTTTGAAGTTTGATGACATAAACTGTACTGACATGACAGCTGTCAGCGGACTTTTCCAATCTGAAATAGATATTAGACTAACCGGTCGTCATATATACGAAAGGAATAATTGCTCTTTCGTAACGTGGTATCTGATGATAAGTTTTATTTTAAATAATGTCTCCCTGTATAGTCAAGTATCTTGCAGCGTTGCTGAAACCGTTTTATTTAGACGTTATTGCACTACCCATCTAAATTCCTCTAAAGACCGTAAACCTCTTTATTCAGCAAACCGCATATCTACGGCTTAACTTAAAAAGTTTTACATCTATACGACTTCACATGGACTTATGGCCTTTAGGTTTGGAGGTCAGACAGTGCCGGCAATTTCTTATATTCTTCTTGTATCATTTGTTTTTTCTTCAATATTGTTTGTGTTTGCTAGAATTCATTGTTTTAGTGTCAACCTCCACACGGGCACATGAAATGAATGGTATGAGATTATGGTAAGTTGAACGAGCGAGCGGGGGCCTCTTTCAGCTTGGGCTAAAATTCTTTCGTATGACTTGATGTACAAATTTTCCACTATTCGGCAGTCTTCAGCTACAGGTCATATTTCTCATCCCATTCTCGTGAAATAAGTTAAATAATTGTATAAATCATTTTAGTATATTCAGTTCTTTAAGAAGAAATGTCAGAGTCGCGAATTGATTCACTGCAACTGCGGTCGGCCGGCCTTACGTCACTCAGTCGCTTGCGAGTTCTAAAGCGCCGCAGTCGTAATGTTTTAAAACGAAACTGTGTAAAAATTCGTTAAATACGCTCTCCTGTGTGCTGCGATATTGCACTAATAATTCAAGCAATACGTCGAAGTGTAAAGGAGTAACTTTCCATCGGTAGGTGGCTATAATCATTTTAAATCTTAACAAAATGTTAAATTTATCCATTTATTTTTTATCAACAAATAATGAGCAGTAATATTAATATAACTTAACGTTCCCGTAGGTAGGTACCTAATTAAATGGGCAGAATATAAACAAAAGTGTCGTGTCTGCGCCGGTGACATCGTGTGACTAGTTAGCCGCCCTCCCCGCGCCCCGCGCCCCGCTCTGCCGTGCTTGCTACCCAGATGTTGTTCGTGCCGTCTGTTCTATGTACAGTCGAGTTCAAAGATATGTATACACTTTTACACCTTCATCATATCAGCCGAAAGACGTCCACTGCTGGACATAGGCCTCCCCCAAAGAGTGCCAAAGTGACCGATCTCGCGCCACCCGCATCCAGCGGACTCCCGCAACCTTTACCAGGTCAGTCCACCTTGTCGGGGGCCTACCCACGCTGCGCCTTCCGGTAGGTGGTCGCCACTCGAGAACCTTTCCGCCCCAACGGCCATCGGTTCTACGTGCTATCGTCCCCTGCTCACTGCCATTTAAGTTTAGCGATCCGGAGGGCTATATCGGTTACCTTGGTTCTGCTTTTGCCACTTATTCCTTTGTAATAAGGCGAAAAATGTATAAATATCATTGACAACGACTTCAATGGTTGTAAAATGGCGACTTTAAATAATGTTGTAAATTTTGTCCTTATATTTTCACACTTGTTATAAATACATAGTCAGCTATGTGTAAGTGTTATGGAGAAGGGCAACTATTTGTCTCTACATATTGAAATGAAACATTTAGTAACAAAATTTTCCTGGGTTTTCAAATGCTGTGTATATATCCAAGTCGTAATATCCATGTGGGGCGGCTGTGGATTTATCTCTGGATTTATTTTTAATGCGACGAGTCGGAGATGAAATCTAGACCGAGTTTGAGTAAGTATCCAGCGGGAGTCTGCATTGTTAACACCTCTTTTCTCTCTGTCGCTCGCGTACAACGTTGTCTTGGGGTTCTGTTTCCACTATTTCTATTATTTGTTCTATTGATGGAGCTAGTTGGAATCAATAAAACTAATGGGAATAGACCACCTCGGGGGGCGATCATAAACTGACGCTTTAAATTGTAAGTGGATGTGCGACAATGATGTATAAGAATGAAGTCGAAGTCACGAAATAAATATAGCATATATCCATATCGACTACATAACGACCACGACCGCTCTGTCAAGAGCGTAACGATTGACCGGCCTGGCGACGCATGATTGGAAGGGCCGAACCCAAGTAAATGGGAAGGAGCCAGGTCAAAGAAGAAGTTGTTATATGACTCAAGAATTATATGAAAAGAGTGTTATTGCGACTAATATTATTTCAAAAAAATATATAGGCATCGTTACGCAACAACATCGTTATCCAACAGTCGGAAAAGGTGGTTGGCCAAACATAGTCATCATAGTAGGCCCAATTTTGAGAACATCGTTGGCTTTACCGAAAACAGGTGTTTCACTCGTAACGGTGGACCAACCATTCGGTGATCAATGGCCCAACGAAATGCCAACTCAAAATGCTACTAAGGATGTCCAGCAGTGGACGTCTTTCAGTTAATCTGATGATGATGATGATGATGATGACTTACCTCGTTATAAAAAGTACGTATTCTCTAATTCTCTCAAATTTTGCTATCCAAAAGGTTGGTTCGCATGGTAAGCTTTATAACTCATATGAAGTGCGATATATTCTACCATAATTATCACAGAACTATATCAAGATAGAAGGAAAGTCCTCGTCGATTAGGATGGGAACCGAGCGTGTAACATTTTGCGTAGGTATTTTGACGTCACGAGCGTAATTTAGTGACGGGAAACATAAGCCGCGCGACATCGATTCGTAAACATCGATTCGCACGCGGTAGTTGTAATAACATGTGGGTTTATTTTGTATCGATTCAAAATATCGATAAGAACCGACAGAGGAAATGAAAATTTGATTCAACAGAGGAAATGATAAATAGTCTTAAAAAGGTCTTAGTTTTTTATACAGTATCGAAGGAAAGATCTCGAGACCTTCAATCATTTTGTACCAATTCCGGATAGTGCCAGGATGTGGCAAGCTTAAATTGAAAACCTTTCTAACGTAGTTATATGCTTTGCTCGAATAATAGTGTAACGTTAATGCAAAACTCCGTAGTGTTGGTGAGTATTTTGATGTTGTGACTGATCCTTTTGTATTATTCATTTTTCTAGAATAAAGTTCATTACTTAGTCGTAACCTTTGTTGTTTTTAAGGTGTCAGCTTCTTCGTCACTGATCAAGGTATTCTTTTTTAAGCACCCCAGTAATGCCACTAGGGTAAGTATTCTTTTTACTTTTCGACGGTTTTGTTCCTTCAGGCGTTTAATTTGTTTGTCTTTCTGTTTTATCATTTGCCTTGCATTGTTCAGTTGCTTTAATACATTTTTTTCTTTGGCGTATGTATTGGAATCTCGCCTGATGTGGATGGTTCATTAATATCCTGTAATACACGTTAAAATATAATATTCAATACAAAAGTGAAGATGACAAACACAATTTTCAAAACAAAATATTTTCTGATAATGTATAAATAACACTCACCATTTCGAGCTTTCTCTTCCGGGGCGTTCTTAGAGTTCTCTGAAGAAGATTGACCTTTTATTGGTAGCACAAATTGTATTAAATTAATTACACTACTCACACACCTACACGCACGCACACAGACACATTTTTTTAAATAATATTTATCCTTACGTAAATAATGTGTAGGTACCTTTTCATCATTTGACATCATCACTACATCAATAGTCGGATAAGCTTTACTGATCAGTCGTCGGTACTTCGATGGGAGTCTTCGTCGAAATGTACTCAACAAATCCGACTGTGTTTTTTTGGAAACCATTGTTTACGACCTGTTGCTTCTATCCATTTATTTTTAACCAGAGGATTTGGGAAACTGAAATAAAATTGCAATATAGAAGCAACCATAACCTGTTTGTTAATAATATTTGCTTTTCACTACGTAACCTACATTATATAGCTACATAATATAAAAACGTAATTATCATTTCCTCTGGTTTCAAATTCGATTTTAATCGAGTTAGAAAATCGCAGCGTACGACAATGTGATACATCACTATTCTTACGTTTGACAGAAAAAATGAGAAATCGACCTCGAATGCGACTCGACAGTTTGAATAGCTTAGATATACATCGCTTGATTTGAACGCACGCCAAGTCTGTCTCGTCAAATTAAAGCCGCAATGGAAAACTAGCGTTGGACACAATCTGTGTTGATGAAGGTAATACAGAGCAATAAATAAATTGTTTTTTTAATTATTAACAGGTATTTTAGGACAAATAGTACTTACCGATGAAAGGAAATCCCACGATTAACTGCGTCATCTTTATCGGAGGTGTTCAAACAATTCACTATCGCACAACGAGTCATTTTGTTTTTTTAACCTGACGTCGCACGCGGGCCGCGGTCGGGAGCGGACTAATGTTCGCGGCGAGCAAAGAAGCCGTTTCGGCTTCTTTTCGCCACGCGAAGTACATACACTCTTTCCTTCTATCTTGATATAGTTCTGTGATAATTATAAAAGCTATGAACCGATTTGTTCGTTTTTTATAAACTGTTGCCCATTCTTTACAAATTTATAAAACTCATTGATCCTACATTTCGTAGTTTTTATCCCAGTACATACACTTCATTCATCTATTATCAACTTGTTATTACTTGAAATACATTTACGTTATTCATTTACCAAAATCGCTTCAACGATTCTCTTCAATTTCGGTACAAAAAGAAAATTACTCGCAAAATGCTCGGACGTAAAGTAATTCTTTTACTTTCGTCCTCTACAATGTGTGGAACCTCACAAGAAAATCTTATTTAACCGCAAATAGATTTCTTTTTTACCTTCACCCGTGGAGAATACGATATCGTCTTTAAATTTAGTTTCAAATATGGATAGATAACGCGTTATATTTGGGATGATAGACTTATAAGACTGCATTTGATGTTCTAGCAATCAATTTCTATGGCAAAAAAAACTATTTTCATTTAAAAGTCTACCTGTGATAAACAGACACCGAACGATCGCGTAAGAATTTAAGTACAAAAATGTTGGTACAATGCTAAAATTTTTCCATCTATCCTTCCCATTCTGGAATAAAGTTAAGGCCGTATTCAGGATGTTTGAAACTATTGATGACATGGCGACGGTTTAGCCGTTTGAGTAACAAATATCCAAAAATACAAATTTTCGCATTTATTATAATTATATTATTTATCATAATATTAGTAGGATAATATGTCAAGGTCTGTTTTAATAATGTCACAAAATACGACCCAAGCTTTATACGTATTAGCTAGATGCTTGAGAATATACTCAATTAGCTACATATTATGCTCACATTACTTCCCGGGTGGAAAAAGCCTTTTCCCACCGGTATAATCATTAATTAAGGAAATTAATTAAAACTAACCAGAACAGTTCTAATTATATCTTACGAAAACAGCAGAACTTTTATAAGTTAAAATCCGCGTGGAACTCATTTTAAGCAGATTTAATTAAAAGTAGCTACTACATTATTTCTAGCACGAGAGCCACTTTCTCTAAAAAACAAAATTAACCGTGGCTGCTCTCACTCGCTCACACGATTAAACCCTGGCGTGCAAAAGAGATAAAAATGTTACGCTTTGTTTTTGTTACGCGAAGAGAATTACGGAATTGGACTCGTGTTCCACAATGTATTTGGGAACAAATGTGGAGGAAAAGTAAACATTGCTTACACATACATGAATGTGTAAGCAATGCTTTTGATAAACACAACTAAAATTGAAGCGTATATAAACTCGGAGAAAAAATTTCTTATTAAATAAGTATATTGTTGTCGAGCGTCAGTGAGGTTTTCTTAGTAAAATACATCACGTTTGGCTTTATCATAGCGGCCAGTATAACGAAGCGATCTTTCCAAATACAAATACTTTATTCGTCGATCATAGGTATACGTACATAACATAATATAGCATGCGGTGGTAAAAGCGATATTTTTTCATTATGTCGAACCCGCGGAGGCATACGAAATTTTACATGCAGACACCTCAGACCAAGAAAATATACAGACGGAGCGTTACGAACAGTCTAGTGAAGCCAACCGGGTTTCAACCAAGCCCCATAAGTTTAGCACACGCTAAACAAATTAAATCGCACAAAACTCGAAATAAATGATCTTGACAGCATTGCGACACGTGCTGAAGAGTTTTGTGCAATTTTGTTTGTATGTGTGTGTGTGTGAGCGTGTGCTAAACTTGAAGTAGCTTGGTTTTGTTTGTATGTGGTTTGGCTTCACTTGACTGTTCGTAACGCTCCGTCTGTCTTTTTAAACATCGGGGTCACTACTACGAAACGCAAAATTCGTTTGGCCATGTAAATCTATCACTATCACAGTTGCATGAGGGAGATACACGAATGGACTAAGTTGGCATTTCATCGTAGCCGCTCAGTTAGTTACACGAAATTATTATAAAAATAATAACCATCAAAATGATAATTTAGGTACGTATCCACAGTAGGCTATGGGTAGCGATGGGGATATTACCTAAGAAAATATGTAGTAGGTCGAAGATCGTTTATTGTAATGGCGGATACAATGGTATCGGTGGTAGCTAGGAGGAGGTGAGAACTCGACTCGACTAGACCAGAGTGACTGCTTGATTGCGAGTGACTGACTGACTGAATTAACTCTCCACTATCCCAACGTGCCCTATTATGTCAGAGGCACGCCCGGATAACGGTATAAGATACCTGACTGTCCAGCGAGGCAGGTGTTATTTACAAAATAAGCAGATTAACAATTAGTAAACAATAGTTATACAAAATGAATAGACAATGGCTGATAACAATAGTTCTCAATGTGCCGACAACCGACAAGGCTGATACACAATACTTAACGGTCTCGGCCCAACTCAGGGTTATAAACATTGCGAAATACTTTATGTTTTTACAATATCTCTAAGCGGTAACCTAATATACTTAATTGCTAGGTCGTACACGGGGAAATACATTTGGGTCTAATGTTAAAATATGTATGTATGTACTTAATACTTTATTGTACACAAGACACAGGTAAAAATATAGAGAAAAAAGTTTAATCAGTACAAAGGCGAACTTATCCCTGTAAGAGATCTCTTCCAGTTAACCTTTGAGCAATTGAAAATATAAGGTAGTTGACGGGACTTGTCGGCTACATGGCTCCACCCTTAGTGGAAACGTGTGGGTAGAATTGGCAGGACTCGTCGGCTACAATAATGTTGATGTGATGTTAACATAGACACAGACTATGTTCACTTACGCACAAGCTTTGGTATCTTCTTACCATCAGGCAGACCATACAAATAATTATTGTTACCATATTGCGCTTTAAATATTTGATGGTGTAAAAGCCATATTGAAGTTCGCCAGATGCATAGCATGACTTTGACAAACAAAACTGTGTTTTTCTTAAGCACATGCATACCATATATAGGCTTTTCAAAATGTACTAACCTATGCGAGTAAAAGATTAAAATAAAATATTCCCGCAATTCCTTTCAGAAATTTTAAAAATGCATCGGCGAGTTCATTCTAAGCTCAATTTATGCACCTCAACCGCCTCATAAGTTCAGCAAAAACTGAAATAAAATCCACCGCGACTGCGCCAGTAACAAACATAGTACAATGCGTTCTTGAATTTATGTTTTTTAACGGTCCCACGATAACTGGCACCATTTATGACGGCGGCTGGGATACCTTTGCTAGAATGAAAAAACTGGCAAAACGTGAGACTGGCTAATGATATCTATATATACATACTTTTATAGGTAATAAAGCTCAAGAAGGTGGGAAGTCGATACATGAAAGATAGTCGAAAAATTGTTTGCTGGGGATAAACGCTCCAACAGATTTTAGAATGTTTATCTGTTTGTCTATTTATACGCACAGTCTATGTTTTATCTATATATAATAAAATTAAAATTTGTCAGTAGTATGGTTAAACATTAGAATATCATGTTTAAACCATAATTTATACGCGCGTACGAAGTCGGGGGCAGAAGCTAGTGTTTAAATACAATGTATATTCTTTACATTTCTAGTTCAGAGGGAAGAATAGCTCGTACTGCATCCATACAAAAAGAGAAGAAGAAATCTACTTCTAAATATTATCCAATGTCAATGATTTTTTTAGTTAATTGTTGTCAAAACAAAAGACTAGATTAATTGGTTTTCCATTTTTCAAAATTTGCAATAAATTCAAACTTATAGACACCTTAAAAACTTTTATTTTTCAAAAAGGCCGATAGCTATAAACTAAGAATTTATTATCCTGTAGCGACCGACATCAAAACAAAGTATTTTTTTTTATTTAGTTAGTAGAAACCGTTTTCTCCTGAAATGGAAAACTTCGTCAAAGTACCTAGGGTCAGTCGCGGGTTCTTCCCTCTTCAGTGTTCTGACATATTTATTAATCTAGGAACTCCCTCACAAGGTAGTGAGCCTTTGTTTAGACAACACTAGCTGCCCCTCTTACTCAGAACCCAAACGAAGGCACGGGAGAAAATATAGCGATTTTGTCCATTCCAAAGATTAATTCAATATAGTATATACGTACGTATAAATAAAATATTTTTTTATCTAACACATGTAAGGTTAATGTCGTAGTCCTCAACGTTAAGCTAGTGTTTGACATGTGCACTAGTGCACTTATTGTCGTAGTATTATCTGAGACGATAGATTTTTAAAATTATTTCTCCAAAAACTCCCGTACTATGTGTTAGTTTACCGTAACCGCGCGTCGTAGAGCCTCTACGCCGTAGCCCGTAGCGTCTACGCCGTTCCCGGTTATAACGTAGTTTTTAAAGCGAATGACGGTTTATATTATATATCTTGGCTTAGTTTTTGCAAGCTTTTAATAACTTGCTGAGATTTATTATAATAAGGTGGGAGTTTAGTAAACTAAACCCAAGGGAAGTGTACAGTCAGGGGTATTTATATACGTGCATAAATAAGGACGTAAATATGTGTGTGTACAAGACTGCACTGTGAATGTCATAAAAATATAAATAAAAGTTGGGCGTGTACAGATATGTATGCCTATATTTATGTAAGCCCTAGCTTCCGCCCGTGACTTCGTCTGCATGGACCCGGGATAAAAACTATCCTACATTACAATCCAGCCTATAAACTATTTTCGTGATTATCTCCAAATTTCGTAGATTTCATCCAAATCGGCTGAGCCGTTTAAGCATATTAGTTAAGTAACAATCATCCAAACATCTAAACATCCAAATTTTCGCATTTATAATAAGTAGTATAATATTAGTATGATAAAACCCTCGACTGTACGAATTTGTCGTCACATTTACATGTAACTTACTGCCAGGAGCTTACCTTTACTTAGCGGGAAAACCATGGAATTTGCTTCTAGGGTAGCGCTACAAATTCGTTCACAATAAATGTGCTATTTTATAATCACAACACAATATTAAATGTGCCGTTTTATAATCACAACACAAAAATAAATGTGCTATTTTATAATCACAACATAACATTAAATGTGCCGTTTTATAATCACAACACAACATTAAATGTGCCGTTTTATAATCAGAACACAACATTAAATGTGCCTATTTATAATCACAACACAACATGCACGCTCAGGTAATTCTTTTCTTTCTCACGCAAACTATTTTAATATTATTAACTGCATAATTTGTTTGTAAAATGAGAAATGTAAATCATTGCGATACAAATCACCCATCCAAGACAACCAAAACGTTAACGTGCATCTAAAGTTAGTATTTCAGTGACAGGTTACTAGCCTACTGCCTGTATTATAGTTACAGTTGATTCCCACAACAGCAACGGGAAAAGATGGATGGGTTTTTTGAAATAACCTTGTAATAACCACATATATTTTATGTAAAAAAAATTATTTTATTAATAAATGAGTATGAGTATGAGTATATAATAATTCATATGTAGGACTCAGTTGTGTTTTGAGGTAACGACTGCGTATTATAATTCTAAGTTAACGTAAAAAAAGAAATGACGCAAACGTATATTTCGATACTCTCAAGGGAATCAAAATGTATTGGCTTCACACCGTTGACTTATGAAATTTGGCATGTAATATCGTCATACTACCTACAAGTATTTATTATTATTAAGAGCCTCAAGTGTCCCACTGCTGGGCAAAGGCCTCCCTCTTTTTCTTCCATACATCCCTGTCCTGGGCAGACTCCCACCAGTCTTGGTCAAAGACGTCAAGCTCGTCTCGCCATCTCCTACGTGGTCGACCGAGACGCCGTATTCGGTTCTATGGGACCCACTCGGTGGTAATTGTAGCCCACAACGCTTCTGGCATGCGGCAGACGTGCCCGGTCCAGTCCCGTTTGAGTTTTGCGGCTGTGTGGGCTACGTCAGCTATCTGAGTTTTGGAACGCAGTATTGTAGTTTTAATGCGATCCGTTAATTTCGCGCCCAAAATACTGCGTTCCATGGCTCTTTGGCAAACCTTGAGGGCAGATTTCTGAACTTTTGTCAAAGACCAAGTTTGTGCTCCGTATGTTAGAATTGGAAGAATGCACATGTCCACGAGTTTGCGTTTTAACGATATCGGAAGGTTTCCCTTCATGCACTCCTTAATAGCCCAATAGCTCCTCCAGGCGTTTTCTGTGCGTCTGGCGACCTCTTTGTCTTGTCGCGCCTGGAAGGAGACTATTTGACCCAGGTGTAGCGGATCAACACGCGACTGAAATTGCTACCGTTTATGAGCTTGGGTAACCGCAAATCACGCCACCACCTCGGCAGATCTATTGTTCGGCGGCCGGCCTGCGCTTGCGCCGCGCCCGCGCCCCGCACCGAAGCCACATGGATTTCACCCGGCGCGGCACTGTCAATGCGATTTTAACCTCTGCCTAGCTAACACGCGCTTTGCATTATATAGCTGCATTTGCTTGCGCTCCGCTTAATTTTGAGTAGTATTTAGTTTCTTTGTTTTGGCTGTGCTTTTGCGTTGTGTTAATTTATACTGTTTCAAAATTTTGTCTATCTATTTCATAACATTTAATCTTTATTGTTTCTGTGTGTTAATTTTCTGTGTTCGGTAGAATTAAATTCAAGTTAAATTGTGCTGCGCATTTTCGCTTTCTAACATAATCGCATTCGCTCCACCCGTCTTGTGACGCAACCTATCGGGTTCGACTCCCGATCGCATTCATACCTACACAGGTATAGGTACTCATGGATATATTCCATTCTTCCGCCGTCCAATTCTATGCTTCTTTTTATATTGTTGGTCATAAGCTTGGTCTTTGACATATTCATCATTAATCCCACCCCAAGGCTTGCTCTGGTAAGGTCTTGTAGCATGTCACTGAGCTCTGTAGCTGATGATGAGAAAAGAACGATGTCGTCGGCGAAACGCAGATTGGTCAACCTCTTTCCGCCGATGCTACAAGTAAGTATAGGGAAAAGTCTAAGTACGGATCCCTCGGTCGGCGAGTCCGACTCGCATATGTCCGGTTTTTTTTTTCAATTCTACGTGCTGGTAGTAGAACAAAGTGACCATGTGACCATTCTTAATTCTTAATTCTTTATTGCAACCATGGTACAGATAGATGTCACATATAAAATACAATGTCTCACATGGACCCTGTAAGGGCACAGCATATCTATAGCTAACTTATAACATATAACATATTATTCCATTTATTTATCGTATAAGGTATTGTAAAAATATATATATAAGGTCATACAACAATTCGTCTAATTACACATCACACACCATCTAAAGGAAATCGGTTAAAAATACTAATATTTTCAAGTCTGACTTTAACAAATCGCATTTGACTTTTAGCCCATATTTTGCCCACTTTATTACATATGAATATCATAGGTGTGCCAGATATATTAAACAAAAGCGGTACATTTTCAACAAATTCGTTTAGCATTGTCCTAAATCTATAGGCATAAGGTTGTTATTACTATAACAAAAGTGTTTGAATACGAGCTCTTTTAAGCTCCCGACCAATGCTTAATACGGTTGGCTGCACCTTCAAATTTACTGAACCGATTTCTACGATTCTTTTGATACTGAATATATAACAAGGCTATAAGGGACAAGGGCTATGTACATTGGGAGAAACATGTGAAAAAAAAGGCTTACCATATGTTTCAAGCCCTTTTACATCTAGGAGGCATTCACATTTCGTATTTCAAGTAGACAATATCAATACGTTGAGCGCATTCGTTGTAAAACACAGTTAATTGAAATGTCATACGAAAATCTCTCTAAAACGTTTGTGTGTCTCGCTTACACACTTACCTACACAAAAAAGACCTCATGAAGTAGATACTAAAAAATCCTTGTAATATTATAAATGCGACAGCTTGGATGTTCGGATGTTTCTTACTCAATCAAGCTTAAACGGCTGAACTGATTTGTATGAAATTTTGCATGAAGATAGTTTATAGCCTAGATTAAAATAATGGGTAGTTTTTATCTCGGGTCCACGCGAACGAAGTCTCGGGCGGAAGGTAGTATACAATATATAAAACAATGTATGTTTATCCTTCATAGCAATACATAACAGTTATGAACATAATCTTATATGCAGATACTCGCACTGTCGTAACGAACGGTATACTAAAAGATATAAATAATAATAAAGAAATATTAAGGGACAACCTGACAGAAATCGAAATAGCCACATAGTAAGCTCAACAAGGATTGTGTTACTGGTATTAGAAGACGATATATTTAATAGATATAAATACGTATCTTCATAGAAATCCTGCTTCTCCTCGATTCTCTGAAATAGACCAGAGGAGCCACGCGGGTATCTAGTTACTTATCTACAAAATGGTATTTACTCACATAAAGGCTACGTGTGGCAGTGTCCCGTCCCCCTCGTAGCGTCCAAGCTGTCAGCTGCCAGCGGCCTGTTATCGCACAGGTGCGCAAGCTGCCCAGCTGTGTTCACGCAATAGCAGGCCCAGTTAATAAAACTACATATATAAACAAAAGCACGCTGTACTCCCAACTGGAGGAGTAACTGAAATGCAATGAAGTATTTATTAACATTTTTTAAATACTGCGACGGTGGCAAACAAGCGTAAGGCCCGCTTAATGGTAAGCGAACACCGCAGCCTATAGACGCATGCCACTCTAAAGGAGTAACGTGGCCGTTGCCGACCCTTGATATGTTTGGGGATTCGCCGTGTTGACACATACAAACATATACAGGCACTCGGAAATAAATCTATGGTACCACACTACGCTGGGCCTGTTCCGTGGAAACCGAGACAAATACAGATTATCTAATGAAAACAAGATAAAGCAGTAGGCGGCGGAGCACATTAAATTTATGTTTAGACTCAATTTAGAGCCAATTTTAATAAGTAATTGAAGTTTTCGAGATGGAAAAAATGACACATTACAAGGTCAATTTGAAAATCCTTCAAATGAAAATTTGACCAACCTGAATAATGCAATTTTTTTATAGGTTCTGGTACTAAAATTGACATACTTGACAAAGTCCGAAATACGTACCTATACCGAAAAAAATATGAATCAGAAAACATCATACACTATGAATTTGAAACAAAATAGTTGGTTTTAACATATTTTTTATTATAATTCAAGTAAGACGACATTGACTATTCATATTAACATATTAGTCCATTTAGGTTAGAATCATGTTAAACATAAAATTTTCGCCAAATTCACTTTTGACGGTGTTACTCTTGGTCCAATTTCAAAATGGTCACTTCGTGTTGACGATTTTCCATTTGTGCCGAATGACGATCACTCATAAGTTACCTTATTTATTATATTAAAAAAAAAACATTGTACAGCAGCAGTGTTGCACGGCCAAAACGCTTATTTTTCCGATCCGTACTAATATTAAAAAAGGGGAAAGTGTGTTTTAACAGTTACATCTTCACGCTGTAACCGCTAAACCAATTAAGATGAAAGTTGATAGTTTGAATCCTGGGGAAGGACATTCGATAGCTTTTATCGAGGAACTCATCCGCTGAGGGGGTGAAATTTTGGATTAAACGATTATATGGCGGGTAGAGGCTAGTTGAAATCATATATTTTTATTGAAATCAACTCGTTCAATATCAAAGCAACATGGTCCTTATTGTATTCGCTCGATAAAATCGGCCTTAATTACTCCGATGTGATTTGTAATCACATTTGTACGATTTCAACTCGGTTTGCTTTCTCGCTCTAAACGGTGGGGAAGAAAGAGAGCATAATTAGATTATGTTAATGATGAGGTTTGATTGAAACCTTAGTAATGAGTGATCTCATTAGACCGGTGTGGGGTTTGTTTGAGTGATGTGTACTGATTTTAGAAGCCGGTTACATTTTTCGTTTACAACCTGGAAAGATATTGAATTTTGATACTTTGTTTTAAGGGTACTTCCTCTTTTGTCGGGATGGAATCGATATGCGGTATTTTGAACATAATGCTTTTGAACTTAATCTTTCCTTAACGGTATTCCAGGTAGAAATACCTACTTACCTCTCTGAATAAACCACTGGTAGCTTAAAAAACCGGCCAAGTGCGTATCAGGCCATGCACAGTGTAGGGTTCCGTTATCGCATGTCTGTCTTAGTTACATTGACGTGCGGAGCGGTTGCGTCGGCCGAATTTGTACGAAAAAATTAAAATGTAATTTTTTGCTCTACTTTTTAGCATTTGTAAAATAATGAACGATAAGACTAGAAAACAATTAGATTATCTTTATTAAATCTTTATAACATTAGAATACCAATTAGTAATGAGACACTTCCGCAGTTGTCAGTCTTTATTTCTGGTTGTGAGAAAACAAAAATATAAAACTAACCTACTAATATCTAGTGTATCCGCCGTGAGCGTCAATGAGAGGTTCTCTCATTGAGCCGACTAGCTGCAGGCAGAGATCGGATCCGCGGGTTTCCTCCCATACTTCATTACAGTGTCGCTCAAGAGATTCGGGTGTTCTCTCATGGCGGTTGCACCATTTTTGAAACATAAGGCCCGAAGGTTCTCGATTGGGTTCAAATCAGGCGATTTTGCTGGCCAAGCTATTAAACTTATTTCCGAGTGTGCATCGAACCAGGCACGCGTCACCAACGCTTTATGTCAAGAACAATTGTCCTGGCAATAATTAAACTGAGGCATTACACTTTCTGGATAAAAAGTCCGGACAGTGGGCAACATTGATTCTTGCAGGACATCTACTTAATCACGTAATCGTGCCGTTGCTCGCGGTGGGTAACTTAATAACACTTACGGACACATTTAGATGTCCAGAAATCTCACTATTATTGAAGCCCTCGTTATGAAGTGCTATAATATTAGCTCGTTCGGCTCTTGATACATTACGAGGCATTGTAGCATTTTTGTCACCAAACACTTTTGTTGAATATTAGGTTGACAAAAATACTTGACACTTGTCAGTGATTACTTTCTTTTTCAGTTCCAAAAAGTTTTTAAAAAAAGATCGAAATGGTTTTAATTGAAGGGAAGATATATAACATTACTGCAAAATAATAGCCTATTGCATTTATAATAAAGGTCAAAATAACAAAACCCATGACTTTAAATGTCAGGCATCTCAGATTACAGAGGAATGTGCATCTCTTGCACTCCGTTATAAATGTCAGCCTTAGCGATAATTAGATCTCACAGAAACTTTTGTCTAAACTGGTAGACCACTTCCTTGGCCGACTGTACCCAATTAAGTTGGTTGACTATTACTCGGTAACTACGTATGCCTATTTGTCTGTGAGAGTTTTACTTTTAAATACACAATACCAAGATTTTTGACACATCTCCAGAAGTAGCCACTAAGCCGGCAGGGGGGGGGGACACATGACTCAAACATAGGGCTTTAAAGTCCAATATCTTCGGAAACGAATCACTACTTTCCCACTTTTTTTAGGTGTAGGAAAGGTACCCTAAAATATTTTTTTTTTCAACATTTTATTGTTTTGTCGGTGAAATTTATTTTTATACCCATGCCGAATCACAGTTTTAGGTAGTAATGGTTACTGAGCTAAACCGAGGAAGGACGGACAGACGGACATGGTGAAACTGTAAGGGTTCCTTTTTGACTACGGAACCCTAAAAACGACAATTCACCATTTAATGTTGAATCTAGGCAACCGTCCAGTGAACAATTATAATAACTTTTTTTTGTTGCACCACTCTTGCACAAAAAAGTTCACAGACGCGTCTCAACTCAAGCGCCTCACCAAAAACATAAATGCAAAAAAAGGAGAGCCAAGTTCAATACAAAAATTATGCTTGGCTGTGGGGCTTCGCCGCAAAAAGAATAGAGATGTAAACGAGTGCCAAGTTCTATGCAAAATCCAACTATGTATTTATTGGAACAAAATAACATTATGAACAAGAATTAAACTCTATTTCTTTGCTTTATTGGATACCTATAACATAACAATTGCTGTTATTTAAAAATGTGAGATCTTAAAGTAGATAAGATATGACTTGGCCCACTTCAATTACTTCTGGGTGATCTGGAAGTAGGTTAGATTTAGGTACTATATGTCAGGCAGTCAGTACTAAAATTAAGCGTTTGTTTCTTTGCTCTATTAAGGGTTAAGTAGGACACTGAACAAAAGCGACTTAAACTGCATAGAAAAAAGGAAACCAAAAATGTCTCATACAAGGTGTCGTATGACTACCGACAACCGTAACCGTAATAAATAACTCTATCTGCCTCATTATTGTCCGAAACGGCGAACAGATACGCTGTTAGCCGATAGTCACGTGATTCATGGCGATACGAAAACCCTATACAGTATGTAACTCGACGAAAGGCAAATATTTTGAAGTTAACTGACGACCGCTTTAGCCTAGTTGGTATTTAGTAACCCTGGCTACGACGCAATAGGTCCTGGGTTCGAAATCCGGTAAGGGCTTTTACTTGTGTGATGAACACGAATATTTTTCCCTGAGTCATGGATGTTATCTATGTATTCAAGTATATTTATCGTCGTCTGTCCCCATAGTACAAGCTTTGCTTAGTTTGGGACTAGGTGGATTTGATTTAAATTGTAATGTCTAATCAGTTACTTTCAGATCGCTACGCTGCACCAAACCGTCTGTAATTGTACGCGGTGTTCATTAATATCTGTGTATGGATAGTTTGACAAGTGTATATAGAATGACAGATGCCTGTGCCTATTTACCGTTGATCAGTCTGTAATTGTAAGTTGATGTAACCTATTATTATTCTGTAACAGGGTTAATTTCAATTATGATAATGGCACTATCCTCCTTTCCCTCATCAGGGACATAGAGCTCTTAGAAGGGTTTTCCATCTATTTCTGACTGGGCAGCAACCTCAATCTCCTTCCAGCCAAGTCCGAGGCCAGGAATAATATCCGTATCTAACGAAAATCTCCCGGAGCGTTATGTACATTCTTCTGATGCTACGTTTTATGGACTGGTGAAATAATATTTAAAATCGGTTGTGTAGTTTCGGAGATAACCTCCTTCATACATACTTACGAACCAAAAAAATATCGCATATGTATCTTTGGGGTGTCTGTAATGATTGTTATAACAACATTTGATATAATGTCACGTTTTATAAAACAATCATTTAATAATAACTGGCTTTTTGCGATTGCCATGCCAAACAAAGTTAACCTAACATACGAAACGAACTGTCATACGAAGTTGTCAAAGGCGTTAAACAAGGTACAAAGATGTTCAGCAAAACTAAATTAATCTTTACGTGTCCTATTCTATAAACAAACACTTCTCGAAGACATGACACTTTTCTCTGAAACTACACAATTATCATCACTTAATGTTGTTGTATACTTAAAGAAACTCACAAATGTATTCAACACTTTCAACCAAGTAACCACTGAAAAATACATACATATTAAATATTATACATACATACTTACCTAAAAGATTTTCTTCAATAATCGATGTAACATGTGACTGACAGGAGGCTGGCTGCAAACCTAGCATCATGCTGTGTTGGACTCATTTCGTGACACGACACTGATTCACTTTTTCTTTAGTTTTTGCCTTGTTTTATGTAGATAAGCTAATAATACTTAGCGTATGGATGAGATTGTCGCTGGCCGATGTGGTTATTAGGCTGTCCTTGGAATTTAAATCTTCTAACTTGGTTAATACAGACGTTTTCCGAATGGACTACCTTGATGCAATTCGGCCTACTCAAACATTGTCAATTGTAAGGTTGAAGTTGTTTGTGCTAGATGTTGGGTGGGTGTACATACAAAGGGTTAAATAGTTTAGTGTTTTAGATTACGGTCTTTTTTCTTTTATTACACAGTAGGTATAAAGGGAGTGTAAAGAGTGAATTCGCCAACAAACGCCTTGCAGTTTGGCGAAGATTTGTGTATGTACAAAAACTGTGTAATTATTTGGGTAAATAAATAAAAATATGTATAATATATATATATATATAACTCAAACATATCTGACATAACGATGTCTACCTAGATTGTCTATAAACCGTATTGATAGGATTTCATGTTTGTTTACATGATAGCACACATAGGGATAGAGTTCGATTGTACCATCCAGATTCGAATGCTCATGCTCGTCGTGGTGAGCGGTACAGGGTCGTAAGTGGTTAATCGGTAGAGTGTCGCATTGCGGACGACACGGCGCGGCCGCTCGACCTGAAAGATGTACACTATTGGGGATAATTCGTTGAGCGCAGTGTTAAATCAGGGCTGCCATTCTGTTCGCCGTAATAGATTGAAGGGACATTCATAGGATATCGCTTTAATTTACGTTGAAGGATAAATAAAGGGATAGTTAAGTCAATGAACTGACAAGTTTTATGGAAAAAATGACAATTTTGGAAATAACTTATGACAGCTTATTTTTTATTTATAACGGATATTATCAATTAAATAGTTACCCAGCGACAGAACCCGACAAAAAATTATAACTTAGCTAGCTTCAGAAAAGTTACAAAATAAATATTTTTGTTTTTATTTTGGTTCATTTACATTTGCTCTATAATATTCAATATGAATCAAACTAAAAAAGACAATGCACGCTTCATTTAAATCTTTATCTACTTCCGGATGGAACATTTGTCGGATTCTTGAATATAGCATCTTAGAATAATAATATAAAATGAAATCAATGTTTTTTAAAACCGAATTTTTCATTGAGTAAAAGTTCGCAAAAATACCAGTTCGTAGCATATGTAATGTAGGTATAATAAATATTGTCGTGTTTTTCGATGTGTTGTGATGTGCACGTGTGTGTAATAATAATAGTACATTCTTTATTAATACAACTGGAGTCCACAATAATGCTAATGAATGGCCAATAAAGCGATTGTCTTGTCTGCAGGTTGCAAGTGTGAATATCATAGGCAACGTTGTCTGCTTACTGTCAGGAGGACCGTATGCTTGTTACAAATCCGCCGCCGCCGCCGCCGCCGTTTCGCCGTCTAAATAAACATTGTTCGGTTCATGACGCATTGGTGCTTACATTGTAATGTTATGTAACCTGTTTTTTCAATAAATAAATAAATAATAAATGTCGTGGTATTAAATAGTACATCATTTTCCAAGCAAGGGAAGTAAGCAATTGCTGGCTCAGTATTAAATTTAAACGGACGACCTTGGGAGCAAGTTACGTTACGTTAAGTTACTATAAATATACGTAGTACTTTTCTTTAAAATTGTGCAAGAAAACAATATTTACTTACTGAAAATTGTTCTACACATTTAGATATTTGTATTTTGGCTTTTCCGGCAACAAATTATCAATAGGTAACTGAGCTTGCAGCTTCTTTTAAATCTGGAATAATTTTCACGTAAATTTTCAATATTTTCCGAATAAACAACTAGCCACTATACATCAGTTTCTTTTTTGCATTGCTGCCTTTTAATATTCTTGAAGAATAAGTTGGAAATGTATGTTTCTTGAGACTCCTACAAAGTCGCGATAAGTCACAGCTATTATCTTCAGTTTTGGCTGTTTATGCGTTATTTTTAATATGGCCGTTTTAACTTTATAAAAGTTTGTATGGAATTTGTATGCAACGTTGTTGTCGAGCAAAATCGAGACGGCAAGGTTAATTATTTTAATTTTTTTGACTAATCTTATGACTATGCACTTCACGTCCTGATTTAAGCAATAAAGTCAACGTTGCCGAAAATATTTAAATAAAGTATCCATCATGTACAGTTAGCTGTTTTATTTCGCGCGGACAATAGCGGTCGATCGTGGAGCGGAACAACTGTCGACGTGCATACTCCAAGAGCTACGTTACAAAAAAAAAGTGCTGCAGCTATTATCGAATGAGAAAGCGAGGAGAACGAATTTCTCCGTTTCAGTTTGGGGAAAAATTCTTCCGACTGTACGGCTGGTTCTCCTCTACAGGTCGCATTTTTCAACCGATTCTCTTGAAATTTTGTGAGCAGGATTAATTATTATATCTTCTTTTTGGTGATTCAGTTTTTCGAAATTAATAAAAATTCATTATAAATAAGACTCGCGAGTTCTACAGCGCGCAGCTGCTCAGTATTATACAAAGACCCGCAAAAGACAAAAAAAACCTAATACGACCAGCGAACGAAAAATCCATAGAATGCGAGACCTTACAATTTTTTATTTCAACACGTGCCTAAAACCGCGCTAAATAGCGCATGTTACAAACGGCTGCTTGGCATCGTTTTGACACCCCGCCCCCAAACCCGCATAATGGCAATGGCACCCATTCATGTGGATCCATTTATTTATTTATTTGAGTCAGACAACAGGGCCCATATTTACAAATACCTAACAGACTAACATATAATACAAAACTTATAACTCTATATCATGTCAATGACAAATTAAACATGTCGACGCGCGGCGCGAATTCGGAGTGTCAAATAGCCGGCCTCGAAATCGCCAGAAAACTACACCCTTCGGCCAGATCTCCTCCTTTATGAAGGAGCATTTTGCAGCGCTACTTAGACTTCTATGGTACCTATTTTCATTCGCTGCATACGACATAAAACGGGATCGGTTGGTGCACTTGGTTATTGTGTCTATATATAGTACATTTTTTTACAACTACGAAGACGCTTTGTTAATCTTATGATAACGTAATGTAGTGATAGTTTTGTTATTGTTCATCAGTGATGCAGTTAATAAAAGTAATATTGATTGAAACTTTCGTGATTCATATACATTATTATTACTAAAAATCAGAGAGGTAAATAAATAAGTTTAGTATTAAGGCCCGTTTAGTAAAAATAATGTTAATGTATGTTGTTAAATAGTTGTAAGGCCGACCTGTAAATAAGCCATTAATAGCTGTAAGATCGTGAAACTCTGCGATGAGTAAGTAAATCAAGTTATTTAGATCGTTAAATTAAAATAAATGAAATATTGCGACGCGTTCAAGGATTCTGCCTCAGTAGCAATATTTATATTTCGGAAAAGCCCGATATTTTACTGCTAGCTCTGCGTCTGGCTATAAAATGGACCAATCTTGCGGGAGTAATGACGTCTATATACATCGTGCTTTTATTTATAAGCCGGGCTTTATCTATCTACTTCCTTACTCTCGCTTCTCCTATTTAATACAGAGATTTAATTGCGTTAATTTCTAACGAGCTTTAGGAGAAGTCAACTGTTACTGACACAAAAAAAACTGCGTCTGTATTAAAACCTCATGCAATTAATGAGCAAGATCTCAATTTTGGAATCTTGACGGTTTAAATAAATTGTCTTGGTTCATAGGTTTCTTCTTGCCTTGATTCTCGCATAGCAAAGTGTGTGCAAGCGCGTCCCGTATTATGAGTGCCTAATGATCTGAAATTTGAACCTTGTCCTTTGTTGGCAGATTCACTACCCGCTAAGATGTATATTATATGGTTTGGTTATCTTTCTAGGGTTCCGTAATCAACAAGGAACCCTTATAGTTTCGCCATGTCCGTCTGGCCGTCCGTCTGGCCGTCGGTCCGTCCGTCCGTCTTCGGCTTAGCTCAGTAACCGTTACTACTTTAAATTGTAATTCGGCATGGGTTTGTAAATGGTTGATAAATCAACCACGCCAACAAAACGGAAGAATAAAATCTTGAAAAAAAAATTTTTGGCGTACCTCCCCTACACCTAAAGTGATTATATAATTTTTTTCTCGTAAAACCCATAGTGTGGGGTATCGTTGGCATATAGCTTGTTCAAAAATATTATGGGGTTTTCAGAACGATTTATTCAAAGTAGCGATTCATTTGCGACATATTGGGCTATCAAGCCCAAATTTTAGTTCGGGTCATTTGTCCCCCCCCCCCTCTCCCTACTGGCTAAATGGCTGCTACAGGGAATGTGGAAAAAATCGTGGCAGTAGGACATATAATGAATTTAAAAGGAAAACTATCACGGCTAAGTAGGCATATATGTACTTAAAAAGGCTAACTTTCGTACAAATTCAGCCAACATTTAGGTGGCGCGCGCGTGTCGATGTAACTAAGAAAGACAGGCAACTACGAAACCCTACACTGCGCGTGGCCCGACACGCACTTGACCGATTTTTTTCTTTTAATTTTAGTGTACGAGTAATACACACAATTTGCACAAAATTGTCCACTATAATATTCATCTCTGTTATATCTGTTTAGAATCTGTGCGTACAAAATGGCCGTAGAACAGAAACATTATCAATTCGCCGCCACTAAATTAAACCAGAACCAATTTGCTGCTACATAGATACTATATTCCAGAGAGTACGAAAATACAGAGGAAGCACTTGCATGAATTTCAGTAGCTTTTCGAAAGTCATTTTTTTATTATTATTACCAAAGCTTTCGTAATACATTCATACTCACTTAGCTACGTCCTAAGCATGCAAGGTGTCAAGTATATGAAAACACGTCTTTAGCAGATCATCATCATCATCACCATATCAGCCGAAAGACATCCACTGCTGGACATAGGCCTCCCCCAAAGAGTGCCAAAGTGACCGATCCCGCGCCACCCGCATCCAGCGGACTCCCGCAACCTTTACCAGGTCATCAGTCCACCTTGTCGGGGGCCTACCCACGCTGCGCCTTCCGGTACATGGTCGCCACTCGAGAACCTTTCCGCCCCAACGGCCATCGGTTCTACGTGCTATGTGCCCCGCCCACTGCCACTTAAGTTTAGCGATCCGGAGGGCTATATCGGTTACCTTGGTTCTGCTGCGGATAGCCTCATTTCTGATGCGGTCACGCAGAGAAACTCCCAACATGGCCCTCTCCATTGCCCTTTGGGTGACTTTGAGCCTTCTTATGAGGCCCATAGTAAGCGACCACGTTTCAGTGCCATATGTCATCACTGGCAACACACACTGGTCAAAGACTTTCGTCTTGAGACACTGCGGAATATTGGACGAAAAGATTTGCCGTAGCTTCCCGAACGCTGCCCAGCCGAGTCGGATTCGACGATTGACCTCTTTCTCGAAGTTGGACCTACCTAACTGGATCGTCTGTCCTAGGTATACATAATCGTCTACAACTTCGAGCATAAAGTGTCCGATTGTAATGGGAGTTGGTACTACATGGGCATTTGACATGATCTTCGTCTTATCCATGTTCATTCTTAGACCAACTCGCTCGGATGCTTTACTGAGGTCATCGAGCATCGTACTTAAGTCCTCCATGGTCTCAGCCAAGACTACTTTATCGTCAGCAAACCGAAGGTGAGTGATGTACTCGCCGTTGATGCTGATGCCTAGCCTTCTCCAGTCCAGAGTCTTGAAAACGTCCTCCAGTGCAGCGGTGAACAGTTTTGGAGAAATAACATCTCCTTGCTTGACTCCCCGCTGCAGCGGAATAGGTTTCGAGTTCTGGTCCTGGAGTCGGACTGACATAGTGGCGCTCTTGTACAAACACTTCAGCACTTCGATATAGCGATAGTCAACTTGGCACCGCTGGAGAGACTGTAGTACAGCCCGGGTTTCAATCGAATCGAAGGCTTTTTCGTAGTCCACGAACGCTAAGCAGAGAGGCAGGTTATACTCCTCGGTCTTCTATATAACCTGACGAAGCGTGTGGATGTGGTCTACGGTACTAAAACCTCTTCGGAAACCGGCTTGTTCGGGAGGCTGGAAGTCATCTAGCCTGCGTACGAGACGGTTTGTAATGACCCTCGAAAACAGCTTATAGACATGGCTCAGAAGTGAGATGGGTCTGTGGTTCTTCAGCAGAGTGTTGTCACCCTTTTTGAAGAACAGCACCACCACACCTCTATTCCATGCCTTTGGAGTTCTCCCTTAGAGTAAGACGGAACCGAACAACTTCTGAAGGGCCGTAAGGACCGGTTTTCCACCCGCCTTCAGAAGTTCGGCTGTTATTCCGTCTTCACAGGGTGCTTTGTTGTTCTTGAGCTGTTTAAGAGCCATTACAATCTCGTACAGGCTGATGTCCGGGATGTCGTCGGTATAGTGTCGGGTTAGTCTAGCTCTAGGGTCTTCCGCCTGACTAACTTCGGGTCTGCGCGTTGATGTGTATAGCTGTCCGTAAAAGCGCTCTATCTCACCCAGAATCACAGGTTTAGAGGAAACGATTCTACCATCTTCAGTTTTTAACTTCGCGAGCAGGCTCTGCCCTATAGACAGACCTCTCGTGAATACTTTAGAGCCCTTATAACGCTGTATGGCCTCTTCAATACGATTTGTATTGAATTGGCGCAGATCGCGGGTAAGGGACTTGGAGATCTGTTTATTGAGCTGCCGGTATAAGGTCGCGTCGGCTGAAGACTGTAGAATCATTTCACTCCTTTCCTTGATGGGTTTTTTAGAACTTGGCGACTGACCCCCAGTACGAGTAAAACTGAGGTGAGCTGCTTCCATCTACACAACCAGTCTGCTAAACATGAGCTAAATGTGCGCTTGAGAGGCTCAATAGTGAGACACAACTTCTTGCCAAAATACCTTGGAGTCACTCTCGATCGTTCCGTGACGTTTAAACAGCATCTCACGAATACAGCTCGCAAACTACAGACTCGCAATAACATTGTTCAGAAATTGAGCGGAACCTCCTGGGGAGCTAGTGCCGAAGTGCTGCGTACGTCTGCACTATCCCTGGTATATTCCACAGCCGAATACTGTGCACCAGCCTGGCTTGGCAGTGCCCATACCGCTAGGGTTGATGTGGAACTGAACAAAGTGATGCGCATCATCTCTGGAACGCTTCAATCTACCCCTTGTCACTGGCTCCCAGTACTCTGCCAGATACCCCCGTCGGACTTGAGGAGGAAAGACGCCCTCCTACGAGAAGTGGCCAAGATTGAAAAAAGCCCTAGCCTCCCGATTCATTCGGAGTTCATGAACCCTACCAACCTCCGCCTAAAGTCCAGGAACGCTTCGTATAGCATCGCCAGAAACCTACTCGACAATAATTTCAACCTTATGCAAGAATGGTCAAAGTTATGGGATTCGGAGATGGCGGGAAAGCTAGGCTCCAGGATCGTTCCAGGTGCCACAATAGAAGGGTCAGATCTTCCAAGACGACACTGGTGCAATATTAACCGGCTACGTACTGGCCACGGCCGTTGCGCTCAATATAAACATCGTTGCGGTTGGGTGGAGTCGCCGGCTTGCCCCTGCGGTGCTGACATACAGACCATCCAGCACATCATCGAGCACTGCCCCTTAACGCGCTACGCCGATGGCCCCCCTGAAGACCTGATCGCCCTTAGCGACGAAGCCATCAAATGGCTGATTCGCCTTAATATAAACTTATAGTGATTGTTATGTGTGTCACTTTGTGTAAATTTGCCATACGATTAAATAAATAAATAACTCCTTTCCTTCATGAGCTTCTTAGTGGAGCTAGATAGCCTTTTAGTTCCGTTAGTGCCTTGGGCCTTGAAGAACTTAGACCCAGTGACACGGACAGCTTCCACAAACCCGTCGTTCAATTCGTCCACATCGCCGCCTAGGCAATCAAAACGGTTTTGGAGTTCCAGCTGGAAGCTCTCGGGGTTTTGAATTGGAATTGATGCTGGACGGAGCGTAGACTTCATCAATCGAGAGCGCTCTTGCTTGACGCATATATTCAATGTGCCTCTTACCAGACGGTGATCGCTCCCGGTTTTGACCGTATTGATCACAGAGACATCGTTGAATATATGCTTCCTCGTCGACATGATGAAGTCAATCTCGTTTTTAGTTGCACCGTCGGGACTCATCCAGGTCCACTTTCTGTGCTCGCGTTTCTTGAAGAAGGAATTCATCATGTAGAGTCCTTCCTTCTCCCAGAAGCCAGCCAGTAGTTGGCCCCGGTGGTTCCGACTTCCAACTCCAAATTGCCCCACTCTCAGCTCTTCACCATCTTTCTTGCCCAGTTTTGCGTTGAAGTCCCCCATAACAACGGTGAAGTAGGTTTTGGAACTATGCATGGCCTTCGATATATCTTCATACATAGCCTCCACCTCTTCGTCGGAGTGTGCCGAGGTCGGTGCGTAAACCTGAATGACCTTCAATGAGTACCGGGTGGATACTCTGAGTATTAGGTACGCCACCCTAGTCGACACACTCTCGATCTTCACCACGTTATTTACGAGGGACTTGTGGACGAGGAACCCGACACCTCCCTGGGACTGTTAGTCGCCCTCCCGGAAATAGAGCAAGTTGCCGGATTTGAGGGTTATCGTGTCCTCCCCCTCTCTTCGGACTTCAGATAACCCTATGACATTCCAGCGCAACTTGCTCAATCCTTCTTCCAGTTCCGCTATCCTTTCGTCGGTCCGCAGTGTGCGCGTGTTATAAGTTGCCAGGGCCAGGGGTCGTCGGTGGTGGTAGCCGGATCTTCGCCGGAGATTCTTCGCACCCCTGACCCCGCTGGTGCCCTGGCCACTACCACAACCAGGGTACCGGGGGTCACCGGAACCTCGGGGCCGTGGTCTTTTTGTACTTAACATTAGGGGGTATATGCCATAATCGCCACGCTTGGCATGCGGGTTGGTGATCGCAGTATTTCCACTGCACTCCAGGGATGCTGCTGCCCATCCCCCGGTGGTCTTGGTCGTAGTTTTAGGACATACCCGGGTCCAGATAGGGTTTTAGCAGATATCTGGTGAATATTAACCATGAAATCACTTTTTTATTTACCCACTTCAGTAACGGGTAGAGTGGTAAAACATGTCAAGTAATATACACGTAAAATGGAATTGGATGCCGTCATTAGAAAACGTAGGGTAACTTAGCTTCGTTAGTGCTTTGATTTCAAGCACCAATGAAATTGGACCCATTGTCACAATATAGAATAGTAAGGCCGCAGTCAGGATGCCAAAAGTTAATGATATATTTTAAAACCTATTCAAATTGAGATTGCCTACAATCAAAACACTCCATTTTAGAATCCCATCATCATGTTCCCAAGTTATTAGTTGAACGAGCGGAGCGAACAAAGTTCTCCGTTTCAGCTTGGGCTTGAATTATTTCGTATGTACGAATTTCCAGCTCTTTTTCTCTACAGGTCACATTTCTCAAACGATCCTCGTGAAATTTTGTAATCAGGTTTAATATTTATCTTGCAGATTCATTTTTTTTATCATTAAAAAGTCAGGCTTGCGAGTGCTATACAGCTCACAGAGCCACTAAATTATTATAAAATTTAGAATCACTTCATTACTACTGCCATTAAAATACTTCAAGTACAACCAATTTTTATTAAAAACACATTCGTAAGCTGTTGCAACTATGCCCTCAGTACCGAAACCACATAAAAGCCGGTTGGAAATAGCCCTCCTATTGCCGGCTCGATATTCCGTAGACCCGTACAATGGCCGTGCAACGCGCACTCGGACACGGTACATTATAGGGGTACATTATTTGACACATACGCTTCGCATTCCAATTTAAAAATTTCTGACTTACCCTGTTCGGGTTTTAAAACTAGATATATTCCTGTTTTAGTCGTGACCTGATTAGAAAAGCCATTAATATAATATGTATACTTTTAACCTTTTAGTTACGTTTTTTATATATAATTTAGGGATTTACTTGGTAAGAATCAGTCGATTCTGAGGACGAAATAAATGCAATTTAAGTTTGAATGCCTGAAGTCGCTTAGATGTTAATGAACCTTTGGGTGTAGACGTATTTGTACATATATTATAATTTGTGAACTCGACTGTAATCAGATTTTATTAGACAGTTAACGTTGATGGAATAGAGTGAAAAAGTGTGAACACGTATCTGAAATCGTCTGTACTTATTAATTTGGACAATATCCCAGAATTTACTATTTATAAAAAATAAAATGTTCATCGCTTCCATGTGCGCTAAACAAACGTTTCGGAACAAGTTTTTGAACCACTTTGATATTCGTTTGGAGTGCGAAATGTAAAGATCAGATGGACCCCCTGGTGCACTGTGTAGGTGCGAGCTATTAACAGCCCCGGCTAATATCCCGTACTACAAGTTGCACTCGTGTATACAGGGTGAACCATGCGGTCACAAGTATTAAATTTGGTTTGCCATAGCTATGCCCAATGTTGCTGTTTGAGGGTTAATGGGGTTAGAAAAAATCTTTAAAAGAAGATTTATCGGTCAGGTCGGACAAAAAAATTTTGGTGCAGGTTGCTAAAGGTTGTCTGAAAGAGGTTGTTTTAAAGCGATACGATCGGTGGTTGTCTGTTCATTCTTTATACTTTTTTGTTTTCTATCATGGTATAATCGAGGATGAAAAGTTCGCCTTTTTCGACTTTATTACAATTTGAATAATATTAAGGTCGAAAAGTGACGACTGCAGACTCAGAACTACTGCTTGTTTTTTTTAAGTTAAGCCTTTTTCAGTTTTAATATTTGTATATTAAAAACACAACTACGTATTAATTGTAAAAATACGCATAAAGAAAATAATTAAAAACCTCGTTGCATCACTCAAACTGACATAAAACATTTTTTTAATAACCCTTCTTTTTGGGCTAGGTTTTTACAATAATTTGTATAAAGGTAAATATAAAACGTGCATATAAAACAGAAAATCATTACATTAACCTACCCTAGGGTGCAGCCGGCTGCGGGGCGAAGCCTCCGCTGCCGGTGCTCAGCCCCCCTATTCTGTAACTTGTTTTACGTCACACCTGGCCATAATGCGAGTTTTACTGCACGCTGCGCGTACGGGAAAACTCGCATTGTGGCCAGGTGAAGACGTAAAATTTTGTACTCAACACACACCTGCGATGTGGGGCATACAAGAATTCACCGCCCTAGTTACGTAATGTACTATTAAGTTCACCTCAACGCTCACCCACAAATACAGGGTGACATTTTAATCAGTGTCCTAATTCAAGTATAAGATTCTTCAGCAAAAATGATAAAATACGTGTGTTTTTGTTTCATATCATTCTAAGTTATCCCAAAAAAAAACCTTTCCGCGCGAACACTTCACCGGGTAGTAAGGTTTGCGCACGGCACGCCTCCCCTCCCCCGAGCCCGCCCCGCTCCGCGCGGTACTGAATGCTGAGTTACCACGCTGTAAGGATAATTCTTTTGTGATAGACAATTTATAATTTAAAAATACCTACGTTATTTCAAAAATGGAGTCTATTAGTACCATACCAAATGTAACATACCAAATGCCTACAAAAAATTTGGACACTGATTAAAATGTCACCCTGTATATCTTGACACCGCGGTGCGTAGTAACTAAACGTAAGTCTAGTTTCGGGACGGGTCACCGGCGGGGTGAGCCGCATTAGTGCGTAACGAATAACAGCCCAGGGCGGCAAAGAGAGAAAGGTATCTATAACTATCCGCGAAGTGTCCAAGAGTACTGCGTTATAATTATTCTGAAACATGCTTCCACTCAATAAATTAACGTTGTTACTGATTCGAATCAAGGTTTAAATTATATCAAATTATTCTAAAATTTAAGCTATTCCCTCATAATTTAATTTTATAACAAAGGAAGGGTCCTTAGCTACCTCCCCGTGTTCACAAAACACAATCAAAATATCTCAATTTTACTTTATTGTAGCGGGTTCGTTCCATCCCGTTAATTTGCTTGTGCCTTGAGCCTTATGATTGTTGGTACTAATTAAAACAGATCATTCTGTCTCCTTGATCAAAATAACGTACGAGACCGCCGTACCACATTGCTTTTTAAACATTGTTTTTCCGACGCATCAAATACAATGCTGAGTTTATAAGAACGTGGTCTCAAATCGTTCGCGCTAACGCGGCAATCAAAAGCGTTTATTTGTTTGTATCAAAGGGATTCGCAAAGAAACGCTTTAGGAAGTAGAAGCAAACAAGAGGTTTTGTTCTGAGTGGTGTATTGGCTTAGGCAACAATGTATTGTGTGGCCTCGGGTAGCGGGTGCGGTGCTTTTGTCAGTCGCTCGCATATCGACCCAATCGCCAATTGTTTTCAATTCAAAGGTCATCAAATGCGGAGGTTAATTTTAAAATTTTGTAATAACTTCTTACAGTTTGTTTATAATTATATTAGGACTGAAGAGCAGTATGAAAATGATGATAAGGTATCAACATATAATAAAAATGTTGGCCGACAAACACGGCAGCCTTTTGCAAAGGTACTTGATGTCAGCAATAATAAACCCTCGCTCTGAGCAGGATTATTGTGTCAACTAAACGTTTGCTTAATTGATACAATGAATTTGCTTCCACCAGTGTATTATATTTTAATTTATAAGATAACTAACATAGGATAAGTATGTATAACCACAACTGTGGACCCTATTGGTCGTAAATAAATAATAAATTTATCATTATTAATAACTTTACTTAAAAGGTTACAAAGAAGGCGATTTCAAACGTAATTGATAAAGGAAGGTAAAAAAATTCGCCTAGGTGTTCGTTAGGGATGATTGTTTTTTAAATCATTCATCTAAAATGCAATAAGAAAGTTATCAGGGTCTAATACAGGAGAGGTCAAAATAAAAAATGTTAAGTGAATACTATGAATGCTATGGATGCTACGAATCGGTCTTATAAGTAACGTAAATAAACAAAACTCTAGTTGTGTCAAAAAAAACACTTACTAGTTCACTTCCATTGAACAATTAATGAATTGATCAAGTCAAGTCATTCAGATATTAAGGAAGCATTATTACGCATGATTCTTGATAGATGTACATCTGATATTATTTCTAGGATAGCCATGGCAAAGAAAGCGTTTAATTCGAAAAGGCCTTTACTCACTGACGCGCGGGACAGAGAAAGACTGGCGGCGTTTGAAATGAAGTGTTGGAGGAGGTTAGAAAAGATCAGTAGGACAGATAAGAAAACTAAAGAGGAAGTTCTGGATATAGTGAATGAAAAAAGAAATCTGATAGGAATTGTTGAAAACAGGAGTGGACAAAATAAATGGAAGGACACATTTTACGCCACGATGACTGCATGAAAAAACAATAAGGGGAAAAAATAAAGGTAAAAGAAACGGGGAAAGCTGAGGAAATCTTCCATGGAGCAAATTAAAGGAGAAAATAAACGCTTCGTCGTATACTCGTAGAGCAGTAAAAAGAAAGGCGGAATATACTGATATATGTGATATGCAATAAATATTATGAGTATGAGTATGAGTATGAGTACTATAAGTTGGAAATTACTCCACCGACAAGAGCCTCGAGAGATAGAGATAAGAAGAAGAAGAAAGCGTCAAAATAAATTCTAGACACAATAAGTAGGTCAAATTTATCACGAATTTACACTTTAACACTTGATTTATTCTACTGCAATAAACTGAAAATGGAAATTTATCTTTGATATCGACTACACAAATTATAAATGTGCAAAAGAAGCTTTAGAAAATAAAACAAGTACTTCCCTTTTATCTACTAAATATTCTATGGAAAGAAAATTTCAAGCATATCGACTTTGTAAGAAGTATGTTTAATTGCTTAACTTCTTAATAAATGAGGTAATTATTTGTATTGTTGTTTGTGATAATTAGCGATTATTCTTGGACATAACTTTTCAATTTCCGTGGGTTCAGTACGCAAATTAACTAAACTAAACTGGGCAAACTGTTTGGGGGATGTGTGTGGTGTATTTTACAATTTATCTACTTACTATATGCTAATAATTATGGTACGAACACTCATTCAAGTCACCCAGATTTCCTTTCTTGTCGGTGTACTATAAGTAAGGTAAACGTCTCTGAATGTTTGACATAGTTCATTTAAACTATCTTATTCTTATATTTAGCGGTCTGATAATACGACATTTAATTACTGAAGCCTAACAATAAACTCACTCACCGTGCACCATAGTGACTGCTCGCTTTGATCTTGTTATGAATCCTCTTGCCTTAGAGATCATACTTTCACCCGTGACGGTACTAGGTTAAGTTCAACGGCTAGGTCGTATGATTGCTTGAAATTGCCAAAGTTAGGGAGCCACCATATCGCTGCTCAATATATGCCGATGCACCGTAAACGGGCGTTAATATGAAGAAGACGTTAAGCAAACGACATTATTAAGTTCTTAACGGGCGTAACGCACTAGTGTGGACGCGCCCTTAAGAAGGAAAGGCAAAGCAAATATAAACTCTATCTTATAGAAGACCTCAGGCATAATCGGTCTATTACTTGGTCTGTGTAGGTATGTGGTGTTGAGTTCCTGGCGATGAGAAAAGTCGTCAGTCAGAGCTCCCAAGGATCTGCTGTGATAAGACTAGATACTATTTTTTTTGCTTCTTGTTGTCAAATCAGAGCATAATTGTTGACAGTGTCAACACAATGGATTCTCAAATCAATAAAGGGTCGGCAACGCTCAAGTAATTACTCTGTAGTAGCCCACCAACTTATGACCCATTACAAATTCAAATCGAAATAACTTTGAGACGATACGGGTTAAGTGCAGGCTCAATTACGTTGCGTAGCTAACTTCATCTCATTTAGACTGAATTTGATTTGTTCGGTTAATTTAAGTTCAAACTGTGTTCACGAAAATCTAAATGTACTCTTCAGTATTGTAAATCAAAAGCTTATTAGTCGTGATGCAATATTGAGGTTTCGTCTTTCGATTGTTGACTTTTAATGAGAGGAGTTTTCAGTAGAAGTGAATGTGCAGTGTACACCCATAATGTAAGGGCCAGTTTAGTGGTTCAAAAAAACTTAATTTGAACAGCAATGTATTTATTACATCTGAACTTCGCACAATATTATTACTGAACCAGTGAGCTTCAACTTAGGCTCTGACGTCGCTTACCATTTAGTCACTGGACAGGCCTTCATAAAAAAAAAAATCAGAGAGTTTGACAGGTATCTTATCAATATTGGCGGTTGAAATATGTTAAAAATGCCTTATCAAAATCCCGATGCGTTGTGTTACTAGACAGCATTATTTCAATAAACTTATTTGGTACATAATGAAGTAAGTTTCGTTATTCTCTTGCTAGATTGTGTCCTTTGTATAACGAAACTGTTGCCGTGAATGCATTAGACATTTTTGAATGCAGCTTTCTACCACACCCACGTTTAAAAAAAATAAAAAAAAATATTTGTGTAATCTGAACAAGGTCATACCTTACCGCTGCACTGGATCAGATTGCAGTCGCTTTCATAAATGCTAGTACCAACTACACCAAATAAAGGCATTGGTGTCAAAGTTGACCCTCTGGTCCTTTAGGATATAACTGGGAAACCGCTAGGAGGAGGACGAGAGTACGTTTTCATTACTACCTAGCAACCTTATCTTACAAGAGATTACTTATTCCAAAAACGCACTTATTTACACCCACTATTATTAATATTTTTCCTCTTTACAATATTATTACAAAATATGTAACTTTGAAATACAGAGCATTTAACTGTTGATCACCAGGGCATGACCTGAGCACGATCCCCCGACGCATGAGCGATATTTTCGACCGCCTCGACGCTAATAAACCATACTGATCCGTTGTGCAAACAGGGGGCGCTGATATTGCAGTTACTTCGGTATAAATAACTAGCTTTAGTCTTGAATTTGAGGCCCTTTGATGTCCCAAGGGTGTACTGAAGATTCAAGCATAATTCAGCTTCCCAAAGTTAAAAACAAGTAACTATGTTTAATAGATATCAACAAGGCTGCCCATGTGGCTTCACCCGCGTATTACAGAGAACGCAGGCAAACCGGCGGGATAATATAAAGCCTATATGTTTATAGGATTTTGGATGATTTCAAAAAGTAGATTCTTGCAGGTGGATGAATTTTTCAAATCAGGTAAGTGGTTCCGCTCATTGCGTACAAACGTGCATTTGGCAAAGCTACTATCTCACAGGCGTTTTTTATAATACATATATTAATATAGACTACCAAAAGTTTATGGTGCTGAAGCAAAGTAAATAATTTTGTTTTATTTCATGTAACTTTTTATTGTAATGCTTGTGTTTTGTTTTTCTTTATCTTTATGGCAAATAAAACAAATCTTATTCTTATTCTAAATACAACTTGTTAAAAAAACTGGTAGTGGTAGGTTGCAGGTTTTGCGTTATTTTATTAACACGTTGTATAACGAGAAATATTAGATTAGGGAAAAATGTATAAAATTATGTTAACAATTATTGACAAACGAACAAATAATTTCCTGGTCTGGGGTTAAGAGAAGACAAAAAAAATGTCACGAAAACCAAGCTAAAACAGACCTTATTCGAAAAAAAAACTTAGTTTTACTGTGCCAACTTCTAGTTACTTTAGTCAGATTTATATTTGTCGAAGTGTTAAAAGTAGTAAGTAAGTTAGGTGCATTATACTGCGTGTACTTTTAATATAAAATTTTAAGTTAGTCCTAACTACCAAAGCGTAATTAATTTTTGAAAATTTATCGAGCGGCGTTGTTTTGCGTACACTGTGACATGATCACACACATTGTGACGTCCCGTCAGTAAGACAAAGTAGTGATCCATTGCGCGCTGAATTATTTTATATGGAAAAAACAAAGATGGTGGTTAAGAAAAAAAAATTGCAATATCGGTTGTTAGCCTTAACACCAACTTCTGGTTACAATTTGTGGTAATATTAAAAATATACACTGTATACCTGTAAAAAATGACCGAGGTCTCGCCAACCAACTGATTCGTCTAGTTTCGGCGAGTAAAATTGAATATAAATGTTATTTACCTATTCTTGAAAAAAAAAATAACGCATTTAATATGTGTATCATAAATTAAACGAACGCTTAGGTAATTTAACAGTTTATGATTGCATGCAATATTCCAGAAAAAATCGGTTTAGTAAGTGTTATATTTATATAATAGGGTGTCTATGTTTATTTTAATTCAAATCGTTACCCTAAGATTCAGGAATCTTACAAACTTTCCACCCAAAAGTAATGTAGATATAAAAAGTGCGTACCTGTGTAATAGTCATAAATCATAATTACCCATAAACGACAAAAGTCATAAATAAGTTCGCATATATTTTTAACCATTACTTACTTGAGAGCATAAATAACAATTAGGATTAGTATATTGAATAAATAATATTATGATATTAATTAAGATTTCTTTACATATAAATGACATATATAAAACGGTCACGGCCGGCAAAATAGTTTTTTATCCAGATAAACTGACAAGAAAATAGGTACCTAACTGTAGTAGTAATTCGAGATACTTATTCAGGACAAGACGTTTTGTGATTCGTAAAATAGCTATAAACATAGTGACTATTGAACAACAAGTTTATCTATCGAGTTGCTAGATTTTATCTGAACAGAACATGATTGTGTGTAAGTAAACCAGAACCAATATTTCAAAATATGTAATTACAATAAATTGATAAAAAATACATTAATACTACTAGTGAAGGTAAATACAATACTAAAACTAATGTTAAATTAAAATAAATAAATCTATACCATAAACTTAATAAATTTTATCTTGTTAGTAATTCGAGATACTTATTCAGGACAAGAAGTTTTGTGATTCGTAAAATAGCTATAAACATAGTGACTATTAAACAACAAGTTTATCTATCGAGTTGCTAGATTTTATCTTGTTGGGATAAACACCCGGGACTGCCGATCCCGTAGGCCATATTACCTATGGTCATTATCATCTGGGCTAAAGTGGTCGTCAAATGTGATGATAAATCTCACACCATTGTCATATCAGTATGCCTGACATAGACCTCGGGTTTAATTTTCCCCAATTATCAACTATTAACCCCATCAGCCTATTCCACTCCATTCACTCGTATCAGTCGGAGATTAAACTCCTCATAACGGTAATCACGTAAGTTAGGCTATTACAATTACGTAGAACCGGTTCAAACCAGTTTGAACCGTTATCAGCCGGTATGTACCGGCGTAAACAACAATCTAGCGCTGTTAAGAACGCGATAGCAACTTCCAAGAGCGCGATTGTTATGATGCGCAATTGGATTACTAATGTTTCGCAAATAATGCTCCCCAAAGTATAATATCGCAAACTATTTTTCCCAAAACGTTATTTGGCAAAAACTCATTTGTCAAAACAACTTATCGCAATTTTACAGTTAGCAAATCTTTTTTTTGGCAAGTTATTGTTTAGCAAAAAATTACATGGTAAAGGTTTTTTTTCCCATTTTTATTTGCCAAATGTATCGTTTGGAATAACATTGTAATCCCAAAACATTGCATAGCATACTATGTATATCCCAATTTGAGTAGTGCATCGAATAATAATTACAATATGTTTATTTTACAAGTGGGTAGTTTTCTTCTGCTTGGCTGTGACATGTGTGGGTAGTTTTCAATAACTGTTGATTGCTCATTCGTTTGATAGTGGCATTACTTTCCTTTTCTGTTGTTGTTATTGTGTGTTATCTCTTATATGACAGTCATGCGATTGTCCCTTTCTCTGGCCTTACGCTTCGTATTGGTACGGATGGATCTCCTTACTCTAAGAGATTGGGTCTCCTAACTCTTCTCTCATTATAATTGGAGAGTTAGACGAGTAATAAGTATAAAAAAAATCGGTTCTGGCGCTTCGCCGGCCGCTACTGCGGCACGCTCGCTTCACTCGCTCGGCTCGCGCGCTGATGGTCGCAGTTCATCCTAACACTCCTCCTCGCTTCGCTCATCGTCGTACCTACACGGACCTGCCTTAGGCTACGTCCGCACAGACAGGCGGTTTGTTTATGTAATTTCTGCCATTTTTTCGTTTCATGCTTGAAATCCCGGTATACATACCTAATATTGTATTCCTGCAACAGTAAAATTATCATTTGCCAGGCTTTTCCTATGAGTTGCGCATGGGAAGTAACAAATTTGGCAAAAAACTGTTTGCCATATAAAACATTTGCTTAATAATGCCAAATGACAATTTGACAAATAAATAAATTGCGACATATAACTTTGCTAAAGATTCGTTTGGGGAATTAAACTATTGCGATAAGTTATTTGGGAAGTCATATTTGGGAAAAATAATTTGCCAAACGGCAGGACACCTGCGCTGCGCAATTATTTCCTGCGAGTTTTCACGGGACACATCTGCTATTCAGAAAAAAATAATATTGCCCTCAACTTCTGGAGAAAAGTTGTTCTTTTCTTCCATGATTGTATTTATTCAGGATATAGTAATTGATGCCACCAATTGAGGATTTTTTTCTCGTAAAATCACTCGGTAGAAAAACTAATTCCTCCTCTAGCGTAATCACTTGAATCCCTCGTTACGCGCAAGATTGTACTTACAATACCCTTGAGACACACTCTACTATTGACCATCGATGTCTTGTATGTGATCATATATGTTTGGCGTGCATTGTTAGAGAGAGCATGGTCCAAGGCCATCCCTATGTGGTTAGACTTAAAGCGCAGCGCGTAATAATATACGGAACGCGCTGTTATTGGAACCCACATTTGTCCCCCATTTCCAAAAAAAAGTTAGGTTAGGTTTTAAATCGTGCACAGTAAGCAAGCAATGCTTTTTTATCTTGGACTGAGTATGTCCCCGGGAAGTCTATTTTTGTTAATTGTTTTTTATCTCAAGATTTCCATTTCTGGGAATATTCTCAAAAGTTCTTGTTGTGTGTTGACGACCGCTTTAGCCTAGTTGGTAGTGACCCTGCCTACGAAGCAAGAGGTCCTGGGTTCGAATCCCGGTAAGGGCATTTATTTGTGTGATGAGCACGAATATTTGTTCCTGAGTCATGGATGTTTTCTATGTATTTAAGTATTTATTTATCTATATAAGTATGTTTATCGTCGTCTAGCACCCATAGTACAACCTTTGCTTAGTTTGGGGCTAGGTCGATTTGTGTAAGATTGTCCGCAAATATTTATTTATTTTATTTTATTTATTGTATCATAAACATTATCCAATTCGGAAATATCTACAATCTCATATCAACGTGCTTCGCTCACTCGCTTTCGAGACTTGTAATTTAAGAACCCGATAGCAACCAAACACCAAATTATTTACCTACGTGATCATTTACACTTACCGAATAGTTAACGCACTGTATGAATATTCACTAAGCTCCAACTTGCAAGTAGCATGCAAGTAGCTCGCAACTTGCACACCAACTCGCACAACGACAGTTGGGACGAGTTGCACGACAGAGCTGTCTTAGGGAAATTAGTTAGGGCTTTGGGCGCAGATGGCGGGGAAGCTACTTCAAATAATGGCTTGTAGGATTAACTCAACTTGTAGAGCACTTTAATGCAATGTCTGACCCCTTGTGTGCTAAAACTATATTTGTCTTAATAATTTGAACAATTAATGATTACAGATGCAGCTCTAAAAAGTTGAGTGATCTAAAATATGTATGTATGTATGTAAATTCTTTATTGTACATGGAACAGAACACAACAACAATACAATTGTTACAGGAACAGAAAATACATGTACAAAGGCAAGCTTATCCCTGTGAGGGATTTCTTCCAGCTAACCTTTGGGCAAATGTGAAATTGATGAGAGATTGATTGAGATTGATGATGGCCTTTGATGAAATATGTAATTGATTACTTGGTATAATTTATGAATTCTGCTTAAATTAAGTTAAGATTATACACATCAACTCTGTAGGTGTAGATCTCGTTAATGTCCTTAGAGAATAACTCCTATTAAATTATTTTAGGTGTAGGCTTAAATGAACCCCTTCATACAAATTCCCACCCCTTTTGGCACCCCTTTCAAGAATGATTTCCGGAATAATAACTATCCTACTAAGTCATTCACAGGGTTTCAGACTATGTCCGTGCCAAATTAGATCAAAGGTCAAATTAGAAAGTATTAGCGTAGTATGGATCTCAAGGCTCGTTCCACCGGCAGCCATTCATTACAATTACCTTGGTGTTAGCTTGCTCAAAGTGCGCTCGTATCTTTATATAAAAGATCGGGTACGTAAGCCACCTGAGAGCGCACCAGAGTGTGGAACAGCAACACTCCTGTAAATAATAAAAAATTAAAAAGTTATCCAATCCAGCTAGTATAGGATACCATCTTCTTAGCATGGATGGTGGGAATTTGCAGTTCGGCGACACAACATTTTATTAACGTGATCCATTCAGCGCAAATTACTACACTTTACAAATTACAATTTGCGTCAGAACGCTACGGGCGCTTTCCACAACTGTTGGACATTAATCTGCTACGGACTACAGTGTAGCGCTACGAGCGTAGCGTGGCGCTAAATTGGTTAACTCTTTAACTGACAGAAACCCACCTAGTGGGTGACTAAACCGTTTGCGCTTTCCGCTGCTTAGCACAAAACCACGGGATCAGCTACGAGCGAAGCGCGTAGCGATTCTTTACAGTAAATACGTTATACACATAAAACATACGAGTATGTATATAAAATAAAATAAATAAATAAATATAAGGGGACAATCTTACACAAATCGACCTAGTCCCATAGTAAGCTCAGTAAGGCTTGTGTTATGGGTACTAGACGACGATATATATAATAGATAATAGATATAAATACTTAAATACATAGAAAACATCCATGACTCAGAAACAAATATTCATGCTCATCACACAAATATTTGCCCTTACTGGGATTCGTACCCAGGACCTCTTGCTTCGTAGGCAGGGTCACTACCAACTAGGCTAAAGCGGTCGTCAAATATATATACTTATTCTTTGGAATATTAGTGTATAAACGCTGTGAAAAAAGAAAGGAGAAGTCTAAGCTACCTTTACTGACACGTATAGGCTGGACTTTAATATTACTTTTCTCAACCATACAATGAAATATTGGCGTTGTGTTCTTCATAATAGGCTCGAAGCAAACGGGGGGTCGGGGCGCCACGAGACGAGTGATCCGTAATGGAATATCATACAAAATTGGAGGTGCGGTCCCGCAATGTGACCTTCTTTTGTTTCAATAGCAATTCGTGTCCTACAGTTATGTACTATTAGCATAGGTTAAAAACACTACCAGCTCAATGTCCTTGATGAAAATTAAGAAGTTTTAAAAGTCATAGCAATGGCACAAAGATTACAAGCAATTTAAGCTTACTTAGTCGTTGTCCTTTCCCGAGATATACCCACTCACAGTTTAGGCTTCGGAAACCAGCAACAAAAAATATATTGGTACTCATTACAAGTTTCTGAACAAAAGATGAACAAATATTGAACTGTCAACGAATTAAGTAACAATAGTATTTGAAGAGGTGATAAAGCGTTGTAATCCTACTAATATTATTGATGCGAATGTTATTGTTATAATTATTATATATGTTTGGGTGTTTGGATGTTTAGATGTAAAGATGTTTGTTACTCAATCAGACTTTAATCGATTTGTATGAACAGTTGCACGAAGATATTTTATAGCCTGGATTTAAATAAAGAATAGCTTTTGTCCCAGGTCCACTCAGACGAAGTCGCGGGCAAAATCTAGTAAATAAATTAATATTAGGGGACAGTCTTCCATAAATATTACTAGCCGCATAAAAAGCTCAACAAAGCTTGGTTTATGGGTATCAGAAAACTATCTAATTAAATAGATATAAATACTTAAGATGTATTACGAGCTGCCATCCCCATTTTTCCCAACGCCCGTATTTCCTCTTAAATACATAAAAAACATTAAGACTAAAAACAAACATTCGATGCTCATACCGGGATTCGAACCCAGGACCGTCAGGTTTGCAGGCTTTGTGGGCAAGTAGCGGAAGTCCGCTGGATGCGGGTGGCGCAGGTCCAGTAATTTTAGCACTCTTTAGGGGAGGCATATGTGCAGCAGTAGACGTCTTTCGGCTGATATAATGGTGATGATGATGGGCACCAAGGACCAGTTTCGCCGTTTGTTGTGACGCAGCTGTTAGCTTCGAGCGATGGCGTCCGCAAAACTCTTACTGTGAATACAGCTGTCCGTAAAATTAATTAGTTTATTTATTCTTGGCCCGAGTGGACTCCAGCCTGTGTTCTCTAGGAGCAAGGCCGCGTTTACACTTTGCAAGTACTTGGCGAAATAGGGCTGTAACTTTCATCGTGGGCTGGTGTATTATAAATTATAAATATGGCAAACCGATAATGTAAAATTCTTTTTGTTAATTTTTTATGTTTTGCAAGGATCTGCCAATATCGAAATGATTGTGGTGGGACAAAAAATGGTACATTGATTCTACGTAGGTGAATACAACAATACCGCATCGCAGTCACTAATACCGTCATTAGAAAAATAAGTCATATCAACGTAAAAATACAAAAAGAAAACAAAATAGATAAACTCTGGAAGGTCACGAACGGCATTCCAAGGCTTTGATCTTTAAACTCAGATTTTTATTCCCACAGAAAAAAAGTTAAGCAAAGTTACGTCAATGTCAAAGTGACATTCCAGGGTATGTAAAGTATGGAGCAGCAAAAAATATTAATTTATAGTTGGTAGTTAGGATATTCATCATTTCTTGTCCGAAACAGTAAATAAACACATCAAATAATGAGACATTATCACATTTTACACCTGTATGACGTAGTAGTAACTTAAATAACTATTTCTAAGAATATTTTCTTAATATATCAATGTGAATGTATCAAAAATAAGTTTAACCTTTTTTAACATTTCATTTGCTGAATAAAATTGAAATCGGACCAGTGGGTAGGTAGGACCGGAGACAACCCCTGACATCCAACCAAACTATTAAACTTACAAAATTTGCCTCTTCATTTTAGAGGTATCCTCGTGCCTAGACGATATAATTTGGGACATTAGAAACAAGCCATTCAGTAGTCTAATAAATGGCTTTATGTCCTACCCAAAGTACAAATGTAGGCAAGAGGGATGAGTAAAATATGCCACTTTCTAGCCTAGATTTCGTCAAATCAATTTGAGAAACGAATGATGACATATTAAAACAACATCATTTATTTTTTATATTAATCATTCTGATATATCACTGTCACTTTCAGTCTATTTATACTCTTTGAGTACTGAGTATACTGTGAAATCAGCTATTCCCAATATTTGAGCCACTTGTTTTGCACAGTCCACTTATGACAAATATTTATCGGCCTCCATCCTTCCAGACAAATATTAACAAAAACACAACGAAAAACGTAAAAACACCGATAAAACAATAAAAACTCAACAATAACACAAATTAAACAAAACGGAATCACTAAAAAGCGCACGGGAGCAATTCAATCTAGAATCGAGTCACGTCACAACAATATGAACACACAAGCGGCCCACATTTGAATAACCCAAGTTTGTCGAAACAGTGACCAGTGCAATAAATATTTTTTAATTGAAATTTATATGATAAAGTTTTAATATCTTAATTATAATAGTAATCTACAAATTAAACAATTTAATTATGAAAAAAATATAAAGATTCATTTCTGGAAGTAGATATAGTTTAAATTTCAATAGGTAGTTTAAATATTCCATAGGCTGCTAATGTTTTTCGTTGGCGGCGACACCTTTGTTTACATTTTTTCTGTGGGAATAAAAATTAAAGTTTAGTAGGTGCTAGTTTTCATTTAAACCTATTTTTTTAAGTAAGTTCCAAATAATACTAAAATACCAACATGCCAAGTAATGTATCATAAATCCTTCCCGCTCCCGTTAGACTGAGTTTCAAATCCTTAAGTGACAAAACTAAAAGTACGTGTGTTTTCGGGTGAGTTACTCGCCACCTGCCTTAATAATTATTTCCTAAGTGTAAACGAGGATTAAGCTCAAATAAACCATTGTTGCCCGTTTAAAAGACTTCGCTTTATGCTCTTATTAGATAAGTTTTTGTTGCAAGCTTTTAACGAACTTAAAATGTGCAAAATGTTGTCCGTATTTACACTTACTTAATTAAGTTATTTTTAAAATGTTATTAGATTATAATGCAGCAGCGTGGTTAGACCCATGACAAGGTGGACTGATGACCTGGTAAAGGGCGCGGGAGTCCGCTGGATGCGGGTGGCGCGGGACCGGTCACTTTGGCACTCTTTGCATTGATGCATTGATTCGCATATGATGATAATCATATTTATATTATAAATACACGCCTTAAGTCATTGTATTCTAGCCCCTATTATTATTATTATTATTGTAGTATTGTGGGCCTTTGTATACCGCTTCGACCAGCGAGTGATCTATTGTGTCAGCCCTTTGTTTAGATTTCACCATCAAGTCCCGTTGCCTCTAGGAAATTCCAGATTCTTTGGGCGGTGATGTGTTGTACCTCTTCCGGGTGCACGATGTGCTGCCCTAGGTAGATACTTCTTTTGTGCATGAGTGTTCCGCAGGAGCATAGGATATGCATTGCTGTTTCCTCTGTCTCCTGGCAGAACCTGCAAGTTGCGTCCTGTTTCATACCCATTTGAACCAGGTGCTTGTTCAATTTGCCATGTCCTGTCAGAATTCTCGTCACTGCGCAGGTTTTGTACCTTTTCAGTTGTAGTAGCTCTTTGGACAGTTTATTATTGTACCCTTTGATTAAGGCTTTAGCATGTTTTTGTCCTTTGGCGAACTTCCACAGCTTTATTGCCTCTGATTTTTCTGTGTTATTTAGTAGGGAATAAGCTTTCCGTTTTGTGATGCCACAGAACGGTTCTGGGCCGACCAGGGTTATGTCTGCGCCCTTCCTTGCAAGTTCATCAGCTTTTTCATTTCCTACTATGTCGGAATGTCCTGGTACCCATCTAAGTATAACTTTGTTGGTATTAGCCAGGGCGTTTAAGTTGTTTTTACAGTTCTGGACTAGTTTAGAGTAGGACTCTAGGGATTCTAGTGCCAGCAGAGCAGCTTGGCTGTCTGAGTTGATGTAGATGTGTTGGTTTCTTAGGTTTCTATCGAGATTGATCTCCACGCATTTGTTTATTGCGAAGAGTTCAGCCTGATAGATTGAGGCCTCTTTCCCCATGCTGACGCTAGCTTTGAGCTTTGGCCTCTCACCATAGATACCGCATCCAACATCATCACCTTTTTTGGATCCATCTGTATACCAAACGTGGCTTCCCTCCTTGAAGCCCATTTGGTCATTTAACCATTTGTCTCTTGGAGGTATTTCCACTGTATACCGTTTTGTAAATTCGCATTCCACATAGGTATCGTCGGTGGGCATGTTTAGTTTTTTGTTATCGAAAACAAGGGCCTCCAGTTTGATAAGCGCTTGAGAGCGCCATTTTGGCCTTGTTAGTGTGCATATCCTGTAGATGCACTGTTTCGCCTCCTTTTGCACGTGCAGGTGGAGTGGCGTTAGGTCGAGCAGTGCATCCAAGGCTGCCCCCGGTGTTGAGCATAAAGCTCCTGTTGCTGTTAAGCAAGCTGTACGCTGTAAACTGCTTAACTTTGTGATGGTTGTCTTTTGGTTGGCTTTGTTACACCAGACCGCGGAGGCGTATGTGATTACCGACCTCACTACCGCTGTGTAAAGCCACATAGCAATTTTGGGTCTTATGCCCCATCTTGCTCCTGCCATTCGACAGCAAGTCCACATGGCCATTTTTGCCTTTTGTATTATGCTATTCAAATGAGCGTTCCAAGTTAGCCTTTGGTCAAAAGTAACTCCTAGGTACTTGACCTCATTTGAGTAAGATATTTCCTGTCCATTCAGTTTTAGTTTGGCAAGCTTGTCTAGTTTCCTTTTTTTTGTAAAAGGTACTAGTACTGTTTTGCTCGCAATGATGGACAGTTCATTTTCTTTGCACCATTTATTTATGGTGTTTAGCGCTCCTTGCATTAGGTTCGAGATTGTGTGGAGGCACGGACCTTTGATTATGACTATCCTTATCGTATCCGTATCGTCGGCATATCCTTGCGTGTCATAGTCTAGGTCCTTCATAGTTGCTAGGAGTTGGTCCACTGCTAGGGTCCATAGTAGTGGGGATAGTACGCCTCCTTGTGAACAACCTCTTGTGGTGTAGAATGTAAACTCAGTTGCATTGAGGGTCAGAGTGACTTTTCTATTTGAAAGCATGCTCTGGATCCATCTGATGGTGCTTTCATCCACGCCCTTTGATGCCAATCCTTTGAGGATAGTTCCTGTGGGTGTGTTGTCAAAGGCACCTACGACGTCAAGGAAAGCGCATAGAGCTGTTTGCTTGTCCTCTAGGGTTTTTTGCACTTTGTCGACCAGATCAAATAGTGCCGTTTCCGTAGATTTCCCCTTTTGGTAAGCATGTTGGTTCAGGCTTAGTGGTCTGATTGCCAGATATTTCGCTCTAATATGCTGATCAATGACTCTTTCCATCGTTTTAAGTAAGAAGGATGATAGACTGATTGGTCTGAAGGATTTGGGCTGTGAGTAGTCCTTTTTCCCTGCTTTTGGTATGAATCGTACCTTGACTCTAGTCCATAGTTCTGGTATGGTCCCCCAAGCAAAGCTAGCTCGTAATATTCTTACCAGGTGCGGAAGGATTAGGTTTTGTCCTTGCTGTAGTAATGCAGGAAAGATACCGTCTTCTCCCGCCGATTTAAATGGTTTGAATTTTTTCAGTGCCCATATAACTTGGTTTGGCCTGAATATATTTGCAGCCAAATTCCAGTCGGTGTTATGTGCCCTCCGGGCTTGTGTGCTCCTTTGGGTGCATAACTGAGTTTCACTGGTGGGGTACGAACCTAGGAAGTGGATGGTTCTAAGCAAGTCCATTGTTTCTACTTCCGTAGTCGTAAAGCTGCCGTTAGGTCTTTTAAGTAGGCCTAGGTAATTGGTTGGTGTCTTGGAGAGAATTTTATGAATTCTCGCTCCTTTATGTGTTTGGGCGATCTCTTCACAGAACTTCCGCCAAGACCTCCTTTTGGCTTTTCTGATCTGTTTGTTATATTCAGTCAAAGCTCTACCGTACCTTTCCCACTCGTTAGGTCTGGTTGAGTGATTGAATTGCGACGGGTGGACACACGGAGCTTTTCTAGCCTTCTGTTCCACCATGTCGTAGTGTTTTGTGTGATTGATTCACGCAACGGGCAGCTCAGTTCGTAGGCCTTGTAGATGCCTTTGGATAGTTGGTTTACTGCTATGTTGAGGGAATCTGGATTTTTAACATATTTTGGGATATCCTTTAGATGGTCCTCCAGGTGAGCCTTGTAGGCTTCCCAGGAAGTTTCTTTTGGATTTCTCCGTGTTTGTGGTTCCATATCTAACGGGCCCTTTACACTAAATATGATATGTTTGTGGTCCGACATTGAGTTCTCGCAACTGACGTGCCAGTTACTTAGGCAGTTTGCTGCCTTTTCAGTTGCAAAGGTTATATCTAGTACCTCTTGTCTTGCCCTGGTCACGAAGGTTGGCGTGTTGCCCTTATTTAACAGGTGTAGACAGTTAGTAAAAATAAATTCTGAGAGTAACTCACCCCTTTTGTTGATGCCGGTGCTCCCCCAGACGGTGTGATGAGCGTTTGCGTCGCAGCCCACGATCAGTTCTGCCTTTTGTGCTTCAGCGTACTCTACAACTTTAGCCAGTACTTCTGTGGGATCATGTTTTTCTCCGGGCAAGTAGGCGGAACAAATCAACACCTTTCGTGAGCCCTGACCTTTGAGATCAACATACGCAGCTACAAGGTCATCGCTGCATAGTTCTGTAACAGGTAAGAAATTTATGTTTTTGTGAAACACGATGCAGGCCCTTGGTTTGGATCCTTTTTCGTGTATTAATACCTTACCCGCTTTGTTGAGTCCTGTTCCCATGGGTTTGGTGTTGATCCATGGTTCTTGTATGAGGGCGATGTTCAGGCCATTTTCGCCGAAAAGTTTTTCTACTACCGCTGTGGCGGCGATGGCGTGGTGTAAATTGGCCTGCAGGAAAGTCACCCCCCCGTTGGCTGCGTCTTTATTGGCCCCGGCTCTGGGCGTGGGCCTGCCCTTGCCGGCCCCCTCTTCCTCTACCCCTGGAGCGGTCGGAGCCCCTATTGCCCCCCCTGTTGGTGGGAAACCGCCGTGTTCCCGATGTGCCCGCTGTAGGATGGGAAGCGGGATTGGGAAGGACTGCCCGTTTAGGTCCCGGAGGGACCTTTCGGGCGGGTGTTTGGTTGGGGTCCTTCGAGGTTGTCGGGTTTTGCGGTGGTGGGGTTGGGGACGTGTCAGGTTCCGGCTGTTGAGCCTTGGGAGTACCCTTTAGCCGAAACTGGACCTTACGGAAGCCTAGGCTTGCCTTTAGGTCCATCTTTCTCAGATTCTCCACTGATTGGTCGTCTAGGGCTACGGTCAGCATGACCCCGCCTTTTTCGACCTTTGTGTGGAGAATCTTCCAATACTCTGTGTACAGTCCAAAGTTCTGTGCACAAAGTAGCGATAGGGACATCCTTACGTCCGAGTCGCGTAGGTCAGGGATGAACACCATCCCTATGTTAGGCTTTGGAAGCTCATTTTCAGGTATGATCCTGAGGTTGGCTTCCGGCCATGGTTTGAGGGATGGTGTCGTCTCTTCAAGCCAGGCTTTGGACCGCTGGTCCTCGCACGTAATGAGCAACCAGCCTGGCTTGTGCGCGTAGCTTACAAATTTAGGTCCCTCGGCCATCTTCAGAGTCGAGATCTTTAGCAGGATGGTGTAGCAGAGGGACTCCAGTTGTGTGTCCGTCATCGGACTGGAGTCCTTGATCCCGACTCTGATTTGGCTCAGGACCTCGCTGTAGGCCTGCGCTTGTTGGGGTTGGGTTATGGGTTGGGTAGGGGGGGTTTCACTCACCCTCGGGTTTTTGGGTAGGTTACCCTGCGGTGATTCCTCCTCCGAGCGGAGCCGTTTGACCGGCTTTTGCCCGGGTTTGGTTTGTGAGCCCCCAAACTTGTAGCCCATCTTCTTGAGTTCCGCAAAGCTCTTTACGGACAGTTGTAAAGCCTCTTCGTGCTTCAGTCCCAGTCCCACTAGTGCTTTGTAGCGGCCTCGCGTGGAGCCTCCCATTTTTTTGTGAGGCTTGTCGGTGCGTGGATTCTCCGTTGGTGGTGTAGGTCGTTCAACGTCCTTCTCCACCGTGTCGGCGATCTCCACCACCTCCATTGCTTGCGCTGACGTTTGGGCGGTTTCTTCCGTGCATACTGTCAAGGGCAGTAGTTCCTGGCATAGGTCTTCCAGGGTACCTTCTGTTTTTTTATTTTCTACTTCCATGTTAGTCCCACGAGAAGCTAGGGAAATTGGGTCCGTTCCAGCAGAGCCCCGCTTGCTGGAATAAGGCAAACGTTCTCCTCGAGGTTGCCCGGTATCGAGGGTCCACCGTTAGCGACTGAGCTCCCCCTCAGTCACGCATCTCTGGGCACGGTAGGTCACACCTGTAGATTGGGGTTTTTGGGGTTGAGGTTGTCTCCTCCAGGAATGGGTGTGGGTGAGGACCAAAGGAGTGTGAAAGGATGGTGATGGTGGAGGGATGGGATATTTGAAGCGACAGGATGTGGGGTTGGGAGTACCTGTAGGGCGGGAGTGCCGGTCCAGGTATCGCCTCTCATACTTAGCTGTCTCAGATCCGGGGTAGATGGTAAATAGTGTGACGCCCGTTCTCGATCTTCGACATTTCCAGGGTGCACGACCCACGTGCACGACACACGCGCTGGTGGGTTCGCCTCAGGTCTGTACGTCGGCAGTGCCTGAGGCGACGGGGACGTGTATGAGCAGACTTGGGGGGCGAATCAGTAGCCCAGCGTCACGTACCAGAGCGTATTCGCCCCCCCGCGCACCCCCTTCTAGCCCCTATCATCTCGGCTCTCATTTCCTTCCTCTTCATATCTTGAGAATAATGAAAAAAGGCAAGATTCCAGCACTGCAATACATTTTATAGACAGCAGGGTATCCATTTTTGTAATAGGGTTGCGGACTGTAATTGTATTATTACTCCAAAAGAAAGAAGGCAAATAATTTCCATTAAAAATATTGCTTGATAGAGATAAAAAGTGCTGTGACGTCACGGGTCTCGAGCTTCATAGTAAATGACAATCGTGCCATGTGGAGGTGCGTTTTGCGGAAAAGGGACGGAGCATACACTCTTTTAAAACTATGGACACTTTTAACATTTTGATTATTCACATTTATTGATTAGGATTAAACATATTATGTTTAATCCTTTTTGGAGAAAATTCAACATTATTGATGATTTAATGGTGTCACCATTCCTATTCAACTTCAAACATTGAAACGTAAACCTTAATTAACAACTAAAATAAAAAGTTTATGTATTTATCCAGAAAATCAATAGTTTTCTCATCCCGGTCTGTTTTGTCATCCCAACAGTCTGAGTTCGTGAATACGGCGACTGTTGGCAGCACTGCAAACACGAAACTGACGCCATAACTACAGGGTGACATTTTAATCAGTGGCCAAATTTTTGCAGGCATTTGGTATCACTAATATACTCCATTTTTGAAAAAAAAACTGGTAGGTATTTTTAAATTATTACTTGTCTATCCCAAAAGAATTATCCGTACAACGTGGTTACTGGGCATTCAGTACCGCGCGGAGCGGGGCGGGGCCGGAGGAGGGGAGGCGGGCCGGGGGAGGGGAGGCGTGCCGTGCGCAAACCTTAGTACCCGCTGAGGTGCCCGTGCGGTAAGGTTTTTTTGGGATAACTTTAAGCAGCTATTACTAAAAACTTTTGTACTGAATGATATGAAACAAAAAAACACGTATTGTATAGTTTTTGCTGAAGAATCTTATACTTGAATTCGGACACTGATTAAAATGTCACCCTGTATAGTATCGATACAGGTGATCTATTTCAAGTATCGTGCGCGTGTTAGTATCGCTGCAAATAATCACCATATGTAACAGCCCACGTTTTTCATTCGCAAATTTCGGCGCGCGTGCGTCGAGTACAGTCAGGCACATTATTATAATGAAATATTTTCTGGCTTTTTTGCTACTAAAAGCCACTTAGCACTTATACCACAATATCCAGGGCCCGATAACTGGGGAACCGATGCCCTTTGAAAAGATTTCGGGCATTTTCTCTTATTATACGACCATTATTTAGAAAAAGGGTCAATCAAGTCATGCTTTTAATGAGGAGTTAGTTCCTTTTTGGTAAACAAGTTTTTTGTGCAATGTGTGGTTCCTTCCTTCTTTTAATCGTATGAGTGTAGAAGGAAAATTTGTTGAATGAACTCCAAGTTAATTATTTCGAATCATGAAAAAAATCGTGAACAGCCATATTTTTCAAATTTTGAAGTATATACAATTTCGTCAGTCTACGAAGCGTTTAATTACCGATTATGTAACCGACTCATATCCTGAAGAAGATTTTTATCCGTTTCATAAATCGGTAGACACCCGACACGCACTGGGTAGACCTGTACCCGCATCGCATTAACGTGCCCCTCAGAATATTTAAATGAAAATTAAAACAAACCCTTTTCATGAAATATCAATTCTCGCGCCCCCAAGTATTTTTTAATTCCGTACGTAAATAAAGGCCTTTAGATAAGCGTACTTTACGGTACGGAAGTACGATTATAAATTAGATAAACGATTTTACTAAACATGCTGTATTAATTAGCATGTGTAATATCATGCCCTAAGTTGGGCAGGATATTAAATATGAAAGTATAATTGGTACAGGAGAACACAATTAGTAAAACGCACATCAAAGTGCTGAAGTAGCTGGTCGAAAGGCTATTATTGCTCAATCTGCCTTAATACTCGGGTCTTGCTGTAAGCACCTTTCGCTTACACCCTTTAACCAAAATTGTCGCATACGGTACGGTTTCAGGGTATTTTTTTCCCTATGACGCTCCGGTTATAGGGATAAAGCTCCCTACCGAGGTTCTTCCTAGGGACTACAGTATGACAAGTTGGCTCAGTTCGGGTTGCACAGGGCGGTTTTACAACACTTCGGGGGCTCAAATACCGCGAGCCATCAGGTGCCCTCTATATTTGTTGTTTTTGGTTTGTGATTCTGTGCGTGTAAAGTATGCGTTACCTAAACGCGCCGCCAACGATTGAGAACGGCAAATCGGTTAATTCGAGCAATTTTGACCCTTGACACTTTTACTGCAGGCCTACGCCTTAGTCGCTTCTCGTTACATACGGGTAAACCAAACGATCGGCTACCAACGTAGCGCGTATACTTGGCAGCGAATGTGATGAAAACGTACCTGTTTGTATTTCATTTTCATTTGTCTGAAATCACGGGAGTTTCCTATATCTCGAGAGCAAAAGTTTCGGGTCACTAGCATTTACTTCAATATCTTGAAAACGAATAAAGCTATCGTATTGAAATAAATTGAACCTTATAGACAATTTAATAATCCTTCGTTACACGTATAAAAACTTATTGGTTGGCGTGAAGTAATGGCAATGGCATTAAAAAAGTTATAAACATACTCACTTCGATTTATGTGCCCCTGGTGGGTTGCCACCTGCCAGCAAAACTTATATCTACTTTACACAGCTTACAGTTATAATTACATCCACACTCCACACGCACACATACTACTTGTACACTTACCGTTACACTAACGTAAGACTAATTCTTACCGTTGTTTCATACCTCCCTGGTAACCAAAAACTTCACCCCTTGAAGGGGTTACTCCTTACACTTAGCCGTACTCAGCTAAAACCCAACTCCAACCATTCATGCTCTCCTGGCCTTACACCTCCAACGCTAGAACAAACTGAAACGCAGGTACAACCAAATTTAAATGATATTTGCACAGATAATATAATATTTTTAAGTCCTTACAATTACAGTTGCAAGAATAACAAACACCCTACTCTTAGATTAACCATTACAACACACTCGCTCATACCACCCTCAACTCGTACAAATAACTCGTAATGGCTACACAACTTAATATGCTAAATGAAATTGACAACATTGAAATTGCCCAATCCCTTGAATGTGACGCTCAGGACTTCTCAAAGCTAGTTCCTACTGCAAATACTGACCTTACCGTTGTATCGCAGAATATCCGGAGTATCTATTGTAACTTCCACGACTTCCAAATCACCATATCACAACTTAAATTTGAACCAGATATAATTATCTTGACGGAATGTCGCCTAAACGCAACTAAACCCATCCCTCAAGTCCCTAATTATATTTCACTGGCAACAATAAATAGCCTAAATCAAAACGATGGGGTGGTCACTTATTGTAAAAAGAACCTTAACGCTACTGCTGAAGAAATAACACTTGATCTCGCAACCTGTATACAGATACGCTTATCTAATATTATAATACTAGGAATCTATCGCTCCCCATCTAACACAAACGCTCTTAACTTCATTAACTCATTGAATACATACCTAGAGTCAATTCAATCAATAAATACTATTATCATCACGGGAGATATTAACATAAACTTAATACCGCGCACTCAGGAACAGCAGTACGAATGTAACAATAGACTAACGTATCTTAATATGCTTAGTACTCACGGTATTCTCCCCGGCCTCCTGAAACCAACGAGAGGACACAGCTGTCTTGATCACTTCATGATGAAGATAAATAATAACCTAAACAGTGCCTGCACAGCTGTTCTAAATACTACTATCACTGACCACAGTACTATTATCCTATCCTTAGCCACCAAAAAAATTAAAGCACCTAACATTAAATCCATAGAACTGGTTAACTACGAGGAAGCACTCATTAAACTACAAGAAAAAAACCTTGATGCATTGTTACTATGTAGTGACCCAGATTTTGTGTCGCAGAAGCTGATCTCTAGTATAAACTTATCCCTGAGTGAATGTAAAATAATTAAAGTAATTCCTAGAAATCAGCGTACCATAAAACCCTGGATCACTCCGGGTATTCTCCGATGTATTACTAACAGAAATAGGATGCAATTAAAACTTAGATCAAATCCTGAAGATGAGGTCCTGAGAGTCACATTCCGGAGGTATCGAAACTTCACTAACAATTTAATAAAGAAATTAAAACGCAAATACGATAAGGAGAAGCTGGAAAAAAGCACTAAAAACTCCAAGGCATTGTGGTCCACAATAAAATCTATAACCAACTACAAAGCGAGTAAGACCACAAATACTGAACTCCTTAAATATAAATCAACTCCACATGAGTCTGTTGATTGTACTAACACTTTCTTCACCAACATAGGTAAAAAACTTGCAGATGACATATACTCAAAGCACACTCTTTTAGTGACAAAGGCAAACACCAATTACTCAAATATAGCCCAATCATCCTTTGTCCTTCTGGATACGGATCCTTATGAAGTAGCCAGCATTATAACGTCGTTAAAATCAGATAGCGCGCCTGGATTTGACAGAGTACCAACAAAGTTCATTAAAATGTGCAAAACTTTGATAGCTCCCATGGTCAGTCATCTAGCGAACCTATGCTTTGCCCAAGGGGTGTTTCCCATCATACTTAAGAAGTCGCTTGTCACACCGGTTTACAAGAGTGGAGTCAAAGCAGATCCCAATAACTACAGGCCGATATCAGTGTTGACAGCCATCTCTAAAATCATAGAAAAGCTTATTAACAAAAGACTCGTTGACTATCTTAATAAATTTAAACTAATTTCACCATCACAATATGGCTTTAGACAAAATAGATCTACGGAGGACGCGGTACTGGAGCTAACATCACTAATCACAAAAGAAGTAGATAAAAACAATAAGGTCCTTGCTGTGTTCCTCGACCTAAAGAAGGCATTCGACACTGTGTCAGTTCCCACTCTTGTAAACCGATTGGAGTGTGTAGGGGTCAGGGGCAAACCACTAGCGCTGCTTGGCGACTACCTAAGGAATCGTACCCAAAGAGTTAAAATTGGAGACCACGTAAGTGGGGACTCTAAAGTGACTTTTGGAGTACCTCAAGGAAGTATACTGGGCCCCACTCTATTTCTCGTCTATATAAATAGCCTCACTAACATGTGTATCCAGCAGGGACATGTTATTTCATACGCCGATGATACTGTTGTAGTTTTCACCGGTGGAAGCTGGGAGTCAGTATTCACCAGTGCTGGATTAGGGCTTCAGATGATAAGTTCATGGCTGGTCTCTAATCTACTAACGTTAACTACATCTGTTTTACCAAAAACAGCAGCACTCAACCACCAGATGAACTTAGCCTCACAATGCATATTTGTAACCAAACTCATAATGCACGGTGTGACTGCCCACGATTGGCAAAAGTATCTACAACTAAATACTTAGGTATAATTATCGACCAACATCTTACCTGGCACCCTCATATCGAATACTTAAATAACAGGATTCGTAATCTCATTTGGATTTTCAAAATACTCAGACACATTACTAATATAAAATTACGCTATCAAATTTACACTGCACTTGCTCAAACAGTTATGACTTACTGTATTTCAGTTTGGGGAGGAGCAACGAAAACTAAGTACCTGGAAGTGGAGAGAGGGCAGAGGTGCTTATTAAAAACCATCCTTTTCAAACCTTATAGACACCCTACATCTGAACTTTATAATGAGTGTAAGCTTCTAAGCATGCGTAAATTATATGTTTTATCAGTAGTTCTAAGAGTACATAAAGACCTTACATATACACCCCCCCTTTCAAATCGAAGAAGAGCAAAAGTAGTAGTAGTTGTATCCCGTAGTAAATCTGTCTATGCAAAAAGACAATTCAATGTTCAATCTGCACATCTGTACAATAAAATTAACAACGTATTAAACATTTACCCTCTTACTTCCTACAAGTGTAAAAAAACTATAAAAAAGTGGCTGACAGGCCTTAGTTATTATGAAACTGAAGACCTACTCAAATAGAATATTATTAGGTAAATAGCTGTAAAGAAACCGACACAGCATCAAGTAATAAAACTAAGAAATCTGAACACACACACACACACACACACACACACACACACACACACACACACACACACACACACACACACACACACACTCTCACACTCACACACACACATTTTTAAAGCAACTAGCACTAGTTTTAGATTTAAATTCAACTTAAACTATAATTATTATTATATTTTAACTTAAAAAATCGTTTATAATTACTTAAAATTGCCTAAGACACTACCAGCATGTATTATTAACGTGAAGAGCGAGACCTCCTGATACAGGTGCATGAAAACCTACTAGGAGGCCTCAACCACTACTGTAAAACTAATTTAAGTTGTCCAAATAAACGATTTATTATTAAATAAACTGATCAGAACTTCTAATTTTCGCAACTGTTTTTGCTTTTGTTTTTGTTTTGTCATAAAATGTATTTATAAGAAGTCTTCCCGGTATCCAATAGTCATTATTAAAGTAGTAATTATGTCACTCACACCTGAGGAATGTACGATAATCCTCACGATCCTGGAAAATGGGACCAGTCAGCGAAAAACAGCAAGAATAGTCGGTGTATCGTTGTCTACAGTTCAGCGTGTTCGCCAGCGGTTTCTAGAAACTGGTTCGAACCTACCCAGACCAACAACAGGCAGACCCAGGTGTACGACGGCACGGGAAGATCGATATCTAGTCAACTCTATGCTGCGAAATCGGTTTCTTACGGGAACAGCACTGACTCATCATTTTTAGGGCTTGGTAGAAGCAACCCTTCTGCTTGGACTGTAAGACGGCGACTTGCTGAAGGTAATTTGAAACCATTTAGACCCGCAAATGGTCCGAAACTCGAGAGGCACCATCGTATAGCAAGACGAATTTATGCACGCGAACACTCGCATTGGACGATTGAAAATTAGTCAAATGTCGGGTTCTCGGACGAATCAAAATTTATGCTGTATACACACGACGGAAGGGCAAAGGTGTACAGAAGACCAGGAGAAAGATTTATGCAAGCCTGTATTGAAGAAAAGGTGGCATACGGTGGTGGTTCGGTACTCGTGTGGGCTGGAATTTCTGCGGAAAGCCGAACAGAGCTTGTACTGATCGAAAACGGCACTCTTAATGGCGTAAGATACGTGGATGAAAACCTCAACGAGCACGTCGGTCCATTTATGGCAAGACTTGGTGAGAATGCCATCTTTATGCACGATAACGCCCGTCCCCACACTGCTCGTGTAGTGCAAGACTACCTGGATGAGGTGAATATTCGTCCCATGGTGTGGCCAGCACGTAGCCCCGACCTCAACCCGATCGATCGAATGCCAAATCGCATTGCAGCAGTCCAAACAGCACGTGGGGGTAATACCAAGTACTAAACTGTGTTAAAACTACTTGTAAATATAAAAAGTTCAATATTTTCAGTTTTGGTTTTGCAAGCAAAATGACGCCATTTTTAATTTGTCGTTTTAAACATAATAAAATAAATGGTCAGTAGTAAATGTAATGCATTTTATTTTAGTAACATTAAATTGCCTATAAGGTTCAAGTTATTTCAAAAGATAGCTTTATTCGTTTTCAAGATATTGAAGTAAATGCTAGTGACCCGAAACTTTTGCTCTCGAGTGTATAACTGAGTTTTGGTATTTCTAAAGTGTTCATTCATAAGAATATTTTCGTTTGCGTATTGAAACATTTGATTCTAAACTCCTATCAATTGCAGCTGTTCTGATATTAACTGTAAGTATTTTAATGGTAACCCAGAGCCATAAACGTGACATTACGCGCAAGATTTACGCTCCTTCCCATTCAACTATAAAATAATCCCTTAACCGTCCCTTCTGAAGACATTTCTAATATAACTGGAAGTAAAAAGTGTCCAATCGTAGATGCCATTTATCCCGCAAGATTGACGGCCGCAATTAAAATCCCGGGCTACTTAAATATTTAAGGTTCCAGGCCGAATGCTTAGCGAGACCCTATTTTACCTTAAATACGGTTTTACGTAAGCTTTCAGTCGAGCATTTGCTTGGAAATAAGTAATGTATATGCTGTGTTTTTATAAACTTTATGGCTTTATATGAGGCTATGCGAACAAGTTTATATGTATGTCTGTCGTATCGTAGCTCATAATCGTATGAACCAAATTGAGGGAGGTGTTGGGTCGTTTTGATTTTTTCCTTTTTGTACTAATGTTACTATACCGGGTGGAAAGGCACGACAATCGTTTCCGCAAATGGGGGTTAGTTTAAATGATGGAGACTCGATTCTTAATATTTAGATTTTTGTTACGAACAATTAGTGAAAATAATAAAATTAATTAATGTTCTTCTTAGTGACAACTCTACTATTACTACGTACGAATAATTCTATATACGTATTGACAAAGGTCACTGACCCTTGTATTATTGTTAAAATCTTACTGAACCTAATGAGGGTTGTGACAAATAAATGATTTTGACTTTTTTGACTTTAACTTTGTCACTTGCAGTATCTCGAATTAAAAGTTAATTGCCTATAACTTCAAAACGCTTACGAATATGAGCCTAGTTTCTTTAAACAACACGAATTTGTTATAAAAACTGCGAACATTTTCACTTTTAGGCTGTGACACCTTTTTGCATTCATAATGAATGCGTATTTTGAAGTATAGATCTATTATCGCTTTGATAATTAAGTGTACATGATTATTTAAAATACAATTATCGTAACCATGTGTGATCTGTCCGAACATATCAGATTCTCCACAAATTTGAAAAACCTCTAAGAGCATCTTGGACAAGTGTTTTGGTTGGCCAATCTTAATTAGGCTATTTGTTTTCATGTGATAGCGGAATCTTTTTTCCGCAAATTTACAAATGCGGAAGACATCACTGGATGGCCTGATGAGGCCGCCTCTATCTTTAACTTGAATTAAACTTTGTCCAGTTGCATTTGCTTTGTCTGTTGTTATAACTTGGAAACAGACCTCGCATAGTATTTTATTTTTTATTTTCTTGACTATAAAGCCAGCCATGTAACCAATTACATCTTCGCTGTATTCAGTCAGAATATTTGGGTCTGGAATATAGTCATGATCCATTTCAATACTGTAACTGACTGGCAGGTGTTGCTCTTCTGAACCATCCAACATCTTTATTCTTTGGTTTTTTTTTCTTTTTTTTGGGAGTTTCAACTTTTTTTTTTTTTTGTATTTTCGAGGGAAAGGAAAGTGAAAATCCGCCATGGGAAAGGAAAAGCATTTTGAGATTAGTCCTGGCGCGTTGAACTCGCTCGTGTTGCTTGTGAAACTGTGCGGCGGCGGCGGGTGTGTCCGCGTGGGCTCGCCCGTCGGGCCTTTGGCCCTCGGGCTCGCGTAGAGAGCGCGCTCTGAAAGGACCCTTCGTGCCTTCGGCCCTACGCGGAGCTCGGCCTGCGGCCTCGCGTGCCTCGCCGCTCACCTTCGGGCCTTCGGCCCTCAGGTTCGCTTGTAAGACAGTCGGGAATGGGGTGTCTGAGAGCGCGCACTGAAGGGACGCTTCGGGCCTTCGGCCCTACGCGAAGCTCGGCCTTTGGCCTCGCAGACCTCGCTTCGGGCCTTCGGCCCTACGCGGAGCTCGGCCTTCGGCCTCGCGTGCCTCGAAGCTCACCTTCGGGTCTTCGGCCCTCAGGTTTCGCTTGTAAGATGCTCGGGGGTAGAGATGGTCCGCGTGGGTTCGCCCTTCGGGCCTTTGGCCCTCGGGCTCACGTGGAGAGCGCACTCTAAAGGGACGCTTCGTGCCTTCGGCCCTACGCGGAGCTCGGCCTTCGGCCTCGCGTGCCTCGAAGCTCACCTTCGGGCCTTCGGCCCTCAGGTTTCGCTTATAAGATGCTCGGGTATAGAGATTGTCCGCGTGGGTTCGCCCTTCGGGCCTTTGGCCCTCGGGCTCACGTGGAGAGCGCGCTCTGAAGGGACGCTTCGTGCCTTCGGCCCTACGCGGAGCTCGGCCTTCGGCCTCGCGTGCCTCGCCGCTCACCTTCGGGCCTCCGGCCCTCAGGTTCACTTGTAAGTTACTCGGGGCAAAGGAATAGTTGCACAACCCTAATCTCTCAAAGCTCGGCCTCCAGCCTCGCAAAATTTGAGGGGGGGGACTCGCCTGGACACTCGGGGTGGGACTCAGGGCCTTTGGCCCTTCGCCGGGCTCGGCCTGCGGCCTCGCAGCCTGAAGCTCGCCCTTCGGGCTCGCCTAAAGTGGTCATTCTATTGGATTCTGGGTAGTTTCGACCTCCCGCGGCTCGGCCTTCGGCCTCGCCCAAAATTAGTGGGGGGAGGAGCGCTTTGACGCTCGATATGAAGGCTCCGGGCCTTTGGCCCTCCGCCGAGCTCGGCCTACGGCCTCGCGGCCTGAAGCTCGCCCTCCGGGCTCGCAAAAAGTACTCTAAATTTGTTTTGCCCATGGCGGCCGCCATTTTGGATTTTTCGAAATTTTTTTTTTGTTTACTACTCATGGGCCCCCCAAGTCCCCGTATGCCAAATCTGAGCGCGCTCGGACCAATTTGAAATTTTCCAAAAAAAAAAGTTGTTTTTTTTTTCAAAACTTAAATATTTTTGAAATCTCCTTGGGAACCCCTATGCCATTTGGTCGAGACCTCTATTCAAAACTCAAACGGTTTAGCCGCAAAAAAATTCCAAAAAAACGGCCATACAAAAATTTTTTTAAAGCTACGAAAAAAATTTTTTGGTTTTCAGAATCTAGAGACCCATAGAAACCTCCAAGCAAAATCTCAGCTTGCTAGGACCATTTTCAATTTTTTGCGAAAAAAAAACTTCGTTCTTTTTAACTTTTTTTTCGGCATCAAAAACTGCACGCGGTTCCCTATGACATTTGGTCGAGCACCCCTGACCCAGGTCGCACCGTTTAGCCAGGCCGTTGAGCAACTTTTTTCTCCGAGCCAAATCTTGAAATGTCAGATTTTTCTGGAGGTCACACGGCCAGACCCTACAATCCCTCCATACATGAAAAACCCGGTATATACTCGATACTCGTAACAGTCTCATTGGACCCGCCTTTCAAGGGCAATGTGTCTCGCTTATGCTTGAGATTATTTGAGTTGACCGAGTTAAATCAACGTAGTTCATTCAAAAAGCAACTCTATCGTCCAGGGTTCCATTCCATTCCAATTCCAAAGACAATTTTATGAAAAGTCGGCCACGTCAAATTATCTCAAGAAAACATATAGGATTGGCTGTTCAGTTACGCAAGAAGGAGTGTATACACCAAGACAATTAACATAGCTATGGCCGAAACGCCTTCCGGAATAAATTGGTCCTTTGGTCTTTGATCTTGCAGGTTAATTTCTAGGAACATAATAACTATCTAATAATGGTGATTACAATTATTGTGGCCATAATGTTGGATTTCTTAACATCCAACAACAACCTACTTCTGTAGCGAGAGTGTCAATATGATCGTGAGCTAGCAACTCCGAATATACCCGCCCGCAAGAACTAATGATAATATTATGCCAGTACCTAGAGGTTATACATAATAATATAAGTAGGTAATCTAGCTTCGACTGCGTGAAATCCGATTACATATTTAAACACACCTACAGACGGGTGCAATCGGGGACAAACGTTTATATAAAAATACTTACTTTTAATTATTTTTTAACGTATTACACCCCCCTAAGGAGTGATTTCCAGGATACAAACTACCTCCATAATATCAAATTCATCTTTATCGGTTCTGTGTTTTAGCGTGACAGACAGACAGACAGAGTTACTTTCGTATTTACAATATTGGTATAAATGTAATATCGTGGCAATAAAAATTGCTTCATGACACATGAATAACTCTTACATTCTTAGGTCACTATAACTCGTGAGAATAATAAAACTACTTCAATTATTGTCCAACATCTAACCAAAACGTTAAACTAGACTCATTGATCCCAACTAACCTAACTGTTCCGATTTGCCGTCTTCCTTGCGGGAATCTCTGAATATACATTTATGTAGCAGAGACCACAGTCCCAGGCGCTAACTCTATTCAAAAAGGCCGTAACTACCATCACATTTATTGTAAAGAGAAGCCGTTCTGTAAGTAGCTAGCGTAGTCTTAATATTTGGACCGAAGCCTGGCAACTCAAGAAAAACAAGTGCTGTCTACGCGTGTACCAGTTTATCACTGATCTCCACTTACGTGCAGTTTTTACGTAACTAGGTTCCAAGTTACTTCAAGGATACATTTTTGGTGATAAAGAAATCGTTTCGTGAATCAAAAAGTCGAATTGTATTGATAAGTCATTTGCTGTATTCTCGGAAGTTAGTCGCAGGACTTGAAACACTGCTCTATCTTAATTTCGATCATTGTTTAAAATTGAATATTATTCGCCACGAGTGGGATTTGAACCCACAACCTATTGAATCCGTCCATCGCTCTGCCAATTGAGCTACCGTGGGTCCGCTAATGGCGACGAATTTCGTAAGCGGAAGTTTCTGCTTAATAAACAGTTAAGTACTGCTTCTCTATCTTTCCTGCAGTAGGTATTTTTTTCTTAGAATCAGAAAATTTTAATTTTTTTTTTAAGCTAAGGATGAGTACACACGAGCTGCGCAAGGTGTCGGCGCGCGGTGTGCGATGGTTAAATCCACCAAAAGCAAGAATGGATCGCGCATATTTTCGCATTTGGGTCGCTTCGCTACTTCGCGAAACCTCTGTTGAAAACATACCCTAAGAGCTTAGTGAAACTCAAATATTCGTGTAGAAGTGTTTACGTTAGTTCTTTAGAAATGAATTTATATTGCAAGTCTGCTCTTCAGTCGTTCACTATTGACGTAGTTTCATGATGATATATGGATAAAACAGCAGCCCTCGCGGCGCTCCTCCACTTGTAACGGTCTTTAGCATCACGGGCACACTGGACTATTAGTGGATGGTGTCGCATCTTTTATAGAATACGTCCAGCGCGTAGGACATGGCCCTAATTTAGTCAATGTTAAAAACTATCAACCGTATATTATTAGTTTCATGTGTATTTGTAAAATGTTTATTTTACCAATAAATTCTATATTCTGTATAGTAAAATCGATACACATTTTGAGTCAGGACACGGTTTTTCGAAAGCAGTTCGGCTTAGAAAAATCGTGTGCCATAAATTCAATTCTAATTTTAATTGTTTAGCGAAATAGGCCTCTATTCTGAGATGGTGTGGTCAGCATAGTCTGGATTACCCTTTCAGGGTAATTGCTCCAAGCTGCAGTACTGCGTCTCAGGAAAATGCTCGATATTTACATCTCGGAGCTATTCGGAGTTTAGTTTTAGGTTAATGGTTTATACTATGGTTATCGTTTGAAGTGAACCTTGGCCTTAATTCGGTTCGTCTCTTTCACATCTTAAAAGAATTTCAACTACACATGCACTTACTCTGACACGTCTGGGAAATCATTTCATTATCATATCCGCCGAAAGATGTCCACTGCTGGACATAGGTCTCCCGAAGAGTGCTACAATGACCATCCCGCGTCACATCTACTCGCGTTTAATTCTTCTGATCCTGCATCAGTTTTTTGGCGCAATTCTAATAGATTTTGAGTAGACTTTTTGCTTCATGCTGTAACGTATATCGGCGTTACATAACTTTCGTTAATATGAACTATGTAAAAAAATATATAAAATAAAATAAAACTATGTATAATAAATAATTAAGTAAACAATTATAACCAAACCTTATTATAGTACTTACCTAAATAATAACAATCAAATAACAACTAGAATTTAACATACAATAAAATATGTTAATCGTTTATTTCATTGCGGCACGTTATTTCCCTGACGAACTGTACCATGCTCGCAGCTCCATTGTTCTAACCGGTGGATCGCGCTGCGCCCCCGCGCCCGCGCCCACTCCCGCGAAGGCCCAGCCGGCCGCGACCGCCGGCAGACACACATTTTGCATTCGACGCAGGCGCACGTACACTCTTCTCACAGTGTCATCACACGTCGCGCCCGCGCTTTCGTTTTTTTATTTTGTTATTTTAATAGTATCGTTCCGGGCACTAGATAGCCCCGAGATGCCTTCACTAAAGTCAGTGAGTGTTTAAAACCCCTAAGATTCCAGGGTGCTACCTTACGGCTCGAGTGTAGCAGAAGTTACACCAGGGTTCCTGGTGCTGCCGGCTGACGTCCCTCAGCCCGTTCCATCTCCGCGGCGGTCCTGAGATCCAGGGAAGTACTGGCGTGGTGGCAGCAACACCCCCCTTGAGCCAGGGAGCAAAATTCAGACGGCCTATGACCCCTACCCGACGACTTTTTTATCGTGTGCTCGCGGCGTAAGCGGCAATAAATGCAGTATAGATTACCAGTGTTGTTTAATTTAAACTCGCCCGCTTAAAACGTAGCACTCGCCGGTTCTGCTCGTCAACAAAAAGAACGGACAACCACGCTTCTGTTTGGATAGCCGTAAACTGAACTCGGTGACGAAAAAAGATGCGTATAACCTGCCATACATTTCAGAGATCCTGGACAACCTCAGGGATGCACGTTACTTGTCCAGCATTGACTTGTCCAAGGCCTTCTGGCAAATTGAAATTGCTCCGGAGGACAGAAGTAAGACTTCTTTTTACGTGCCAACGAAAGGAACTTTCCACTTTAAACGAACTGCATTCGGTCTGACCAACGCTCCTGCTACTCAACAACGATTAGTGGACCTGTTGTTCTCAGAGTTCGACCTTAAAGTATTCTTCTACCTGGATGACATTATCATCGTCTCCGAGGATTTCAATAGTCACGTCACCTTACTATTACGCGTCTTAGACAAACTCAAACAGGACAATCTCACCGTTAACTTAGAGAAGTGTAGTTTTTTCAGTAGCCAACTCAAATATCTCGGGTACGTCGTGGATGGATCCGGTTTACGTACCGACCCCGCAAAGGTAGAGGCTATCTTGAATTACCCTACGCCGACGTCTCGTAAAGACGTTAAGCGATTTCTTGGCACCGCGACGTGGTATAGACGATTTGTCCCTAGTTTTAGTACCATCGCCGCCCCCTTAAATAAGCTGACTTCGTCAAAAAAAGGTTCACCTCCTTTCAAGTGGACCCCTGAGGCTGATACTGCTTTCCAGCAACTTAAGGAGTGTTTAGTCTCTGCCCCAGTTCTCAGCTGTCCGGACTACAGCAAACCTTTCGAGGTGCATACCGATGCCAGTAATTATGGGGTAGGCGCTATGCTGACTCAGAGCATCGATGGTAAGGAGCACCCGATCGCGTATATGTCAAAGAGCTTGTCACCAGCTGAGAGGAATTAAAGCATTACCGAACGCGAGACGCTAGCTGTAGTTGCAGCCTTAGAGCATTGGCGTTGCTACGTAGAAAATGGACAGCCCTTCACGGTCTACACCGACCATAGTGCACTCAAGTGGTTCCTGTCCATTAGCAACCCAACTGGTAGATTGGCTCGATGGGGCGTTCGCTTGTCAAGCTTTAACTTCATCCTTAAACATCGTCGGGGCGTTGATAATGTCATCCCTGATGCCTTATCGCGGGCACCCGTAAGTGCCATTTGTACCTCCAACTCTCATTTAAACTCTGGGGACACCTGGTACACCAACATCTATAACGGTTGCTTGCATAGTCCGATCGACATTCCAAATTATAAATTAAATTAAATAATTTAAAACCCCTAAGATATTGGGTAAGTGCTGAACATTCCATAAGAAATAGTTGTAAGTAGGTAGATTTAAGGGCGTGTCCAACGGTATTTCCGTTATTATGCTTTTCTGCTTATTTTCGCTTTAAAGACGAACTTACACACATTTCATTCATCTTTTCCGCTATTTTTTTATCAGTTTTATCACGCATCATAAATGTTTTGATGTATAAATTATGCAGTAAAACAATATATCTCATTAAATTAGTATTCGTTCTCCATCTCATTTTTGTAAACTCCGTCTGACTGTGACATCCGCATTTCACCAAGCCATTTCACCATCACCATCACGCAGTACCTTCTCTTCCTGCTTCTGCTTCTGCGTATGCCGGTCACAGTCAGCGGAGATAAATGCGGAACGAGTTTTATTTACACGGTGGTCGAACATTCCAGGGTGCTACCTTACGGCTCGAGTGTAGCAGAAGTTACACCAGGGTTCCTGGTGCTGCCGGCTGACGTCCCTCAGCCCGTTCCATCTCCGCGGCGGTCCCGAGATCCAGGGAAGTACTGGCGTGGTGGCAGCAACACCCCCTTGAGCCAGGGAGCAAAATTCAGACGGCCTATGACCCCTACCCGACGACTTTTTTTATCGTGTGCTCGCGGCGTAAGCGGCAATAAATGCAGTACAGATTACCAGTGTTGTTTAATTTAAACTCGTCCGCTTAAAACGTAGCAATGCATCCCCAATGAAAAAAATCATATCTCATTTTTTTTAATCTAGACTAAATAGGCCTTCTTTTATAACAACTTGCCAAGGGTCGGACATTTTTTATTCAGCATGTAGTGTCAAACTTGACTGACAATAATTTTATAAACCATAACTCGTCAAAACTTTTTTTTACTTATTTAAGAATGTTTATTACTTTGATTTGTGGCTGCGATTAATGGCACTGGTATTTGAGATTATATTGATAAAAAAATTACTGAAAAATTGTGAAAATTGTGATCACAGTACTTAAAAATGCGACCAAGGGTGTCAACTTTTCAGCTTTTTCGAAAAATGTCTATGACCTCTTGACCAAGTGAGATTTTTTTTAATTTTTTTTCATAACTGGTTTACCTTGGCCTCTCAGCCAGTAACTAGGTTATTGTTGAGTTTCGGGACACCCTATATACAGTGCTAAACGGGAGCCTCACTCAGCATGCTGTCACGGGGGCCCCAAAAATAAATATATAGCATAGCATATTTCGTCTAGCTATAGTTGTCGCGGTTTGAATGACTGACAACGACAATGTCAACCGCGCAACTTGTGTCTCTGTCTCGTGGGTTACCCGAATCACATTTATTTCCCTACTGTAACGTTTTGGCAAAAAGTCGTTATTCTCTGAAACAATGAAATGTTCAGGGTTAAAAAAATAAACCTAAGTTATTGGGTTCCACACGATAGGTATTTAAAATTAATCAAAAACTTTTTTAGGGTACCTCCTCTATACGTAAAGTGTGGATGAATTTTTATTTCTCGATAAACCCTGAGTCTCACACTAAGGGTTTATCGAGAAAAAAAAATACATCTACACTTATCGTTGTTTAGCTGGTTCATTCATAGACGTTAATAGACGACCAAGTTAAAAATGTACTTAGAAAAGGCCTACTTTCGTATAAATTCAACCGACGCAACCGCATCATTGGCCCGCGCGTGTCAATGTAACAAAGACAGACAGGCAAATACGGAACCCTACAAAGAACGTAGCCCGACACGCACTTGTCCAGTTTTTATAAAAGTAGCATTGGAATTGGAATCTTATACCTAGGGCGATAAGGTTTGCTTTTTAAATAGACTACATTGATGCAATTCGGCCAACTCACATGATCTCATGTGTATACAAGCATGCTCTAGTTGTGCAGTAATGCACTCAACACTCGATGTGGAGCCGAGCCATGTTTTATGCCACTTTACTGCTTAGTGATGTTAATGTAGCGTTTTCATTGCAATTGCTTCATTCACAGTATTTATAGGTTTTAGGAAATATGCTTACTGACGTAGTGTTGAGTAACCCGATTAAAATATTTGTATAATAAAAACCAGCAGATTTTACATTTTCAATTTTTTTTATGTTAGCTTAAGCTAATGTATTCTACTACGCCTGCTACGCACGAGGATTTATCGTAGCGATGTGACTGCGCAGTCCGTTTGTGCAGTTTTATCGGTCGCGTGTATGACAAATCGTTGCAGATTATCGTTACATCGATAAAACTGTGCAAATCGGTCTGCACAGATTAATCACTACGATAAATAGTTACATGTGTATGCCTGCTACACACCTCTTTGGGAGATCTAAGTCCAGCAGTGGACATCTTTCGGCAGGCGTGTCACAGTAAGTGCAAGTGTAGTTGAAATTCTTTTGAGATGTGAAAGAGACGAACCGAATTAAGGCCAAGGTTTACTTCAAACGATAACCATAGTATAAACCATTAACCTAAAACTAAACTCCGAATAGCTCCGAGATGTAAATATCGAGCATTTTCCTAAGACGCAGTACTGCAGTTTGGAGCAATTATCCTGAAAGGGTAATCCAGACTGTGCTGACCACACCATCTCAGAATAGAGGCCTATTTCGCTAAGCAATTTAAATTAGAATTGAATTTATGGCACACGACTTTTCTAATCCTAACTGCATTAGAAAAACCGTGTCCCGACTCAAAATGTATATCGATTTTACTATACATAATACAGAATTTATTGGTAAAATAAGCATTTTACAAGTACACATGAAACTAATAATAAACTGTTGATCATTTTTAACATTGACTAAATTAGGGCCATGTTCTACGCGCTGGACGTATTTGTCATACACACGATCGATAAAACTGCACAAACGGACTGCGCAGTCAAATCGCTACGATAAATCGATGTCGTGTATAGCAGGCATTCGTAAACCTGCTTACATCTGCAAAGATTTTAAGTATATGATGTCCTTTACCTCTCTTACATACATCCGTCCGTCTAATGGTACGTACAGTACGAGTAAGGGTATTCTTAAATCTCAAAAATTATACATAAATCATCGTCATGATGAACCTTAGCTCAAATTCAATATTCTATGTCCGCGTCTCAGTTGTAATCTGATACGATTTAAATCGTTGCACTTTATGTCTCGACTCATGCTAAAAAGACTCCTTTTTTGAGACAACACTAGATTCCTTTTCGATGTTAAAGCCTTATGTGTGATTGATCCAAAATAAATTTGTTCCATTATATTCGAAATAAAATCGTCAGGCGCAATGAAAGCCCAAATTTTTTATTAGAGATTGAATTTTTATTTCCTTCCGCAACGCTTAGAAGTGAATACAAATTATTCAGCCTTCAATCTTCTGTGGCCATATTTCAGGATTCACAGCTACAAACAGAACCAATGATGGAATATTCAGTCCGGCGGCGCACCGTAATTAAATTTCCAAGACTGTATAAAAATAAACTCAAAACAAAAGTAAGGCAATTTTATTTTAAGCGCAAGGCGGTGCAATCATTCGGAAGAGAAATGATATTCTGCTGTGTTCAATTTAATAGAGTAAAGGCCCAAGGAATGGATATAAAAGGTCTTGATTGGATGATAATATACTTAGATCCTTAAGTATCTAAATGTATTATCATCGTATTGACAATGATTTCTTTCTATAAAATGATAGTGAGGAGACTTGCAAATCCTTAGTCTTGTAGCTCTCTGCATAATTAGTATAATTACGCAATCAGCCCAGCGAAACTGGACGACGGAATTCTGCATGTATGTGGTCAGGATAGGTTCCATACATTATCACGTTCCTTTATGTTAACGAGTCTGTTATAACATTAAGAAGGAAGAATACCTTTGGAAATACTACGTACTCGTCCATACAAAAACAGAAAATGATTTTCCAGTACTAAATATTTTATAATCCCAATGATTTTTACCCGACTGCCGAAGGAGAGGAGGGTTATTTACTACGTTATTGTCACAATACAAGACTAGGTTTATAGGTTTTCTATCTTTAAAATTTTATATAAATATAATAATAATTCAGCTTATATACCGTCGCACTGCTGGGCACAGGCCCCCTCTCGTGGATAAGAGGAAACGGTAGTAGTCCCCACGCACGCTGGCCCAGTGCGTGTTGGGGACTTCACATACCCCTTTAAAGTTCTTTGTAGATGTATGCAGGTTTCCTCGCGTTGTGTTTCCTTCATCGAAAAGCTTTGTATAAAAAAAAGCGAAACATAAACCTAGAACATGGTATGCTGAAGCGATTGACATATAACGGAGTGCAAGAGACGTGCGGGATGCAAAACTACAAAAATAATAGCTACTTTCGAACACCTACATATATACATATTCTACTTTACACTTTAACATAAAACACTTATTTATTTTATTTATTATTTTATGTCTTTTCCATTCACGGGACAATGATGTCCCGGACCTTTGGGAGGCGTGCTAGGTACCTACAAAGTACCAACTGTGCCAACATGTAGAGGCCCTTTTAACAATTTAATGAAATGCAAGGAGTATATTATATTATTATTTAAGGTTATTTTATTATTATTTAGGATCGCCAACAGCGGCAACAACAATTACAGGCACTTAACACAAAAAAATAGGTTTACATTTAATAGGAAATATGCATGTGATTCAGAAATGGACAAAAAAAAACATGTGTAATCTTTATTGCTTAATAAATATACACAAATGATTATTTTTACAAATGATCATGTTTCTATTAACAAATTTAATTATTTAAAAGTAGTATTTTTCAAATTCCCTCGCGAAATTCTAAAACGCAACGCTATTGGTGGAGCGAATCATGACGTCACCGTGCACTCGGTGTCTACTGTTTAACAGGTCGTTTGTATGATTATTGAAAGTTATTCGCATTGTTTTGCCGCTGTTTATGATAAATAATCAGTGTTTTTTGGGAATTGTTAACTGAAAGCAGTGACTCCTTGTGAAAAAGGACTCGCTACAATGACTGGAAGCGGTTTTGTCAAGGCACAGTCGGATAATCTGCCTAAAATGGATGTGTTCATGATGACTGATGACTAAGTACGTCGTAGAGGTGTCTTTTTTAAATAAGTGGAATAAGAAACTAGTTCATATGTATATTATATTATCAAAGATATGCAGGTATTAGGAATGTTACATGTTGAGAACATGTTTAGGAACATAACCAACTAGGTTGTTTTCGTCAAGGGTTGTAATATTATAAATAAAACAAATTTGTGTAGGGCACTCAGTAAAAACAAAGAAACTTAGCTAAAACGTTTCGTGATCAAAATCAACACACGTAGTCAGCTGTTGATCAACAAAAATCATAATATTTGTAACATTAATAACTAAAAACTGGAAATCAGAAAAGTTTTATGAATAAGTAGAGTCTGGCAATCGAATGCGTGACCTGGACTTTTTTAAAAGTGGCAACATTATAATCTGTCAAAGGCACGTCAAATTCTTTGGTTAGATTTTGTTTACACAATTATTTTGCATTAATAATTGCCGTAATATGGGTAAAACAATAAAAAGTAATGTGCGAAAGCTGCTACATACTATGATCAGTAAGTTCAAGCAAAAACAAGAGGAGAAAGAAGTTGTTTTCCAAGAGAAACAACAATGTTTAGATGCGTTGTCGGATTTTTTAGGTTAGTATGACTTTGTAATCTTAATCCTAGTCGGCGGATTTTTTGTTATAATAATATTGACGATAATGATGATACATTTCTTATGTTTACAGATAATCTTGAAAATATTCAAGGAATTCGTAAAAAACAAAAAATTAGTAATACCATACGTATTTTTTTTATATGCCGCGTTTTCCTAGGTCACGCTTTCGTTTGCCAGACTCTACCTATGTAATTAAATTTTTAGGTTAAGTTATTGTTTGTATTGTTCGCGATTCCTAATAAAAAAGATTTGATAGTGTGGCTAGTAACACGTCAACGTCCCCTGCCCCCCGCGCGGACCATGGGAGTGTCACGAACGAAATTGCCAAGCTATAGCTACGTTCTGCAGTTGAATATTGTCTATTTCTATAGTTTTTTGTGAAAGCGAATCTGTTTCGGATATTTTTAGGATTTAAGTCGTATTTGTGTTAATCTATATTTTATATAATAATAACACAAACACATATTATTTGGTAAGATATAATATTTACAAAAGCCATTTACTTAACCACGACTAAGGCTAAACTTTATTCTTAACGTCCCAATATTGGCCACCTAAAAGCTCGCTATCGTGACGTCACATCCGACACGCCTCCGGATATTTATCCCATGTCACCGCTTCCGGCTGTCTCGGCACATTAACATGACCGACGTGTCACGTATAGTTGACACTGCTTAATTAACAGAAAAAACAACGGAAACAACCGTTGAGCGGTAATCGACATTGTTGTTAACATTATTATTTATCGATTTAAGGATTACCAACCGATCATCATCATCATATCAGTCGAAAAACGTCCAATGCTGGACAAAGGCCTTCCCCAAAGAGTGCCACAATAACCGGTCCTGCGCCACCCGCATCCAGCGAACTCCCGCAGCCTTTACCAGGCCATCAGTCCACATTGTGGGAGGCCTACCCACGCTGCGCCTTCCGGTACGTGGTCGACACTCGAGAACCTTTCCGCCCCAACGGCAATTGGTTCTACGTGCAATGTGCCCCGCCCACTGCTACTTAAGTTTAGCTATTCGGACGGCTATATCAGTTACCTTGGTTCTGCTGCGGATAGCCTCATTTCTGATGCTGCGATCGCGCAGAGAAACCACCAGATACTGATTGACCAACAGATAATGAAATTATATTATATAATATATTTTACTCACAATATACAATTTTACTTAAAACTATTGCAATAAATCAATTTAATATGTATCTTATTATGTATTTCTTAATACATCTATATGCCAAACAACAAAACTAGTACAAAAATCTTTGCAAGATGCTTATTCGTTTCGTTTCTTTCAATCATTTCACTCGTTTAGATTAAGTTAATTTAAATTTAAGTTCTCTTAACTCATGTGTAACCTGAAAAACAATTGAGCACCTCTCCAATCTGAGTATAATAATAAGATAGTAGATAGATAAAACCTGTTATTTAGTAGTAAGCTGAAAACAAACTATGTTTAGTTTTATTTGTAACATACAGTTACCACCTGTATGAAAGAGCGTTTCCTCCTAATACAAGTGTTTAACTTAAAAGGGGGAAACGAACACATGTGAAAAACCTTTGTTAAAAAATAAATAATTTTGAATTTTTGAATTTGAATTTTATAGCTACCTTACAGGTGACCCCGTCACACACGTGTTTAATAAAATAAAGTATAAATACTAAAAAAAAACAAGCGTACGGAATAAAAAGGAAATTACACATCAAATAATAAGAAGGGAATTGTACCCACATAGTAAATAGTGGACATATTCAGTTAGATGCAATCGAAACTACCCGAAAACTTACAGTATAACTTAATATGGTAATTAATACTTATAATACGTATAAGATGTCCACACCCCTAAATGATTATAATGTCGAAGCTACAGTAGCCTAGTGATTCAGGCATGCGGCTGTCAAACTGCTGCCGTGGGTTCGATTCCCGACTCGTACCAATGAACTTTTCGGAATTTAAGAGTCCGCATTAAGCTCGATTCTCCATACAAACGTAGTTACGCTCTCATTTTAAAACTACGTGTTGGATTGTAACGAAACTTTGCATGTTCAATGAAATGAGGTATATCTATGTCTGAAATTAGTTTACGTAGCTTCAGATACCATAATAAAAAAGATACAGCGAATTTAAGTTTTTCATACTAAACTAGTTTTTGCTGTATTTACTTTGTTTTATAAATTGGAACCATATAAACTAATTGCAGACATAGATATACCTCATGTCATTGTATATGCAAAGTTTCGTCACAATCCAACACGTAGTTTTAAAATGAGAGCGTAACTACGTTTGTATGGGAAGGTGAAATTCGGCCGAGCTTACTGCGGCCTCTTAAGTACGCAATATTTGATATTTACCGTTAGCTTTTCGGTGAAAGAACATCGTGAGTAAAACTAGTGGCTATGCCAAAACTTGGAATTTAGTGTCAAAACTGACAACATGCTCCTTTAGGGCACAACCGGGAATTATGCAAGGCTAGGAGAAATACATTATAAGATGTCAACAAAAGGGAACGACACAGTCTCCTCCCAGGACATTATCACCAGGCTAGTATCGTATTTTAAGTGTGTTTTCATTTTTTAATATTGAGCATTAGCACCAGCTATTATAGGTCAACCGCCTAACTTCTGAGTTACACTTCTGTGTTCTAACGTGCGTGCGTGGCGCACGTGTGCAGGGGTATGACCACATGAGTAAAGAAACGGAGCAGAGACTAAGCTTCATACAACCGCGCTACGATAGGTGTATACTCCTACAAGCGCGACGCGCGTATGTGCGTGCGCACCTTCATTACGTACGCAGCGAAACCGGTTTCTACTGGCTCACCAGGTGCTCAAGCGCAGGGTGTACAAGTCGCGCTTCGCGGTCGATTTCGTCATTAGCTAATTACGTTTTGAGACTTTTGAGTGGTTATAGTGAGAGAATTATGTAAATATGGTTTACTGCACTGTGCGTTTGAACAATTGTCAATTACAGAAAAAACAAAGACATAATATCATATTTTACCTATCCCAAAGCCTTCAGCCGTTTTCGCAACTGCGATTCGCAACCAGTTGCGAATTAAGAATTATTATACGTAGATTGACATTGCGATTTTTTGTTGTATTTGCGTTTTTTTATTCATTATTTTAGCTACCGGTCGCGAATTAAGAAATGCTTTTCTCCCATCGCAACTATATACGTTTGGGAAGTTCTTATTCTTTGTTCACAATGAAGTTGCGGTTCAGGAAAAAGTTCTCTTGATTCGCAACTTGTTGCGAACAAAGAATAATAATTCTTAATTCTCAACTGGTGACGAATCGCTGTTGCGAAAACGGTCTGAGGGATTCCAAAGACTCAATTAGGTAAGTAAAACCTTTTTAACTACCAACATACGTACCTATGTATACTTTTATATGTATCTTTAATGTGTTACATATTTTATAAAACTAGGTAGTGCTAAAAGGTATTGACCGTGTTAGGTATCGATTTTGGCTATTTTTTGTAAGTGCACAGAATGAATCGTTATGTGCCTTTCTCGTAAATGGTGTATTATTATGGTAATAGCTTAAATCGGTACCTAACCATAGTTATTCGACAACATTTTTGCAATTAAGTGACAATTCGACCAAACCGGAATAGAGTATATGCCGGGACTAGCCAATACAATTTTGACGTTTGAATTTGAACTCAAACTAAGTCCGTATTCCTGTTTGGTCAACAAAAAATCATTAGAGTAAGTAAGTTATTTGTAATCAATAAATAGTAAAATACTAATTATTTTTGTGTTTATGTCGGTTTCTCCGCCTTTTTTTTTTTTTTTTTAGGGGGGGAAAATGCGTTACGCATACCACCCGGGCGCAAGGGGTGACCCTAGTGGTTATGTGGGACTCCCGTATGAGCTGATGAGACCCACGGTGTACCCACTAAAAACCCCCCCACTTGCCGCCTCGCCGCCATGTGGCGAGGTTACGGGAACGCTTGCGCACACATCCGCGACCCCGCCGGCGGTAGCCGCCCTTAAGCAGCTCTTCGCGGATGCCCGGAGGCTCTCCACGTGAGGCGCGCCAGATGATTGGACGCGCCTGCCACCTCGATCTCCACCTGTTCAGTAGCGGACCCCCCTGAGTCCGCTACAAGGAGATCATGGGTGCGGAAAATCCAGCACCCGGTGGCGGATCAGGTCTGTGGTTCCGCCACCGACCACGTCTCGGTCGCAGAGGATAGGGAAAGTGGCGCACCGTGATACCGGCATTCCTCTTCCTCTGCGGTCCCACCATCGTCGTTTCCGCGGAACGACCCCGCCAAGTTCGCAGGGGGTAGGGAGAGTGGCGCACCGTTATACCAACACACCTCTCCCCCTGCGATCCTGCCTCGGCCGCAGAAGATAGGGAGAACGGCGAACCGCAATACCGGTACTCCTCTTCTTCTACGGTCCCTCCCCTACGCATCCTAAGTGGGCTAAGCCAAGCCCGCTTGGAGCGCCCTCCTCGGGCCAGCCGGCAGCCCAAACAGGCCGGCCCTGGGTGCCTCTTAGCTTCGCCGTGGGTGACCAGTCCACGGTTACTAAGCCCCCCCGCCCCGACAAGGCGGGCACCGTCGAGGGGGTCGGTTTCTCCGCCTGCGCCAACCCTACCAGATTAGGTATGAATTTTGCGTGATCTTTAGAAGCTTAGTCTCTGTTCCGTTTCTTTACTGCTACACACGATATGATTTACGTAACGAATATGTCTGTGGATATCCCTAACAATATTCTTATTTGTTTATAAGAATATTGTGTATTAATTTTTGTTTTGTAAGCAGTAACGCTGCTAACGAAAATTATAAATTTTAAATCAAAGGAAAAATTGAATAATGTAATGCTCCGAGCCGGATTTGAACCGGCGACCACAGGCATTCATGGCCCGTCGCTACTATTAACCTTAACTTAACTTAACGGTCCTTAACTTTAGAATATTGTGTAGTTGTGATATCGAGTAACCATTATGAATACATGTTTAGTTGATTAATGTAAGTAATTTATATTTTTGACGGCCGTTTAGCCTAGTGGGTAGCACTACACACTGCCTACAAAGCTGGACGTCCCGGGTTTGAGTTCTGGTAAGGGTAAGCCATTTGTGTGTTGAGCACGAATATTTGATCATGAGTCATGGACGTTTTCTATGTATTTATGTACCTATTACGTATTTATCTATATAAGTATATTTATCGTCCCATTGAAGTTGGATCACCCTTAAGTTTTTTTCAAATGGCTATAAACAAATATTTTACACAATTTGTTTGGCTTGACGTTCAATTACATTGCCTCACGGCGGACTTATCGTTGCGTAGCAATCTCGTGTGCGTTTTGGCAAGAGCGGCCGTGCTCATGTACACATGTTGCCGCCAACTGCGACGGCGGCTGACTGACGCTCCTGCCTGACTGACAGCCCCACCACCCGCACACTTCGTACCACCCCGGCTGTCCTTTGTCCCCTGTCGCCCGCGAACCATGAGAGTGTCACGAACGAATTTGCCAAGCTATAGTTTTAAATATTTGGACAGTTCCATCACAGCAGACTTGAGATGTACGAAATACATAAACATCAAACCGTTCAAATCCGGCTCGGAGCATTACATTATTCAATTTTTCCTTTGATTTAAAATTTATAATTTTCGTTAGCAGCGTTACTGCTTACGCAACCTTTATATGGAGCATAGCGTTATATGGTTGTGACGCGTGGACCATGACCCTAAGACATAAAAAATATTTAGAAGCATTGGAAACGCGGTAATGTCATTGAATGGAGAAGCTGGACGGAAAAAATCAGAGGTGAAGTGCTGAGAAGAGTAGAATAGAAAATGAAACTGATAAAAACGATACAGAATAGAAAAGGGAAAATGTTTGGTCACCTTATACAAGATGATGCTTTTATCAATAACATCATAGAAGGCATGGTATAAAGCAAGCGAGAAAGGGGAAGGGAAAAAGAAGGAGAAGTATCAGTAGGAGTAGTAGTAGTAGGAAGGTTGCTGCCTGCGACTCCGTCCGCGTGGATCTCGTTTATATCGAAGCTCTACATAAACTTGCACCCTCCATTTCACCTCCTGAGGGGATGATTTCCGGGATAAAAACTATCATGTTTCCTCCCCGGGACTCAAACTATCTCTATTTAAAAATTAATCCAAATCAGTTCAGCGGTTTAAACGTGAAGAGGTTACAAACAGACATAAAAGACAGATAGACATCAATATGGATCATTTTAGTATGGATACTCGTAATACTCGTAGTATGGATATTCACCATGGTATTAGAATACAAGCCTGCCAGACTATTGAAAAAGAAAACAACGTAGCCAATGGACTTAGCAGACCCTTTTTGATATGAGGATTCACTATGTTAACATCAAATATATCATCATCATCATCAGCCTATACGTCCCACTGCTGGGCACAGGTCTCGGGCCATCGGGTGGCAGTCCCCACGCTGGCCCAGGTGTTGTCAATAAAAGACAAATGAAGGTGCACTTTCAACGCAACCGTTGAGAGTTAGTCTTCTTCTCAGGGTCTCTCAGTATTTTATTATTATTTTTGCCACCGACAACGAAGCTCATATTTACAAATACCTCATAGACTAACATACATATCAATATACATAACGTATAACTAACACAATAACACGCTAAGACGGCGACGCGTGGCGCATGTTCTGGGTGTCAAATAACTGGCCCCGAAATCGCCGGAAAAGTACACCCTTCAGCCAGAGCCAGAACTCCTCCCCCAAGGTCATGCTATACAAATCAACAAAGAACCACCAAAAGTATTGAGTTAGAAGCGTCCAATTGCTACGGTGTCTGCTCTAATGAACTGTTGCGCTTGATGGTGAGCCGTGTTGTGCCTGTATGCCATTTGCCACCATCGTAGTGAGATTAAAAAAAATCTATGTGTAAGTTCCTCGTGGAACTCAGTTTAACTTTTTCTTTATATAATATGAGGTATCTGTTCGTAAACAAACCTTTTATTTCATACGTATGTCTCACTTACGTATTACACAGGAACGAATGAAATGACATACTTTTCCTACTTACTTACTCATAAGATAAATATTGATCGTGAGTCTCGCGATGTTATTGCGTTATTGAGGTAATATGAGCTGCCGTATAATATGCCTAATATTAGACATTCTTTGCTGGCAATAATACATGTAATTGTTGTAGGTGGAAGCATTTATGGTTTCTCTTTAAATTTAGCAAATATTTATAGAAAAAGTAGCTTCCGCCCGCGACTTCGTTGCTTGATTGCTTTGATTCCTATATAGATAAATATGCATACTTTTTTCACGTTTTGGGTGTTAAAATTCTAATTTAGAAACTTTTTTTTCACGTTTTCGGACACACACTTTGAGTAATTTAGAAATAAAATTTCTCTGAGTAAACAAAGAAAAATGTATAAACATTTTATTCCTCTTAAAACTCCAGATAACATTTTATCGTTTCCATTCGAATACTCAATTCGGAGCACTATGCGGCGCGCGCGCGCGGGGATTAGACGCAATGGTAAGGCGCGATTTATAGCGTCGTTGGGGGACATGGCGCGGATATTCGGGACTCTAATATATTCCTGGCAACCTCGGGGTATATCTGACTGAGCTGTGGGCTCGTTCAGCGCGGGCAGCACAAGATACGGACGTTGGAGATACCATGACCAAACTCAAGTAGAGTTGGGCAGGACACCTTGCTAGGCAAGAAAATCTTAAAACATACATTTGTACCAGACTATAATGAATAAATGAATTAATATTATTAAGATATACCGTCAAGTGTAAAAATAAATATGGGTGTATAGAACTTACTCATAAATAATATAATTATATTGTATGTTCCATCACTCTATGAGTAAGTAACAGCAAATTATGGTTTCGTTACATATTTAAGACTTGATTCAATAAACACATATTGTGTATGTACTCACAATAAAATAAGTAAATATAATAGAGTAGTAAATAATAATAGGGGCACCGTTGCATGCATTGGCAGTCAGATTTCTATTGACGTCTGTAATTTTCCTACACGGTGTTTAAATGGCGCTACCTCATACAAATTTGCTCATAACTCTCGCACATTTGCGTGGTACGTCAAGCCACTGGATAGCACCTCTCTCATAGCGCATGCAAACATAATAATCACCCGCCTGAGACCACTGAACCCGTGTGTAAACCTTAACGAACAGTAAACATCAAGATTAGCGGTTAAGTGTAACCAAATACAAATACAAATACAAATTATTTATTCTGCAAATAGGCCACAAGGGCACTTTTACATGTCAAACGGTAGTTTACAATAAAAATAAGATTAATAATTATAATTAGAAGTAAGATTGTCTCCAAATATTTATTTATTTCTTGTTGGAAGGTAATGTGGGTAAAACTAGTGCCTATGCATAATCTTGGGATTAGGTGCTAAACGGACCCGGGGCTCCTTCCGATCCCAATAGCATCCTCAGCTCCTGCTCTGATCCGGCCTCCCGGAATGTGTGTCGCAGTAATTTGTGTCAACCTCAAAGCCGGTAGATGTATGGCCAGAAATGTCGGAATTCACAAATTGGGACGAAAGTCCACAATGTTTATTGATTACTGGTGACATTCTCAATCTCGTGACATGACCACCACGTCACCTTATGTTAAATTGCAACTTAAAGCCGGATTCATACCTGTCTGACGTGATAAGCTCGATTTTCTGATAAGCTCGAACACGACACAACATGAGACAGTCACGTAAGAGCGCGTCAGGTAAGTGTGAATGTACCGAACTAACTTGTTGTAGGAAACCGACACCGTCCTGTCGTGACTTGTCACAACACGACAGCTTCACTTCAATATTAAACGGGAGGTAAGCCAAAATGACTCTTGGCCTCTAACATGAGTTTTTGTTACTAGATTGACCACTTAAATGCATATTTCATCTCGGACAGTTCGCCTTAATAGATTTTATTTTCCCTGAATTGGGTTTTTTTTACTTTTTCCTACATTTGAAGACCCATGATGAAACTACCGTTTGATAATACTATTTATACATAAATTGTATTATAATTCGTCACATGCGTATAACAAAAAAGCAGACAAACCCGAGGGATAAAATATTACCTATGACCATTTTACACACAGGTGTAAGAAATTTTGAAATCGGTCCAGTTGTTCTGGACCTCTCCTCTTTATGATATTAGTTATTATTATTATTATTGTATGTCTTTCCCGCTCACGGGACAATTATGTCCCGGTCCTTTGGGAGGCGTGCGTGGAGCTTGGTACCTACAAAGTACCAACTGAGCCAACACGCAGAGGCCCTTCTGACAATTTAATGAAATGCAAGGAGTAAACCGAGTGGATGCTGTCCATGCCCGCGTCATGGGACGCACACAGAGACAGCACCTGCTACGAGTATAGGGCCTATTGATGGTTAATGGAATCTAAATTAAACGGGTTATTGGGTGAAAAACGGATGATGGACTAATGGCTGGGCTATGGGATGAAACATTGGATGCCTGCCTAATAAAACTGTCTCACTTTTCATCTATGGCAAACGGTGACTCGTCAACTGCTTGATGCATGGGCCCCTATTAATAGCGACATTAAAAAATGCCCTAAGGGCAACACCGGTCAGAGAGCTGGGGGGTAGAGAGGTGGCACTGGCCTTTAAACATATAGCCAACTCGCCACTTAGGCGTCCACATCTACCCTCAAACAACAGCTCTTGCGACTCTACTCTGGACGGCCAGTAAAGGCAAGCCAGCGGCAGGGGGCCTGTCCAAGCATCCACCCGGTCAGCTCAACCTGACCACAGGACACCCCCAGGAGTACTCAGGTACGTAGGGTCGCTACTCCCTAACAGCCCGCCACATCTGGTGGGCGAAGGGGCCCAGTAATCAAGGTTCACCCGCAAATATTTTATTATATTGTATTAGGTAATACATTGTGGTACAAGAGAGGTATTGATAATTACATCTGAGGCGGAAAGAAGCCGAGGATGTAATTATCAAAGCTTACGCGTATCATATGACGTTTTTCAACACGTTTTGCGAGGAAAAAATCATTTTCATATGATGAAAATGTTATATGCCTGCCAAATTATTTTCTTTACATTAAGTAAACCATTAAGATGACATCAGGGTTTTACTCACAATTGCACATCGCCAAGAATTTCCAGTGGCGTCCGTCCATTCTATTTATCACTTTTCTAGTCACCACTTGTCAACTTTTTTGATAATAAACAAACACGCATAAACAAATTTTACAAATATTTGTGAAATAACCTATAATGGCGCACATCAGTTTTTATTTCGTGAAGTTTGCGCAGTGCGGGCACAGAAATCTCTAAACAGCCAATACAAAATAAAATAATATATTCGTTTTAAAATGTTATCTGTTTTAATTCATGTAAAATGTTATCAAAAGTGTATAGTTTTACTAAATTAAACGTTTCTATATCATATACAAAAAGAAATAGTCAATTAATAAACAAAAAGGATTTAATTTGTTTAGTCGAGTAAGAATCCATTTGCCGAGAATTAAAAAAAAGCGTTTTCATGCATATATGTATCTTGCTGCAAGGTGCCAACGTGACTTAATCGGGATATAACCATAACACACGAGTGATGTAATGTTATAAAACACGCGTGTTTAATATCCAGGATTATGAGCCTAAAAGCGACACAATAATACGTTACAAGCAACTGTGTTGAAAATAAATAAATTGATATCCTGTCCAAACCAAACATTGATAATCTTGTGCCTACTTGTACTCTGAATACAAATATTTTCACAATTTCATTTATCAAGTATTACATTATTTCCTGGTATAATACCAGGTAATTTTTGATTATTTTGTTTATTTTCCGCATTCAAAGCCAGAGATAATTAAAGATAATTGCGGTATTCAAATTAAGCCTTTATCTCGACACATCAAGATTACCTGATGGCCGTGGCATAAGGTGGTTCGCTTTCCATTCAAAACGGTATTTGACATTCGTATAGGCTATGGTTTTCCTAAAATATGACGTTCCAAACAAATCTCATATTGTTCTAGTTTATATTTTTTTGCGCAAATGGAAAGCCGATTTATAAAATTTTGTTAAATAAGCTTCTTAAAATATCACGCCGTTAGCCTGCGAATGTCAAATTACGTTCTGGAAAGCGAACCACCTTAAACCAGCGCTATCAAACTGGTCGCGTTCAACTAAAGCCGTGCGTACTGCAAACACCGCGACACCGACACACTTTGGGTCCCGTCGGAAGACCAGCGCCGGCTCTTGAGTCGGCATTATGCTGAGGCGGGACCTTTTCGTGACACTTGCGGATATGTTTTTTCACGCCACTGCTCGGAAATGTGGCAAAAGATGGTCAGAATTCAGGCTTCAAAGCTGCGGCTAGTTGGACATCGCACGAACAGGCCATCTTTGAGTTGAAACTGTCCAACAATGTTTTTGTAGGCCAGTTTGAACAGCGATTCGAACAATCACAGTTCCCCGCTCCCGCCCCCGCCCCCGCCGCCGCCACCGCCGCCGCCGCCGCCCCCGCCCCGCTCGCCCGCGCGGGGCAGCGCGCCGGGCTGCGGCCGCGCTAAAGTGTTTTCATATTATGATCTTTAATTAGGTACTTAATTTTGACTTATAATTATAATTATTTGCGATTTCGTCGCAGTAGGCGTGAAAAGCACTATGTAATGTCTCGGCCAAAAGTGCAATGGATGGACTCGTCTCCTTCGAGGTCCTCACCTGCGGCTCGGACCTCGAACCCACTCGTCTCATCTATTGCCTACTTTCTAGCCTTGACAACAATGTACTATAGATTTAGTTTTATCTTTAAGTACCTTTAATTTTCATCTTATTTCATCCCTATATGTTTTGCTTATGTGTCATGTATAAATGTTTTTCTTCTTCTTCTTCTTCTTAATGAACGATTCACAATATGAAAAGGGTTCTTAATACACTAGCGATCAAAAGTTTCACCCCAAATTAAACAAACGGCAATTGGTTTTTTTAAATTTTTAAATACATTTTGTCTTTATTGTTCTTTGTACTAGCAATTTCCGGCATCCTATCATAAAAATATCAATATCAAGAAATAACGCTTCTTGCGATATCTCGCTCCGTTAACGGTTTTTTTATGGGTTTTTGCAGTTGAGATTTTAAATTTAATAAAGCTCATGACAGGAATATTAAAATGTACAACCTGGCACTAGAGGTATGTCAGGAAAGATGACGGTATTTTACCGACCCGCGCTGGACTTAAAATGGAGGAAACAGTAATAGTGGGGCAGAGAGCTCGAAAAATTGTCGTAGATGTGGACACGCTGGACAAAAGCACCTTTTTATTTTTCAGGCACTTCTTAGGTCCATAGCTTTAGGTTTTTGATAGGAACCAACTCCTCCGTTGGCCATATTTAATTTATGGCGGTTATTTTAATTATAGTTGGTTATTAATATCTCGAGTTCTAAGACACTTCATCACAAACTTGGTGTCTAAATATACATATTGGGGTCAGTTAATTCAACTAGATAAGTATTGTACCGATATAACACTGCAAATGCATGTAAAACTTGAAAAGTTGGAATAAGTTATGTTAAAAAAAACTGTCGTTAACGTTGTTGTATTTTTTACTTGTTATTATAGAGGCTAGTAATACATAATCTGCGAAAATTTCAAGTGTCTACATATTACGGTTCTAGAGATATAGGTACCGATTGTTATGAGCGGGCAATAAAATTACGTGTCATGTAGGAGATCACGTTTACACTGCGCTCCAAAACATGCATAGCTGATACTGTGGGTGCAAAAACTGCCATGCTCAAGTGGGACTGGGCCGGCCTCGTCTGTCGCATGCATCCAAACAGGTGGGCTAGTATGGCTACCAAGTGGGTGCCACATGACGGGCGACGCAGACGGAGCCGACGGACGACCTGGATGTATTCTTCAGCAACTGGGCAGAAGAGGCACCTAGCAGGGACGCCTGGAGATCACGGGGAGAGGCCTTTGCCCTGCAGTGGGATAAACAATAGGCTCATAAAAAAAATGTTAAAGCGGCAATAGAATAACAATTTGAACAGTGTAGCTATTGCTGATACGCAGACAGGATGGATAGTGGAAGCTTAGGAACAGAGTTTCGTTTGATATCCTTTGGGAACTCGACTATAAAAATATTCAGTTTTATTCCTTGACCCTTTGGGTCTTTGTATGTATATTTAGACACTAAGTTGGTGATTCTACGTAATTAAGAAAACAAAAATATTATTAATTATATACGTATTATTCAAAATGACCGCCATAAAATTAAAGATGGCTGTCGGAGGCGTTGGTTCCTATCAAAAACTTAAAGCTATGGATCTAACAAGTACCTGATAAAAATTTGGTGCTTTTGTCCAGTGTGTCCACATTATCACCTAAAACTGTTCTACTATAAGTTTGAACTCAAGCAAAAATCTGCCTTAAGTTCTTTATTTCATAAAATGATAAACACGATCTTAGGGATTATAAGGATGCCATATATAGTCTTCTCTGTGTAATGTAGGTACGTCTCATATTTAGTCAGTAAAAACGAAACTCCTAGAGGTCTGAAAATGAGGCGCACTCTACTATATTAATTTAGTGATGTCTCAGTTGTTTTCATCACACTAGCTAGACAACTAATTCATGTTCCTAACGCCAAATAGGCACATCAATTTATGTTTGTTTCAATTTGTCAATGTTTAATCTTAAACTTACCATTTGACGACAGCTTCTATTAAAAGTTTTCGAGGTTATTTTGAAGGACGATAATAGGTAGTATGGGTTAGTTTAACACCTTCATTGCCTGGAACCGTTCTAGCGGGCGCTTATACCGTAGGCGCTTTTCGCTACTTAGCGCAAAAACCACGGGATCGGCTACAAGCGTAGCGCGTTAAGATTCTTGGCAGTAAATGAACACATTTACTGGCAAGGAGGTTTGTAAAAGACAAATGTAGTAAGTCTCCTGGATTTATTGGCGAGCATAGGCTATAGTAACTATCATACGGGTCGCTTGTTTCCCACATGAAGGTAGATAAGGAAACTTCTCCACCAGTACCAGATTATGACAGATATTACTATGGTATGTGGCTTAGCTTACCCGTTTTGTCCAATTTTTTTCACCACTTTCAATAGAAATGTTTTGTCAATGTGTTTCGCACTTCCGCGCTCACGCACTCAAGGCTGACGTGTCAGAAAGAGTACGCAACTTATTGAAATCTCAAGTAATTTCCTGTTGAGATGTAGTGGCAAACCAAAGAGCAAATTATCAGACCGTTTCTTGAAGATAAACAAGCTCCATTCGATGAAGAACAAGCTTATTCATCCAAATTCAAATTGGGAAACCAAACGAAATTCCCTCTAAGCACATTAAATAAAATATCCGTCCGACAAACAACTTAGTTAATTCCAGAAACAAAGAACGATCAAAGAACAAAGGAAACCACATTCACGTTTCTTATTACATTGCTTAAACACGGCAAAACAACATTGATTGTCCACCGAACACTTGCTGCGCGTACATTCATCGTCAATCTTCCAGAAACGAAACAAAGTTACCTATAAATGTTGCTCAAAATAAGCAGTCAGGAAATCTTCAAAGGGGGGTATTATTAGACTGTGGCAGTTGGTGGCGCTATGTGTGTGTGTATTGAATGATAGTTGCAGTTCCCTCACGACATCAAAGAGGGTCATTTGTTCCGGTGATGTCTTGCTTGGTGGGAGGGGGGGGGGGGGGGGGGGGGGGGGGGGGGAGTTTTGCAGCTGCGAAAAGTGGTGATATTCTTATCCTCTTTACCAAAGTCTCTGTACATTTTGTTGTCTATTGCATTACTTTGTTACGGGTGGCTTAGCAATTAAAATATAGTTTTCGTTTGTAGCTACATTGGCAGTTGGCACCCAATTATTTTGGAGGTAATGTTTGTTTTTGTTTGTTGACTGAATGTATGTAGTATTATAACTTAAAATACTCATATAATTGAGCATATAATGTAAGAACTCCAGAAACATAGGTGTGGAAAGATATTGGTGCATACAACTTCATCATATCAGTCGAAAGACGTCCATTGCTGGACATCATAGGCCTCCCCCAAAGAGTGCTAACTAACTTGCCCATAAATATTTCACATTGCCCTTATGTCAGCGAACTAAGGTTTTGGTGCATATTAATGAGACGAAAAAATCGATAAATTTTTTTTCGCTTGACTGTCCATATCTTTCGGACCTATATAAGATTACCTATGTCAAACTCATCCAGGAATCACGTGGCAAACGATACATGCAAAACCCCCAGAGACCTAATTTCAATAAACGTACCAAAATCATCCCAAAAACCAAGTTTCATCCACATATCGCCAAAGAAAAACTAAACGAGATTAGTCTTTAAACCCTCAAGTTTACGTCGTGTGTGGTGTTAACAAACCGCAAATGTAAGTTGGTTTCTAAAGCCTTACGTCTCTAGAGGCGAAAATTTATTCGATTCTAGGTATGAGTTTACAAAATAATATTCCAATTCATGATCGTTACCGTGAAAGTGGTCGGGGCGTGGGCAGCCGACCTAGGTGCTCCGAAATGACGAGTTACATTCAACTTACTAAGTATTCGCGGTTATCTAGATCACGCCAGAATTTCAGTGTTATTTAAAAAATCACGTAAGACGGGTACTTGATTTATTTACCTTCATTTCTGATGTTTCCGCACGGCTTGCACCGGCTAGTTGTCAACGGAGATATACAACAATAAACTACCCTAGAAAAGTCTATAAAAGTGTAGAAGGTTCTATACCTTCTACACTTTTATAGACTTTTCTAGGGTGCCAGTGTGCCAACCTTGTTAGAAAAGTAAAAATATACGTGCCTGTACGTAACAGTACTAGAAGAACTGCGTACAAGAAAGCACTCTTAAGCTTTTAATCAAATAAAGCATTTGCATTACACATCAACAATATTATCATTCCGTCAATCAGAAATACAATTCTCACGAGTAATCATTTCATCCCCACCACACTCCAAACGTCACAACACCCATACACCCAACAAAGGAATCCCAATCTTAAATCAATATCACAAAGTTCTTATAGACTTTTACTAATCCGACCCTTCTTAGTCCACAATGGCAGATGCTCTTGAAAAATATTTGCGTTCCCTTCAAAACATAGGAGACACGAAAATAAAGTTTTCCGAGTAAATAATACATCAAAGGGCTAAGTGATTGATGGGGTAGGAAGGGGGGGGAGGCCATTAATCTTGCCCGAGCGTTTCGCTTAGATCGAATAGGTGAAGCCAAGGAATCGGAGTGTAATTGCGCCAAAGGCTTTTTATTGGAGCGCTGATTTGGCTTTGTAACATTGTTCGAAAGCTTTGTTGACAGTAAGAGGATACTGATTGAAGGTAAAGTGAACAATGTAATATATGTCCTACCTAAAGGTTGTCAGGGCTTTTAAGCGACAAGACCGTCTGTTGTCATGTTTTCAATTATGTACAATTGATTCGTGAGCAACAAATAATATTTTTATTGAATAAACACAGCAGGTATTCTTCTAAAACAATCTCGTTAACAAGCTTATGCCCTTTCAAATGAAAGCAGACATATATTCCTATTTCTGCATTTTTTAGAATGCCTGAATTGTACCAACTATTTCGTATAATTTGAAGTAGATAATGCTGTTAAAAACAGATCCACTTAAAATGACGAAAATGTACGTAACCGAGGATTTTACAGCTTCTATTTTTTGCTAACTGTGACTGTCGTTGATGGTCGGGTTAATACACTTTTAATAATTTTAAGTGGAACAAACCATACACATATACTAGCGACAGAGAGGGTGATACACGAACGAATGATGGCTTATTTCGGTAGTCACTTTGGTCTAAATCCCGTTCGCGCGTCTTTCTATTTACAACCCTTCGTCTTGTCATATGCCTAAAAACAATATTTATCTAACGATCCCGGCAATTGTATAAAAATAAATAAGAAAAGCTACTCTCTACAAAGGCGATGACAATAATGAAAATATTTATTTGTTCGCGCTTCAATGTGTTTGTTGAAGCGACACGAGTATTATGAACAAAAAAAAAAAAAATCGCGCTATATGGACCACATTAGGTCTGAAATAAACGATTTTTTTTTTTTTTTTTTTTTTTTTATTATAATACGTATTAACCTCTCATTGGATATTATCGTGTAGTCATATTAAACTAATACCGGCGCGCATTTGGTTCAGCACCTTCGCATCGTATTCACATTTCAATATTGTTCTCACTATTTGTATCGAGCGTGCTCGACGCGAGTAGAAGCGAGCGCGTGAAACACATTTTAATATTAATAATACTTAATGATATGTAAAATGTAGGTTATAATGACAGATTTACCCCCTCATTTATTTGATTCCCGCATCGTATTATAACATTGTTTCCCTTATTTTGAAACAATTTAATGATAATTTGAATGTCGTGTTTTTTGGGTCGCGAACGGAAGCAGATTGCAAGCGTCCATACGCTTCGGTGACTACCTATAAAGCGGGCCGCAGGCTTGGTCACCACCGACTTGACCTAAAAAAGTAAACATACTGACGAAAACGATGGAACAAAACCGTTTTATAGTTATTTAAAAAAAAAAAATTAATTATGGCATATGTTTAACGGACCACCAGATATAGTAAAATATAACGCCAAAAAAATACTTATTACTGCCAAAAATACTAAATGATCACCAAAATTTTATCTCCATTTTAATATGAAATAGTAACCCAAATTATAAAATCTTACTACCCTATTAAAGAAAATGCTATCCAAATAAATCATTGGTAATCTAAAAATATTTAAGTGATCACCAAATTTTTATCTCCTATTAATGTGAAATAATAACCCAAATTATAACATCTTACTATCCTATTTAAAAAAACGCTATCCTAATAAATCATTGCTAACCCAAAAATAGTAAGTGATCACCAAAATTGTATCTCCTATTAATATGAAAACATAACCCAAATTATAACATCTTACTATCCTATTAAAGAAAATGATATCGTAATAAATCATTAATAAATTTAAAATAGTAATATAATTGCCTAAATTCGACGGATCCCCGCTTTCGTTTCTAGGACTCAGACCTACGCTTCGCTCTCTACTGATAATCTCCAGCGAGTAGACGCCACCCCGCTGCGCGGGGTGTCTATTTCTGGTCTGAGGGGCACAAGTGAACCCTAACCTAACCGACCTAAGACAAAGTTCGCTCATGACAAGCCATTTTTGTCCGCCCTGATTATTGGCTCCCAATAAACACGGCCGCCATCGCATACGCAGCGCCACCAGTGGCCAAGAAAGAAACTATTTTACAATGTGCCCGGTATAGAGCTAGGAATATCGACAAATGCGTTGCTCTAATCGATCTGCCGTATTGTTTATCAGGCACATCGTGATAAGCCTGGCCAACTTTTAGGCATATCATGAAATGGCGGCGTTTGACGATATGTCTAGGAATTTCGTGATCTGGCGGATTTTACGATCGGCCGACGACATATACACTCTAGGGGTAGGACAGACAAGTCCACGTGGAAGTAGGATGTGCTGATTCGGGTTTTGGTATCACTTGTTTTGGCATCATTATACTTTATTTGGTAATACTCATATATTTTATGGCAATCATAGTGGGTTATTTAGGTAGAAGTATTGTATTAATTTGGTCGCAAAGATTTGGTGATCATTTAGTTAATTTGGTGTTCGAATAAAATTTAATGTGCACTTTTTATTAAAACAGCTAGTACTATTGTAATGGTAGAATTATTATTTTTGGTGTTCAGTATATTTTTTTGGTAAAAGATCTTAGGGTATCAAAGAATTTTTTGGTGGTCATTATATTTGATGCCTTTAATTATGCATAAAGAACTTCTCAGTAAAAAAAATAGGCATAAATGTTTAAAATTGTAAAATTTGCGACAGTATATCTACATTGAGAACCCTAACTTCTATGCTTTTGACAGTCAAAACATTTTACCCATATTTTTAATTTTCCGCTTCATACGCACGTTAAATTACAAAAATGTTTTCAAAAGACTGTCTCTGGCACCATTACTTCACTCCATCATTCGCATCGAATGCCGCCCCTAACTATGCAACGCGTTTTCTCGACATATCATTATTCAAGTGTTTAAAAAAAAGAAAAACAAATAACTATCGGTCCCCTAGCCATGGATGAACCGTAACACCTACATAGGGATCGTACAGAATTTATGGACGGCCCAAATTAAACTTTAGCGCTCAGTCATAAGAGATATAATTCCGCAATGACGAAGATGAAGTTACTTGACAAGGTATCTTGTGTCTCGGTCACAAACATTAGTTAGAAATGTTTAGCAGTCCTAGTGATACGCGGGTATAGACGTTAGTAAATATATGTACATAGTAAGTATATTTATTTTATGACAGGTTAATATTTTTTTATCTGGGAACAATTCTACGAAAATCAACTGTGTGCAAATAATAACATTAAATATGGTTTTCTTTTTATTTAATTATATACGCAAAATTATAACGCAAATAGAAACATTAAATATGGTTTTCTTTTTATTTAATTATGTATGCAAAATTATAAAGCAATATAAAGGTGCGACCACACCGCCGCTTAAAAAACGGTGACGGTACGGAATCCCAGTGACGCGTCGTATGCGTGCCGTTTTTGACGCATGCTCCCCACACCGCTGCTTAAAAAACGGGGTGACGGTACGAAATCGCAGTGACGTGCTTCACGCGAATCTTTTTTGACGCAAACCTTCCAAACCGGTGCTTAAAATACACTGCGTCAAAATCATGCTTCAGATACCTATGGGTATGACATAAGTAGATGATCAACTGCAACAATCACAGCAACATGTGTACGTCATCTGATGAGGAAGAAGCTCTCCTATTAGCATTAGAAGCTGATGAGAATAACAGGTTGGTTATTTTTAAATTATTTAACTTTTTTGCGTTCAGATTATTTGATGTGCTAATCAGTATGTCTTGAATGGTCGGTTTAATGTTTTTTTTTAAAGGTATGTCTAGAATCTGATGATCTCTATGTGAAAAACGAAGTGTTAACGACAATAACCGAGAAACCCCGATTCGCAAATCTTTGTGTAAAAAACGCTGCATTTACAAAACAGTTGCGTCTTTTACGTCACCGGTGTGGTGTCTGCCATAAGATCTCCGTGTAATATTTTTTGCGATATTTACGCAGATCAATTTACGGTGCGTCAGCTATTTTGAGCAGCGGTGTGGGGAGCATGCGTCAAAAACGGTACGGATACAACGCGTCACTGCGATTTCGTACCGTCGCCGTTTTTTGAGCAGCGGTGTGGTCGCTCCTTTATACCTACGATTTTTAATTATTCGCGCAATTCGTGTGTTATCGTGTAATAAAATAAGATTGGTCAACAGTATTTGTCTATAAGTACCATTTTGTAAAAATAGATCTGCACTTTATCTTTTTCGAGTGATAAGTATTGATTCCAATCCCATCTTATTATCATATTGTCACCCTCATAGACAACTTACATACAGATAACATAAATATGTCAAAAACGCCTTCCAGCATGGGTTGTTTAGCCGTCTCTTTCCGACACGCTTGGCTGAAAGTGCTCCATTTCTGTACAAATACAACACATGCAAATCTTCCCATGCTTTTGTCATTCACCAGGGGGCGCCACTGTCTCGCTGTCTCGGCCAGGTCCAGAGGTCGATTTGATATAATGCCTTTGCATTCAAATTTGATATAGATGCGTTATGCGCGGTCTTTTCCATGCGGGCCAATAAGAGCATATTAAATGCCTTCCAGTCCAATCAAATAATCCAAATAAGGGGAAGCAAATAGGAAGACACAGTTAAATCTCGATTATTTCCTTCTTCAAAATTTTACGTATTGTCAGTCTCTTTTTTATATTATATATAGCTTAGTTCAGTTGAATGGTGGACACGCAGTCGAAAGCCTTACCTGGTCTGCCATTTCTTATAAGGACGGAGCGACTCACATATCCAATTATTGATTACATAATTATGTTGTTTTACAAGGTGCTGCAGTTTTTATTATCCTAAACCTACTCGTATGTCTGAACAAGCGCGAAGCAGCTGCACTAATGTTACAATACATTACATGGAAATATCTGTGAGATAATAAGTTTGTAATAGACTTTCGGGATTAACATACTCGTATAGGCTATATTTAATACGTGGCTATGTCTGAATTCCTCGCAATTTGAGTGTGGATCAATAATATTGAATGCGAAATAAACGTGTCCAATTGAGCCCCTGTCACAGCAAATTAGATGCGACGTAATTGCGACGAAAATTGAGAGTTATAATAAATTATGTTTTACACTTTAAAATGAGAAAGAAAAAATATTGTTGCATATATTTGGTTTGTTTTTGTCCGCGATTTTATTATAAAAACGTATAAGATACGTCCCATGGTTTTGTTAGTGGAGTATATTGTGTAAACATGTTTATTAATACATATCACATCATCAGCCTATATACGTCCCACTGCTGGGCACAGGCCTCCTCTCATGTATGAGAGGGATGAGGGGGATTTGTATATATATATGTATATAATTATATATAGTTAAAGTATGTGTATACTATTTATTTACTTATATTTGTACTTGCATGTAGTATATTATATATATATGTATTACATACGACTGTACACGTGTTAGTTTGTCTTTCTGTTCCTGATCTCTACTCAATTGCTCAAAGGTTAACTGGAAGAGATCCTTTACAGGGGTAAGTTCGCCTTTGTACCGATTAAACTTTTTTGTCTGTATTTTTACCTGTGTCTTGTGTAAAATGAAGTATTTACATACATACATATATTTCAAAAACATTTTTTTTATGCTTTGTTTTATGTAGGGACTTTTGGCACTCTTTAATATTTATTAGTGACTAAGTCCACCTCGGTCTATTCCGTACATTGATGAATTTGAATATTGTATAAATAATTAATAAATAAATATTGGGGGACAATCTTACACAAATCGAATTAGCCCTGATTGTATTAAGCTCAATAATGCTTGTGTTATGGGTATACTAGACGACGATATCTATAACAGATATAAAAACATAGAAAACATATGAGTACAAGACTCCGAAACAAAATATTCATGCTCATCACACAAATATATGCCCTTACCGGGATTCGAACCCTGCCTTTCAGCTTCGTAGGCAGTGTCACTACCCAAGTACCCACTAAGCTAACCGGACGTTAAAAGTATTGTTGTCTAGAAGATGTAGCTCTTTAGCGATAACACCTTCTTTGTTTCTACTGAAACTGTGCAGTGCTATATATTTGTATTGATATCTTTCCCCCAAAGACTAATAAGGTTCACTGCCAATTCACCCCAACATTACCCCAACCCAAACAGTTCATAGAAAATTCGCAGATGTTTACTAAACAGTTAATGTAGATCGATCATACAGGGTATCATGATCCGGCGCCCGCGGGCCAAACTTAATTATACGAGGTGATGGAGCGCGCTTTCGTCGTGGGGTCCTGGTTCAGGGCGCCGCGCCGCGTCTCGGGGGTCGCGCGGATATTTATGACGTTTTAATGATGGCTAGTGATATGGCAGCGTTAGGGTGATTATCCACCAGAGCTGTGCGATAGCAGAGCGGTGTGCGAGGAAATAATCCACCAATATGAAGTGATGCGTGATTGATGCATCGCTATGAGACCTAGTTGTTGATATTTGTACTTTCGATATTTTAATCGTTCGGCAGTTGTATAGTACACCATCTAGACGTCGGCTCAACCGACTTGGATGAAATTGGCACGACCATAGTTTATAGCCTGAATTAAAATATAGGATATTTTTTATCCCGGGACCACGCAGATAGTAGCGGGTGGAAGCTTAGTAAGACATGTTTTCGTTTCGGTGCCATGTTAGGTTTAAAATTTACAAACGATAATGTTGATGACCTTAGTCATTCCTATCGGTTCATAATGAAATTATCACATGATATGGGGTCCGCTATATTCGAGGGCGTCGCGTCAGTCGCCTCTGGGGGATGTGAGTGTGTTCCTGTCAGTGGGCTTTGTGTCTAGTGACGTACGACTTTTGTATATCTAATGTCATAAAACTGTTTTTATAAATAAATAAATAAATATCTCTTTTATGGGACTCTTTTATTTCTATAGTCTTATTACTGTCTGTGGCATGGTAGCTCCTAATAAAATGGACCGTCTTTAATCCAGTTTTTGTCCGAAAGCTGACGTCATCGAGATGGTTCTTAGCTAGTGTTAGCAAAATCGGTTCAGCTGTTCAGTTTCGGTTTTGAGACATTGCCGTTGAAATGAAAATATCGCCAGTTTTTCAACTTTTCCACGTTGATTATTCTGTATAAAGTTCTACAGCTATGAATAATTAAATAAAACTTGTTTATCCCTTACTCATAAAAGTAAAAATACCCTTGGTAGAAAGAAAAATGTTTTTTGCCCCTTTCTTACACAGCCTATTATTATATATATGTTAAAAATATTGCTTTGAACACTTACCACCGTTTTACCACATTTATTCATAAAACTTAAAGTGCCTCTGCTAAATAAAATGTGCTTTGTCCCTTTCTTACGAACACAAATATCAATGTGACAGATAAGGACAAACGAATTTTAACGCCATTTTAGTTAAAACTGGCTTGTAGAACGTTTATGAATACGGCCGTTAATATCCAACGCTGTTTTAATTTACCTTGACACCGTTTAATTGTACATTAAAGAAAAAATACAAAGTCCTTTTTTATTTACTGAGTTGGAAATTTGGAATGAGTAGTAATTGGGCTATCATTAAAATTGTATTTTAAGTAAAAGTTTTATCCTCAGGCAAAAAAATAGCTAGACATAGTGATGAAAACTTATTTGAGATCCATCTTTACTCATTGAAGTACTTATGCAGTAACTCAATAGGTACAGATCGAGGTTAGAAATGTTTCATACACACATGTCTGAATGATGTATTTTTATCCGCAGATTACATATGGTGCTGATAGAGCTTGATGATTCACTTGTAATGAGCATTCTAGCTTTTACAAGTAAAAGCTTACAAAATGTATTATTTTGTATCTTACAAGCAATTTAAAATAGTTCATTAAAAGGTTCGGTCGATTTGCGGTAAAACTAGATGTTTGGAATTAGTGTTGCATTCAGAGAATCCTCATGTTCTAATAGCTTGAAGCGAAGCGTTAACAACCATTTTAACACGTACCATTTGAACATTAAGTATTTAAAGTGTTCCTATTGCCTTATTATTAATATTATTGTTGGTTTAATTTAGAATTGGCTTTTGATTGGCTATTATTTATAATTGTTTTTTAAACTTCTATTAAACTCCGACGATCTTTTTGTGAATCCATGCTACTTTAGATTGTATGAAATGACATGTAAATTCTAAATATGAAATAAACTAATCTAATCTATGTACCAGCGCTCACTACTATTTAATAGGAGGGTTTTAGCTTGCGTTCTAGCGAGCGAGCTAGCATTCTAACGAAACGACATTAGCTTCAAACTTTTTACCAAGCCGAGCAATTTTATTATAATTCCGCTGCCGTGCCTCTCCGCCCGCACAGCATTAAGGTACTACAGCGTTCCCTAGATTGATCGTGAAAATGTTCGAAACGATGTTTGGATCTATGCTTGGGTCAGTTCGTTGTTTAAATAGATAAATTAAAAGGTGATGCTCGATGTTCTTTTACATGTGAATGCTCCAGAAGTCTATCAGCACCTTTGGACTCAATACAAACTGGTACCAGGTTTGTTCCTCTAGCCGTTTCAGCTAAACTCGGCCTTGAACACCTCCAATATGGTGATGTTCCCGATCGCACCGAGGACAAACCAGCGGGTCTGCTCACAACATTTCACGGGAATCGGCTGGGAAATTCGACCGAAGAGGAGAATAGCCGGACAGCCGGATATCGGGATTCCGCACATCCAAGAAGAAATATATTTTCCCCAACTTGAAACAGTCAACATCCTAGCGTTATCCCGGTTGTGCCCTAAAGAAGGCCGGGCCGCTTGGTTCACTCGATCAACAATAAATATCATATCAAGAGAGAGCCAAATGTCCCTCGTGATGTTTTTTAATATGAGCCGTTAGTCGAGCTCCAAGCCTCATTCAAATTAAAAGTCAACTCATGAAAATCATGTTCAAGAATTTTCTTTCGTCAAAGTTGATACAACTTTGTTTCTTGAAGTTCTTTCTCATTTTAATTGCGCTTAGTTTCTCTTCGCTACTTAGATTTATTGCATATATACAATGTAAGATTTAAAAAAAATGTTATTATGTGATTATTTTAAATTCCATTGCCGCGGATAAAATTGTCATGGAATATTGTTGTTAGAGGATTGACTTGGGTTAATGTGACGATCCTGTTGTACTGGTCAGAGCCAATATTTATGTGATTCCTAATTGATTTCTGAGTCTTGGATGTCTTCTATGGATAATCTCTTATTTATAAATCCTTTTAAACAAGCCTTATTGAGCTTACGGATGAGACCACAGTCCGTTCGCGTTTAGAAAAAAGTAAGTCATCGCTGGTATTCGGCTTAGCCACACCCCTTCGCCAATTAAATCACTGTTAATTAGAAGGTGTTTACATTGACCAGTTAATGTAAGGTTTGAAAATAGTACTGATAAATCCGGACTAATATTATAAATGGGAAAGTGTATATGTGTGTTTGTTCGTCCGTCTTTCACGGCAAAACGGAGCGACGAATTGACTTGATTTTTAAGTGGAGATAGTTGATGGGATGGAGAGTGACATAGGATAGTCTTATCCCCGAAATCATCGTCTAAGGGGTGAAATAAGGACGTGAGAGTTGGTATGCTGCGATATAAACGAGTTCCACGCGGACGGAGTCGCGGGCAGAAGCTAGGTTTAAAAATGAATATCTCACCTTTAAGTAAAAATAAAAGAAGATCAATTATTTTTATAGCGGACAAAGTGTGATGAGTTACTGTTTTCTAAACGCGAACGAACTATAAGATAGATGTGCGTAAGATTATTCCAAGATATTCATTATTTAATGAAATGACAATGTATAAATAAATGTAACTTGCAGTTCATGCTCATCAACTTCGCAGTTCCAATGTATATTTATTGATCTTTTAAAAACCGTGGAAACGGGTAATATATATCCGATTGCCTTCTGTGGCCTCTGAGGCGGGTTATGTTTTTTGCGCATGTATGAATTGTATGTATAAAATAATAATTCTATTCACACACACATACACACATACATACTTAGATTTTTTAATCTTAGTGAAAAAAGGAATTCTACTTGAAAAATATAGAGCAACTGTTAAAATAAATCCACAAAATGTCTACAAAAAATATTACCAAGAATTCGACACGTTAATGTGATTCCTAATCTGTCGAGTCACTGTATGCATGAGGTGAAACGTACTTCGGCTGCTGACTCGTCCGTTCGGAAACCTCACCGCAGACGGCGCGTATAGTCACAAGTTCACTGGTTGAGGTGTCGACATCAGTTTCCAAACAAACTCCCGCGACATCTGACGGGTCGGTCAGATCGGTGAGAGGAGGACAAATCAAGAAATGATGAATCATTTTTATAATTATTTTATTAAGGAATAGACAGAAATAGTAAACCTAATGAACGACAATGCGTTTGGAACAAAATATGGAAAGTCATGAAGAGCGCAATAGGGATGATGACTAAGATTTTTTTATGATGTCATTCGAACCAGTGTTTGGAGAGGAACAAATGTTTTTATGGGAGTGGGTCGTTCTTCTTTTTAACCGACAATGAATCGTCTTTTTTCTGTTTTTTGCGTTTTTCAACTATTGATAATGATGGTTTTAATGTTTGATTTTAATAAACGTTGCATGTATTTTTTATTAGGACTAATTCATGATTCTTTCTGTGGCGATAATGTTTTTTTCTTTATGATAGTTTTTCAGAAAATACTGTGACAGAGTGGTCGTTTTCTGCGGGGACCACATTTTGGATTACCACTCTGTCACGCGATTCTATGGAAAAACCACCATAATGAAAAAACATTATCGCCACGGAAAGAATCATGAATTAGGTCTAATAAAAAATACATGCAACGTTTATTAAAATCAAACATTAAAACCATCATTATCACTAGTTGAAAAACGCAAAAAACAGAAAAAAGACGATTCATTGTCGGTTAAAAAGAAGAACGACCCGAGTAACTACAATTAAAGAACATAAATACCCAAAAAAATGAGACAAAGATTGACCTCGCTGGCGGCAGCGCAAAACACTCCATACTGAAAGACAGTTAATTATGACGTCACAATAATGTTTGTAAGTACAAAGTACTTGTATCGTTATAAATTTTAAATCAAAGGAAAAAATGAAAAATGTAATGCTCCGAGCCGGATTCGAACGTGGTCGCCACAGGCATTCATGGCCCGTCGCTACTAACCAACTGAGCTATCGGAACAATCCGGTTCGGGCACCAAATCCCTCTCAATCAGTTCCTTCATACAACGCCTTAGGCAACGGCTCGGAGCATTAAATTTTTCCTTTGAATTAAAATTTATAATTTTCGTTAGCATCATTACTGCTTAAAAAACAAAAAATACAAATGTATCGTTGTTTGGAAAATCAGGTAAATTGTTGTTTCGGTCGCGAAATACTGCGTTTAAAAGAACATAGTTGTCATACAATTTTGTTTCTATAAAAGCGTAAAGATTCTATTGGTAACTTTAAATTTACTCTTGAACAATAAAAAAATGCATATTTTTTCTTAACTTGCAAGGTTCATATTTTTATACGATTTTAATTATATTTTATAATTTATACTTTATTATGATAATTTGATGGTTAACTATCCATTTAGCATCACTACGTTATCAATTTGAACATGAGTCGTCATGCCTATTGCCTAAGCAATTATATATGACTATCTAGCTTCTGCCCGCGACTCCGTACGCGTGGAACTCGTTTGTATCGTAGGTGCATACAAACTTTCACCCCTCATTTCACCTCCTTAGGAGATGATTTCGGGGATGAAAAGTATCCTATGACCTTTCTTGGGGTTCAAACTATCTCCTATCGATACCAAATTTCATCTCAGGTTCACAGACAGACACACTTTCGCATTTACAATGTTAGAGTATTGATTCTGCACCACCAACTTCTTAACCCCTCGCATGTGCATGTCACAATTATCTGATCAAAATATGACCATGCGGTTTAAAACCATTGGCTCAACTTGCACTTGCATCAGGCAGTATATCTGTTGCCAAAAACGAAAACTCACGACAGATATTATGAAAACCGAAGCACTATATACCCTTTAGTTCCCACGCCACTTGATATATATATATGCCCAAGTCAAAAGGTTGTCTATTCACGGGTCCCTTAGTGCCATATAATGACTGCCTTAATTAATCTATAGATTAAACGCCCACGCTTATTCCTTAACTTGTAACCCCATAAGCCCCTTATATCAACTCCAGACTAATAGGTTGGAACTATCTAATAGTAATAATGAAGTAATGATCGGAAAATGGAATGCTAGGTAACTATTATATTAGTTCCTTGAGCTCTATATTTTAGGTTACAATTATAAATAATCAGAAAATAACTAAAATTAATCGAAAGTAAACTTATTCTAAATTTAATATATATATACTTACAACAATTACAGAAGTACATAACCATAACACTGGCTACGCATGTTGCAGTGTGATTAATAAAAGTTATAACTTATTTATATATTTATATACCAATATTTCTTCTTGTATAGTACATACAAAGACATGTTACTCTATGTTAGGCATGTGCTGCCATTCACATTACAGCGACTGTGGGATTAAACAAGAGGTTGAGTGAGGCAACTGGCAATCTATATAGGAATCCTACATCTACTACAACAGCACATAGATAGTTTATAAGCTAGATTTTTTCCCCAAAATAATGAGTAATGAAGATGGGTAAGTAATACGAGGTATAACAACTTATCATATAACGGTCATAATATATACGCTCACTGTGTATACGTTTGTTTAGTATAACGTTCATTGCACATAACGAACGAAAGGTATAATGTCAAAATATATAATTTCGTAAAGTATAACGTACTTTAGATATAATATCAATTGATATATCGATTAAAGCGTATAACATTCATAACAGCTAAGGTTTATAATATATATTATTCAATTTATCTAACATCAAACAGTATAATGCTCGTATAGTAGGTATAATCGCCTTCAGTTATTTTAATTCAGTTATTTTAATGTCCTGTAGGTAAGTATTAATTATTATTAAAACAACGTTGTGGGTTGGGGTATAAACGTAATATGATTTAGTGGTCATCTTAGTCGGTTGACACAATTGATTTTTACTGTTGTATGTGTTGTGTATTAAATCATCAATAACGCGTTCAAATGTGAAGTATTCAAAAGTGCAAAAGGAGCAATTAAATTGCACGAGAATGGTTACAGTTTTTGTAAAAACAGACAAGTAAATACGATTGTGTTGCATTGGTCCTACGATTACCGGATCCTCCTATAAGTGAGAGCAGCCACCCTGCCTCATGGCCAGGAGTGACGTTTGAATCATTTTCACATAGAAAAACTGTCGCTAATATCGTTAGTCTCGTTAACATTTCGTATCGCTAAATATTTCGTTTCGTTAAACATTTCGCCTCGCGTCTCTTTAAAATTGTCGTTTAGTTAAGTAATTATAAGTAAACAGAAAAACATTCCTTAGCAGTGTCGAGTCTGTAGCCATCAATATTTTTATTTAATTGCACGAATATTGTAGTATTTAATAGTTACGCCTAGGAACGTAATTAATGCATAGTAATTAGAATTAATCATATTGAATATCGATTCAAATTGTACAAATTGGTGATGCAATTGATTACATGACCGAATTGAGTAGACCTTAGCGTGATTCAAATACTTCTTGAATCGAGTACATTTAAAATTAGTCGGGTAATACTGCACCGCGTGCCATTTCTTATACCAACCTACAAATACTGGCGTTGAATTGGTGACTTTAAAAACAGCGATAAAATATTAAGTTATTGTTGTTTTGTAAAGTGAATAACAAAAAGACATATATACAAATACTTTATATCAATTGCAAGTTCATTACTGAGTAGAACCAAGTAATTCCATAAAACAATAAAATATAAGTTGCATATTTGTCCCTATACAAATATCGTGCATTATTATTGAATAATGTTCACAGATAGTTGTCCACTAAAATTCACATAGTTACTCACCTAGTAGAACCTAATCATCTCATCAATTAGTGAACTAAAATTATTGAATAAAGTAGGTACCTATAGTATTTGACTCGAGGAAGATAGCCCGACTATAAGATTGACTTTCGAATGGTATTTAAGCACGTTAGTTTTAGTAGCTAACAAGTTACCTAGGTATATACAAGCTGTATCGCTTCGTTCATAAATAGATTAGTACTTAAAATATTTTATTCGAAAATATCGAACGGGATCTAAGATTTATAGTTAGATAATTTTGATACCTAATACTTTGTCTACGTATCGCTCTAAAGGAAATAGAACCTTTCCTTGGAATTATTTACTTAACTATCTCGTACATTCTTTAGCGTCGTATGTTCTCGACCTTATTATAAACAAAGTAAGGTCGAAATTCGCTCGATACACTAGATTGCTTGTTCAGTGTTGAGTTGTTTACGTATAAGATATTCGTTGTAACTTAGTCGTGATTGATTGACATATATTTACATTCAAGATGTCGAAGGCACTCGCTCGGCGTAACTTGCAATTAAAACGCGAAATATCGATTAAACGAATTGATGAGTGTTTAGCGGCCGGATTACAAGCCAAGGCGGATTCCTCGCGATTACCTTTGTTTTTGTCTAGGTACAGCAAAATAGATAGTTATTGCACGAGTTTTGAATCCCACCATTTGAAACTCCTTGCTGAAATAACGGAAGTGAGTAAGTTAGACCATGAAGATCTGATTCGACAGGATTTCGATGATAAATATTTTCAAATAATTGAAATCCATTCTTTATTGTCCTCCGGCGCTAGTGCCGAGAGTGGGACAGCGACATCCGACTTGTCCGTAAAATTACCTCGTTTGAACTTGGTACACTTCGAAGGTGATATCAGGTTGAAAGGATTCCCCTTATCAGATAGCAATTATTTGGACGCTTACGCTGCTCTAATCGACCGGTACAACAACAACCGAAAATTAGCCTTTCGTCATTGGGAAGAAATTCAAAGTGCTACTTTAAAATCGAACTCGCCCAGCGAACTACGCCGTTTAGTAGACACTTTCAAGGAAAATATTGCTGTGTTGAAGAATTTGAGATTTCCCGTCAACGACTGGGACTTCCCATTGTTTTATACATTGATCAATAAATTGGATCAAGATACTCGTCGTCGTTTCGAGCTGCAAAACGACAGCAAGGATGTACCTTCGTTCAACTCGTTGTTAGAACACGTGAGTAAGGCCGGGCAAGCTTTGGAACTCGCCGAACTCACAGAGAGCGCCCCCGTGGCTCGCGCCGCCGCGGCAGCCGCGCGCCCCGCGCGCGCTCAGGGGGCCCCGCGCGCCGCGCCCTGGCGGCCCGCGCCTAACAGAGCGCCCGCCGGAGCAGCTTATAAGACGATGATTGCTAGTAACGCTGCTCCTCTTGAGTCGTCCTGCGTACTATGCAAGTCGAACCATGACCTTGCTAAGTGTGTTGATTACCGCAATAAAACGCCTCACGAACGCTTTGCGGTTGTCAAGGAAAATAGACTGTGCGTAAATTGTCTGCGTTCCGGACACATGGTTAGATTTTGCCCTTCGAAATCTCGCTGCTTGAAGTGTAATGTTCCCCATCACACTACTATACATTTCGATAATGTCGATAATCCTGCGCCCGGCGACTACACTCCGACCTCGAGTAGTATCGCCACCGCGTCACTGTCGTCACCCTCGTCGTCCGGTAACTCGAGTCATGCGTCCGAAAAACGGGTAAACATGCTCGTTTCCGATGCAAAGCCCATGAGCCACACCTCACTTCTAGCCACTGCATCCGTAGACGTATTAGACGGCTTTGGGAGCTATCAAAGAATTCGTATCGTTGTTGACAGTGGCAGTCAGTCGAACTTTATCACGAAACGTTGCGCACAACGCCTCGGACTTTCGGTGCGCAAGACAACCGCTTCTATCGAAGGTATTGGTGAAGTGACCGCCTTGGCAACCTCTTGTGCAACATTAAATCTTCGTAACACAAAGGCTGATTTTGAAACGTGTATCGAAGTATTTGTTACGCCCAAAATTTGTAGTGAATTGCCTTCTGTGAAAATTGACACAGACCAGGTTCCTCATTTGAGCATACTGGAACTCGCCGACCCTAGTTTTGCTACACCCGGAGTCATTGACGCCTTGGTGGGAGTGGATGTCTTTTGCCAAATATTTTCGGGTAACCGTCACGATTATGGTCTAGAAGGACCCTCCGTTTTCGAAACCAAGCTCGGATGGATTGTCATGGGAAAGGTCTCGTGCGCATCTTCCCAATTGAAATCTTCGTTGTTCTGTTCGATTGAATCGCTTGATACCCAAATTAGAAAATTCTGGGAAATCGAAAACCTCCCCGACGCCTCCCCGTTAAGTGATGACGAAGTCATGTGCGAGAAAATATTCGCTTCTACCCACGCGCGTGACTCTGACGGGAGGTACATCGTCCGTTTGCCTTTTAGAACCGCCGATCCTCGTTTCGGTGACTCACGTACCCTTGCTGAGCGCCGCCTAGTCTCCCTCGAAAAGAGACTCTCTCGCAACCCTGAGCTCCGTAAAGACTACAACAGTTTTATGCGTGACTACTTGGATGCTGGCCACATGGACCCTGTCGCGCCTGATCCAAGCGGACATGCGTATTACTTAGCACATCACTGCGTGCTCAAACCGAGCAGTACTACCACCAAGCTCAGAGCGGTCTTCGACGCAACTGCTCAGCCTGCTGGAGGCTCCTCGTTGAATGATCAGTTGCTTGTTGGACCTAAGCTGCAATCTGACCTCGTTTCGATACTACTTCGCTTTCGTTTACATGCGGTTGTTTTCACAGCCGACATTCGCCAAATGTATCGACAAATTCTAGTCTCTCTTATCGATCGAGACTTCCAACGTATCTTATTTAGGTTCTGCCTTGATGAGCCGATTCGAGAATTTCGCTTAAATACCGTAACTTACGGAATGGCTTCGTCCAGCTTTCTAGCAATTCGCGCCATAGTTCAATTGGCCATTGATGAGGGTAGTAAATATCCTCGCGCAGCTGACAGCCTCAAAAGGGACATTTATGTCGATGATATAGTGACTGGCGCCGAGTCCATCGAATCGGCCCTCGACCTTCAATCTCAGGTCATCAACATTTTGGGAAAAGGTTGCTTTGAGCTTAGAAAATGGACGAGTAATTGTCCACGGCTGCTCGAGAATCTCAACCCAGAACACTGCCATAATAGCGCACTCTCTTTCGATTCGGAACCGACGTCTTCTATTAAGGTTCTTGGCATGGAGTGGAATCCGTCTGGAGACGTGTTCACGTTCACAGTTAGTGCACTTCATGAAAGGTGTACTAAGAGAAATGTTCTTTCAGAACTGGCTCGAATATTCGACCCTCTTGGATTTTTGACGCCCCTGACACTCGTTCAAGCGTATAATTCAAGAGCTTTGGAGTCTGGGCCTAGACTGGGATGAAATTGCACCTCGCAACATCTGTCAGAGTTGGCTTCGCCATCGTTTGGATCTTGACATACTCTCCTCTCTCGAAGTACCTCGATTCGTTCCTTCGAAAGCATCCTGCAGCGTCCAATTGCACGGCTTCTGCGACGCCTCTGAGGTAGGATACTCTGCCGTTGTTTTCTTTCGTATTCGACAAGTTGATGGCAGTATCACAATTCATTTGATTATGTCTCGCTCAAAGGTTGCTCCTTTAAAAAGGACTTCAATTCCCCGTATGGAGCTTTCTGCCGCCGTATTATTGACCGATCTGGTTAGCCACATCAAAGACATTTACGCAGGAGATATTAAATTTGAGGAGACATACTGTTGGTCGGACTCCACGGTTACGCTTGCTTGGTTGCGTTCACCATCACAACGTTGGAAAACATACGTTAGTAATCGAGTTAGCCACATCCAGGAAAGGATACCTGCGGGGCATTGGCACCATGTTCGGTCCGAATGTAACCCCGCCGATTGCGCCTCTCGTGGAGTGACGGTTCGAGAACTCGTGAATCATCCCCTGTGGTGGACGGGACCTGCCTGGTTGTCCCTGGATAGTAAAATGTGGCCAGTATCGTTGTCATCTAATGAAGAACGTGAGGGCGACTGGTTGGAGGAACAGAGAGTTCCCAAACAGACCTCATAATTTGTTGCCGTCGACCATTTTGATGATTTCTTATCCAGACATTCGAGTCTCAACAAAACTAAGCGAATTGTTGCTTACATTCGTCGTTTCGCACACAACTGTCGTAAACCTGGTGATAAACAAGGCGGCCTGCTTGTTCAATCGGAACTCGATGGTGCCCAAAATATTTTGGTTGGATTAGCTCAAAAAATGGCCTTCTCGAATGAGATTAAGCTCTTACGAGATGGCAAAAAATTAGCTAAACAATTTAGAAAACTCAGTATTTTCATCGATGAATGCGGTTTGCTGAGGGTGGGCGGTAGGCTTATGCACTCTGAACTCGATTATGATTGCAAACACCCTCTACTACTGCCTAGTAAGGGTCGTTTAACCCTCCTTGTTATCGATCAAATACATCACGACAACCAACATCCTGGATTGCGAACGTTACACTTCTTGATTGCACAAAAATTTTGGATCCTCGGTTCTAAGCGCACTATTAGTTCTCGCTTGGCAAAATGCATGAAATGCTTTCGTGCCAATCCAAAACCTTTGGTGCCTCCTATGGCAGATCTTCCAAGGATACGAATTTCGCAGGTAAAACCCTTCTCGTGCATCGGTATTGACTTTGCCGGACCTTTTCCCACTTACATAAAACGTTATCGCGGGGCTAGGCCTTTCAAAACCCACATTTGTATCTTCGTATGTTTTGCAACGAAGGCAGTTCACATCGAACTTGTAATCGGATTGACGAGCGAAGCTTTCCTTGCCGCCCTACGTCGATTCATCGCTCGTCGTGGTCGTTGCCAACTTATTCATTGTGATCGGGGTACTAATTTCGTAGGTGCCTACAACGCATTGTTACCTCTAATGCAAGATGCGGCCTCTAACGAAAATATCGAGTTCTGCTTTAACCCACCAGCATCGCCGCACTTCGGTGGTCTGTGGGAGGCGAACATTAAGTCCTTTAAGACACATCTTTCTCGGATCGTTGGGAATCAAATTCTGACCTACAAAGAGTTTCTCACAGTTGCTGCTCAGATCGAGGCTGTTTTAAATTCGCGCCCGCTCTGTGAGATGAGTTCTGACCCAAATGACATGTCGGTATTGTCTCCCGGTCATTTCCTTACATTAGAACCATTGACGTCGCTTGTAGAAGCTCCTCACAACGATGCAAACATATCCATTTCGAATCGCTGGCAACTAGTACAGAAGCTACATCGCGACTTTTGGAAGCGATGGCATATGGAGTATTTACATACATTAAATCAACGCTCGAAATGGCACTCGAACGCTAATGAACCCAAGATCGGAGCTTTAGTCTTAATTAAAGACGAACAACTCAAACCACTCAATTGGTCGCTCGGTCGAATTCTTACCTTGCATCCCGGTAAGGACGGCATCTCTCGCGTCGCCACAGTCAAAACACAGTCAGGTCTTATGCAAAGACCTCTGGTGAAGCTGTATCCTTTACCTATCGATTGATTAGCTAGTAAAATACGTAGTATTTTGGTGGGCGGAATGTTGGTTCCGGACATAATCACTTAGAGTAGTTATTTTTTAATGCATGTTATTAACATATATCGTAAAAGGGAACGCGTTCATTAGCGACAGTTAGGTAGGGTAGTTTTCTAGTTTTTTTTTTGACATTTTACAAAAGCCAGTTGAGGGTATATCGTTTTGATGGCTGCTCGCAGCTCCACGCGCAAGCCCATTCGTCGCGACAAAAATATCAAAAAATGTGGTGAAATACGTTTAAAACCCTCGCATCAACCAGTGCTTCATCAGCTCGTTCCTGTGGAAGTCTGGACTGTCGGTACCGACTCATCTGTTCGCCGGGCAAGCTGGGGTGAGTTGGTCTTCATTTTCGATTTACTTTCACTGGCATTTCTCGTAGAACTTAGTAGCTTTCGTTTCGCAAAAAAAACGCAATTTCCCTGCTCGAGGGCGATTGTACAAACAAATTCTATTGGATTTGCGAGTTAAGCTGGCGAGAAGACTGCAACTACATTAAACGTTTGTAAGATTGAAATTAAATTTATTTTGATATCAAACACTTACCTAACCGCCAGCGTGTCGACGCCACCCCGCTTCGCGGGGTGTCTATTTCCGCACTAAGGGACACAAGGCAAGCCTAACCTAACCTACAAGTAATACCATTGTTAAGAATATTTGTTGTTTTTTTACTACGAGGGGCTTCGCCCACCGAGCCCCCTTTGTAGGTGGCTCCGCACCCCGTCCCCCCACCCCCTTCCTGGCTGCCCTAACCTAATTTTCTGTATTATAATCCCTATACGAAAATATACTATGCGTTATGATCGTTATACGTTATGTATGTTATACGAAAAGATATTATATGTTATGATCGTTATACGAAATTAAATTAGTCAATTTGAGTGTTATAGAAAAAAACGTTATATTATATGATTATTATGGCATTTGACCGTTATTCCTTATAAAAGTATTGGTATTGTTGTTATAGGTAACGTTCATTATATCTTGTGAACGTTATTAATATGAAATTATATATATTGTTGTTATATCTCGTGGGACGCACCCCAGAAGATAGTATTGAAGCTCGCTAATCAATTCGTAAGTAAAAACAATTGAATAAATAAATCTAAAACGAGTGTGGCTGGAAATTGCGGCCATGAAAAGATCGGGCCAAGTGGCGAGACCTCGAAGGACAAAACTCGCTTTGGGTCGCTGAGACAATATTTAGTTAGTCAAAACTAGTGCCTCTGAGAGATGTAAAAGCTAGTATTTTTTTTCGAAAATTAAATTATAATTATTGATCCTGCTCACAACATTTTACGACTGATAAGATGCTGGACGTAAGATTTTTTTCGCCCCATCTGAAACTGAGAACTTTGATCGCGTCGCTCGCTCGTTCAACTAATACTCGTGCGAACACATTATTAACCGTGCAACTGCACGTAATCTCCAATGCCTACCCCGCCCTGAAATCCTGTACTTTTCCGTGTTAGGGAGGCGAGCAAGCAATCGCAGTAACATTTGCTGTACAAAGATGGTGAGTGCGGGCACTTGGAGTTCAATCTCGCGGCAGCGCGGGACACGCCGCCATGTTTTAGCACTTAAACCACATTTTTTGTATTGAAAAATAACAGGTATAATGTGTCCTCGTTTAAAAAGTTATGCAGTCCACCTTATGTGCATCTAAAGTATCAACGAACGTAAAATTGACATTTCAGAGCCGGTGTTATTGATTATCCCGTTTTTTTGTAAGAGATATTTTTATTTATATATTACAAAATTGATGGTTTCACATCCCATAAAATATGAATATTGGAATTCCCCTTCTCTCAAAAAATATGGTAATGGGAATATCGGCCCTGCTTTATAAACCATTTTGCGTAGCCATACGCAAACGTAGACTCTTAATACTATTAGAAACCATAATAATAGTCTTTATTATTATTTTTTATTATTTTATATAAATGTCCTTTAAGTCATGGAGAAGAAAGCGATATAATTTCTGGTTACCATAATTATAATTAATGTATAATTTCATAAGCAAACAAGGTACTCGTAAACCTACTCGTATATTGCTCCACGAAATCAAAACCAATTAATTCATAATTTCATCAGCCAATTTAATTCGAAACATTTGTATTGGAATATTAATTAATGACTAGTTGATTAGATAGGTAATCGAGGGCCGTAGTCAAACGATCCAATCGTGTCAGCAATCAACGGTCATTGCGTCTAATTATTTAGTCATGTTCAGTTTACCGAATGCGTCAATCATCAGTCAAGGTGTTATGATATCTATGTATGTGATAAGGTTAAGTGTGTTCAATTCAGAGTTACAGACATTTAAATCAAATATTAAAGGGGGGTTGGGGCATTTTGACATTTTGAGTACTATTAATGTTGATTAAGAAAAGTGTGTCCATATTTCTTATCATACGTGAATTTATAAATAAATTATATGATTAAAGTAAAAAAAAATTGTTGCTTCAAGCTGACCTTTCGAAGTTTCGAGGTAACGAATCGTTGAGGGCTATATATTTTTTTTCATTTGTTTTGATTTCGTTATCAGAAGATAAGATGCTGCTTAAGAGGGCGTTCACGTGCTCACTAGCGCCACTGGTAAATAATTGTGATTATTTAAATTTAACGATAGATATTAAAAAAGGAGACCGCTACACACTGTATTTTGTATTTAAGTACCTTGTGAATACATCAAACTAGTTTTTATGTTGCTGGATTTGTCAATCTACGAACTCAAAAGAAAAACGTCTGTTAACTTTGGACGCATAGACAGTGTGGACAGTGTGGACAGAGCGGCCTACAGTGTGTAGAGTGTTATAAGGCCTAACAAGGGAATCACCCTTAATTATTACATTACAATAGTTACAAGTTAAACGATACGACCTTTTGAATAGGCACGAAACCCTTCGTTGTGTGCGGTCCGACAAGCACTTGTCCCGTTATTTTTTATTCTGATGGATAAGTGAAAGGAGTGTTTGAAAACGTTAAGGTGGTTCGATGACCATACAATACGTTTTTCGACATTCGTAGGCTAACGGCATGACATTTCAAGAACATTATGTAATTGAGTTATACTTCGTTTTTAACACGTATACCCTAGTTTTTATATTTGAAGTTGTATTGTGTGCACTTCTGTACATTTAAAGTTACACTCTGTGGAAGAGCGGTGTCTCTTGACACAGGTATCTCCATGCTTAAAAAGAGACACTAACCTGTATTTAGTTAAGTATATTATAAGTTAATGAATAAACAATTTTTCATTAAAATTTTTCATAAATTGGCTTTCCATTTGTGCGAAATTCCCCCTTTCCTAGAATAAACTTGTATAAACTAGAATAATTTGAGGACTTAGTTTGTCACGTGATACTTTGGAAAAACGATTAATAATAATAATCTGCTGGATCAAGGGTCAGATACAGAAGGCGGTACTCCTGGACACTGCGCGGATAGTCAGGAGGTTCCTGTCTCTGACGTTCTGACCACCGGCAGCTTGACTCCGCCTCGCTGCCGGCGGTTGTTTTGTATATATAGTTTTATATTTTACTTTTTATATAATTATTGTAAAAACCTAGCCTAAAACGAAAATGAAATAAAGTCAATAATAATAAATCAGTAATAAGCCTTATCTTATGGATGAGAGGGAACGGGCAGTAGTAGGAGCAGGGAAAACGATTATTCACAAATTATTCTAGTTTAAACAAGTTTATTCTAGGAAATTGGGAATTTCGCTCACATGGAAAGCCAATTTATAAATAAATAAATAAATATAAATAAATATAAGGGGACAATCTTACACACATCGACCTAGTCTCATAGTAAGCTCAGTAAGGCTTGTGGTATGGGTACTAGACGACGATATATATAATACATATAGATACTTAAATACATAGAAAATATACATGACTCAGAAACAAATATTCGTGCTCATCACATAAATGTTTGCCCTTACCGGGATTCGAACCCAGGACCTCTTGCTTCGTAGGCAGGGTCACACAACCACACCAACCTGGCTAAAGCGGTCGTCAAAAAAAAATTGTTACATAAGATTCTTAAAATATCACGCCGTTAGCCTGCGAATGCCAAGAGACGTTTTGTATGGTCGTCGAACCACCTTAATACCCATTTCAGGGCGTTGTGATGAGAGCCCGCCATATGGCAGTCCGTAAAATATTGGCTTTCAAATAAGCAGGGCGAGTCGATAATGACTTTATTTGTTCCCAAATGGATTCTCAAGTTTTTTTAATTAGCAATACAAAAGTGTCACCGTTAACCTTTAACGGGAAATCCGGAAATATCGTTTTTTTTCTGTGTATTTAATCTCAACATTGAGAAGAGCAAATAGTTTTTATTAAATAAAGTATTAAGTTCAACTACTGAAAGTAGAAGAAATTGATATAAAATCCTTATTTTCAGAATATACCCTTCTTAGTGCTAGCTTGATATGCTGTCCTTTTCACCCACGCTCAAATGTTTTAATAAAAAAAAATCTCGTCGAAATTAATGGTTATTTCCGAATATCAAACATTCCGATTTTAAGTCCATCAATCGATTTTTTTTCGATAAAATCGTGAAAATAAACACTTGTTGCTTAAAAGCAATAGTAATTTCAGTTAAAAACTGCCTCATAACGTGTTTTTTTTTCAACAAGTTTCACCAAAAATTCATCACGTTCAAATCATTTCAATTCAATCATGAATTTGTTATTAAACGAGTATATTTTTTTCTGATTCACCAGCTCATTTAAGAGCCAACGGTCGGAAACTGGATTTGCTAGCGTCCATAGGCTAGGGTGACCGCTTACCATCAGGTACGCTGTTAGCTTGGTTATCGCAAACATGGTGTAAAATGGGCTTAATAACGATTGTTTAGGGTAGCGTTAAGGAGAGTAAAGAAAACAATCCTAATGATTTTCATCAGATCTTTTAGTACATTGTTTAACGAGAGTCGTAAGGTCTTCGGCGTCGAGCTTCTGATAGACTCTTATTTGCAATATTCTTAGGCCCGTATCGTTTTTCATCACATTTGCGAGGAAATAAATACAAAACCGTAATAAAAACTGCAACATGTCAGTCGTCCATTTCGTTGAATTTGATGTGAGGCGCGTATGCCAAAGACCCTTCGGTATACAGCCACTATTTGAAAACACTTAAAAACATTTTTCATTGGCACTAAATAACTACATATTAAATCTGTACATAATTCTGTTAAACACTTTTAAGTAGTTTTTTAAGTTTAATTTCATTTAGATATTTATTTATTTATTTATATAAGTACATCCACATCACATATATTACATTGTTGACTTGACTTAATTTTAAAAGGTATTTACTACTGATATATGCGACAATTACGGCGTACATAGCATTGACTAGTTAGGGAGTAGGTACATACATAGCGGTAGCAGACTTAATTATAAATTATTATTGATTGCGATTCTACTTTGTGAAACGAATCGGCTATTATTTATTATTATCATTATTTTACATTTAGTGGTAGTTACAGTATTAAATAACTAATCATCAATCAATAACGAATAATGAATAAATTAACAAATTAATGAAATAAAATACAATAAATTATGTTAAATTAAATTAATTAAAATTTTACACACAGATATTACAAACTAAGTGAAACAGAAGAATTATTTAGGGTACGGCAACACGTTGGACTTAAATTTAGGCAGATTGTCATGGAAAATGTCGAGGCAATGCGTTTTGCTCATGACGGCATTATAGCAAGCGCATATACGCAACAAGGGCGACTGCGAACCAAGGTTTGTTCTTGGGGTCCATATTGGCTGCCATAAAATTCGTGATCCTAATTTTTTTTGTACTAACGTATTGTAGTCATAATCATCGCTAGTCCTAATTATTTTCGTCCTAACTTTTTTGTTCCTAAATTTCTGTCACTATCATTGGAAGTCATAATGATCAGTTGTCCTAAAATTTTTCTTCCTAATTTCATTACTAAAAACTTGCTTGAAGTTATAATTTTGTTAATCATAACATTTTTCTTCATAGGGGACATACATCATAATTTTGTAAGTCCTAATATCATAACTAAGAACATACTTTAACTCCTAATTTTGTTTTTCCTAATGAATAAAAGCTTTCGCTAAGTAAATTGAAAAAAAAATCGGTTCTGGCGCTTAGCCGGCCGCTGCCGCGGCACGCTCGCTTCGCTCGCTCGGCTCGCGCGCGTAGGGTCGCAGTACAACTAACACTCCTCCTCGCTTCGCTCGTCGTCGTACCTACACGGACCTGCCTTAGGCTACGTCCGCACAGACAGGCGGCCAGAGTCTGTAGAGTCGATGTAGAGCGAATATGTAGAGTCAATGTAGGGTCTATGTAGAGTCTATATGTAGAGTCGATGTAGAGTTAATGTAGAGTCAATGTAGAGTCAATATGTAGAGTCGATGTAGAGTCGATATGTAGAGTCTATATGTAGAGTCGATGTAGAGTCAATGTAGAGTCAATATGTAGAGTCGATGTAAAGTCCATATGTAGAGTCCATGTAGAGTCTGTATGTAGAGTCGATATAGAGTCAATGTAGAGTCGATGTGTCAATGTAGAGACGTCTAGCTAGAGTCTTGTGACCTCGTCTTGTACCTAGCGATAAAAAACCACACGTTTATTTACTTCGATAACGCCAAGTAACATTTATGATGAGAAATATTATGAAAAACAAATTTAGGATTAAAAAATATATGACTAGTGTCATTATGAATTGAAATAAAACGGGCAAGTGAGTGTTATGACGAAAAAAATTAGGAAAATAAAAATTAGGACCTGTGAAACTTATGATTACTGTCATTATGACTTCGAATGGTTATGACTTACGATCGTTAGGATCAAGAATTATTAGGACTAACGATTATTATGGCGTAAAATTTTATGACAAACATTTTCGGACTTCCAATAATAGGACTTAAAAAAATAGGTGAAACAAAGCGCCCCCTTGTTCTTGTTATCGGAATTGAAAAGGGTTTTGCTATAGGTCGCCGAGGGTAATTACTTGGCACGGAAAATGAAACTCGTTCGACCAAGTTACTGCATTTCACCTGCCCATTCAACACCTTGTGCAGGAAGCAGAGGTCCAACAACTGGCGACGATTGCGAAGACTGTGCATTTTAGGCAAGGTCGACTGTTGTATGGGTTTCTGTGGGAGAAACCGGGGGTACCAAACGCAAGGCTTCTTGTAAACGCCCTTTGTATACTCTCAATACGTTGTGACTGTATATGATAAAAAGGATTCCAAACGACTGAGGCAGATTCGAGATGGCTACGTACCAATGTGTTATATAGCGTGACTTTAGTTTGCTGATGTTTGAAACCAGTAGAATTTCTTTTAATAAAACCAAGCATCTGGGCAGCTTTTTTTACTATGGCATCTATATGAGCATGGAATTTTAGTTCGCTGTCAAGTAATACACCAAGGATATTTTATAAATACGTCTTCAGACATCGTATTTGATATAAAACCTCTTTGCTTTGTAACTGCCGCATGAGTGACAGATACAATTTAAGAAAATAACCATTACGCCCGTGGGCGTAACACAGGTTAGTGTAGCTCTGTATGTCTGCCCATTATGAAGCCCTTTTCGAGCAAGTGTGATGAAGAAGTAATTTTCGCACCAGCTCCTAGCTTTACTTGCACCAGCAGTCGTTTTACTCGCGCGCGTCCTACTCGAGCGCCTTCCACTCCCCAGTAAAGTTAATTCGACAAACATTGTTGATGCGCAGTTGACGTCAAAAATATGTGCTTTCTGGAAGTGTAGTAAAGTGCAAAAGCTGAAACATGTCGGATCTGTTACGTCGACGTACAATTATCAATCACAGACAGGCAGATAAACCTGTTAAACTTCTAATGAGTATCCCTATTTTGTCGTCGGGGGTTAAAAATATATGCCGATTGCTTAATAACTTCTTATTGTGTTATAAGTGTAGAGTCTGTAAGGTATAATTTGTAAATACGGGTCCTGTTGCCTGAGACAAATAAATAAATAAAATAGTACTTGGTTAAATTAGATTTGTAACCAATTAGTTTAAGCATAGCTGCGTAAGATATAGCAAATTAATTTCAGTTCAAAATATGTGAGGTCAAGTCGCATAATGTCGCATTAATAATCACAACGATAAATATATTTAAATTATTAAGTAGGTACAATTAGTAAGTGAGTGTTCGGTAACTTGTTAAACTGAATATAATTGTCATTTGACGCCGATGCTGAGATTGTCTTGTTTTCTCGCAGAGATAGTCTCTTCCCATAAAGAGAGGTGGGGAAGACATAAACATTGCTCGAGTTCAAATATAAGTGTTTTAACGACTGTAAGCGAGCAAACACCGACTCCAAGTTTTCCGTAATCGAGATTCGTTCGAAAAGCGTCTCTAAAGTCACCATAGCAATCAGATGATCATGAACTTCCACAACAAACACAGCTTCTTAGCCCCTTCACTGCCGGAACCGCGAAGAGCGCCGGGTTATTAAATCTTATTTTGTAGGTTTTTTGTCAGTGTTTAATTAGATTCATTCAGTTAAATTCGGTACGAATTTTGCTTTGGTAAGTTCAAAACAGCTCTTCGTGATGACGTTGCTACTTTTCACAACCTTTGCATCGTTAATGAAGGCTATTCAAGTTACATTGCGTGAAGAACAAATAAATAAATTCCGTCAAAAAAAGAACGGGTTGCACTCCGTTATACTCATATAATGGTTAGGGAATCATTTTGCAGGAATTGCTTTAATTATCAGTATTTAAAAAAGCCCTAGCCAAGTAGGTAGTGCTGCCTTCGAAGCTGACGGTCGTGGGTTCAAATTCCGGTAATGGCAAATATTTGTGTGATAAGCATGAGTCTTGTATGTTTTCTATGTATTTATTTATTTTTTGTTGTTATGTAATATTGAGCTATATAGTTTGATCTGCGTAAGATTGTCCCCTCATATTTATTAATGACTTTTCATGCTCATATACTATTTCATCAAGTACCTATCTAAAGACCATACATTAAATAATATATATTTGGTTTTTCATATTAGTTCCATTATTATACTAATGTTAGCCATGCAAGTCGATTGACAAAATTTGCGTGGTGTCATCGACATGTTTCAGAATTCACATCGTTTATGGTTTTCCCTCATACATCAGCTTAATAAGTATCTGGCCAGTACAAGCAAGAGAACTAGCAAACATTACTCGGGGAGCACTGCAGTTTGCACAACTCACAGCATACGTTACACAATGCACTCAACACTCCACGGTACACAACGCGGTAGTGAAGGACTAACAATTTACAAATAGGCACTAAATGAGCCTAAGTGAAGCCCATAAGGTTTGTTAGAATGTGTGTTTATCTTTGTTAGTTCATAATTATTTGCAATATCATTTCATAATGTTTATACACGTCAAAATCGCGGTCCAGAATTTAACCTCTGCCGCGAATTACATGTGAGCCGAGTTCAGTTCAATCAATCAATCATTTATTTCTTAGAATATGGTACAATGTTAGTTAGTAGAAGGTGTTAGGTCAGCATATTCTGCCGTCATGCATCGGCGTAGAAATAATATACAATACAATTATTATTATTTTTAATTCTGTAACAAAACAATAACATTTATCAAGCAACCATATGAACACTTTCTTCTGGAATTGGCATGTAGGCAAGATTTTAAAGTCATCTGGCAGTCTATGAAATAATTTTACAGCCATAAAATGTGCGTTCGAGTTGGCAACTCCGAGCTTTTGTATAGGTTGAAAAAGCTGTAGTGGATTCCTGCTAGGTCTTTGTTTATTAACTACTTTATCATGAAGTGGAAAGAGTTGTGGATTTTTTTAACAAACTTTACCTGTTCCAATATGTCCTGACAGGGAAGTGGCAAGATTTTAAGTTCCTTAAATATTGGTTTACAATGGGCGAGATATTCACTTCTATGTATAGCTCTGACGCACTCTTTTTGGGCAACAAATGCCCTTTGAATATCTGTACTGTTGCCCCAAACGATAAGGCCATAACGTAAAATTGAAGCTACATAACCATAATACGCAGACAGCGCAGCCTCTTTCTATATTATGGATCTAAGCCGTCACAATGCAAAAACGAATCTGTTTAACCTAGAGCATATCCCTTCAACGTGTGCTTTCCAGTTCAAATGTTCGTCCACGGTAATACCAAGAAAGATTGTTCAATTAACGTGTTCAACACATGAATTATTGCTTTGAACTTTTATGCTAACCGTCGGCAAATTGCGTGTTCTGAACTTAATAATATTGGTCGTAGTTAAATTTAATTTAAGGCAATTGTCTTCCAACCATGTAATAGTGTTTTGCAGTTCAGTAACAGCTTCATTTTCTAAGTCATGGATATTGCTAGATTTTATTATTAAGTTAGCGTCATCTGCAAATAGAATGCATGCATGTTTAAGTACGTCTGGCAAGTCATTAATAATTATGTCAAAAATAACAAAGGGCCGAGGACGCTGCCTTGTGGAACACCGCAATCATTCGTTTTCGATACAGATTTGTACAAAACTTTCTTATGATTAACTATTTCTGTCTACTGTTTTCTCTCAGATAGGATCAGGTAGCTTTTGAGCCGATTAGCTTTTCCCCAAATCAATTACTTTAACCCTTAATAAGACAGAGCATAAGTTTTTTGGAAATGAACGTTTGAGTTCGGTTTATGGGTAAGTTGGGCATCTTGATCCAGAAAAAAATACGTTAAAAGTGGAGGGGATAAGTGGATGGGGGTGATTTCTGGTGGGAAATTATTTCCCCTTGTTCAATGATCGTATTGAAAAAATCGGTTGGACCGTGGAGGTAATCTTTATTATTTTATTTATTTTAAGACTTTTTTATGTGTATTCTTTGTTTCTTGTTATATTCTGGTTGTGTACAAAACTCAAATAAATAATATTAAAGACTATTTATTATATAGAAACGGGCTTCAATACTTATTGTGTTGTATATCTTACTATATATATTTATGAGAAGTTTGCGGCTTGATTTTTTAAAGTTCGTGAGTGAACAACGGGAATTATTTTCCCACTTGGGCCCTCCAACTTCAAAGGTCATTTTAGTCGGACAAAACAATGGTTTCAAACAGTAATTGTTATGCTAAATAACAAAAATAAAGTTAATTATAGATAACTGCCAACAAAACCCTCGCACCTGTTTTTTTTTGATACGGACACTCATCGGCGAAAAACACTGTTTATTACGTTTTTTGACATCTTATGACTTTGACATTGACGTGTGTTGACAGATGAAGTTTGAGTGAAAGGTGTTGCCTGTGTAATAAGTGAAATACTTACTAGAAGTGTTAAACTGTATGGTGGGTTTCATGAAGTGTTGCCGTATAAAAAATATCTACAATTTTATACCAACAGACGAAGTGGGAAATAATATCCCCTTGTACTAATAAGGGTTAAAACCGGGTGCAGAAGCGAAAAAGGCAAACAAACTGAAACGTAATAAATATATATGTCTAGAGGACTCGATAAAGAGTACTCTGTCGGTCCGTGGGGTCCCAGTGCTTGCGGAAGTCGCGAAGCGTCTGGATGATGTAACTGGTGATCGAAGAGCTGGCGAGTTTCTCGCTCAAAGCATCAGCGTTGCAATCCAGCGAGGAAATGCCGCCACCATCCGCGGTTCAATGCTAAGAGAGCCTTTCTTAGGTTTAACCTAGTTTAAATTGGTTTTTATTTGTTATATTGTATTAACTTTAGAAAATAAAATGTAGTGTTATGTTATGGTGTCGGGGATATTATCACGACGTTTGAATGAGCTCGCGATATGACATATAGCTCATGACATATCCTTATGTCTACACTAAAAATTTTAAATAGGTGATTTATCACTGACGTCTCCACTATGTTACAGAATTAGCGACATATTCACCATGTCACGAACCGTCATTAAGACGTTTGAAATACAGTCCTTGTTAGCTGTACATAATTATTTAACTAGTGGCTCTGTGAGCTGTAGAACTCGCGAGGCGGGGACATAAAAAAAAGGATTTCGAAAAAAGTGGCTCGACAAAACAAAAACGAACCTGGTCACAAAAATTCACGATATATTTTTTAGCAAATGCGACCTGTATAATGAGAAATGAGAGGATAACAGCAGCAAAGCAAGACATCCGGACATTTGGGCATACAAACGATTTGCGGCCCAAGCTGAAGCATATAACTTCTTTCGTTTCGCTGGTTTGTTCGATAAATAGCAAATCAATAGTAGTGCAGAATATCAAGGGCGCAAACGAAATATAATTATGTCATCTACATATTTGATTGTGGTTGTTATATGACGTATAATTGTGTATCAGAAGTCGTACAACTTTTTAAGTCTTCATTCAAGTTGAATGTATACTAGCAAATATTTATGAGCTTGTGGTAATAAGTGGAATGCATTTCTACCTCGTATAAATTGTTTGATTCCCAAGAGATTTTACGAAACATGTTCATTGAATTTTACTAACATATTCTAGGACGTCTTGGTTTGATATTAAGTTTGAATTAATATTTGAACTCCAGAAAGTTAATTAATCACAGCTTGTTAGTGAAATACAGAAAAAACATTTTAATTAAAAGATACAAGTAACAGTTTAACAAAACTTAGCAAATTAAAAATAAATCAAGTTCTAAGTTTATGTCGCGTTGAAGGTTGTATAAAAAGGGATCTTTAAAAAAGCATCCCGTAATTAGGATCACCGTCATCGAAAAATCGATTAGTAGGATTACTTAATATGTATATCCAAATACTTACTTATAAGTCTGGAATACTTTACTTATACGCCTTACCATTTCTCAATCTCTTTTTTTCTGATTTCTATTTGTACAGTTGTTTCACCTGTGTTATTGTTGTTGTTATTATTATTGGCATTCTTTCATATTTTTATTGCAGTGTGTCCGTTGCCCGCCGTGGTTTCAACGGAAGACCAGCGTTGGTAATTTTTTTTTATGTTTTAGGAGGCAAACGAGCAGACGTATCACCTGATGGTAAGCGATTACTGCCGCCGATGGACACCTGCAACACCAGAGGTGTTGTGAGTGCGTTGCCGGCCTTTAAGGATGGAGCTCTGGAATTTCCAGCACCATGCTTGTAGTCGGGACCATTTTGTGACGTGTTATATTTAATTCATGTTATAGTCTTACGTAATCTACTGCCACATCTGACGTTCCAGCCCAGAGGGAAAACCAGACTTTATTGGGACTAGATCAGTTTCCTCAAGATGTTTTCCGTCGCTGAAAAGCCACTGTTAAAATAAGGAATGATTTTTCTTACATATTTAAGTTCGAACCTGCTACCTCCAAAACTGTTGCGTGCCTTACCGCTTGGATTCATTGGTTACTCACTCAAATCCAAGTAACATCTTCAATGGTCATAATTCAAGCTTCAACATAGTAATATCTGGATTAATATAAAACTTACTGATATAAGAAACGTATATATAATATCCAAGAACCATCTCGACAGACTAGACTTTTGGTTACAAAACGCCACACTCAAATCGGTTCTTTATTTTTGGGCGATGCCACAGAGACAGTTAAATGTTAACCCATTCACGAGAGGTACCTCACTTAAGTCGTAGTTAAGCCTTATGTCGCGACTTCTATAGACGTTGTGTACGTGTACGGGACTTATATCCCTAGTTTGCGTCAGGGGTCAAAGATGTTTTAGAACGAGCAAACGAAGCGAACGAATTTCTATGCTTCAGCTATTCTCCTGCTTCATTTATTACATAGTTATTATTTGGGACTCACTTTTTTGAAATTAATAAAAAAAAACAGTTTCCCAATTTCTACATGTAATAGTCTCTGACCTACCTGTTTTAATCTCTTACGATCCCAATGACATGTTTATCTGTTTTGCGTGCTTGCTTCCACGCTCATTAAACCAAAAGTTGCCAGAATCAAAACAAGTCAACGAAAACTATATTGCTATGTAATAAAGCTGAACCAAATTGAGGCCCTGCCAATATTACACTTACTATTTTAGGCTTTATTTCATCTCCCGCGTACGATATGAGCTGATTCTGTTTATTGTTGCTCTGATTATGTAAATATGCTGATAAATACATCATTTACTCTGCAGTTTGCGTGTCTGGCCTGATAATGTTTTTTGAAATATTATTAATATTTTACGGCAAAATGTACGCATGAATAAGGGTGTTAATCTTCTATAAGTTTGATATGTTAATTTTCAATATTTCTTTCTGTTTTTAATTTTTTACTGATCTTCTCTTCGTTTTGGTTATTTTTCCATGTGTTTGTATTGTGCTTTATTCAGGTTTTATTTGATTCACTTTATTGGAATACCTTTGTAAAGAAACCGGTAACATCCGAACAGACAGAGTCACTATGTCATTTTAGACCAAGAAATAAAGCGTAACCTAGACATAATTCGATAACTCGTTGTTTTTATTATTTTATTGGATATTATTATTAAGTACCAAATATAAATTAGATATATTATGTAAAAAATCCGCGGTCGTAACTGTATTTAAAAAAAAAACATGAATATCGTACACTTCCTAACTTTGTCCTAAAAGGAAAATAGGTAACCAAATACCTTGTTAGTATAATTTTGTGATGCATTCGAATGCGATAACTTAATAGCAAAATTAAACTGAAACAAAATTTGCATCTACGTTATTTTTCATAGTTTTCATCTGACCTCAATATCTAGATAAGCCCAAATAATAACCGTGATTTTTGTATCTGTTTAGGCTATATTGCGTCTTTTTAGATATTTAAGTCTAAAATTAAACATTAAAATTAACGGTTTCAATAATACTATATTTCTCAGTAGTTAAAAATCGTAACCGTGAAATTTTTGTTTAATGATAGCTTTTTGTGTACTATAATCATGTTTTCATCAAAATTAAACATGTTAATGGCACGCTTAACAAATTGAAAATACACGCTAATATAATCGCTCCAGAATTTAAAAAAAATGTGTCCCCCCCCCCTCTAACTTTTGAACCATAAGTTTTCAAAATATGAAAAAAATCTCGAATGTAGAAATTTATAAAAACTTTCTAGGAAAATTATTTTGAAATTGATAGGTTGCCGAGATGAATAGGTACTAGAATCGCTCGCGAGCCACGACTCGCGACAGCACGGTCGGGAGTTGAGGCACAAAGAAATGACGACCTTATGGTGCAAGAAATAACGTTCATATTGAAACGTAAGTAAGAAAAAATATCAATTTATTAGTTTAACGTGGTTTTTTTTTGCTTAAGTTGTTTCTTATAGTACTAATAATATATTAATGGCATAAACTAAACACTTTTGAAGTAGTTATGTATTTTGGTTTTCCAAAAATGACCAATATTTGAGATTTTGCATATACGCAAAGAGAATCAGTTTAATTTTTGATAATTTATCAACATACATTATATTCTATTCAGAATAAGTTGTTGAATTACAGTTATCTATTATTTCTGGTAAGATTTGCCAGAAAATGTGTCACTTACTGAACCTTCTTTATTAATGATAGTCCCAATTGATGAATTAGTTTAATTTAGTGTTCTTTAACTGGAATGCAAGCGTCATATCATAATACAGGTACCTTTACAAAGTTATTTATTATGATGTACTTATAAAATCAAAATATGTTTAAAATCTAGTATTTCGTTTTTTTTATAATGACGCGCAGCCTTAAAATGTTTAATTCGTTTTATTTTAACTGTAACTAACCATACTTTATAACATAGAAAAAGAAAATTACAGTTATCGAATTATGTCTAGGTTACGCTTTATTTCTTGGTCTATTTATGATATTATAGTGTACATACGTTAAATGTCCCAGTGCCCGACACTGGCCAAATACGTGGCACTTTCAATCATATGTTAAAACAATTGAGGTGTCAACTGTTGAGCAATATATAATATGCCGAGAATTGAGGCATTTACTTTATGCGTAGTACCTATAGATGTGTGTGTCTACTGATTATGGATAATATTAGCAGCTTTAAATAAGTTCAGTAAGTGCCTTATAGTCCACCAAGCCTAATCAAAATCAACCTTGAATTTTAGTTTCATGGCTGTCGACGTTTTACCTTTATTGTACAAAAGCGTTTGAAAAATGATAGCAAAATTGGATGGAAAGCACAGTTATGTATCATGTTCACCATATTCCTTTGACAAAAAGGGGCATAAATGCCTGAAAGCGTGTGGAGCAGTCTTTTTTATCGCCGTAACTTGAAAACAATTGTATACAACTTCCAATTGGATTGTCCCGATGTGAACGAGTTGCTGGACATTTTATTTTAATATGAGTATGGCCGTTGCTATTTTGAATGCGTTTTTCATGCACCTATAAAAACGAATAAAGGTCACAGATTGATGTTAGGAATTAACCAGATAATTTGTATTTGGAGCAGTCCAATAAAGAGAATCCTTCCACCTTACAGAAGACTGCAGATCCTTAGGAATGTGTTATTGTACTCTTGGTGGTAAGTCAGTATATCGTCGTGTAGTACTCATAACACAAGCCTTATTGAGCTTGCTGTGGGTACCATTTATCCATAATTTATTTAAGGAAAGTGGCCAGAGCTCCCGAGGTTAAAACGTCTTGAAAAACATGCATTTTCTGATTCATTAGGAGTTTCAAGCGTTTATGAGCTATCCGCTGGCCGCAAGCAGCAAACTTGTTTTCCACCATCGTCCATTTCTACAAGGCTATTCTAATCAGGCGGTACATTTTCCATATCGATTCGTACCTGTTCAGCAATAAAATAGGTTCACGCGTTTTATTTCACGCCACGATCTAACGTCAGAACAATAAGCCAGCGAAACATATTGAAAAGTGAAATAGATCCAATCAACCAAAAAAAAGCTCTAATTGAAACTGCCAATCTTTAAGTCAGACAATATTTGTGCTAAACTTATTTAATACATTATTCTCAAAGTCATTAATATCTAAATTGGACATGTCCATCCTAAACATATCAGTTCAAAGATAGTAACTAATCTGAAATTAGTTTATAATTCGCGGGCCATCTCTCGGTTCACAATGGGCCCAATTTAAAGTTCTGAGTTCATCAACGGGCATACGTCCGGGGAGGTGCGGGACGCGAACAGGGGGCTTGTTTGGAATCCGACAGCTAACTTTAGAACTTGCTCGATTTTACAAGCATTCTGTGAACTTGCTATGTTCTTATGAAAGTCTATGGGCTACGGTATCAGCTAACCATCAAGCGGGTGGTACCTATGCCTGGTTATATGTACTAAAAAGCGGCCAAGTGCGTGTCGGACCACGCACAACGAAGGGTTCCGTGCCTATTAAAAAGGTCGTATCGTTACTTAAAATTTTATGGCACTTACGTCCTCTTTCTTAAGGAAGTCAAGTTTTTTAGAAATATCTCGAAAACCTTTGAACAATTTTCGCTGAAAGAATTTAATAAGCCATGTCCATGATTTTTTTCACATTTTTAAAATTCACGGTTCAAAAATTAGAGGGGGGGGCACAATTTTAGTGACTTTCGGGGCGACTATCTCCGACTCTATTCACTAAATCAAAAAAATTGCTCAGAAACCTATCGATTGATGTGCCACACGTGGGCTTGCAATGAAAAGATTTTTTTTTACTTTCAGTTTTATGTATGGAGTGCACTCCTAAAAAATGTTTTTTAGTAATTTAATTACCAAAGTACACCTATCCTCAAAATTTTATACAAATATACTTTATAGTTTTCGAGTAAAATGCCTCATACGGACGGACAGACAGACAGACAGACAGACAGACAGACAGACAGACATCGAATCGATAAGGGTTCCTTTTTTTGCCATTTGGCTACGGAACCCTAAAAATGATTTGACTTCCGCAAGTTGCATCATAGTAATCCGTTGAAAAGGCGACTTCACCATCCAAGTTATAAGATTCAAATACTATTGACAGTTAGTTTAGTTGTTAAAAGATCACCTGAGATGATTTCAACCATAAAAAAGTTGGTAATTTTAAAAGTTGATAAGCGTTGGATTTGTTAATTCAATTATGTCAATAATTTTTACAACTTGCTAGCCGACATCGGATTATAGACCAAAAATCTTAAATTTTTCATAACTTACTAATAAAGGTCATCCAATACAAGCCTATAATCTCAAGAAATATTATTTTACTACTTATTTCCCGCGATTTTGTCCGCCTGAACTCCTGTATAAACTTCCATCCCCGATTTCATCCCTTTTAGGGGATTAATTTTTAATGTAGGTTATAAACGATTATTTCGAGTATAAATGCATTAAAATAAGAAATACATTTGAGCCTTTTTGTTGTAATTAAGTAACAAAAACCTAGAAACCCACACTTTCTAATTTAATACATTAGCTAGATTGAAAGTACCTACTATTTTTTCATACTGGCCAACGCTTAATTTCAGGTAGAAAACTTGAAGGGAAAAACTACTTAGAAAATTGCCATGGAAACATTATATATTCACCTTAAGTATGGTTTGATATTGACTCAGAACCCCAGGAAGAAGGTGCATACAAATACGAACTTACCCCACCTAATACAATGTATTATTCCCTACATTATACGTGCGACAATTATCCATTGTACTTCACAGAACAGGTTCCTGTACTGCAAGTAAGTCCACATTGTTCACCCTTCAATATTTAATGCCCACTGCCAATTAAAATTTCCTCACATGGAACCACAAAAGCTTTGTAAGGGTAATTTCCATTGTCATGAGCGGGAAAAACATACAATGGCTTGAACGGTGGTGTTGAAGTCTTATAGTTTACTTTACTTAGTTAATATCGGAAGGTAGCTGGCAGTTATTTGAACGGGGTATAATAATGAATAGTCACCGAAGTGAAGATGGGTTTTCAAGAATTTGATACCTTCACTCAAGTTAAGGGTCGCCAGGGCGCTCGACCCTTAATTTGGTTCTCATTTATATACCTACTCAGTGAGATCCACTAAGGTCGGAAACTAGGTTTTGTGTCTAGAAATAAAAAAGAGCGAGTAGAACGGTTTTCACACAAAGTCTCAATTCGCTTAATATTTTTTCTATAATTTTCTGTTATATAATTATACCATCTGAAACTAATTGCTATAACTAGTTACTAGTCCGACATATACATGGCGGATGCCATTGTGCATAAATACTTTCATGTTATTCTAGTATACCGTTTTAAAATGAGAACTAAACTACGTTTGTATGGAGAGTCGCGTTGAGTCGAGCGTGCGGGGACTCTTAACACATTTCCTGTAAATGGTAACTCTAATGCTAACGCCCCAATGTTTGACATCATTACTGTCATAATTGTCACGTAATTGCTACGGGGTAAATTGAAGGCGCTAATAATTGGGTAATGGGCCGGTGTTAACTGCGGCGTTTACCTTTGTTGACGAAATATCATTTGCAATATTATAGGGGTGTAGACACTTAATAAAATAATTAATAATGATTTATTTTCTTGTAAAAGGATTAAGAATGTAGTCAAATAGAGAAAAATATAACGCAAGTAATTACAAAGTTATGTTTCCAAACTTTTAAGAGAAGGTAATCGTCGCCTGTACATTAATATGAATTAACGTAACCGCCAAAATGGCGAAATTGAGTTATATAATACAATTGTCATAAATTTACGAGTACTGTGATGCTCAAGAATTGCCGTGACGTCACGATTTGCGTTTTCTCTCTCTAACAAGCAACATTGAAATAGCTTCGTAATTTTTTGCGAGATTTGGATGAGAATTGCGTCGTCATTAGGCATATTTTTTTGCCTTATTTCTTTTCAATTACCTATTAACATATATTTTGAGGCTACACCCCTATTTCTCGAAGTACTTTGTGCATCTCATCGATGAAAAATTCAATTCATGAATTAAAGTAAGTACCATTATCTACTTGTGTACCTTTTTTATGTTTGCCATTGTTTACAAAATAAACGTACCTAATTCTTTGGGAGTTCTTGTTCAGGATGGAGTGTTTTTGCGGAAATGTCGCGAAATATATTGTGTGTGCGTGGAATGTATTTTAGACGTTGCTGAAATTATTTCGTATGTCCGGATGCCCAGAGGTCCGGCTGTTTTCTCTGGAAGTCGCATGTCACAACCGAGTCTCAAGAAATTTTGTGTGCAGGTTTAATACAAGTTTAAATATTTTTTGGTAAATCTGTATTATAAATTAAAAAAAAAACAGTTTCGCAAGTCTTACAGCTCACAGAGTCACTAGTATTTAGTTTTACTGGTAATTTCTCCACTATTCAAAGGTTGTCTTGCTCTTCAGCGATTAGATCGCCTGTTGTTTTACCTCTACAGTCTTGTATCGCAGTATTTTACCCCTACAGCCTCCCTGTATCGCAGTGTTTTCTGTTGTATCTGTGTTGTTGTGTTGTGCTGCATCATCATCCTCCTAGCGTTATTCGCGGTTGTGCCCTAAACCAGCCTGGGATCCGCATTGACACCTTATCCTGAGATGTGGCATAGGCACTAGTTTCACGAAAGCGACTGCCATCTGCCCTTCCAATCCAGAGAGAAAACTAGACCTCATTGGGATCAGACAGATTCCCTCACAATGTTTTCCTTCACCGAAAAGCATATAGGTATTGTACTAAATGTTACTTTTCAAACCAAACAATAGCAGCAATATTGCTGAGCATGAGTGCGTATTTCCATAAAATAGCTCCGAAATTATTAAAATAGTTTCCATAAATGAGGACATGAAGTTTCATCATTATCGCACCCAGCCAGGCGAGGGCGCTAATAACGACCACTCATGGCACTCATGCCAAATATATTGATTGCATTGACACCAAACGAGTGTCGGATCACTTAAGTAAGTTAAATAACTACATGAAATAAACACGAATGACACAACAAACATAACTAAATATGAAGCATTTCGACAAACAGTTTAAATATTTTACTTTATAAATTAATAAATATTTTGCGGACAATCCTACACAAATCGACCTACTTATTCCGAAACTAAGCAAAGCTTGTACTATGGGTACTAAACGACGATAAACATACCGGGACGGGAATCCATTACCTGGATTCGAACTCAGGACCTCTTGCTTCGTAGGCAGAGATCAACAACTTTAAAAACCAAGTTTTAACTGACTTAAATTCAGAGCTCCGCCACGCCCCATACCTGAACATTTCCGCATTTGTACAGGGTCCCATCATCAGGTCCCGACACTGTGCCCTTGTGACCGGACCACCTGCGAAGAATGCCCATTCAAACAAAAAACATTTTGTCCAAATCGGTCCATCAGGTGCTGTAGGAATAACTACGCAAAATGACACGCTCAAAATGATCTAGACAATTCTCATCCTTTTGACATTGGAGTCGAGTGTAGTTTATTTAGAGCACATGTCCTGCGTAGCATTTGCGCACGCCTGACTTTTGCCGCTGACTGTACATAAAAAATAAAAGATTAGGACGAATTGAATTTTGAAGTCGGTTTAAAATCGTAAGAACTGCAATTGGTCCATCTATCGGGGAGCTATGATGCCACGGACAGACAGACGGACACACACACTTTTTATAACACGATGTAACTATACGTGGCAAAACTACGGTATGGAACAAACACCAGTTAAGTAACTAAACGTAAAAAGGTGCGTGAAGAACATATTCAAATCAAAACACCACAGAGAAATGCCCTTACTGGGATTCGAACCCGAGACTACGGCTAAATCTATAAGTACTAATATTATAGAGGAGAAAGTCTGTGAGATTGTAGATTTGTAAGTTGGTATGTAAAAGGATAATCTCCACAACCACTTATGCGATTTAAAAAAATATTTCACTTTCGTGTCGAATGAACTTTTTGGATGGTTATAGGCTAAATATTGAATCCCGCTGGTTTTCCTGCATTCTTTGGAATAAGCGGGCTTCTAGTTATACTATAAATAGTTTTACTACTACAACTACTCGTAACTTGGTCAAAGAGGTCGATAAAGAGCCTCCTCACTTTTACTCATCCCGCCTAATTTATAATTAAAAACATGCAAATGTCCGGTCAATTTCCGGCTTCTATTTGTTGATTTCATTACGGCTACCCTCACGTTCGTTTCATCAGATTTTTACGCTAATCCAATTAAGGGCTCTTCATAATCAAGCGCCTTCCCCCCTTTAACAACCCCCCCCCCCTCCCCATTCGCCCGGGGATCACAAACATTAGCTAATTACAGGTAATCCGAAGCACCCCGCTTCCTTACGGCCCACGTTTTTAAGGGTGTACGTGATTTTTTCTGACATTTTTACAAGATACGTGTTGAAAGGAGTTTGTTGTATAATAACAATATTTAATGAAGTATTAAACAGTTGATTTGAAACTGAGTAAGCAGGCATACGGATTGTCTTGTAGTATGAACTCAGACCAAAAAAGATAGACAGAGCATTACATATAACCTAATATAGCCGGTTTTCAACCGAGCCAATAAACTTAGTGAAGCTCACTCTCTCACACGCATATAGTAACAAAATTGCCCTAAACTCTTCAGCCCGCCTCGCAATGCTGTCAAGATCACCTATTTCGAGTATTGTGCAATTTAATTCGTTTATCTGTGCGTGAGCGTGTGCCAAACTTATTTGGCGTGGTGGAAACCAGCTTCACTAGGTCGTTGTCATGCTCTGTCTATTTTTTTGTTGGGAGCTCTTGCGACCTGGCGCACCAACAAGACAACCCCAAATATAGTTGAGTAGCCTTTTTATAAAACTGTCATTGGAATTTGAATCTTCTACCTAAGCCGGTAGAGTTGCTTTTTGAGTAGACTGCTGTAAAGCAATTTGGCCAACTCAATCAATCTTAAGTAGGTGTGTGTATGTATGTATGTATTGTACACAAAACAGGTTAAAACATAAATATGATATATAATTAAGGTACGGAGGCGAACTTACATATCTGTAAGGGATCTCTTCCAGCTAACCTTTGAGCAATTGAGTCAAGTATACCTACAAAGGAAGTAGCTGCGACCAATCAAGGTTTTTGTAACTCGTTGTGGTTACAACGTGGTGGCTCACTTATGAAACTTTTGTGAATGGATTTGGTTTACTTTTATTTCACAATAATAATTTCTTGTTTTTTAAAATAGGATAGGACCAGCCAAGTCTAGTACCAGTCATTTGAAATGCTTCGGCGACCGGGATTGCTTCGGTGTGCCATAAAGCTGGTGACTTCAGTGTACTTCTGTGAGCTATAGTTAAGACACTCTGGCTACGTCGTTGATTACTGGCCGGTAAGCATAGAACCAGTTAAGTCTACTTCAGTCATGTAAACAGCTTTCAGTGGCTTGCTGTGAGCTGCGGCATCCTCAGTTATGTATGTTCGGGCGCCAGTTGGTTGCTGTGTTTCCGTACGTGTTGCCGCTGCTGTGAGCCACGTACGTACGTGTATTAGCCCTGCAAGAGTCTACTACAACCATGGGAAACGGTGGCCGTATACGCAGCCGTCTGTCCTTAGTTTTTCATGTTCGGCGCCAGTTGGCTGTCTCTGGGTGACACGGCGCTCGTGACGTCAGTGTTGCCCCTGCTGTGAGCCACGGCTAACCCCCTGTTTGGCTACATCGTCGATTACTTTTTGGTAAGTTATTACTGGTGCCGAGTCCTAAAGGAAGCTCCTGGCCTTATATGTCAAGCGATCACGTTTTTGTCATTTTTATAGGTATCTCTGACACAGTTGTCTCTTGGTTCATGGGACAGAACGAACACCAACAAAATAAAATTCAACCACCGAGTAAGAATTGTTTTGATTTGACTCAAAATAACAAATAAATTCAATAGTTTTTCCCATACATACATTACTTTTATCCACACCTACGAGTATAATCTTACTTTGTCACGTTTAGTGATATTATGGTGGCAACTCGCCGTTCCGGTCCAGAATTAACTAAACAACACATCTAGACGCAGAATCAGCCACTCGCAAGAACATTCGATATGAATATTATACCAACTCCGAAATGTATTCAAAGGTCAGATGTTAATATCCAAGTCACATTACCATGTATATACGCGGTCCTTTACCTAATTACCCTGGATGGGATAGCGCTCATTACTTAACCTAATGAATAAGTTAATTACCATAGCAAAAGAAACAAAAACTGTGGAATATAGGACTTGAGCGTGCGTGGGATCGCTGGGTGAGGAGGCTAATTGAGTATCTGGGAGCCAAGTAATAATAATGTTAAAAGGATATTATAGTATTCAACAGAATTGTGCTTTAGTTAGTTAGTTAGTTAGTTAGTTTTACTGGGCGTTTTCCGCAAGTCGACATCCAGTGTGCCTATTTTGCGTGAATCGGTGGGGTAGCGCTACTCTAACCACCCCAGCTCCTCCAGAAAGTTTGTGAGTGCCTTGGTATTGCTGACTGCGTCCTTTAGTGTGTCCGGAGACCCTAGGTGTTTTTTCCTGTATACTTCTACCTGCTTACAGTCCAGTAGAATATGTTTGGTTGTTTCTTCTGCTTCCATGCACGCTCTGCACATGGGGCTGTCTGTGATACCTAAGTTGTAGAGGTGTCTGTTCAGAGTGTTGTGTCCTGTTATTATTCCAACTATCTTGCGTAGTTGGCTTCTCTGTGTCCTCAGTAGTGCGGTAGTGAGTTTGTTGTCGCGTTTCGACAAAATCTCTTTAGTCTGTCTGCATGTGTCTATGTCCTCACAGTATCTTTGGTGTTGGTCTTTGGTGTATAGCTCCAGTTGATTATATATGTAGCTTTGTGGCAGGGGTAAGATTGGCTCCGGTCCGTATGCCGTTGTTTCTGAGCCTTTCCTGGCCAGTTCATCCGCTGCATCGTTTCCTCTTGAGCCACTGTGCCCCTTGATCCATTGTATAGTAACGTTGTTTTTATCTGCGCACACCTCTGTGAGGCTTTGGTGGCATTCGTATAGCAGGCTAGATGTGATGTTATCACTGCTCAGTGCCTGTAGTACCGATTTACTGTCTGAGAGTATCCGTATGTTTGTATTCTCGACTTGTCGTCTTTTTATGGCATTGCAGGCTTCAGTTATCCCTACGCATTCGGCCTGGAATACCGTGTTATGTTTACCTAGTGGTTTGGATATGTGTATTTTTAAATCCTCTGAGAACACACCACATCCCGTTCCCGTGTTCGTTTTAGAGCCATCTGTAAATATTCTGAGGTCCGTTTGGTTTAGCCCCTCTTTCGAGTCTTCTGTTAGTGATATGTCATAGTCTTTCCTGAAGATTGGAGTTCTTGGTATTTTATCGATTGAAGCCTCCATCATGGGGAGGCTTGTGATCAGTCTGTTATGGATTTTAGTGTGTAGTGCGTTAAGTTTCGTCAATAGGTTGAGGCTTTTTAGGCGTATTGCCGTCGCTGCCGCTTCTTTCTGTATATGCATGTGTAAAGGTAGGAGTCCTAGCATGATTTCTAGTGCGGCTGTTGGGGTTGTTCTCATGCAACCTGTAGCCGCAACACATGCTAGCCTTTGTGTTTTCTGGATTTTGTTTATTGCACTTGTGGTTTGGGTGCGCGGCCACCATACTATGACACCATAGCTTATCATTGGTACTATCACCATTTTGTATAGTATTAGCCACAGTACGATTTGGGGGGCCAGGCCCCATCTCTTCCCCACCATCCTTCTGCATTGCCAGAAGGCTACTGTCGCTTTGTTTAGTCTACTGTCTAGGTGTTTGCTCCAGTTCAGTTTGTCATCTAGTGTTATACCCAGATATTAAAATTTCACCTCTTTCGAGAGTGTTAGTTTTGTGCCGAATAGAGTTGGCATTTCGTAGGTACCCAATTTGCGTTTATTTGTACAGAGAATTGTGTCGGTTTTCTTTGGGTTTACCGATAGGTCATTCTCCTTGCACCATTTCTCTATTATTTTCAGTGTTGTTTGTGTGAGTTCACATTGTGTGTTTATGATTAGGCCGCTGACCAGTATGACTAGGTCGTCCGCGTATCCTATAGTTAGAAATCGGTTATTGTTTAGTTTCGTTATCAGGTCGTTTACTACTAGGTTCCACAGCAGTGGTGAGAGGACGCCTCCTTGTGGGCATCCTCTTATGACTAACGCCTGATGACTTTTGTTTTCGGATAGTTTTATGATTCTCTTCTTTAGCATGTTCATAATCCATTCTATGAGCAGCTGTTCAGTTTTGTGTCTTTCCAGTGCTAGTTTTATGCTGCTGAAGTTTGTTTTGTCGAAAGCACCCTCTATATCAATGAAGGTGTCTAGACAGGAGTTCTTTCTAGCGAGCGCATCTTCTATGTACGTTACTACAGCATGGAGGGCTGAATCTTTCGATTTGCCCTGGCTGTAGGCATGCTGATTTGGGTGTATCTTTATGTTTTTGAGGGCCGTATCCTTCAACTCCCTGTCGCAGAGTCTCTCCAGGGTCTTTAACATGAATGAGGTTAGGCTTATGGGTCTAAATGATTTTGGGTCCGAGTAATCACTCTTTCCTGGTTTCGGCAGGAAGATTACTTTTACCTCCCTCCATTTCGTTGGTATGTATCTGTAGGCAATGGAGCTACATAATAGGTTTGATAAATGCTCGATCAGCTTTTGTCCTCCCCACTTTAATAAAGCAGGGTAGATGCCGTCCAGGCCCGGAGATTTATAGTCGTCGAAACTTTTTATCGCCCAGGCTGTTTTGTTTTTATCTGTTATTCGTTCTGCTGTCTTCCACTCCTTATCTGTTGGATGATAGTTTTCCTCCTGTTCTGCCCAGGTTTGTACGTCAACTACTCTGCACCCCGGAAAGTGGGTTTCCACCAGTAAACTTTCAGTCTCAGATGGATTACTGGTGTGGGTGTTGTCTGGTCTCCTCAGTATGCCCAGTAGTTGATTGGGTTGGTTGGCTAGTATTTTCTTTGTTCTGTTGGCCTGTGTGCTGCTGGATATTTTATCACAGAAGTTCCGCCAGGATGCAGATCTTCTGTATCGTGTTCGTTTTTTGTAGTCTGCTTTGACTGTTTTGTACTTGTCCCAGTCCTCTTTTGCTTTTGTATTCATTGCTCTGTTTAAAAGTCTTCTCATTTAGGTTCTCATCCGCTCCATTTCCGAACCCCACCAGTTGGAGTTCATGTTGTTCCCAATACCTGATGGTGTCGATAATGGACATGTGTTCTCATAGCTCTCTGTTACGTGTTGTGTGAATATGTTTACCTGTTCCTCCAACTCTGTAGTGTTGTGAGGTCTGTTTGTCATTGTCTTATCATCTAGTTTACCTTCTAGAGTCTCCTTGTACGCCTTAACGTCCGTGCGTCTCGGGTTTCTTCTGGGTGTTGGTTCGTTTGTATCGGCTGTGAGGTCGTAACGAACCCACCTGTGGTCGGAGCACGACAGCTCTTCCGACACATGCCAGTTGGACACATGCCGAGCTGCTAGCCCTGTGCTTAGAGTAATGTCAATTATAGTGTTACATCTACTAGTGACAAAAGTAGGTTTTGATCCTGTATTTAGGATGTCTAGGTTAGTAGTTATTAGGTATTCAACAAAATCGTTACCTCTTTTGTTGTTTGTTTGCATTCCCCATAGGTTGTGGTGACCGTTGCTGTCCGCCGAAATGACCAGCTCCAGCCCTTTGTGTTCGCAGTAGCGTATAAGTTTGTTCATTTCCACCGGAGGGGGTTCGTCCTCAGCCGCCATGTAGACGGAGGCGAGAACAATCTCTGGTATTATTGAGGTTTGTGCTCTGAGGAGTTTTATAGCACACACGTCTCTGGAACAGAATTCAGTTAGAGGTTGTGCTATTATGTTACGAGATATATGTATGCATGTTCTAGGTTTACTTTGTGTGTTGTAAATTACTTTACCTCCTGTGTTGCAGAGGCCATTTATACGTGTGTTTCTGATCCACGGCTCTTGGATCAGGGCTATTGATGTTTGGTTAACCTCCAGCCATTTGCGGAGTTGGGCCGTTGCTGTTTCGCTGTGCTGGAGGTTAACTTGGAGGATTTTACACAGGGAAGGAGCCATCGGGCGATGTCCCCTCCATCCTCTTCGCCTTAAGGGCTAGGAGGCTGATCCCCTTCGTGCAGCCATCCTCGTCGTCCGAGCCGAGCAAGATGCCCTCCTCGTCGTCTGAGATTGGCTCGTTTACTTCGGCGCCATCTGTTTCCATGGCGGTGGGGGTGCTCTTGTCGCTCCCCTCCGCGGCTTTGTCTGTGTCCGTCTGGGTGTCCTCCTCCAGGTTTGCATTCTTCTCCGGTGGAGAATCCCTGAAGTGGCCCCCGCCGTGCTGCAAACGGATATAGATTGTCCCACATAGGTAGTTCAATCTTCTATCCTTTTCCATCACAGTAGGGACTACATCCTCTGGTATTCCCACCAGCAGAAGAGTGCAACCTCTTGTCCTTAGAGGGACGGCATTGTGTATTGTCCATCGCTTCACCTGGGCCCAAGAGTTCTGGTAGTTCAGGACTCTACCGATCTTGGTGAGGTCGTCCTCTAGCGATGGAATAAGTATACCGCACATGGTTTTCCTTATCATCTCGTCCTCCCTCTTCCCGACAAGATGTTCTCCGTTCGTGAGGGTGGCTGTTGCGATCCAGCGTTGCGTTTTGGCACCACAGCTTCAGGTATCCGTCGACCAGACTTGGTCTCCCTGTGAACGCTGGGGCCTCCGCTTCTGTATCTATGTCGGTCTCGATCGCTGCCTGGAAGATAGCGTCACCGATCTTTTTCTCCACCTTCGTAGCGTCCTGTTGCGACAGTCTGCCCGTGCGCTCGTTGGTGATTGCAACCGTCAGATCTGTCGCGGCGGCCGCCGCGTAGGTGAGGTGGGTTTTTTGCGTCCCCAGGGCGTCCGTTTTAATTTTTTTGTGGTCGCCTCTTGGGGATATGGTCTCATCTAGGCGTGCTCTCTTGGTTTTATTGACCTGCTCCGCCTGAGTCTGTTCTTTTGAGGTCGTCGCTTCCACATCTGCTGTGTTGGGAGCTTCGACCTTTTGTGTGTTCACAGAGGAGCGGCTCTCCAGCTCTCCTCGCTTTTGGAGCTTCTGCCGCCGTCTCTGCCCGACCTTCTTCTTCGCTAGGTCGTTGGTTTGGGGTTGCGGCTGGGCAGATTTCCTCTCTGCTCTCGGTTTGCACCTTATCTCCCAGCCGGGATCTATGGCCTGTTTCGAGGGTTCAACTTCCGTCGTCTCGCTCTCCACTGCCTTTGGTTTTGTCTGTGAGGCGTTCGAGGGTCCCGCCGTCTCTGGATCGGTCGCCTTGGCCGGGGCTCCTTTCGGTACCCTAGCATCCGGCGTCCTACCCAGCTTCAGCGGTTCCTTCTCGGCCGTCACGTCCTTGTGTGTCACCTTCTTAGGCGGTTCAGCTTTCGCCGTCCCAGCCACAGAAGGCGTTGTTTTTGGCTTGGTTTTAATTGTATTTTTATTATTTTTTTCAGTTGTTTCCATTTTGTACCCACGAGTAGCTAGGGAATAAGGGTCCATCTACGCAGAGCCCCGCTTGCGTAGATAAGGCTATTATACAACGGGTTTCGCCCGATACCCGAGGTCCACCGTTCGCGACTGAGCTCCTCTCAGCCACGCATCCATCAGCACGGTCGGTCACACTTTGGATTAGGGTTTTTGAGGTCGAGGTTTTCTTCTCCGGGGAGTGGGGGAAGGAACAGGGAGCGGGTTTAAGGATTGGGTCTGGGTTGGGTTTTTTTGGAAGTTTGGAGTTGGGTTATGGGGAGAGGGTAGGTGAGGGGAGATGAGCTTGACTTGGGAGTGGTTCGAGCTCACCCTTCCATTGTCCGGGTCCATGCTAAATGGATGACGGGCTATCCGCAACCTGCCCACCCGCTCGGTCGCTTTGGAAGAACAGCGTGTCTTCCGGGTAGAAGCCCCAAATTTGCGTCATGAGACCGTTCCATAGAACGTTCAAATGTCATTTACTTGGAACTTCAGCCTAGACGACCCGAGAGAATTGTGCTTTAATAAAATACGTAAATAGGCTTTCTACTGTAGCAATATAATTTAATAATATGTACTGAGATAATTAATGACCGGTTCATTAAGAAGAGCGTACTAAAACATCATCTTTCAAATTTTACAATATAGGAAACTTTAAAATACGTATATACAATACATACAGGGCAACTTAAGGGAGAGCCAGGTAATATTGTTGCAACAGATTTTTTAAAAAAGGAAGAGATTTTTGCACACCTTATATGCAACAGCAACACCAAAGCAATCCACAACCGAAGGTGGTGGAGCGAGAAGATGGAATACAAACCGTTGACTTTTTATCAATGCGGCCATTAGGTGTCTGAAAGTTTTCTTTTGAAACGGCTTGATTCACGCGATCTCTTTTGCGGCCATATATTATTCAATACGCTATATAACATTTTAATTTGAATATTTTGAATTATTTTGAAAACGAACTGATAATCAGATTACACTTAAATGAAGTGCTCATTCAAATATTTTATGCGAATTTGATGAATTTAGCAGTTCACATGTTGAAAACATTTATTTTATTCGAATAGCATTAAACTTTCCGTATTGCCCCTGTTAGGTAATAATATTCCAAAACTAAAATTGATCTTGCAACAGTCCATACATAAATATACGACCACCTGTCTATAGACGCTTATATCAGGGGAATAAGACTTAAAATCATGTAGATGTTTTTGGTCTCCCCGTACCTAAGCAATGAAAGTCGTTTTCGGTCGTGCGAAAATTCCTAAATCGTCGGTAATTTCCGATTGCCTCCACGAAATCCGCCCTAGACGTTGCTTTCGTAAATTCAGCTTTAAGGCACTGTATGTTTACTGACTGTCGGGTTCAGTAAATTAAATTGATAACGGGAACCTTTATGGTTACTTACTCGTACTCTCGCGTGGGTATCTAAATTTTGATGATCTTTAGGAACATTAGAAAATTTTGTAAATGTTTGAATGTTTGACACACTTATTCAAATAATTGACAAACTCTTTGTCAACTTTATTGCTACGTACTAACACTGAAAGTATCGAGCACTGGATTCTGAAAGGTGTAGGGTCTACTGGCCATTTTAAAAGCATATATACTCATGTTTTTGACACTAAATACAGCAGCCAGTGTCAAAAAACTTAATTAAGTGACCCTTTAAGCTGCTTTAGACAAAATAAGAAAAGAAGAAGTTGCTGTAGAAAATAATGGCCATTGGGGCGGAACGTTTCTCAAGTGGCGACCACGTACCGGAAGGCGCGGCGAGAGGAATGTGTGGCTGAGACAAGGTGGACTGATGAGCTGGTACAGGTTGCGTAAGTCCGCTGCATGCGAGTGGCGCAAGACCGGTCACCTTGGCACTCTTTGGGGGAGGCCTATGTCCAAAAGTGGACGTCTTTCGGCTGATATGATGATGATGAGACACAAAAACAAAACAAAAGTATTTTTGCCCCAGCTGAGACTGAGGACTTGGTTCAGATGGGTCTGCTGGTCTTCTTTTGTGATTCTTCCTGCTTCCCATTATTGCCACTGCTAGCGCTAGCAGCACAATATTATGACTGCGTTCATAATTTGCATAAAGGCCTAAGCAGGCGCAACAACTCGTCGCATTTCTATGTTGTGTTGCCTTTCGTTCCTTCACCGACTCGGCTCGGACTCGGCGGAAGACCAGCGCAATCAAAATAACTTTTAGGCATTAAGGAGTCAAACCTTACAACATTAGCCTTACGGAATAAGAAGAAAAAGGGCTCCTGTTTGTTTAAATCAAGTCGATGTTTACCTTTCTGCTAAAACTTACATGAGAATTTCCCGTGGCAATAAAGCCTCCAATATTTGTTTGAATCTTCCCAAAGCAAATTATAAGACATCGTTTCAGTATTCAGACAATACTACACGTAAAAACGCACTTTATCAAGCAGTAAAACACTTAAAGTTAACGCCTCATAAATATGTAACCAGCACTTTATCTCCTGGTCATAAAAGGGCTGCGAGTAGGAAACACGACGGTGAGTATAAACGTGAGCGTCGACGCAAGTAGCCGTGATGTTACGACGATGCATCACAATATGACATAAATTGCTTAAAAAAAATAAAGCCGCGTTTACACTGCTTGGCAAGTACAGTTGATTGATGAAGGCAAGTACTGCTTGAAAAGTACACATGATTGCGAAAGCAAAGGCAAGCAACAAATGGTCTTATCGCTAAAGAATGTTAAGAGTGTCTCACTGCTGGGCAAACGGCTCTCCCCTTTATTCCATGGATTAGTAGAGAAAAAAAAACAAATAAAACAAACACATCAAATGTACCTACATATTATTATTGCTGCACTGTAGCGTTTAACGAAAAGCTATTTATTTGACAAGATTATTACCTACGACCTGTGTTCATATTTACATTTTGATTATAACCTGCTACATCCAAATTAAACTTGCTTTATCTACTATCGATTAGAATAAATTGACCAAATAAGTTTTTGCAGTCGAATTTTACACCCATCTCCAAAGGTTGTCGTATTAAGTAACTACGTAATAATTTAAAACAAACTACTTATTTAAAGAGATTTTCTAAGAGACAGTACCGCAATCTTTTCCTGTCCAACGTGGCTTTCTTAACAGAATAGCAGCGAAAATATAATATGACCTACTAAAATACACAATATGCAATAGAGTATGAACTATCATCTCCAAAATTTTATAAAACAGTATGTAAACTTCAAAAACTTTTTTTTCTAAATTGGTTCAACAAACCTCAAGAATACACACTTCTTCTGCTTAAGAATTTCGTATCAAGTCATTTTGATACCTACTCGCAATGCTACGTACCCTACTCCCTACTAAGTATTAGTAGATTGCAAAAAAAAATGTTTGAACACATAGAAACAACATCGTACAAAAATTTAATTACAACAACTATTCGTTACCTTCAGAATATGGAATAGAATAGACATAAAAATAGCAACATAACAAAAAAAAGTAATGATACAATTGCTGCGTGCGTTGCAGAAAAACAAAAGGTTTCATGGTGCTGTTATACCGTGTGGCCTGTGGACCAGATACACGCGGAGATCGTACGGGGCTCTCCGTGTCCAGTACAACAATGCTTTCAGGGTGCTGTTGGGGCTGAGGAAGCATTGCTCAGCATCGGGCATGTTTGCGGAGGCTCGAACGGATTGCTTCTATTCGATCATCCGTAAACGAGTCGCAGCCCTGATGCGCAGGGTGTGGGACAGCACCAACAGCCTCCTGAAAGTGATTGCCGAACGGTGAGACAATCCCATTTTGATTTTCTGGGTGAGAATGCACACGATGTCGGGCTGCTTCACTCCGAAAATTATGTTATAATAAGGTCAATGTTGTATTAGTTTTATTTAAAATTTAAATGTTTTACTAACAAATTCTATTGACATTCAATGTACCTACTAACAAATTATGGATTGTAATATCTGAAATAAATAATATTCATTCATTCATTCATATACGCTTCGCTCTTTTGTTTGAAGCATTGATATTCTGCCTCAGCCCGAGATAGCGTAAGTTCAGTATCACGGTATACAAAAAAATAGACTAAATCAAAATTGTACTGAAAGAAAATTTAAAAATATTTAGACCATTCTTACACTCATAGTACAGTCGAGTACAGACAACCTCCCAAAAATATCTATACCTGTGTCTTATGTCAGTAAAAATAAAGACTCTGTATAGATATTTTTGAAAGTTTGTCTGTGCAGATATTAGAGAACTCGACTGTGCATCAAACGACACACATATGTACATATACATATCCCACATCCACAGCCCGAGATACATTATCTCCGAATTTTTGTCCGCCGAGGCTGAGGGGAGCACAGGCGAACTCTCTAATTAATTCCACGACCTGTCTGCAGGTCCCCGGTCTCCCCTGGCGTGTAACAAGAGCAATTTTGTACCGAATCCCTAAATTATAAGGACATAATTAGGACGCACTTGGTGGTACTTCACATTTTCATGCTGTTCTTATTAGCCATGCACAATCTTACCATGTTACTTGAAACTCCTGAAAGTTATTCATATAGAATACCCATATTTTCTTGATAAAATTAGTTTTGTGAGATTCTGGTTCTTAAAATATGTTCTTAACATTTTGTGATTTTGTGGACCAACCAATTAAATTAGTGGCTTTGAGATGAGAGCTCTGGCTCTATTCAGGGTTCCGTACCTCAAAAAGAAAAAACAGAACCCTTATAGGATCACTTTGTTGTCCGTCCGTCCGTCCGTCTGTCAAGACCCTTTTTCTCAGGAACGCGTGGAGGTATCAAGCTAAAATTAACCCACATTTATACTATAAATGCGGAAGTTTGTTTGTCTAACCTGTTTGTCTGTCTGTTACGTCTTTGCGCTTAAACCGCTGAACTGATTGAGATGATGAAATTTAATGAGGTATGTAGATACTTTTAGTCCCGGAGAAGAACATAGAATAGTTTTTATCCCGAAAATAATCCCCCAAGGAGATAACATGGGGGGGTGAAAGTTTGAAGAACTGATATATACTCACTACATTAAATCTTGATGTTTTGGTAAATTACGGGATGTTGTATAACAAAACGGGCAGAAATATCTGACACCTTAACGGCCCTAGAAATCGGGTTGGCTTGAATGTTTGACTTGTAAAGAATGTCTTTCGGCATTAAGTTCGCCTTTTGTACGTTAAGCTTTTCTTTTGTGTAATACAGTTTAAATTAATAAATTTTAGTGCTAGTGACTGTACAAGTGTTCAGTTTGTATCTATAGGATTCCTACGCAAAATGTACCCGAATTCTTTATTCTTGATTATATGACCTCAACTAAAGAAATAGAACACCACTGTAACCGGCGGAGCCTTGCGGCTACAGCAATAAAACTCACTTACCAAGCCTTCTTTCTCGGTAAAGAAAATAAAGATTTAACAATCCCCCGCCATCATTTATTCATCTGTTCGTTTCCTGGAAGCCTGCCTAATCATTTAATAATTACACGGCGCGTAACTCAGCCAAATTACATTCGCAGACGTAAACCTCGCAGAGACGAGTATCGTAATTAACCCAACTGGTCCCACAAGCCTTTCCCGTTCCCTGGTTCCCACTGTTGGGCCAGCATCCATCGCGATAATTGGCGCGCGCCTCCCCGAATAGTCGTAATACGGAATTATTTCTCAACCATTATTACGCCAGGTTAGCTTGAGCCGCGTAATGGACTGTCCAGCCCCGATCTTCTCATGTTTTGAACACCACAAGAGGAGGGTGGGTAGGTCTGATAATGCTGGTTATGTAAAACACGGCTCTAATCCTCTCGCGATATTGGCGGCACGTCCGTCGCAATCCTGATTGCAGCGGATCGGTTGCAGCAAGAATAGATCGGAACGAATTAACGGGTAAGTTATTGAAACCTTACCTTCTGCGTGGAACTAGAACTAGGATTGGAGTTTTAATGGTCTTTGAACAAGGTACTGTGCTGAACGAATTTCCGTTGCATTATTTAACTATAAAGTGGAATCTTTAAATAATGATTACTAGTGCATTGCGGTAGTAATTAAATGACTACTTAACTAAATATGCCTAGGACCCGGACATTCAACTAGGGTGGTAAAACAAAGAAGCGCAGGTTTTGACGTTCAATACTAAGGCAAGGCGGCTTTCTTTATTTCCGCCCGTGGTGATTGTGGTGGTGTTTCTGTACGTTTCCCCCTGGCTAGGAAGTGGGATTTCCCGCTCGTGAAGTGCTCATTTTATTGTCATCCACAGATTAAAATGACTTCCTAACGTAATAATTTGGCAGTGATACCTTCCTCGAGCAATCCATCGCATCAAATGTTATCAAGCAACCTAAAACTGTTAATGTGCACGGTAAAAGAAACGTTAGATATCTACTTCCTCATATAATAAATCAACTACCTAAAGAACTCCAGCATAGATATTTAAACAGCTACAAGTCGATACCGTCCATTAAAAGATATCTCACGTTAACTAAACCGAACACGTGTGTATTATAATTGTAACTAGTTAAGTAAATTTTGTAAACATAATATATAGTAGCCATAAGCGAACTACTCGTCAGCATATAAACCCCCTGAGGTTTCCGCTGGTGTTAAAATGTGGTACCACTACTGTATTTTAATATTTTGGCCAATAAATAAAAAAAATAAAAATAATAATAATACTGTGATACTGAAATTATACATTACAATACAAATATTCTTTATTGCTCACCAGACATAACACATAATAGAAAAAAAAGAGGTAAATTAAACATAAACAATGGATGATTGAGTAGGTTTAAACTGGAAAACAGAATAGAAACAACTTGACTATAAGAAAGATGGTACTTTGTTTAACGAGGGTCGTAAGTGGAATATTGCGAACAAGAGCCTATCAGAAGAACGTTTTCAGACATCGTATCTGATATAAAACCTCTTTCCTTTGCAATTGCCGCATGAGTGACAGATACAATTTAAGAAAAAAGCCATTACGCCCGCGGGCGTAACATAGGCTATCGTAGTTCTGTATGTCAGCATACACATAAAATAACTTTTCATAGAAACAGTATCAAGTATCAGAGTTCAAAACAAACAGCACACACCAAGTAGGAATGACTAGTTACGGAAGAGAAAAATGGGAACAAATTTAGCACGTTTAATTTCAATAGGCAAAGAATTCCATAATCGAGCTTGGAAAGTAAAGGGGGGGGGGGGGGGGGGGCGTGGCGTTCTTGCGTCGGCGCTGCTCAACGAGCTAGTGCTGAGGCAGGATGCCGACGTGTTTGCAGACAAAGTAAAGGGGGGGGGGGGGGCGTGGCGTTCTTGCGTCGGCGCTGCTCAACGAGCTAGTGCTGAGGCAGGATGCCGACGTGTTTGCAGACAAAGTAAAGGGGGGGGGGGGGGGGGGCGTGGCGTTCTTGCGTCGGCGCTGCTCAACGAGCTAGTGCTGAGGCAGGATGCCGACGTGTTTGCAGACAAAGTAAAGGGGGGGGGGGGGCGTGGCGTTCTTGCGTCGGCGCTGCTCAACGAGCTAGTGCTGAGGCAGGATGCCGACGTGTTTGCAGACAAAGTAAAGGGGGGGGGGGGGGCGTGGCGTTCTTGCGTCGGCGCTGCTCAACGAGCTAGTGCTGAGGCAGGATGCCGACGTGTTTGCAGACAAAGTAAAGGGGGGGGGGGGCGTGGCGTTCTTGCGTCGGCGCTGCTCAACGAGCTAGTGCTGAGGCAGGATGCCGACGTGTTTGCAGACAAAGTAAAGGGGGGGGGGGGCGTGGCGTTCTTGCGTCGGCGCTGCTCAACGAGCTAGTGCTGAGGCAGGATGCCGACGTGTTTGCAGACAAAGTAAAGGGGGGGGGGGGGGGGGCGTGGCGTTCTTGCGTCGGCGCTGCTCAACGAGCTAGTGCTGAGGCAGGATGCCGACGTGTTTGCAGACAAAGTAAAGGGGGGGGGGGGGGGGGCGTGGCGTTCTTGCGTCGGCGCTGCTCAACGAGCTAGTGCTGAGGCAGGATGCCGACGTGTTTGCAGACAAAGTAAAGGGGGGGGGGGGGCGTGGCGTTCTTGCGTCGGCGCTGCTCAACGAGCTAGTGCTGAGGCAGGATGCCGACGTGTTTGCAGACAATTGGCAGAGCCTGTTTACTAAAATAAGTGCTTTATGCAATACATTCAGTGAGTGCTACTTTTTATTTGTTTATGTAGCTGTTTGTTATTTTTAAGTCCTAACATTGTAGGCGCGTTGCCATTGGTACCACTACTGTAAAGGCTTAATAGGCTTCAAAATCATTGTAAAGTACTTTGCTTATAAATTATTAAATAAATAAATACTTGCGTAACCCAAATATAAACCTGATACATAAGTATCATATATTATATACTGTTTTAAAAAATGATACTTTGTGATCTCTGTATCGTATGATGCCCTCTCTTAACACTTTCGCAACCAAGAACCCGCCTAGCGGGCCCCTACGCCATAGTCGCTTTCCGCTACCACACCACTTCAAACCTTGTTGAAAAGAGGGGGAAAATAAACTCCACCAGTACAAAAGGCGAGGGTATCATTTTGCCCCTGCTATGCCAATCTAAATTCACAGTGAGTCTCAACGAATTTCACCATTTCATCTTATCATCTAGTATATATTTAGACCCCGATACCGTAACAACTACGTCACCTAAAACTGGGGTTAGACTGGGTCACTAGCAGAATGAGTAGATCGCAAAATTACCACATCAATCTTAATCCACATCACAAAATGACCGACTCGTAAAATGACTATCTAAACTAGTCAATATCTCATAACGTCTGATTCGCATAATGACCACATCGCTGCTAGTCGATGTTTTATAATGTCAGAATCGTAAAATGCCTTCATTTCATCCTGTCCATATCTCAAAATGTCAAAGACGCAAAATTAACACATCGCTCCGGGTCCAAATCTTAAAGGGTACCGTAGAGCTGCCTTAGGGTATGTCGTCAGTATGCGGAACAAGGCGTTTTAGAAATGTTGTTATTTTACGACCTAATCAATTTATGATGTAGTCGTGCAGCAATCCCGGCAATCTGCGATGAAACACATTTGCGATGTAGCCGCTACGCGAAGTGGCCATTTTATGATCTACAGATATAAAATGTAGTCGTTTAGCGATTTAGGCTTTCTGCGATGAAGCACAATTGCGATGCAGCTCTTATGCGATGTGGTAATTCTGCGATCTACTCATTCTGCTAGTGACCCCTTCTGAGGCCTTGATTGGGAAGGATTCGGAGAAACGAGGCCTATATGGATCACCTTGTTATCCCTTTCGATTTCCAAAGTTTACCATGCTCGTTCTAGCGCACTAGCTCAGCGGTGCAAGTGAGTGCAACAAAATTATTTAAATGTGATTCGAATCGAAAGTGAAAGACAAATCTACCTCCATTCTGTGACTCCAGTATCCAAGCATTAGATCAGGTTGTTATACATTCCATTTGCACATCTTTGTTCCAACAACCGATACTATGCACATCGCAATTACACACAATATAGTACCAATTAAAAACCGTTTCAGTATACTAATAAATTAATATTGAAAAAGGGCTGGTTTGGAAAGGGGTCTCGTTGTAATTTTGTATGTAAGTAGCGTGTTGATTTCAAAAATTCATTTGCCAGTATTAATAATGAACCTTGGGTAATTATTTATTCTGTATCCTGGGTAATTAATTGTAATTTCGGGATTCCATGTTTATGCCCACTTTGTGCATGACTTAATGTAGTTTAAATGAAAAAAAAAACATATTTTTTAAAGGATCCAATTTTATATCCGCCGCGTAGTTTTGACGTCCGCTTTAGCTTAGTTGGTAGTGACCTTGCCTACGAAGCAAGAGGTCCTGGGTTCGAATCCCGGTAAGGGCATTTATTTGTGTGATGAGCACGAATATTTGTTCCTGAGTCATGGATGTTTTCTATGTATCTAAGTATTTATTTATCTATATAAGTATATTTATCGTCGTCTAGTATCCATAGTACAAGCTTTGCTTAGTTTGGGACTAGATCGATTTGTGTAAGATCGTCCCCAAATATTTATTTATTTATATTTCATTCTGTACAAATGAATTTTGTTGAGTCAGGACCAAACAACTGGATTGAGATCTATAAACCGAAAGTCTTATCTACGAAACGTCATTTCTATAGTATAAAAATACGTGAAGCCGTTGAAATTAGAAATATCGTAATTTCAACCGGGATGACGGTTTTATGGTTTCATCATCGTGGAATCCGATCGTTACGATGTCGAACGATGTTAGTTCGAGCGTCAAACTAACATCGTTCTTTATATGTATCACCGCCTTCGGGACGTCCTCATAATACATGGAGGCGATCAGTTCAGAAAGAGCCTAAGAAAGAGCTAGAAAATCTCGCGCAAGATCGTGTTAATCGCTTCTAATGAGGAATAACAATGATCATCTTCATCAGTCTATGATACTGGAATAAAAGGTTTCTTTGTATAACCATCCGGCATTGTTTCAACAGCAGTTTCGCAACACCCATGCACCTGCGGCGCTACCACGAACTTCGAAAGTCGAATTTCGGGTATTTCCATCTCTATCGCACTCCCATACTCGAGTGACAGGGATGCATATATTACGAACTTCGACTTTCGAAGTTCGTGGTAGCCGCTCTGTTAGCGCGTGATCGTTTGTCGGCGGGGTGAGGGGGGAGGGGCGGGGCGGGCTGCAAATTGAGTTGTCACCCGCGATGTACGACACGCGTGTCGGCGACACACGGCCCGCTGGGACGAAGAGCGACGGCGTGTATTGTCAGGGGGTGTATTCTCGCATCATCAAAATCGAACCAGACTAAAGGTCTCTGTTTGATTAATCTTGTTTACAGCCCGAACACATTTTGGTATGTTACACGCGCTCTGATCTAATTATTTAAACAACGTTGCACACATAAACTAAATACAAAGGGCGAACTGACCGCGGGGCGGTCTAGGCTTTCTCTAACAGTCAACCGCAGGGCCAAAAAGCAACTTGCTAAGGTGGGTGCAGTGAGAAAACATGAAGAGCACACTCTTCGGACGCGTTAGCTTGGCGCGACAACACAACTTTTTGAGTCTACACTCCTATAATAAGTCCAGCGATTGACGATATTAGAATGGTTGACATTGAATATTTCAATAGCTCATCAGAATTAAAAACGATTTTCGTATTCGTATGCATTTTTGTTGCATCATTACTAAAAACCTAGTTTTTTTTTGGCGTTAGACTTAGTTTTCGTTGGCACAAAAAAAACAAGCTTTACGGCACACTAGATGGTAAGTAGTTACCGTAGCCTATGGACGCTTGCAACTCCAGGGGTGTTACATGCGCGTTGGCGACCATTTAAGAATGAATAATACTCCTTTTTTGAAGAACCCCATACTGTAGTCCTTGTGTGCAGATGGTCGTAGTCCACCATAAAGTTTTCTCAAATCGCCAACAGTGTGTTACCACTGCACCCAGCCACGATATATCACTCCGGGATTAACTAAACTACACCTGATTCCCAAAGAACAACATTGCCTCTGCACTGCAGATTTGATTCTAACCCCGGGGGAATGGTAACGAAGGGTTGGGTGTGTCTGTTTAACTGTCTATAATAACGCCATCTGCTGGGATTTGACTAGAGTTCGGGTGTGAGTCTAGTGTTCGATATGAGAGGTTTCTGTTCATTGAGTTTTGTAAGGCGAAGACAGGTATCAACCTGTCTTCAAAAAAATTAAGTCTTTGTCTAACGATTGTTTCTGTTCCGTAAAACCTCCAAACTATCTAGTCGAAAACACCTATCTATGATCCTACTGAACTGAGTATTACACGTTTGTGTGAGACTATTATCATCGTGGATGAACTGTATGTGAGGCAATAAAACTACACGACGATCAATAAAAACCTAAAAAATCCTCAGTTTTGATTGAAATTAGCAAGTCCACTTTGGAACATACTCGTTCTTCTGAACTAAAGCGTGGTTGGAAGGTTTTAGGGTTCTCAAATTGTCGACTAATGGTACCCGCTTTTTTAATTTCATTATAGAGCCGTTTTGCAATAAAGTGATTAAGTAAGTACTGATTCTGACGCACATCGAGTCGGGAGTGAATTCACTTTCATTTGTACTTATCCATCAATCATGCATGTGAGTCGACGAAACCATCTTGAATATATTTTTACAGAATTCTCCGTAATCTCTCTACATTTCAACAGCGCTTACTCGTAGATTTCGTTCAATTGGAAAATATATTAAAAATCGAGCTGATTCTAGCCATCGACAGGCTTCAAGTTATTATACGACTGTTGCGAATGCCAACTTTAGAGTTCCTGAAATGCGATTCAACAATTATAAAGGTACTTATCGGTGGTACATTTAATCATAAACATAATCTATTTATTGGTTACATAAATTGCATATCAGAGGTACATTTATATCATTATAGAATATTTATTAGACTACAAGGACTCTTTATAAATATAACATGTCAGCGAATATGTTAATGAATTGTAACGTATGTATACGGTACATTAGCAATTTTTATTTAATGTTAACATTGTCACACGTGCCCTTGTGCATCCCTCTTTGGAATGAAAAACCCATTGATAAATTAATCTTCCTAGAAAGCGCTCGACGAAAGGAAAGGATTCGATTTGAGCAGTCCATGTTTGCTTTGACGTGTGTTCTACCGCAGCGTTTAAGATAATGAACCGATCTTGATGAATGAAGTATCAATTGATTTGCAAACCTCGAGATAACATGGGCTGAATTTTGTTTTTTGAACGTTTTATGCATGTTTAATATTGGACTCATGGCCTTTAGTTGATTCATGACGTAGTAATATGACATCCACAAATAGCCACATTTGTGACATAAGTCGCAAAAAGACTCATCCTCATTTTGTGTAGCAAAAATACTCATCCTGAAGAAGAACCATGTCGCCCGTAGTGAAATTGAGGTTAACCGTGTGATTATTACCATCGTGTCTGATGCTGATATTTCAAACGGAGCAAAGTAGAGATATGTTAGAGACAAGACGCGGAAGGATTCCACGAACAGATGGGAACAATCGCGAAAAGAGAGAGAATAGTTTTAAGACTCAGAATAAAAATACATTAAATAATTAGGTAAGAATTTCCTAACACAGTCAAGAGCAAAAGTTTTGGGTGCATCTTGTATAGTTTTTCAGTAAAAACTGTACGATAAACGGTACGATGATAGATTCAACCCACTTCGCTCACCGCTTCCGGTCACTTTGGCACTCCTTGGGGGAGGCATATGTTCAGCAGTAGACGTCTTTCGGCTGATATGATGATGATGATGATAGCTTCAATATTAACAGCAAAATGCGACCAAACTCTCCATTTATAAATAGACCAGTTCTTTTCATTTCTTAGATTAAATAGTATGATATATGGAAGTTGATCACTACCGACCGTGTCATCAGTCGAATGGTCGCCATATCACGAACCGTGATTAATCGTCTGGAACACGGCCCTTCCCGCCAGGTGAAACCAGTGCGAAGTAAACCCATTTTTCATAAAAAAGGATGAAAGGCCATGCCCAAAATAGATTTCCTCTGATTCCGCTTGTTACTATTTTATCGGAGTAAATATGTTTCCGATAGGAATGGCGAAACCAATGGAGTGGAAGTTTCAACCTGATGAATATATGGCTTTTTGTACCCGGCGGGGTAACCGTCCCGGTTCAACCTTCGACCGTTATTAAGTTTGCTTTTAAAGTGTTCGTAAAAAACCGGCCAAGAGCGTGTCGGGCAACGCTCAGTGTTGGGTTCTGTAGTTTTTAGGGTTTTTAGGGTAGACAACGAACGACCAAAGACAACTAAGACAATTCGAGCACGACAAATTTTCGACCTAATGTATGGGCGCACCTGCTCCGACCCCATTAATTCAGGAAAAATCTTAACTCCGCCATGTAAAATGTGAGCGTTCCGCGTACAGCGACATCTATCGGCAAATTGAGTAAACTATTGCGCGCGAGCTTAAAGTATGGATGATGATTTTTATGGGATAATTCTTTATTGCGTGAACCGATTTTCACCGTTTTTACTTTATTTGAAACCACGTCATTTCATTCTGAATTTGTAGAAATTACAGGTACAATTAACGGTATCCTGCTGTTTCGGCAAAATATTTTTCGCCAAATTTCACTTTCCACAAAACTTATGGCAGTAGTTTCATTTTCCAAACGAACAAATAGCACATTTTTGTTTCGCATTTTGTTCATTTGGTCAATATATCATTTGGCATAATTTTGCTTTGTCAAGTGTTATTAAGACAAAAGTTTATTAAGCAAACACTTTGTTTGGGCTAATATTGTTTTCCAAACAAAACATTTGTTCAAATTTTCATTTCGCACATTAGGTACCAGGGTGGAAAAAATGGCTTGTCATAAGCGAACTCTGTTTTTGGTCGGTTAGGTTAGGATTCACTTGTGTCCCTCAGACCAGAAATAGACACCCCGCGCAGCGGGGTGGCGTCGATTCGCTGGAGACTCTCGATGAAAAGGGCGAAATCGACTCGGGGCTTGCTTGCATGCATGCTGCTTATTTGCATTATAATATATTGTTACCTAAGTACCTATAGTACAAAAGAACATAAACTTACCTGTCAATTATTTACTTTTGTTTTTTACAAACTAGCCTCTTAGCAAAATTATGTAATCTCACTCAAATAGATTTCGTATGCACTACACAATTAGGATCTAAATCATATGCCATGCAATAATTTGGAAAAAGAATGTTATGCTAAATAATACGTTTGACCAAATGAAACTTGACCATGTAAAACTTTGCCAAACAATAATTTGCGAAGTAATATTTTGCCATAGGAGATATTGCCAAGTGATATAATGCGAAACAATAATTTGACTAGTGTTTTTTTGCCAAATGATCATTTGGGAAACATTTTTTGGAAAGTGACACTTTGGGAAATGATTTTTGCCCATACAATAGAGAACCACAATTAACACCTGCTTATACGGTTAAATTACAAACTTAGTTCAGAAATTATTTTGTAATCTTTTTTCAAAAACCATTCCATCAAGTTCAAAATAATTTTTGTAGAAAGTTTTTAAAAAGTTCTACTTTTCAGATTTTTTTGATATTTCTAAAACTTAAGGTTCAAAAGTAAGAGAAAAAAAATGTGTCCCCCACAAATTTTTTTTTAACTTCTGGAGCGATTATCTGCGAAAATATTAACACTTTCAAAAATGATTTTACTAAACCCCTATAAATAATTAAATAATATTTGGGGACAATCTTACACAAATCAATCTAGTCCCAAACTAAGCAAAGCTTGTACAATGGGTACCAGACGACGATATACCTACATACTTAAATAGATTAAATAGATAAATAAATACTTAAATACATAGAAAACATCCATGACTCAGGAACAAATATTCATGCACATCACACAAATAAATGCCCTTACCGGGACCTCCGGCTTCGTAGGCAGGGTTACTGCCAACTATAGGCTACAGAGGTCGTCCTATTCATTTTTAAGTACATGTCCAACAATATATCTCACGTTAGGGTTGAAATGAAAAAAAAAAACACTCCCCACTTTACGTATAGGGGAGGTACCCTAAAAAATTTTTTTTTCCACTTTTTATTTTACCACTTTGTCGGCGTGATTTATATACATATTATTATCAAATTTCAGCTTTCTAGTGCTAACGGTTACTGAGATTACCCGCGGACGGACGGACAGACATGGCGAAACTATAAGGGTTCCTTGTCGACTACGGAACCCTAAAAACGATTGTTATTCTGAACGGAAATATAAAGACATGGAATAATCTCTTGATTTGTAAAATAATTTGATAAAAATAAATTGAGAAATGTCGTTGATATGACAGCACCATGGCAGCTTTTATGAGATGTGACAATGTCCGGCAATAGATAAGACTGATTTTGCTTTTGAAAATGAATAAATATAATTACATATATGGACTATAAATAAATGGCAAAATTTGTAATGACTAAGATTTGGCAAGATAGTTTGTCTTCATTTTTATGAGTTATATATAGTTTTAACGGAGTCCGTATAATTCAAACCAACGTAATTACATTTCTGGGCATTCACATAGACTCTCCGCTCAATTGGAAGCATGAAATACGAGAACTAAGTACCTCGATCAGCTCAGCCTGTTATATACGCTCTCCGCAGTCAACGAGATGAAGTCCAAACAAAACACCTAGTGATGGTTTATTATGCTTTAATTGAAGCAAAGCTGCGATATAGCATAAAATTTTGGGGAAATAGTTATAAATACAGTGTTGAAGCCGCTTTTAGATTGCAAAAACGGGTTATTAGAACTAGTACGCGTTCCCAAAGAGTATCTTGCAGAGATCATTTCAATGGATTGAACATTTTGACTGTGCCATGTCTGTACATCTTGGTTCTGCTCACTGACTTCATCAAGCATTTACACTCCTATGAAAGCCAGAGCGAGAAGGACGCCAGAATCTTAACAAGAAGGAAAGATATACCGAACAGGATAGTACTAAAACTGAATATTATAAAGCATGCTACTCGTTATCAGGCTGTGTCCCTGTTAATTCAGTTCAAGACAATTGATAACAGACACACTTTTAACACAAGATTGAAGGAGTTTCTACTCGGAATATGTTATTACTCGGTAACTGATTTTATGAAGGATAGTTAGAAGTGAATATGCTCTTTGTCTGTGTTTATATACTAGCGTTATGACATCAATGATTTTCTATTATTATTATTATATTTAATGTATTTATTTATACTTATTCACCCGAATTTGATTATGTATTAAGTTACCTTGACATTGTAAATGCTACTTGACAATTTGAATAGTCTATCATATTTCTATAAGTATTATCCATAGGTTTAAGGCATGACATTCAAACACAATGTAATTTGTTGATGAATAAATAAGCAAAAAAAAGTCCTTAACAGACATAGATACATACATCCATTCGCGCCTTTATTCCCAAAAGGGGTAGGCAGAGCACATGAAACATTATGTTCCAGCGCCACTTTTAGCATAAATGTGTGTATAACAGATCTACAAAATGTGATATTGCAGTGATAGGTTGCTAGCCCATCGCCCACAACACACTTCAACCCTGGTCCCTTAGTCGACTTTTACGACACCCACGGGACGAAAGGGGGTGGTGAAATTCTAACCCGACACCACACGGGGGTAGTTCTTAACAAGAATGTAATTACCTATTACATTCCTTATTTTAGTAAACAATAAGTTGTTCTTTGGCTTCTTTGTTTATTATCTGAATGCAACTGTATATTTATACCTGACAACCATATAATTCGGATAGGACAGATTATACGGTTAATTCCACTGGTCTAACTACTAACTTCCCTACAGCGTAACATATCACATTATTTTTGCAAAACCAACTCAGTCCCTTACTAATAGAGTCCAAATTAAAACAAAAACAAAGGAAGATACGATAGTGGAAAGTCGTCTGTATTAGATATGAGAGCCCCCTCGGGAAGTGTCAGTTCGGAGCGTTAACAGCGAGCGGCAAACAGAAACTATTATTGTATCTACGATTTCTGAACATGTTTCGCTTTAGAGTTCAATAATCTTGCAATATCAGTCAAATTCTGAAGTTAAACTCGAAAATTTTATATTTCTAGTTTGTGTTTGTGTATTTTAAAGAGGCTAGAATACTTTAGCTTAATTGGTGGATGAGCATTTCTTCTAAAGCTATCCTTTGAGGGTAAAATTTATGAAATCGGTTGTAAAGAATGCAGCTTCTTCAAATTGAAATTTTCGCCTTCAAAACTTAGTTGTCTACTAAAATAATATGTCACCGACTAATTTTAAGCGTCTAACTAATACTGTTCAAGCTACCGTACATTGTGTTATTCAAGCTACGTTATTATGACTCAACAACGTGATTATTCTATAGAAAATATTTTTTTTTATTTGTCTATATATTTTAGGCTTATATCATCTCTATTGCATCTATTAAATAATTTCAGAAGGCTCTAATTTCATATTGACACCTCTATTTTATACGTTAGGATAAGTAATTGATGACTGAATGACTTTACTGAATTTTGTCATAAAAAATGGTCAATGATAGCTTTACTTTCATAAAGTGACCAATATTTTTATACGTTAGCATAAGTAATTGACGACATTATCTATTTTAGTTGAACATGAAGTTTACTTAAATAATTATTGGCATAAGTTAGCAGTCAATGATAAATTGATAAATCTAATTTCAAACTTATTTGCTCATACTTTCCGCTCTGAAGGACACAAAGAAACGAATGAACCCATCGCTCGCTGGTAAAATCATTTTTTCTGTGTTGTGTATCATACTAGGCAAAAATAACCCGCTAGCAACAATAACATGAAATGAGTGAGTTTGTGTGAAAGGAAATAAAATCAAACAATCATGCGAGGCGTGTTGCTATGCAAACTCTCAGTTGCTATAGCGGCGCTGGATTTTACGTAATCTGTTGGGATAGTAGGTAAAGACAGCATATTGGTTTAATAGAAGCTGTTCTATTAAACCGTTGCTTACATACAAAAAAAGACGTAACGTTGCAGGTGCTACTGGAAACTTTAGTCGCTGCTCTTGTAATTTCCCTAATTTAATATATTATCTGTGAGATTAGAGGTAAATGTATGTCTATCTCTTCGTTTTCAACATTGCAAGTCAATAGGAAGCATAATAATATTAATAAATCATTCTATAAACGTCCCACTACTGGGAACAGCACAGGCATACTATCATGGATGAGAGGGAACGGGCAGGAGTCCCCACGCTGGCCCCGTGCGGGTTGGTTGGGGACTTCACATACTTATACATTATGAGGTCCCTAATCGGTCGCGGGTCGGTCTTACGACGCTCTTTGCGGGAAGGCTTATGTCCAGCAGTGGGCGTCACAGCCACGATTTTTTCCACATTACTTTACACTTTTACTAGTAGCAATTTCGTCAGCAGGGGAGGGGGACACTTGATCGCACAAAAATTAGGGCTTTAAAGCCGGATCCTTTGAAAAATGGTTTTCAGACATCCATAACATTTTTAAACAAGCTATCCAATCCCACACCACAGAAAAAAAATACATCCTCACTATACGTATAATAGGGGAGGTACCCTAAAACATTTTTTTTTGAGATTTTATTCCACTGTTTTGCACGGCTATCACGCGACGGCGCGCGAGCTAACTCGATTTTTATCGCTCTATCCGTCACTTTCTTATTAGAACACTTAAAACAAGAGGTATAGTGCGAGAAAAATCGAGAGACCGCGGCCGTCCCATGATAACCGTGCTGTTGGCGGGATTGATTTATATACTTACCCATGCTGAATTACAACTTTCTAGTAGTAAGGGTCATTCAGCTAAGTGGCAGACGGACACACGGACATGGCGATACTATAAGGGTTACTTGTTGACTACACAGAACCCTTAAAACGAACTCCATTGAAATTGAATAAACCGTAGTGAAATCAAATTTAAGTTTATTGCGAGAAAGTTATTAAATGTTTTATCTCGAGCTCAGCTAATCTTGTAGCCGTCTACTAAAGACGCTGTCAGTGGCACGTGCGAAGGAGACCTCTTTCGTTTTGCACGTGTAGGTTCAAACAAAATCTCTAAGCCGTTTTATCATTTACAAAGCGATTGTTGCTATGGCGTCGATGTTGGCGTATTCACGTTCTTATTGTTACATCGTTAAGGGGCAGCATACACGAGATTCAGTGTTTTTGCTAGTTTTGAAACTTTAGTATTTTGACTTGTATGTAATTATCCTTGCAATCATTACTCATAAGAGACTCTGAACGACAAATTAGACCAGACATTGACAGGACTGACTTACCACGAGGCAGCTTGATCCATTATGGCGATGTATGTGAACAGTGTAAACACACGAGCTCTTCACGCAAATGGCGCATTGCGCGGTACCGAAACGCCTCGTGCATTTTGCGTTTCATACCTGGTTTTGCAATGCTTCTCCAAAAACATCTGGAATTCCAAGTTTTACAAGCGTGAAATTTGTGGTCAATTTGTTCTGCTTCTTATGCTTTTTATATATTGTATACATTTAGATTTTGAAGGTAGACCAAAAAAAACAAAGGCTGTATGTCTTGAAGACCAACCTGAGTCAAGCAGGCTCACAAAAGTGGTCGTGGATTGTACAAAGAGGAGAACAGGAAGTGAGAAAGTGGGACCAGTCAACAGCCAAGATATCTCCTATATTTAATCTCCATTCGTAGTATTATGACAAAATAATTGAAGGAGCCTTTCTTTAATATCAATGGCAAATCATCATCATTCAGTGATATGTATACCCGTGGACGAGTGACGACCGCTTTAGCCTAGTTGGTAGTGATCTAGCCTACGAAGCAAGAGGTCCTGGGTTCGAATCCCGTTAAGGGCGTTATTTGTGTGATGAGCACGAATAATCTATTACTGAGTCATGGAGGTATTTTATGAGTTAAAGTTTTTATTTATCTACATAAGTATGTTTATCGTCGTCTAGTACCCATAGTACAAGCTTTGCTTAGTTTGGGACTAGGTCGATTTGTGTAAGATTGTCCCCGAAAATTTTAATTTTTCATCAATTTAATTGGCTTGCGAGATAAAGCTTTAAAATTACTGGAGGATTACTTGCAAAATAGGACCCAAAAAGTGAAAATAGGGAATTACTATAGTGACGAGACTCAAGTAATGTTTGGCGTCCCTCAGGGTAGTGTTCTTGGCCCTACCCTGTTTCTAATTTACATAAATGATCTAACAAACCTCAGCATACGGAATGGGCGAGTTTTTTCTTGTACAGACGACACCGTAATTGTTTTCAGAGGCACTAGCTGGGACGCAATTCATAGGGATGCCGAAGTAGGTCTTGCTGAAATTTCTACTTGGCACGCGTCTAATCTCTTAACTCTAAACACAGCTTAAACGAATTATATATTTGACGACCGCTTTAGCCTAGTTGGTAGTGACCCTGCCTACGAAGCAAGAGGTCCTGGGTTCGAATCCCGGTAAGGGCAAAAATTTGTGTGATGAGCATGAATATTTGTTTCTGAGTCATGGATATTTTCTATGTATTTAAGTATTTGTATCTATTATATATATCGTCGTCTAGTACCCATAACACAAGCCTTACTGAGACGGAAAATGCCGGCGTGGATAATGAAGTTATCGACGCTAACCGACCCTGCCGTGTCAACCCTATGTCAGTTATCTTGAGATAAACGAGATATGCTTAACAAGTCTAAATCTGATTTTTTGCCATGCCTTAACCGACATTATCCTTTTTTAAACTTAACTTACCAATTCGTAATACGAGCCTGTCACGTAACTCGTGTTACTCGGTTTTTCCATACTTTTGTTGGCCATCATTAAGGCCAAATACTGTATCTTAAGTTACATGATAATAGCGTGACAAGCTCTGTCGATGTCAACCAATTTCTGTAAGTATCAGTTATGTTAAGAAACACGATTTAGGTGTGTCTGAGTTGCGCGTAATGTTCGTCCGTCGCGTGCGCAATCGGCGTGCGGCGGTAATACAAGTACTAACTTTACTCCCCTCCTTCCAACCCGCAACCCTAGTACAAAGAGCTAGATGTATTGCCTAGAAACGTTATACATTTGAACACAGAATACTGTTTGAATGACGTACCAAGAGAAGACGATGCGAGATGAATAAGTGCATTAAAAAAAGAATTTCTCAAATTTTGTGATTTATACAGAGGGTCCATATTGGCTGCCATAAAATTCGTGATCCTATTTTTTCTTGTACTAACGTATTGTTGTCATAATCATCGCTAGTCCTAATTTTTTTCGTTCTACCTTTTTTGTTCCTAAATTTCTGTAACTATCATTCAAAGTAAGTATTAAGGAAATTGGTCATTGGCACGGCGTATCGTCCGCCGTGGATGGATGTTGATCTGTTTTTCGATGCGATTACCGACTCAATTAGTAGCAGTTGTAATTATGACAATTTAATTTTATTAGGTGATTTTAATATTAACTTACTAAACCCTGTTGACACCAAAACACATAAATTTTCAAATTTTTTAACAACTGCTGGATTATCGCAACTAGTATCGCAACCCACGCACTTTACTGACACCAGCCAGACGCTGCTCGACGTTGTTTGCACAGACATGCAAGCCAAGTCCGTGGTCATAGACCATGTAGGCACTCTGAATGGCCACTGCCTTGTAGTTTGCAATTTCAATGTGAAGCGTGAGAAACCTAAGCCTTATCGCGTTACTTACAGACCTATAAAACATATCTGTAAAGAAAATCTAGATTTGCAGAGTGTGAGGTGGGATTTGGTTTCCAGTCTTGGCAATGTTAACGACATGGTAAGGGCTCTCAACCTCCATATAATTAATATATTCAACCTGCATGCACCTTTAAAGTCAACCATAATCAAGGCCCAGTCCTATCCCTGGATCACGGACACTGTCAAGCTTATGATGCGGCTGCGTGATGATGCAGTGGCGGAATATCACACCAATAAATGTCAGGTAAAAAAAAATTACTATAAGGACCTCAAATCTATTGTAAACAAAACATTTTACTTTGAAAAATCAGCATACTTTAAGCACAATATTAATAATAAAATATATGACCCAAAATTACTCTGGAAAAATCTAAAGTCTAACATATTACCAGAAAAGCGTATAGAACTTCCTGCTTTTTTAAACAGTCCAACTATTTTAAATAAACATTTTCTTAATCTTCCCGGGACAGCTGACGTTACTTTAACATACATAACTTATTTTGAATTCCACAGATATAGTGACTCCGTTTTCCATCTGGAGACAATTAGTGCAGAGCAAGTAACCAAAATAATAAAAAAATTAAAATCCAATGCTGAAGGATGCGATGGCATCAATCTTAATATGCTGATATTGACCCTACCTCACACTTTAGAATTAATAACAAATATAATAAACACCTCCATTTTAACATCCACTTTCCCTGATATCTGGAAGTTGGCAACTGTACTTCCGCTGCCCAAGAACTCCAATCCATCCGAACTAAAAGACCTCAGACCAATAAGTATTTTACCATGCATGTCTAAAATAATGGAAAAAGTTGTGTGCTCACAATTAACTGCCTTTCTCGAGAACAACAATGAGTTGCCGGACGTCCAGTCAGGTTTTAGGAAGGGGCGGAGCACAGTGACAGCCTTACTTGACGTCACCGACAACATATTGTGTGCTCAGGATGGAGGTATGTGCACTATTTTAGTACTGCTCGATTTTTCCAGGGCATTTGACTGTCTCAATATTAATCTATTACTTTCCAAACTAAGTTATTATGGTTTTGATGAAAGTGCGCTTAAATGGTTTGACAGTTACCTCAATGATCGCTACCAGGTTGTAAAAGTCAGTCTCATTGATGGTTCTGCCTATTACTCTGCCAAAGTCCGTGTTGCTAGAGGAGTGCCACAGGGATCCGTTCTTGGCCCACTTTTATTTATCTTATACTCCGCAGACGTAGGGTCCCAAATCACACACTGCAGGTACCATATCTATGCAGATGACATACAAGTGTACATATCATGCAAACCTTCCGAAATTGACAGTGCCATTCAGAAACTTAATTTGGATCTAGATAGCATAGCGTCCTGGGCCGCTGCAAACTCCTTGCTGTTGAACCCTAGTAAAACTAAATACTTGGTATTTGGCAGTAAGCAACAGCTGAATGGTGTCAGTTCTGTTTTAAATGTAAACTTGATGGGTAAACCTATTGAACGAGTGCATGAAGCACGTAATTTAGGACTTATGATGGACTGTGGGCTGCGCTATGAGAAACACATGGTTGGTGCTGTGAGAAATTGCTTCTACAAACTTAAAGTGCTGTACAATATCAGGCAATTTATAAGCGAAAACTTGCGCATTCGGCTGGTGGAGTCTTTAGTATTGTCCAAGTTGAACTATGCAGATGCAGTGTATGGGCCACGACTTCTTGGAAAAACTAAAAGACTCATCCAACGTGTTCAAAATGCCTGTGCTCGTTTCTGTTTTAGTATTCCTTCGAGAGCTCATGTTACTCCGTTTTTAAATAAACACAGCATTCTTAAAATGCAGCATCGGCGTAAACTACATCTGGCCTGTTTACTTTTCGGCGTAATTAAGAACGAGGCTCCTAAGTATCTCTTCGAAAAGTTGTGCAGTTCTAGGTTGCATAGAACACGGCGGTGTGGACTACCGTTGCTGACACCCCGACACGCATCGGCGACTTTCCGTGGTAGTTTTCGGTACGTAGCAACTAAATGCTGGAATGTCATCCCTCCGCCGTTGCGAGACCTAGGAAATGTGCACAGCTTTAGAACTAAACTCAAATCTTTTATATTCAACCACCAAAAGAGCCAGGAAACTTACAGGCTAGACACAAGCTGTATTTAGGAACTCAAATGATAATGTTGTCTTACCTATGTGTTATGTCCCTCTAGTTTTAATGGCTGTTATTGTGCTCATGTGCTGCTATCAGTTTGGCTTTGTTTTTGTGCCAATTAGCTTGAAATATATTTGTCTTGTTTCTCCTTAATTATGTCAAATCGGCATTGCGCCCGCGTCACCGTCACATGTCCGTCTTGTTTGACGTTTTAATTGCCGGGAGCATCCACCTGTCATAATGGCGCTAGTAGGTCGGTTGGCGCGGTTATAAATGTTGCGTTCATAAAAAAGTTTATTATTTGTCTTTACGGTTTGTTTTGTTTTATATTACTATTATTATAACTATTTTGTACAAGTGTAAAATATGTGTTACGCCGTGGAATCACCGGATGGTTCCATCGGAAGACCAGCGCTGGCCACCAGGCCAGCACAACGCTGAGATGGAACCATTTCGTGGCAATTTGTCTACCATTCTGTTTTTTGATTTATGTATGTATGTATGTATGTAAGCACTTTATTGTACACAATAACAGGTCAAGGAATATACATGTCACACAATAGATCAAAGTACAAAGGCGAACTTATCCCTATAAGGGATCTCTTCCAGCTAACCTTTGAGCAATTGAGAGGAAGGTAGGTAGAACGAGATAGGCAAACTTGTACTGTGTACAAAAACAGAGAAAATAAAGCAAATCCTAATTAGTATTAATTCTAGACAAATAAAAACATGCCAATACATATATAAATATACAATATAAAATATAATACACACTAACATATGTTACATATATATCGCAAATATACAATAAATAAATAAATACTATATTCAACCAATTCACAAGTCATTGGAAAGCCACAACTTCTTCAAATTCATCTTAAGTGACGCAACAGACTGCGACTGTCTCAGCGACAAAGGCAACTCATTCCACAATTTAACAGCGCGCGCAGTAAAAGATCTGGAGTATGTTCGCGTCTTTCTAGACGGTACAGCAAGAGTAAGGTTAGTACTCGACCGCAAGCGGTGGCCACTGCCGTCTGCCATATAACTAAACCGCTCAGAAAGGTAAGGAGGGGAAGTAGGGCTGAACAGTGTATTGAAAAGTAATGACAGGATATGCACATCCCTGCGCCGGCGAATCGGTAACCATCGAAGCTTAGAGCGGAATTCAGAGATATGATCATACTTGCGTAGACCAAATACATATCTGATACATACATTTTGTAGACGCTCCAGCTTATCAAGTAGCTCCTCGTTGAGGTCCAGAAACGCAATATCGCCATAGTCCAGAAGAGGAAGCAAAAGAGATTGAGTAAGGGTCAACTTGGTACGAAGAGGAAGGAAATTCTGGAGACGTCTTAGGGAGTGAAGGGATCTAAAGATCCTCTGACTCACCTCAGCTATATGGGGTGACCAAGAAAGCGTCTGGTCCATGGTGATACCCAAATTCCTGACAGTAGAGGAAAGAGGAATAGAAATTCCATCAAAAATAATGTCAGGCACCACCACCTCTGAGAGCTTATCTACATAGTAAGGACTACCAATAACAATCGCTTGCGATTTCTTCGCATTAATTTGTAAACCATACTTACACGCCCAGCAGCGTATAGATTCTAGGTTTCGATTGACTTCCGAAATTAATGCGGAGACATCATCCACAGTAGCCGCTGCATAAATCTGTAGGTCATCTGCGTAAAGGTGATATGATGTAGTTAGGGATTCGGTGATACTATTTATAAAAACAGAGAACAATAATGGAGAAAGCACCCCGCCCTGTGGAACGCCAGCGGAGAGTTCGCACCACTCGGACATCTTATCATCGAACGTAACGCGCTGGCGCCTGCCAAAGAGGTAGCTGCGAAACCAGGATAAGGGAGTTTCATACATGTTAAGAGAGCGGAGAATACCTAGCAGAATATCAAAATCTACCGTATTAAAAGCACTGCTAAAATCAAGAAGAACAAGGACAGTGAGCTTTTTGGACTCGATATTGAGACGAATGTCATCGGTGACGTTAATTAAAGCGGTGACCGTGCTATGCCCGGGGCGGAATCCGGATTGGAAAGGATTAAACAAAGAATTTCTGTTAAGATGAGAAAGGAGACGACGATTAACATAATGTTCAATGATCTTTGACAAAACTGGGAGAATAGAAATAGGGCGGTATTGAGTGAAAGATACAGCATTAGGGATTTTGGGGAGAGGAATTACGTGAGCATACTTCCACGATGCCGGAAAGGTTCCAGTGGACAAGGAGAAATTTATAATATCCGAAAGGGTAGGAACAATAAAATCCGCCACGAGCATAAGCATATCCACACTGAGGCCATCGTCACCGATTGCCTTCGTCTTAATAGATTTGAGAAGGGCAAGCGTCTCCTGCGGTGAAATCAAACCAAATTCAAAGGGAGATAGGTCGGGGTGTGTAATATTGGCAAGAAGTGAAAGAGTGGATTGCTTAATGGATGGGTCAAGAGTAACCGGCGACGTGCTGAAATGTTTGTACATGTATGTGCTGTTGCCATGAATAAATATGATTCTATTCTATTCTATTCTTTTCAAAGTCATAATGATCAGTTGTCCTAAAGTTTTTCTTCCTAACTTCATTACTAAGAACTAGCTTGAAGTCATAATTTTGTTAATCATAACAATTTTCTTCATAACGGACATGCATCATAATTTTGTTAGTCCTAATATAATAACTAAGAACATACTTCAACCCCTAATTTTGTTTTTCCTAATGAATAAATGATTTCGCTTAGTAAATTAAAAAAATCTGTTCTGGCGCTTCGCAGGCCGCTGCCGCGGCATGCTCGCTTCGCTCGCTCGGCTCGCGCGCGTAGGGTCGCGGTACAACTAACACTCCTCCTCGCTTCGCTCGTTGTCGTACCTACACGGACCTGCCCTAGGATACGTCCGCACAGACAGGCGGCTTGCTTAGCGTCTAGCTAGAGTCTTGTGACCTCGTCTTGCACCTTGCGATAAAAAAGCACACGTTTATTTACTTCGATAACGCCAACTAACATTTATGATGAGAAATATTATGAAAAACAAATTTAGTATTAAAAAAATGTATGACTAGTATCATTATGAATTTAAATAAAACGGGCAAGTGAGTGTTATGTTGAAAAAAAATATGAAAATCAATATTAGGATTTGAGAAAGTTATGATTATTGTCATTATGACCTCGAGTAGTTATGACTTACGATCGTTAGGAATAAGAATTATTAGGACTAACGATTATTATGGCGTAAAATTTTATGAAGAATATTCTCGGACTTCCAATAATAGGACTTAAAAAAATAGGTGAAACAAAGCGCCCCCCGAATGAATACAAACACTAAGTACCTACATAAATTCTTTGGTTATTGTACACTGACTGCCGTGCTTCCTGGATGGCCCTTTGATTGAGATTCATGCTTTGTAAGTAATGTATTTTAAACGTATATCTTTTCTACGCATTAGATTACAAATTATATGCCATTTATATATATATATGTGCCTGTATATATGTATATATATGATGTGTCCACCTGTCCACCTGAGTGTCCGAGCTCAGCTCGGGTGAAAATAGAGATAGCTATATATAGAATATTTATTTTTTCGCCTTATCACAAAGGAATAAGGTACCAAACTGTAAAAATAACTCTGAAGTCGATTTTAGCTAAATAATTGTATTCTCATTTGCAAGTTCCGACACAACAATATTCTTTCCCATAAAAACGGCATGCATCGGTAGGCATCCCATCCCTAATTAGCTTGAAATCTTGCGAGTACGGTACGGAACCCTTGTGCATGAGTCTGACTCGGGGTTCCTTTGAAATAAACTTATTGTTCCGAATTTCGATAGTCAGAAATTGATATCCAAATAATTTATAGACATAAACATCAGTAGTCATAATCTTTTTTAAGTATAACGTTTTGTAGTTCTAACATTAATGACCCATAATATTAAGTATTATAATCACAAAAGTCAGAAATTGATGTCCATAACGATCAAAGGTCTATCGATAATTATTCATAAATATTCTAAGGCATATATTTCAACGTACTAATGATTGCTATTCATAGCGTTTTAATGCCTAAAGTGAATTACGTCTAAGAGACCAAATCTATAACATCCAAAGTCATATAGATAATTACTCAGAAACATTTCTAGACATACATTTGAAAGGGGTAGTACTAGGTACTACTGCGCGAAGGGTTTATTTATGACTGTTTCGTAAAGAATACGTTTAAATAAGCATGTTTTATTAGAAACTTTTTCTCTGAAATTAAAAATGGCCAAGATATTGGACTTCTAAGGCAGGTCGGTGTAGGTACGACGACGAGCTAAGCGAGGAGGAGTGTTAGTTGTACCGTGACCCTAAGCGCGCGAGCCGAGCGAGCGAAGCGAGCGTGCCGCGGCAGCGGCCGGCGAAGCGCCAAAACCAATAATGACACAACATTCATCGAAATGTTGACAAGTACCTACATATTTTTCCTAACTTCCGGCTTCTCGCTGAGGGTGTTCCAGCTGCGTTCGCGCCACTATGTGCACTTCAGCTCGTTTGTGGTGCGCGTGCCACGGCCGCTGCAGGAGACCGTCGCATGTGCTGACTTCTGGCCGAAGGGTGTAGTGTTTCGACGGTTCCGGGGCAATCTGCCGAATCCAACACCGGAGACGACGATGCAACGGGGCCACGCCGTTTCGTCGCCTAAATAGTATTATTTGTTGTTTTGGTTTCGTGACGCATTGGTTGTTACTGTAATGTCACGTAAATGTATTTTTCAATAAATAAATAAATAAATAAATAAATAAATAAACTTTCGGGTCAAATATTTCGGCCACTTTTGATATTAGAGAAAAAAGTTTCAAAACAAAACATACTTATTTTAACGTATTCTGACCACTAAACAAAACAGTGAGCGGCATAAATATCTTTCAATCGCATCACTCTTTATTTTTGCCAAAGTACCCACATTAATTATAATTAATGGGTATGTGGGTATGTTATAAAGCAGTCTGGAAGAACGCATTCAGTAACGTTCGGTAGTAAAAAAAAACATTTATTTTATTATTTTTCTGGGAGTGTGTTTATGGGTGTGTGTGGTGTCGGGTTAGAATTTCACCACCCCCTTTCTTCCCGTGGGTGTCGTAAAAGTCGACTGAGGGACCAGGGTTGAAGTGTGTTCTGGGCGATGGGCTAGCAACCTATCACTGCAATATCACATTTAGTCGATCTTTTATACCCACATTAATGCTAAAAGTGGCGCTGGAACATACGTTTCATGTGCTCTGCCTACCCCTTTTGGGAATGAAGGCGTGAATGTATATGTATGTATGTATGTGTTTATGGGCTTTAACATTATGAAGAGTGACACCACCTTGAAATTGAATGATATGACTAACTAATCAGATGACTACCAATCATTATGACTTGCGCAAAAATACCTTACAATAATTATTACAAACTAGATTATTGCCTGTAACATTATGTAATTGCATACCACCGGGACATTGAACGTTATGGCTAACCAATTTTATGACTAACAATAATGATGACCTGCAAAAATCGGAACTCTAATGTATATTGTTAAATTTTATGACTTTTGACAATATGACTGGAAAAAAATATGGTAGAAAACTTTATGGACTGTAAAATCGGATCTTAAATTTTATGGGAAACAATAGAGACCTGTCTGACTCGAGACTGTTTATGTAAAATATTTCACTCAGTAATAAATAAGAGATTAGAATGGTATATGGAAAAAAATGGGATGTTTGCCGAAGAGACCGTCGGCTTTAGGAAATGTCGTTCATCTTTGGATAATCTGTTTAGTTTAGTAAGTAGAATTCACTCCGGATTTTCAAAAAATATGAATACACTGGGTTGTTTTACAGATATTGACAATGCTTATAATAACGTAAATGTAACCATATTACTTGAAATACTTGATAAATTAAGAGTAGGTCGTAACATCTGTATTTATTTGTGGAATTTCCTAAGTGAAAGGTTTCGAAAAATACAGACTGATGATTCCATTATGATAAGGTCAACTGGTCGGGGATTGGCTCAGGGAGATCCAATATCTCCTCTGTTATTTAATGTATATACTATGCACATTCAGATATTAGTCCGAGACGTGTTCATCTCACAATATGCGGATAATTTCATTTTATATGTTACAAAGAAAACAATCGCGGAGGCTGAATGCGTGATACAAAATACTTTTAAACTATTTTGTGAATATTTGAACAAGCTTGGCCTTGAAATATCTACTACAAAACGAAAATAATATGTGTGCTTAAAAAAGGTATTAATAGACATCCTGTAAATATTAAAATTAATGGTAACTATTTACAATTAGTCGATTGTGTTAAGTATTTGGGAATTTGTTTGGATCGATCGCTTAGGTAGGGGATACATGTTAACGAGTTAATACAAAAAATCCAAAAACATTTGAATATCTTTAAAGTTTTATCGGGTCCGGGCTGGGGTGTCCACCCAAAACACCTAAGGAGACTATATATTGCAATAATTCGTAGCAGAATAGATTATGGTTCATTCCTTTATGACGATAGCAGCGAGACTCATTTGTATAATCTCGATAAAATTAAAAATCAAGCACTGAGAACCATTGGCGGATTTATTAAGTCTACTCCCATACACGTGATGGAATGTGAGCTCTGCTTCCACCCGTTGCATATTCGTCGCATTTATTTGGCGTCCAAGTTTTGGTTTAAATCTAAATCATTCGAAAATAATGTAACGAGCAAAATTATAGAGGAATTAAACAATTCCATGCAGATACGTCATACGTTGCGAAAGAAAAAACCGCTTCTCCTTACTATACATAATAGGTACAGATTAACCCCACTACATTCTAGCAAGTTACTCGAAATGTTTACAATCACATTACTGCGGTTTTTATTATATATACACAGACGGTTCAAAAGAAAAAAGCGCCTTAGGTGCTGCGTTTTATGATTCACAGTCGAACACATCACTTAAGCTACACATAAATAGTGAAATTCCTATCATGCATGCAGAGTTAATTGCCATCGCCGAGGCCCTGTCTTACATTCAGTCAATAGATTGCGATAAGTTTGTTATATTACCGGACTCCATGAATGCGCTCCAACACGTGGCTCGGTGCACCTCGAATTTTCGAGGTCTCCCGATTGCCTACACCATTTTGAAACTTATCAGCAAATCACAATCAGAGGGTAAGCACATAGTACTGCAATGGATCCCATCTCATGTGGTTATTAGCGGAAACGAAGCCGTGGACACCCTGGCCAGGCTAGCTTGTTGTGAGGGTGTTGAGTGTAACATGTTACCTTTTTATTCTGACTGTATCGCTTTCGTAAAACGGCAAACATATTTGTTATGGAAAGAATACTTTGATAAGAGATCAAAAGAAAAAGGCATTTGGTATAAGATGATTCAACCTCATCCTCAGATAACTTCTTGGATAGATTGTTCGTTAAGTAGACGCGACTTAGTCTTGATGATGAGACTGCGATCCGGACATATACCATTAAACAAGTTTGGTAATTTGATGGGAAAAGTGGCATCTCCGAATTGTGATGAATGTGATGTACCTGAAGATGTATACCATGTTATAATGGAATGTGTCCGAAACGAAGCTGTCAGGAGACGTCTGGCATTTATCACCAGCTATGATGTCGGGAGCTGCAATAGTGCCCTGGCTACCCCGTTGACTGACGTGGCCACAGCACTATTGCAGTTAGCTCGAAAGTGTGTTGTCAATAGAATAATTCGTACTTAAGAAAAATATGTCCTGTTGATTATAACGGAGCAACATGATCACTTGTGTGACAAGCTCCTTAAATAAAGAGAAAAAAACCATTTAAAGAAGAAACTGTCACATTTTATTTAATAGACCTTAAGACGCACAGAATAAATACATATACAAAACATATTGAAATTTTATTGTCCTAATACTTCTCATAGACACTTTTGTCGAAAAGTCGACTGTTGAAGCATTATGTAAAAATAACCCATTTTGTGTGTGTTGCCAGTGATGACATATGGCACTGAAACGTGGTCGCTTACTATGGGCCTCATAAGAAGGCTCAAAGTCACCCAAAGGGCAATGGAGAGGGCCATGTTGGGAGTTTCTCTGCGTGACCGCATCAGAAATGAGGCTATCCGCAGCAGAATCAAGGTAACCGATATAGCCCTCTGGATCGCTAAACTTAAGTGGCAGTGGGCGGGGCACATAGCACGTAGAACCGATGGCCGTTGGGGCGGAAAGGTTCTCGAGTGGCGACCACGTACCGGAAGGCGCAGCGTGGGTAGGCCCCCGACAAGGTGGACTGATGACCTGGTAAAGGTTGCGGGAGTCCGCTGGATGCGGGTGGCGCGGGATCGGTCACTTTGGCACTCTTTGGGGGAGGCCTATGTCCAGCAGTAGACGTCTTTCGGCTGATATGATGATAATGACGATGAACCCATTTTGGCTCCTTCAATTCAAGATGGCGGCTAATGATGTGAACCCTCGAGGTCGAAACTTAAATTTTTTATGACTAGCCTATACTTAAGCAATACAAATTAAAACATTTTCTACACCACCTTTTGTAGGGCAATGCCTCTTTTTTGTCCCCACTGATTGGATTATCAATTTATCAGTAGACGTTTCGAAATTCAGTTTTGTTTTAAGTCAAAGCCAATCAGTGTAATATGGTACTGGTGACAATGGTATTGATGACAATCAAAACCAAGGGCAATAAACTTATCAAAACCTGATCAATATATTCTTAAGCCCCGTTAGATATATCGATCGATTTAAATATCAGCTCGAAGTGACATACCTAGAGCAATTAATATTCCCTAATTTTACGGAGACTGGTCTTTACTCCGATTATGAATGAGGACAATTTCATTCCGCTCATACTAAGGTATGCGGTACAGGGTCTAAATTTAGCGATCTTATCTAATTTAACGACGCCTAGCTTAGTATGATGTAACTCTACTAATTAGTGTTGGCAGATCAGTTTCCCGAACAAGCACTCGTATTAATTAAGGATGGAAACTGTTGAGAACACGGAATAAAGAATATTCCGTGGTTGAGAAGACACATAATCTTCGAGAAATAGCCTAATAAGAGTTTAATACTTAATCCGAATCCCAATTATAAAAGGCGCTTTAATTCGTATCTAGCTTCATTGTTTGTCGGTATCTGAGTAATAGTCCTTTCGGTTAATATGCTGTTCTTTGCGTTTTAGCACGTTATGTGAATGCGTCGCACAGAAGAAGCTAAATTAAATTGAAACGGGATATTTGGTAGGTAACAAAACCTAATGAATATTTCTGTCTCTTCAAAATATACGAAACTGGACGCCATTGTTAAACTCCAGAAAAATAAAGACGAGAAAATTTTAAGTATCGGTTAAGTATCGTAACTCGACGCTGGCGTTAAACGACAATAAAAAAAAGAAGAGTCAAGGATTAGCGGCTCCTGTTTCAAGAATTACGAAATAAAAACAATTTCGGTCCAGTCCGGTATCTATAAAAAAATATTCCGAACTTCCAAGGATCCTCGCGGGCCGTTTTGTCTCAGTGAGTGGCCTCAAATTATATAAAATTCTTCCCGCAATTATATAACAATGGAGTTGAATTGAAAAGCACTCGCCCTCAGACAACCGCGGAAAAATGGCGTCTCAATACGTTCCTGGATAAAGGGAATCCGCAAATCCTTACAATATCCAATAGCGTAAAAGAAATGCGCGAAATTAAATTCCGAAGCGTAGCCATTTGTGAGGAACTGTTACGCACGGCCCGCGCGGCCGCACGCAGGGTTATTGAAATCCGAATTTGTAAAAATGCTTCAGGCCCAAGGGAAACAACGGCGAAACGTCCTCTCCACTCAACCCCTTGCGATGGAATCGCGCCACGAGCCAGCTGCGCCTCCGCTACGGACTGGCCCGCCGTAAGTCACTGCGCTTTTAAATAACATGCACTGTATTTTTGATTCAGATTTGACGTTAAACGACTAATCGGCCTGCACATCGGAAATATTCAAAATTCAATTTCAATGTCACAACAGCAGATATAAAAAAAATCGGAGGCTCCGCCGATCGTTTGGGGCGCGAGTGCGCAGGCGCGGGCGGGGTGCGGCGCGCGGGTGGCGGGGGCGGGGGTGCGCGCGCCGCGCGCGGCCGCGTCAGTAGCCCGGCTAGCCCGCGCGGGACGGTTGTGTGTCGTCATGCCCGCCCCCCGCGCCCCGCAGGCCCCGTGATCGAGTGCAGTGTCGCCAGTGACCCAGTGGTGGTGGCTTTATGTTGAGGAGCGGGATCGGCGCCATGCGAGCGCTCTGAACGCGTAAGTGCGCTCAACAAACTCGCAACTAGAGATGTTACAAAGTTTTCGAAACTTCATCATTCAAACTTTAACTATTAGCTCCTGAAGCCCGGCTTTTAAACTTGGGTGCGATATCAATTTTGCGCAGTGACAGTAACTTGTACTTTGACGTATGTGCCTGGAGTAATCCGGAGGATGTGAAGTGATAATGAGGTAGTTTCTCGTCGCCGGGCTATCTGGCATCAGCGGATCAAAGGCGCGATAACATCGCGGCAGGTAACCCGCTCCTGAATAAATTTCCTCCCATTTTCTTTGAATGGAAACTTGGGTCGGGCCGGTCAGTGTTGGACTTCTTTACCGAGTTCCTTGTTTAAATATTCATAAAAACTAGCAGTAGCCTGAATTAAAGTCAGTGTGTTATCGCGAGAATTTGCATTCTCGCCGCCGGCATTAATGAAGAGCGAACAAGTGTGTCAAGAGGCGAGTTACACGGCATAAGCGCCCGCAAATACAGCCCTGAATAAAACATTCAATCTCCTGAGAACACTCTGTTTGATTAACCTGGCCACTAATTACTTACGTAAACCCGGGGACATTGTCAAAAAAGGCTTAAGAAGGGTGAACTCGGAAAAACAAAGGATGATCATAAAGGAAGTTTGGAAGATTTTTAAAGAAAATTTCATTTAAGTATTAAACTTCTGTGCAAAATCTGCACCAATCCGGCGGCGCTTCTTTATTATAGAGAAACGGAAATAATTTTACTTTCCAAATTAAATTTAGTTTTTAGTGTTCCGCACATTCGATGCCGGGAACCCAACTAGTGGGCGCCTACGCCGTAGTCACTATCCACTATATACCTACGAAAACCATGGGGGATCGGCTACGAGCGTAGCGCGTAGCGATTCGTGACAGTAAATGTGTTAAAGGCGGTCATTAGTTGTTGTACATCTGTCTGTCACAGGTAGTTTTCTACTCGTAATTACCAGAGTTTGGTATAGATTCATATCTATACCAAACTCTGTCATGTCATCATGATGGCCGTATTACATAATTCGAAACCAAGGATAAGTATGCCCTAAGTTTTAGGGGTAATAAGAGGTAATAAGGCTCAATGTCGCGCAGCGAGCTATGGAAAGGGCTATGCTTGGTATTTCTCTACGAGATCGATTCAGAAATGAGGAGATCCGTAGAAGAACCAAAGTTGCTGACATAGCCCGTAGGATAAGCAAGCTGAAGTGGCAATGGGCAGGCCACATAGCGCGAAGATCGGATGGCCGATGGGGCAAAAAGGTCCTTGAATGGAGACCACGTACTGGCAAGCGCAGTGTGGGTCGCCCACCTACGAGATGGACCGACGACCTGGTGAGGATCGCTGGATCTCGTTGGATGCAGGTGGCTACGGACCGGTCACGCTGGAGTGCGATTGGAGAGGCCTATGTTCAGCAGTGGACGTTAACAGGCTGAAATGATGATGATGAAGAGGTCAAGCCATTTTCATGCCAGATAATTGGAATGGTACTCGATTTAGTATTTCTTCTCCTGCTAAATGGTGTATCTAATATATCGAGCTTAACGGTCAACTTTAACCCATTTACCAACCTCTGATGAAAGGATGTCGTTAAAAATATACAAAGCAAACTGACTATTACGCTAGGCTTCAGACTAGGACCTCACTCAGCTCGCCCGTGCGAAGCGCCACCTCTTAAAGCCGATGGCGGGCAGCCTGAATAGCCGGCCCAGAAATAGTTGGGACCTTATTGCAGCCAGGGCATTTACAGCCTCACTGAAATCGCTTTACCGAGGGTTGAATGGGATTAGCCCTTCCAAGCCCTGCGATAAACTAATACGCGGACTCGAATTGGCTTCGAATAACCCCATTTATAGTGCGAGTCCGAACGTCACGGGGTAAATAGCGTCTCCGTCCTAAGTTCATTGGGACCTCAAACGCATTTCAGAACCGTTTAACCTTTTACCACCCAATAAATTCGGCTGTCGAGCCCGGGTTTAGACATAAATTTCCATCCCCGGATAGCGTTTGTTCAGTTATTCCATATTCCGCGATGAATTGGTAAAAGATACACATCGGCATCGTAACACAATTTCTTTGAAGGCTACGCTTGGATCCACTTGGGTATGAGTGAATAAAATTTCATCGCGATAAGTGCCGTCTTTGTGCGCACGTTATCGCTGCAGCGGTGTAAAGCCGCCGCGATGCGGATCGCTCCCCGGGGGCCCGATAAGCCCGTTCTATAAACCTCCACTATTCCTTGATGTGATTTAACGTTACACTAAAAGCCTCAGAGTTATGGCTGTTGTTCTGGCCCTATCTTGGTAATTCCAGAAAATATAGCTGACCTACATGCGCTGTGCCAATGAATCTAACGAATTGCCCGCGAAATTGCTCAAAGCAGACCTTTGGCAATCGCCGAAATTAATTACAGCTCCTGAAAGGATCCCTCGATCAATTCATAATCGAGCGCGCATTTGCCTGCCCATTGTGGATGGAAGAATATTCGATTAAAATAATTATTTAATTGTCGGGGTTGTCACCGAACAAAACCTTGAATTATTCACCGGAACAAATTAGATCGCCGTCTACACAACTCTAACTCACCGTTTGCTAAAAGAGCGTATGATCTTGGCCGCTCGGTAGACCCTACCCCGTTGCGGGTCGACAGAGTTCTTCGACTAGTGAAATGGTTGCCTCGGCTATGCGGACACGAAATTGTATCAGAGGAATTAGATTACGATTTGAGTCAGGACTGAAATTGATGGCGGCTGCGGTCGCCATTACGCCTTATTTATGCACCGAGTGAAACTACTTTTGAAGTTAAATACGTGCAAAATCACAGCATCAAAACGAGAAGTGAGAAGTTGATCCGAGCCGACATGTAAAGGGTTATTCTAACGCTGTTAATTAATATTTACCGAGCCGTGAGCCAGCCTTCACGGTGTTACAGTTTCATAATACAAAGTGAAATATTTGAGCCCCTAATCCTAAAGACGGTGCTCGAGTGTCCTCCCTCCCAAATATATACAGCCAAACGGACTTAGTCTCTCGCGAAATATTACGTGGAGCAATATTGCTCTTTCAGTGAATTTCGTAATCAAATCGTGCGCTCTATGAGGACTCGAGTTCTTAGCTCGCAAACGAGGTGCAAATAAATCTGTGTGAAGAATTATCACGCCATATTTCCCACCGCCATTGTGCCGTTTAGTTGCGGCCGCTATATCGGGCGGATCGTCAGAGGTTTATTGTTCTAATAGGTCGTCGGGTTACAATGATATCTACGAACGGTTATAATGAGCGGCCATTAGTTGTGGTACGATGCGCGATGCTTATCCACGACAAGTCGGCTAATAGTTTCAAATGAAGTCGCGGTCCGAGCACGCGGCTCTGTGCGACCCATCGATACAATCTTTGTCAATCGCCGGACTCATTAATTCAAATCGCTTTTAAATTTTTATTATATACCTACATGTTCACGATTTATCGCTCTAGCGTTAGTCGAACACCTGTCATGTCGCACATGTCGCAGTATAACTTATGTACTGATTGAAAATTAATGGTCTCTGATTCGATCATGGCTATTTTTACAATTGTGGATAAATCACAAAAAACCCTTTAAGTCGACCCTTCTCGCTGTCAGCCTCCGACAACTCAACAATTTAACAAGAATTTTATAGAGGGACATTTCTTTTGTGAACTCCATTGAATTGGATACTGTCGGGTTTGTTGCGAGCCTGCGGTGGTATTTTACCGCGGGAGTGGTATTATTTTGTGTACACATTTTTTACAGCGTCTATAATATTAGATTACATTGGGGCGCGGCGACGGTTAACGAGTTCCTTGTAAGTGTAGGTGTGTGCGCATCTAGTGGATCCTAAGAGGATATTAGCATGGGTGTTAGGATGAGCCCGGCAAGGATTCGATCCGGATAGCACGCGCGCTAATCCCGTATGGAGACACGACGAAACACGCAATACTATGTCCCGAATACGTGGACCACCTGTAAGGGTAATGCTAGTTGTATTATCTCACTTGTCGCTCAGCGTGCTTCATCGTTGATTCGTTAGATGAGGATTACGGAGCAAACTATTGAGCTGGATTACAACTTTACGACTAGCTTGAGGGTCTCTAGTTAAGTTCTAGTTCTAGTTTTAGTGGGTCCAGCGAGACGGAGATTTAAATAAATCTGACGAAATTAGAAGCGTTTTGAAATGCAAATGTCGGCGAGCGACATTGCTGCCCGACAAAATTAAACCGAAGTGCATCCCATTCAATAAAGTACAAACGGTTCGCTCGATGCCAAATTCAAATCTGCCGACATAAACCGAGTTAGATTTTGTAAGACTACTATGTATAGTACAGATTCGGTTTAATTTGCCATCAGCTCCGTTAATTGGATTCAGGATTGGTATAACTTTATTAACCTAGCAGGGCTTTTTATTGGCAGCGTGGTTCGATTAAGGCGGTCCCGGGGCCATGATTAGCTCGTTCCTCACCCAAATGAAAAACGCTGTAACGGGAAGCGGTGGCGCTCCCGCGAAATTAGAGTCGTGTCTACTGGAAATATCCTTGAAAAATTATCGTCTTACGCCTGTCTCAAATATTGCCGCGATGCGGATTCTCATTATTTATCAACGGTCCTGACAGAAATGTCACGTTGTTTTCAAGAGTTATGGTTCACAGCGGGGTTTTAACAATAATGTCCGGGTGGTAATAGCCCGTGATTACGGCTGTATCGCCGCATCGACAAATTGGAACGCACTTTAATTTCACGGGGTGGTTTCGTTGAAAGCGCTGTAGTCTGACAAACGTGGAGAGGCGTTTAAGGCGCTGTCTCTGGAAAGAAAACAATTTTCTTCTCGTTACGTTTCCGCTCCACATATTCTTGATCTCGTATTGTGTAAGTATCTCATTGTAATATCGTGTGGCATGTCGATATCAGAAGGCGAATCATGTTCATGACAACATGGCATTTTCACAATTCCCTTCCCTTTATCATCGACATCGAAGGCCTGCCATTTCTCTAAGATATATTTGCAAGCACGCGTCAAGTGTAAGTGTGGGGGTTTTCGGAATAAATTTATCGTTGGCGTGACGCGCGCTTCATGAGGGAGGGTGCGGTGACAGTTCGGAGAAACCCACCGATACGTGGCACCATTCAGGGCTTCGGTTCATAGCTTTCGCATCTTTTTTGTATTTTATATGTTTCGCGTAATCGTTCTTACGGTTGGCAGAAAGCTCAGAAAGATATCGAAACGTAAATCGATAAACAAAATATACCTCATAGAGTAAAATAAAAACCTTTCAACTCCGATTACAAACCTGTAAGACAACCTTGAAATATTTCCCGGTGTAATTCTTCGATGTCGGATCTTGAATATCAATGATCAAAGCGATTGTTGGCGTTAAACAAAAGCCAAAAAACATCTAAAACAGATCCAAAGAACCTGTAAACCTTTGTGCTCCGAAATAGACACCATCAGCTGATTGAGAGAATATTTTTGTCGAAAACTTGTATACGTTGATTACATTACATTATGAGACTTTGTTTTTGACGTGGAGAAAATTAAATAAACTGACATGTTTCTTAAAAGTTTTACTTACTCCACTTGCATAATGTAACACTGCCTGATATGCAAACAAAAAATAGTATTCGTTTTATTAAGAGCTTTTATGTTACTTAATGCTTTGATAGCTTCAATCGTAGTGCATTCAATTTTCAATGGCAATGTCCCACCGAGCACGTGATTCGATATCGTCCGGCGGCGGACAGGCTCACGTGAACGTCGTTCTCTTGTTTCCATCCTAATAGAATTAAAAGTAACAATGCAAATGGGAAAAGCTAATAAGCTACGAGAGCGGACATTTTGCGGCCACTCTCGAGGTGGAGCTATTAGCCTGAAGATAGTAATGAAGTACTTTCTGGAGCGCGGGCACGAAGCGTGGCAAAAAGTAAGCGTATGAATAATAACATGTTTTGTACCTACGAGCTTTAATTATTCAACTGAGCACTTTTCTGCAGAATGTTGTGAGAATACGTTGTGAAAACAAAGTCTAGACTTTGAGTGAAACAGAAAACTCCCCAATAGTTAATGTGACATATATTTCCTAGAAAAATAAGCTTTCTTTTAAAACATAGGATTCTGATAAATACGTCGGAGCTCAGAGCGAGAGTCGCCCGCGACAGAATTTCATTTGTCGATGTCAGGGGAACGCGAGCGGACTGGGAATGCCCAGGGTTCCGCTGAAAAAACCTGTTACTTTCTGTTATAACAACATTACTCTAACGAAGACATGTATACGTCATTGCGTAGTACCGTGCCTTGGGGAACACCCGATTTCAATTTTGATTGGACTTAATGCCACTAGGCACTCTCTACTAGTCAACCACAGGACTAAAAAGAGACTTTCAAAAGGGTAGGCTAGGTTGTTAGCTATTGTACTATAAAAATTAACTACTTTGCTTGTAGCGCGTGTAACAAACTGTCATCATCATCAATGAAGAGGGCCTGCCCCTCTGGCGCTGCAGCATTCTCCAACAAACTTCTTCTTTCTTCACTTGACTTTCATCTTTTCAAATCAAATCAAATCATTTTATTTAGTGTAACTAAAAGACACATATTATAGACAATCAATACATAATATAACCAATTGGACATTTTTACCATAATATTACGCTAGTGTTAGCCAGCCAGTTAGCCAGCTTTGTTAGCCATTTTCAAAATTATACTACCAATCATGGAGTTAAACTGATTTATTTATTTTCAAAACAAGTGACGTGTTTTGAAGTCTATATAAATTATTCTTCAGGATGAGTATACTAATGGTAGAATGCCATGGTCATTCGCAATTTCTTATGTACCCCAAAATTTCATAAAAATCAAAAATCGGTATATTGTTCTGACAGTTTCGCTAAGAGCTTGATATTGATAAGTAATTCAACTTCTAACTTTGTACGTACACAAACGCTGGACCCGAAGTAACATTATTTTTTTACAAAAAAACTTACGATACACTTCACCGTGTCGAAAACTTTTGTCCTCGCGGAACCCGGGGGCGTAGTTGGCGAACTTTACGGAATAACCTCGATCGACACTTCCTGTTCCGCCCGTCTTGACAAGGACACGATGACTTCCATTAACTCCACTAGAACCATCATCAACGCTTGGTTTCTTTTCGCTTTTTATCGGATAAATTTTATGATAGTCCCTGATAATGACAACCTTTCTAAGCGTTTAAGAAATAATTTAATTTAATTTGATCTTCACTCTTTCGATAAAGTGATCTTGAGATCGTTATTGTTCATTTGCAAGAATATATTTGATGATTATCAACATGTTCATTGTGTCACATTTCTTCGTATCGAAATTAGTAACTCAGTTTCGCTTGATGACCTCTTTCCAAACCAAACCTCTGAAAATCATGGTGACGATGACGATGATGAGATCCGACGACCGCTTTAGCCTAGTTGGTAGTGACCCTGCCTACGAAGCAAGAGGTCCTGGGTTCTAATCCCGGTAAGGGCATTTATTTGTGTGATGAGCATGAATATTTGTTCCTGAGTCATGGATGTTTTCTATGTATTTAAGTATTTATTTATCTATATAAGTATGTTTATCGTCGTCTAGTACCCATAGTACAAGCTTTGCTTAGTTTGGGACTAGGTCGATTTGTGTCAGATTGTCCCCAAATATTTATTTATTTTATTTTGTTTATTTTATTATATATTGTATCACGCTGGAATGTGATTCCCTCAAACGGATGCCAACGTGTCGATCAATTCGTAAAATTCCTTTCAGTTCCAATCGAAATTCCATTACTTATATTTGTAACTGAAAGGACACCTCTTTCTTCGAGTCACATTTTCTGTACTAAAATTACAGTGAGTTGATTCCGACAAAACTTCATGATGTAAATAGGATAAATTATTTCCACCCGACATTCGCTAGGTTATATTCCGATTAAATGTGTAGCAGCCCTCCTCTGATCTAGGTCGTATTTTACTTTTTTCGCTTTGAATAATGTGTTTGGGCGAGCGCTCGTGAGTCGCCTTTAGGGAATTCCTTTTTAGGACAAGCTTGTTGTTCTAGATTTTTTGAATCGAATTATTCATAAGGTTCTCTTTAAAAATTACATTTTCCGTAGTTTATTTATTTTTGAGAGAGGTAGGGCACAGTGTAATGTCATCACACTTGAATCTGGAGCAGCCCGACTGGGGGAGTACCTCCGCCTTACAGAAGACCACAGCCATAATAGCACTGCTGCCTATTCCGTAGGTATTTTAGTGTTGTGTTCCTGATGGTGAGTAAGGTTCCCAGAGCTCCATCCTTAAAGGCCGGCAACGCACTCACAACACCTCTGGTGTTGCAGGTGTCCATGGGCGGCAGTAATCGCTTACCATCAGGTGATCCGTCTGCTCGTTTGCCTCCTATAACATAAAAAAAAAGATATTTAGTTTGCTATTGTAAGCATAAAATTTAAATATCAATTAATTGATATACAAGTGGTAACTATCTTCCGTGAACAATGTACTCACACAATGTACTTTTTTTCTATTAAAAGTATATTTTACATACAACGTGTACACAAGTGAATTAAAAATATTTTTGAATTAATTGTTTATTAATTAATATATTAATAAAGATAGTATAAAATCTTAATAATTAACAGTTTTCCACAAAACCGTCGAAACAGTTTGTCTGTGTGATCATCAGTGATCGTAACTTTTGTAGCATTTTTGGTGCAGCGTGGTGTTGTTAACGGAATTGCTATAAAGAATTTCAATCCATATGCATAATAGCGTTAATAATTTAATATTATTCTTAATTACCAATTTTGATTCATATTGTCTTTTAATGCTACAAACGTTACGATCACTGGTTATCATAGACTTCATAGTACAAAGTTAACTTATTTATAAAAAGGTTGTGTTTGTAAATGTTCATGCCTAAAGGGTTATTAATGTGATTACTTATTATATTAAGTAATGTGGTTGGAATTTTCTTTTGAAGTTGTTTTTTATTTATTTACGGCTAATAGTTTCTGGTAAACTGTTCAGAAGTTGCCTTCTCAACGTGAAAGATAACACATACATGATAAAACTTTTATTTGTGCTTGATGTTTTCTAATTTATATTTTTTCCGTAATTTGTTACAACAAAACCAACATTTACTACTTCTCCTAAAAAAACAAAAAAAAACTCAATCTAAAACACATTTGTGTTACACATGTCTGTTTACATTCGAAGTTTCGAAATTCACTCCAGAATTATTTCCCAACAGTATTCATTCAAACTCAGAAAAATATACGGAAGCTATTCACTGCCTCCGGTGCAAATGCCACCGGCAATGTTGTATCGCCCTTTGATGCAAATTCGAGAACGTCAAAATATTTGAGATATTTCAATGGGATGTTTTATTCAAAAATGCACGGTATTTCAATGCAAATATACAACAATATATCAATCGTGATACAAAGGAGAGTAAAATAAAATACTCCTTGAAGACCTAATTTTAGCCTTTCTAATATTGCTACTCATTAGAAATAAGCGAAAAAATTTCAAAGTACTATCATTTTTATTTAGCATTATTTTGTGGAGAGCGTAACTCTCTGCCAAAGTAACTGATGAGAAAATCCAATGTAAACAAGCAAAGCGGAAAATTTTTCAACGTGCAATTGCAGCGTGAACGGAACGGGAGAGCTTTGCTACCTAGGTAATAAAGTCTTCTTTAAAGACAATTATAACAATTTGCAATCGAATGAAGACGTAAGGCGTTGCTGTACTCGTAATTGTGCTCTGAAGCGAGCTCGATTTTATAAAGTTGTTAGTGTTGCGCTGTTTGCCATTGCCTTTGTTGGGCTTACGTAAGCAGACTGTAAATTCCTCATCGTTCTAAGTATTCTTTAGTTCAGTAAGTGTTCGAAACACTTGGTAACTACCCATTATATTGTTGTTGCTGGGTAGTCTTAGAAATGTTTTGCCGTTTCGTTTGTTTTGTAAAAGACTATTCGAGTTAGGATCCCAGCCTGCTGGGAATGTTCATGCTTTACTTGAAATATCCGTTGGGGATTGATCTTGTATTTTTGACTCATTCACTGCTAACTTTTGTAGCGCTTAACCATAGTTGTCGGCAGGTTTGTATCCATTTGTAGCGAAAATTGCCTGTAGCTCTGTGTCGCATGCATATATTATATGATAATGAAAAGTCACCCACGTATTTAAGATCGTAAATCGCCCGACATGTTTCGAACTGATTTGCGGCACCCAGTAACTCGCATCATAACTTAACATGTCGAGCAATATTCGACCTTAAATACTTAAGTGTCTATTTTCATTATATTTTAATGTCTGATTTTCTCGGGAGTTTACGCCGTAGTCGCACTTTTTGTAGACGAATACGCAAAAACGAGGTAACAATGCCTAAATGAGCTGTTGTTCATATTAATTACTATCTTCCGGCCGCAACTTCGTCTGCGTGGACCTGGGATAAAAACTATCCCATTTTTAATCCAGTTTAAAATCTATCTCCATGCCGAATTTTATCTCAATCCGTTCAGCCGTTTTTGCGTGATTGAGTTACAAACATCCAAACATCTAAACTTTCGCATTTTAAAATATTAGTAGGATAGTAGGATTAGCATACTCGTTAAAAAATATTATTGTCCCAAGTACAAACAGGTAAATGTTATAGTTATAAGAACTTTATTCTCACATTATTATATATTTTATATCTAAAGGTAACGCACAGCGGGCAGCGTTTAAAAAGACACAATAAAAACAGATGCATGTAGGTAAATATTACAGAGCGCCTAAGATAAGATAAGATGTGCGGTAAACATTGATGTTCACATTACATGTTAATCATTATAGGACACATTTTCTCCGACCTTTATTACTTGCGAAATGTGTTTTATTATGCTCAAAGAAATAGAGGGCAAAAATCGAGAGTCCAACTTGTGCCCAAGGGAGCCGCTCACGGCCCGAGTTTGTTCTGAGTAACGCTCTGTCAACAAATCATAAAGATCCTGAACTGAATATTGCAGGCCTCCCTGGCCTGCTGATGTTAAATTCAGGATAGTGGCAAGCTGTACAGAGCACGTATGAGCACTCTCTTTTGCTTGCAATTTAACTTGCTCGTCTTGTTAGATGAAGTAGTTACTATGTATACCGTTTTCTAAATTAGTTGTAATACGTTCTCAGAACGCCATTTTAGAATATAGGTATCAGTAGTTTGACACAGTTCATTGGATAATTACTGAAGTGCCATATCACACACATATGTTTGTTTCCTACATTATATAGACATTGACTATTTAATTAAACTTTACGAAAGATATTCTGATATATTGTTTAGTTTCCAAATATTAGTTATCAATTATATTTATGTATAAATAGATCACTAGTAGGTAGATGCAGTAAATAGAATTGGTAGTTGGGTTTCAGTTGCTCTCAAAGCTCTAAGAAGCTCAAGCTTTAAGAAATACGGATGATATCGATACAGAGCAATATGTTTGTATGTCACGTGACGAGGGTCCGGATAATCAAACCGACGGAATGTTCGAGCGAGACAATCTGACAGCCGGGGTCGGGCTATAAAGCGCAGATTATTTGGTTATTCCTGAAACAGGCAGAAAGAGATGTCTTTTCATAAACTAAAGTAAAATATTTGACGATATTCACACAATCGATGTACGGAATACTATCTATATAATCGTTGAATTATTTATATAATCGTTGAATTATTTATATAATCGTTGAGTGTTGTTGACAATTATTTGATTTATTGCCGTAAAACAAATTGATGGAAAAATCACCTCATAGAAAACAATGGGAGTTCTAATTGGCCATGGTAGTAAATGATTGATCTCATGTAGTTTCAGTAAGTGAAAAATAATGTAATAACTGAATTCCTGTTTTGATGAACGAGTACCCGAAGATATATTTCAAAAGTTATAAAAGTTTGTTAAATCAATCGTCAAATGCATATGAAAATGTAATCTCTGATTCAAGCTGAATAAGCAAATCAAATAAACGGACGGTGAAAGGTATCCATGATGTTGCAATCGACATAAACAGCTACAAACGAGGCGTCGCGCCGCCGTGGGTGACTGCGCCAGTAATCGCGACGAGACACGGGAAACGCAGCGATTACGCGTGAAATACGTCCCCCACGACAAACTGACAGCTCTATAAATACTAATAGCTGCAGTTTAAATGAGGTGCGCGGAGACATCTAACGACGTAAAATTAGAAATTTTATGGAAATAAATAGTTCTTGTTACGTCTGTGTAGAAGTTAGAAAACAAAATGGGAATTTGTACCGTTTTACAAGATTTATATTAACTTGACCTGTTCGTATGTTAGCATATACAGTACGGTTACTGTTAGTTAACCACTGACAGATAGTTTGCCTTCATTTAATTTTCAACTTTAAACTCATACAAAGAAAGTAATTTTCAGAATACTGTTACCCACGTGTACCGATTTAGAAATAACTACCTACTTTATTTGTATGAGGTTAAAGTTGAAAATTAAATGAAGGCAAACTATCTGTCAGTGGTAAACCACAAATAATTCTAGTGTACCTCTGTAAGTTGTCCGTTAAAATTTGCAATCCATTCTTCAGTCACTTGCCGCTATCCGATTGAGCTGAAATTTTGGGTATTAGTATAGTTTGGATAAATATTATGCTACCAACGAGCTGATCTGATAATGGAGATAGAAGGAGGCCATGGGAATTCAGTATTTAACCGACGTAACCCCGTCAAGTTTGGGCTTGTTTGAAGTGTTGGCTCAATGAGTTGATGATGGTATACAGGAAAGTACAGCGGCAATAAAAGCTTGTACCAAAAACATTTTTTTTCTCAGAAATTTATTTCGCATAACATGAACAAGATAAACGAATACATACCTACGTAGCCAAAGTCCTCGGAAATTCGTTATAAATGCAACTCTTAAAACTAAGTTCTAATGCTTGTTGAACACGGATAATTGTCAACAGTTATCGATAAAATACGCAAATAATCCCAAATTCTTTCACTTACTTTATTTCTATTTACTACGGCGTTTCCACGTTTTTCGACGAAACTCCAACATTCCTTGGCCGAAACTGTAATAAGCATCGTACTTAATTATTATCAATTTATTTTGATAAAACAGGCGCAGCGGCCCGCTAAGGCGCTTAACGCTCGCAAATCCGACGTCCGCCATTAAAAATGCGTAAAACGCGGAAAAGCCTTAAGAATGTTTACACTGACTTATCCTTATTCTCTTAAAGCGAGTATTTTCGAAGACCTTAAACTTTCTAAGTATTATTTCTTCGGACATTCGCATAAAGGCTGCAACATTTACGCTTTTAGATCTGTATGTTCACTTTTAAATTCTTCTTCGTATGTGAATGTAACATTTAATATTCTTAAAATTATACCATTTTAATTGATCGTGGGCCTTCTACACTTTGAGAGGTTAAACAGCGATATAACCTTGTAATGACATCGCTATCACATCACAATATGTTTATCAGTTGATGTGACACACACGGACTGATAAATTCTCACGAAGAGACCAGCTCACAAACTATTTTTTTTTATCAAGATATAGACTAGCTTCTGCCCGCGACTGCATCCTAACGTTCCTTTGATAACGTAGTTCCATACTTTAACCCCTATTTTACTCCTTTAAGGGATGGTTTCAGGGATATAAACCATAATGTGTCCATCCCCGGAACTCTCAAACTCAAACTACCTATCTCTATACCACATTTCAAAACAATCGGTCCAGTGGTTTAAGCGTGAAGATTAGATTAGGTTGGATTAGAGTAGATTCATTTATTTCATTTTGAAAATTTACACATCATTTTTTGAAAATTAAATAAGTAGCACGAATTCACAAAAAGATCGTCAGAGTGTATAAGAATAACAATAATATAAATGAAAGTCAAAATCAAAATATGTAAGTACATTGCAAAATGAAAACAAAAATAATAATAAGAAACAATTGAAATAATATTAAAATGGTGTAAATGTCAAAGAAGTAAAATGTGTTTAAATGTCATCAGAGGTAACAGACAGTGACTTACAATATTAGTGGTATAGAATTTTCCCTCCCGTCCACGAGAAGACAGTATTGGGACGTGACCGCATAGTAGAAACTGACACAGCAGAAGGGCTAGCACAACTGGCGAGTAAAATCTACCCTCCTCTTTCTAATTTGCACGGTGTGAGTAAGACAGAAGCAGCAAGTTGTGCTAGCCGTTCAGCTATAAGGAGCAACAGTTCTTCAACGTCGTAACACTGTCGCGCGCCATAACTCGTAGTTTGACTATACCGCATTGCCATTTCTGCGAAGTACTGTCCAATGTTTTTATTTTACGACACGACTTTTATTCCTGGCAATAAATCTATCCCGTATTTACGATACAGGCTTACGTAAAAGAATCGCGCGGAGATCGGAACAATCAAGAAAGTGGAGCGAACATAGTTAGGGCTAGTTAACACTTTCAGGAAAACTTGTTTCGTGATGCATACAGTGGTATTTTTACAGTTTAGTCCTATGACAGTTCAATTTGATATTTTCGCTTGTCGTTCGGTAATCATACATCCTTCTAGCTACTCTGTAATAGAAGGTCTAGCTAAGCTGCCTGTGCTAGGCTATGCATGAACTGCCTTTAAGGGCTCCATGAAAGTAATCAATTCATAGCAAATGCGCTGTTGAATGTACGGATGAGAATTAATAGTATCTCTTTCATTTATTTCAACCCTTATAGCATATTAAGAGGCGTATTTCTCTCTTTAATTTGTTTAATTTGCTTCGAAACAGCATTTTCATCGCTTGCCAGGCATCGCCTCAATAGATAAGTTGAGGTTGTAAATTTGGGGTCGGGTGAAATTTTTAGTGCATGTATATTTTTGTCACGTGATAATTATTAATTTTCACTTTAAACCAGCGTTAAGCCCCATGAATCGATGTTGATGCAGATTCTTTTAATCTTACTTAACACCGATGTCACGTCGTAATGCCGCTGTCATACTCGTACAGTTACTGGCACCAAGTGCGTTCGCCCGAGCAGCTAAATTTAGAGGATGGCTGAGTTGAATTATTTAAGAGATGCTCCACAGTTTCGGCACGAGTGGCTAAGTTACGACATTCGTTTGAAAATTAAAAGTTTCAAACATTGTTTTTTATGCATCGCAAGGAATACTAACGAGTACTTATATTGTAAGCTGCTGACTTCTCGATATCATTTTCTTGTCAATTTTGCATTGTTAAAGGCAGATTTAGACGAGCTTGCGTCATTTCAGGAGTGATTAGATCTCTTCCCCAAAATCGTTAATTCATCGTAGCAAATTTTCCATTCGCATTTTTCCCCACTTTTAGAAGTTAGATTCTACCCGCCACTTTATTTTCTCATTTGTTTGCTTCCTCATTCTCAAATATGGCCAAACGATATTTATCACAATATTTCTGATGCTTAAACGATATTTTTTATATAGCAAAAGTTTCCCAGTCACTTCTTTTTGCAATAGTTTTATTTCTTACGCGATATTTTTCCTAAACTCAAAGATTCCATGTCATTTATTTTTTCTCAATAGTTTTATTTCTTACGCGATACTGATCCCGTACAAAAAAATACCTAAGGCAGGTCTCCATTAGGTACGACGACGCGCGAAGCGAGGAGGAGTGTTAGGTGTACCGCGACCCTACAGCGCGCGAGCCGAGCGAGCAAAGCGAGCGTGCCGCGGCAGCGGCCGGCGAAGCGCCAGAACCAAACATTGCCGCGGCACGCTCGCTTCGCTCGCTCGGCTCGCGTTGTAGGGTTGCAGTACACCTTTCGTGATTTAATAATGTGGTGTCACAGGACAGGCTTAGCCTAGTGTGAGCCACTGCTTTTTGTATGGGCATAATAGGTGAATGTATCTACTCTGAAATAATTTTTTACTTTACTTAACTTTACTTACTTTACTTTACCTAACACTCTACGCTCGTCGTCGTACCTAACGGAGTCCTATATGTATATAACTGTGGCAATATAATATATACGAATAGTAAAAAAGGTGATAAGATAATTACCTGATTAGGGAATAAACGACTATGCTCATATTTGCGGATGGAATCGAACAAAAGAATCGGATAAGTACGCTATTAGGAAATGAACTGACACTGACATTATTTATGAATGATAAAGAAGGAGAATGGGTAAAAGTTCAAGTGGGGAAAAATGCGAATGGAAAGTTTGCTACGTGGATTTAACTATTTCGGGGAAGAGATCTAATCACTCCATTTCAGTCTTGTAGCATCTATCAAGATTAATCACCGTTTTTGCCGTTTTGTACGTAAAATAATAAAAAAAAAAATACCTTTATTTCAGAACCTTACAATTCCATATAAATACAAATATCCTGTACAAATTATTCACTTAATGTCAAGAAGAGCATAGAGATAATGAAGTAATTTCGAAACGATATGATACAGAGAGAAAGAATATAATGGAGAAATAAACCTTCTTCGTCTGTAGCCCCCGACAAGACTCGAACCTGCGATCTCTCTATTAACGCTAGAGTGCTTTGTCCACTAAGTTACAAGGACAGTGACTGAAGTCGCGTATGTTTCAACTATATTCCCGCTATGAATAGCGACCTCTCTGTATTCTCTTGAAAGGCTCACAGTCTTCACGACTTCCTCGTTATAAATATTAGAAAAAAAATATTTAAGAATATAATTTGTTTCATCAAGAAGTATGAAGTTCTTTCTGTTAGTTTTTTCCAGGTTTTCGCATTGCATTCATTTAAAATGGTTAATCCTAAAATAAAGCTGCATGTTGGCATTTGGATCAACTCTGTAGATGATTTGACAATACATTCATGCAGAAATAAAATATGAATACCACAGATATCTCTCCTATATGTAATCCTAACTACTTCCATTGGAATCTTTGAATTTAAAACCCCAAAGAGAGCACCGTATATTACGCCTCCGTTTAACATCCTTCATAAACGCCAAAGCAGCTGACAGCTTCCAAATGTTAGTACAGCTCGCTGTGGTAATGATGACGTCTCTCCCTCGTTACAACTCGAAAGACACCATTTAACTTACTTAAGCGTGCCGCAGTCTTGGCCGCCTTCTCCGCAATATCTTTGCCGCTGCGGTTTCGTGCCAAAACCTCTGAAATGTTCGTACAGTCACCAAATAAATTTGATGTTTGTGAAGCCTGTGGCTTTAGAAAAAGCCGATCTGCTTCTGCATTTTGTTTTGTGGTCTTTCTTTATCGTATGACCGCGTTCACATTTGTCTGTCGTGTTGTGTTGTGATGAATCAGAATGGTTTCGGTTTCATACATTTAATATGGTTGCGTTTAAATTTATCTGATGCCGTGCGTTGTGACGGCGGGTGGCGCACAAGCAGGTCAAAGAGGGCAAAAAAAACTCAACCTCACCTTCGGTTCGGGCCACAAACACCTACGATATGGGGCATTCACGAATTCACCGCCCCAGTTACGTAATGTACTATTTTTGTCACTGAGAGTAGAGCCCTGATAACCAATGAGACTTAAATGAGCGTGTTGATAGTTATATCAAATATTACTTATCCATCATAACCTTTTGATTTTACCGCGTCTATGCTTAAAATTAAAAATCAATGCAAATGCGCACCAAGAAAATGCGTACCGTTATCAGCATTTAACACAGTTAGTTTCTCCTTCTTATTTAATGTCACTCTGCAGCAGCAAGGACATCCACAACAAGACCTAAAGAAGCCATGACTTAACTTTCTTAAGCACGCAATTTTGGCGGCACACCTCTCCAGATGCTGGCGGTTATCTCCCGTGACGTCACTCTGGCCCGACGCCAGACAGAAACAATAACGGAATTTAAAATAAGTATTTCGCCTGGAACTTATAGCAGTTAGTTTTAAGAGAATTAATTTTATGGGAATCTCAAGTAATTTGTGCAAAAAAGTATTCACTTGATCTTTATGGCTGGTATAGCAATTTGGAGAAAATGCTAATTTAATGCTTAGTGGCATCGTGGTGATGGTTTTTGTACCGAATAAATTCTAGGTTGCAAGAAATAAGACTTGTTGATGTTGATGTTGTGAAGGGACGCCTGGCCGGAAGCAGGCGGGCTGTCGATCCCTCGTTGCGTTCATTCAGCCCCATTCCCTAAGGTTGGAGCTTAGGGTTACTGTCCCGGTAGCGTTCACACATTACAATCTTCCATTCTTCTTGTGTTCCTGCAGAACAGAAGGACCTCTTCAAGGTTGACATCCCTCAATTCCCTCTCCTCTAACAAATCTGTACCGAATACTCTAAAAGAAAGAAATACATCTTAATAAATATCTTAAAGAGTCCTACACTTACGCTGTGTTTGAGTTAAGTGCTATGCAATGATGCTGTAGTTTTTATACTCGACTTTTTTACGCCTTTACTTCTGTTCTTATTTTAGTTCAAATGTAGATACATTTAGTGTTACCAGCATACGTAAAATTTTACATCAAACCGAACAGCTAGCTTGCTTCAAATCAAATCAATTTATTGCCAAAAAAAGAAAAACACAAAACATACTTTTAACAATAAGCACAAAGAAATAACTTAGAATTAAAACTAAAATTACTAAATTGCGTTAGGTTGGGCAATGGGTGCTCGTCTCAGCATATGCAAGGCTTGAGGCCTTGCGCTGGTTTTCAGACGAGTCCCTTCGACAGGGTTGGTCGTAACACTACGTCTATCTTAAATACAAGTATACTAAGTAGGTGTTTAGATGTATAAAGAATACTATAATAAATAAATACTATAAATAATACAAATCTTAATAAGCATCTTGTCTAAATATATATATAACGATTGTAGATGTGTGTGATATGTGTTCATTTTTGTATGGTGTGTTGCTGTTTTGTGCGTCGTGTCGTGTTGTGTTGTGTTTGTGTTTGCGTGGGTTTTAAATTTCATTTCAATTTCAATTTCATTGCGGTTTGGTTGCCAGTTTACATACATAATATATAAGTAGTCGTATTTGTAACAGTAATAAATGGTGAAGAGCAGCCGGATCTTTGCGGCTGATCCCTCGATAATTAACAGAACTGCGGTCTTCGTTTTACCATAATTGGGAATTTCATCACAAACATCAACAATTAGGAACAATACAAATTATTCATTCACTGTATTAGAATTTGCGAGTTAGGTGCCGATCTTGTCTGTTTTTGTATACTTATTGTTCATGATAAAGAAATCTTTGATTATAAGTGTTCAAAAGTTTGGTAGCCAAAAATCCGTATATAAATTCATCTTCGTGTATGAACATATTTTTTTTAGAACACAATCAGTCGCATAAACATATATATATATGGGGAACGCATAGAATGCAAACAGACATAATGCTTAATACCTTGAGGTTTATTACCAATACAAGAAATTTACTTGAATTTAACCAATGAATTAACTACAAACGAGTTGGTCTAAGAATGAACATGGATAAGACGGAGATCATGTCAAATGTTCATGTAGTACCAACTCCCATTAGGATTATGTAAACCTAGCGCAGACTATCCAGTTAGGTAGGTCCAACTTCGAGAACGAGGTCAATCGTCGAATCCGACTCGGCTGGGCAGCGTTCGGGAAGCTACGGCACATATTTTCGTCCAATATTCCGCAGTGTCTCAAGACGAGAGTCTTTGACCAGTGTGTTTTGCCAGTGATAACATATGGCACTGAAGGGTGCGCCAAAGTTCATATAAAACTGCAACTTCGATTATCGGATTTCCGAAAACTTATCTCATACTTTATATCATAGTGGTAGTGATCACTATTCATAATTATTTGTGGTTAATAACTATCGTAACTCCGCATTTTCCATATTCATAATGACATTCAACATAAGTATATCTATTATTACTCGTACTATTGTTTATATACTTTCATAATATATCATAACGATTTTTAGCAACATAATTATTTATTTCACACACAAAAGTTAGTGTATATAAATTTAATGAATGACCAAAACCTTCCGATATACGCTCCATTCGATATAATATTAATCATATGAGTTCCAAGAGTACTATAAAAGAATTTTATTCGTAAAAACAATATTTAAAACAACATTATGTGAACCAATATAATATCGGTGAGTCACAATTTTCGGACATTTTATTATAATTAATAACGATGGTGGTTAATACAAATCATTTCATACAAAAATTATCAACACAAAAACCTGCCAAGAGCATGTCGGGCCACGCTCAGTGTAGGGTTCCGTAGTTTTCCGTCCGTCACAGTAAGTGTCCTCACGTAAGCGTTAAAACAATGGGCTATTTGTTACATTGAATTGCCATAATAAGTACAGAACCCTAAAACCCTACAAGCAATACTTAGCGAACAATTTTATTATTAGACAACGAACGACCAAATACAACTAAGACAATTCGAGCACGACAAATTTTCGAATTTTCGATTTTCGTTTTTTTTTGTGGTTTTTTGTATGGGCGCACCTGCTGCTCCGACCCCATTAAATCAGGATTTTTTTTAATACCGCCATGTACGATATGAGCGTTCCGCGTACAGCGACATCTATCGGCAAATTAAGTAAACTATTGCGCGCGAGCTTAAAGTATGGAAGATGATTGTTATGGGATAATTCTTTATTGCGTAAACTGATTTTCACCGTTTTTACTTTATTTGAAAGCACGTCATTTCATTGTGATTTTGTAGAAATTACAGGTACAATAAACACCTGCTTATATCGTAAATTACAAACTTAGTTCAGAAATTATTTTGTAATTTTTTTCAAAAACTATTGAACGTATTATGTTCAAAATAATTTTCTTAGTCAGTTTTTATAAAGAACTACTTTTGTTTTTTTTTAATATTTTTAAAACTTATGGTTCAAAAGTTAGAGCAGGGGCACATTTTTTTTACTTCTGCAGCATCCGAAAATATTAAAATTATAAAAAATGATTTCACTAAACCCCTATTCATTTTAAATACCTATCCAACAATATATCACACGTTAGGGTTGAAATTAAAAAAAAACGCATGACATATTAGTACCAAATTTCGGTACGGTGCTAACGGTTACTGAGAATATCCGCGGACGGACGGACAGACATGGCGAAACTATAAGAGTTCCTAGTCGACTATGGAACCCTTTAAATTATGAAAAGTGAATATGATTACGATAAACATGGTTGCTTACTTAGTATGAGCCTCATAAGAGAAGGCTCAATAATGTCTCTCATCAAAGGGCAATGGAGAGGGCTATTTTGGGGGTTGCTATCCGCAGCAGAACCAAGGTAACCGATATAGCCCTCCGAATCGCTAAACTTAAGTGGCAGTGGGCGGGGCACATAGCACGTGGAACCGATGGCCGTTGGGGTGGAAAGGTTCTCGAGTGGCGACCACGTACAGGATGGCGCGGCGTGGGTAAGCCACCCACAACATGGACTGATGACCTGGTAAAAGTCGCGGGAGACCGCTGGATGCGGGTGGCGCAGGACCGGTCACTTTGGCACTCTTTGGGGGAGGACTATGTCCAGCAGTGGACGTCTTTCGGTTTTACGATGATTATGAATTAACTTCATTTTGCATTCGATAGAGTGCAGCTTACATACATACCTTATAGATAGAGTATTTCCTAATATATGGATACCTATCTTTCAAAGACAACAAACTGAGTACGATCCCAGCAATCAGCATTCAGGAAACAACTCGAAGGCGGCATATATGTAAACTCATAGCGAAACTTCGGTTCGCTCGGCACTGTTCGCAAGGGTTATTTACTCGCACTCCGACCAACTTTGTTCGGGCATTAATCTTTCCCAACTATTTTTTGTTAGAGAAGACGCAACTATTGGAGGAAGTAATTACGGTAGTTTAGTAACCGGACGCGAGTCGTGCCACGCATCCAGAAAGCCGTATGAACGTTCGGGCAAGACGCGTTATGACCTTTTGACTTTGTGCAGTTTAGGTGCTGAGTTAGTGGGTACGAGAGGCGGGGCTTCTAACTTCGAGGTTCTCGGGTTTTCTTTTTCAAAATATGTAGTTTACTTTGTATTTGCAGGAATTCAAATATTTTTTATTGGAGCGCACTGATTTAATAACGAGAGTTTTTATATAGAACTTGGACACTTCTGCAATTTTTGCTTAGAGATAAGGTCCTAGAATCACCACAATTGTAGGTATACACGTTTATGATGATGACTGTATATATCATATCTGGCTACAGAATACATCTATGCTGCGAATCAGTAAAAATTTAAAATAATTAATCCAGTCACAGATCAAAGAATACAAGTACAGATACCCAATCTCATAGAGCAAAAGCGTACCGTCCTAATGTAGGCAATTCTGCATCCAATTTTAGTCCCGTAGCTACACCAGTAGATGCTGTATCCGAGCTACCACTGGCTATGAAGTTGTCAGCCTACCTAATAGTTTAAGTATACATTGAGATATCACTAGATGTCATTGACTTCCCAGGCAACAAATACAGTATTTTTGTTTTTTTTATATAAAAATAGTATATCCGAGTCAATATTACACATCACACAAAATTATACATAACCAAACGCTTGGAGCCTGTGGTTCCATAGAACTTTTGCGACCTGTGATGGCGCCATCTAGTGACAGTACCCAATAATACGTAGCAAGATTGAAAGCTCACGCGTATTGTACGAGTTACATGGATTTAGTATCAATTTTGTTACATTTACTAAACTTATAAAATATACCTTTAAATATGTACGGACCCAGTAGTATAGTGGTGGTAGTGGAATAAAAGCCAGGATCAAAAAAAAAAAAAAATTGCTGTACTAGACAAAGGTACTCAAATTGGTTGAACAAGTTATTCATGAACTCTTAAGTAAGTTTCTGCTCTCCAAACCTAAGGTCTAACAAAGCGCCTAAAGCAAAGTTCAGAGCATAAAACCGCACATCCCTAAACGAGTCATTATTTCCAACTCACCTTGAGTTAAATTAAATTATTCAGTGCTCTTTTGAGTATTACAAACAATCCCGAAATCCTAAGCATCTAGGCCGAGCTTGTCGAGTTTAATTAATCAACAGGCTCACTTCATTATCCCACCGGATCTCATTAACATCGATCCGCTGGGACTGGGAGCGCCGAATCTCCAAATAAGGAAAAGAATCAGGTTGCAGAATCCTTTATATTTGAGATTCCGGTCGACAGCCCTGTTCAAGCGCGGGCGGCTCAATGAGCTATCAACTCTGCACCGCATAGTTTAAAGTCCACTATTGATTGTCGTTCACATCAAAGCATCTATTTGCGGTGCCAGCGGACATCCGTCCGCTACTCAGCGGTGACACATTTGTGAACCGCTTTAAAAAACGTGTTTTATAAGCTCGCGTACTTTTTCATCGTAAACTCTCCGCGTATAAATTTGGATTTAATGTTTTTATGATGTCGTAAAAATTAATAACGCACTCGCGCCGCGGCAGGTAATATGAATTTATTTGCGGCGTCGTGAAGTCAGTTTCTGAATGCCAACTCATTAAAAATGAAAATGGAAACTGTCACGAACGAATAGTTCCATCTTCTTAGCATGTTTGCAACTTTGCTGGATAAACTCATTTTCTTAAGTTTAAACAGCAATCAGGATTTCTGACGGAGGAATATTCTGCTGTTGAATATTGTTTGAAGCGCATATTAACGGTTTAAAGTTGCCCGTGGACGGGCAAGCCTGGCAGACATATCTAGGTAAGAAGTTTTGGATACGGCGAAGTTTGCCATCGATCTTTTTTCTAAACACAGAGTCTAACTAACAGGGTTGCGTTTATGTGTGCCCTGAAGCATTTTGTCCCTTACTAGTAAGCGGCAGTGCGAGCGGGACGAATGCTTTAATGATATATTATGACCATGTTTTTCGAGCTTATGTAAGTATGTAGGTATGTGTATAGGTATGTAGGTATGTACGTATATGTGTGTAGGAGTGACATAGGTCTTAATATTTACAAATATTCAAAAGGCAGTCGGGACTTTTCGAAAAACCTTTTTAATTTGACTTGTTATCCAACTGAGCATGAGCTAGGCAGTAAAATTTGTTATTGCCGTTACTGCACGGTTATCACAAGACGGTGCGCGAGCTGTCTCGCGGTGAGATAGACAATCCGTCTCTTTCAGATTAGAACACCTATAAAGAAACGGATAGTTTATCTCGCCGCGAGAAAGCTCGGGCGCTGTCTTGTGATAACCAAATAATCTACGAATCTACTCCTGGTCATTGCACACGTATCTTTGTTCCATTGTGAAAGTATAAGTGGAGCGGATCCTTATATAACTATCCTTATTACTTTTGGGAAATAACCTGCGAACATGAATTGTGCTGTTTATGTCTCCGACGACCAAAAACTCATAACAGTCACAAAAATTCTTCAATGCCAACATACAGAACATAATGTAATGAAAGAAAAGCCGACTCGTGGCAGCGACGGGGCTCCAGCGATCGTCGCATTGTTGCCGTCTGTTATTCCCGTATCAAATTATATTATGGCACTTAAATTGGTAATGTTGGTAAGGGATTATGTGGAGCAAATCGATACTTACCGAACAATAGAACTCAATACATAGCTGGACCCTGATATTACCGATTTAATTGTTATTATTAATCGCTCCCATTTTGATTCGGCCTACTGCAAGGTTCTTTTTCAGCCCTAACTGGAGAACTTACATAATGAATCAACAGATGTCGATGACTTTATTGTAAAAATATAATTAATAATTGTACTCTTAACACCTACTTCAGTGATACTTTAGTTCATTTATTCTTAACTAATTTTAGAGTGAAACGAACAGAAATAGTGAATTTCCTATTTTCGTTCGTTTTACTCGTGAGACGACAGAACGTAGATAAGGATCGTTTGAAACTCCTATTTTCAAATCCGAATGGTCGTGGTCATCTGAATAAATATCAAGCTTCAACAATGACGTGCGATTTAGGAGTGGCTGCCATGCTAAATACAAACAATGCAACACCGGGTCGGTCGCATCGGCGTCCGTTGCACATTCAGTGGCCGCCGCGCCGCACATAATTTGTTATTTTTGGAGGTTCAATTGTAACAATGGAGTAAATAAAGTGGCAATAGTGAATAATGAAGCACTATACTTTATCTACGCACATATTATTAGTGCTCTAAAATGCGTTCAGAAACCGTAGGAAATGACCGGCATTATTACTACAACCGATTTTACTATGAGAACTTTCTTGTCTGTGGTAGTAGGTGTAAAATTTGTACTGTAATGTCATTACAGTAAAGATTTTTGATAAATTTGTATCGTTATGATTTTAAATTTGGAACAGCTGTCAAAACTCAAGTTGGTCTATATTCTAGTATCCATAGATATTAAAAAAGTTATCGATACGAAACGTCAATTCAGTACGTTTTTTAATACAAACCGTACGACATTCCTCGAGTGATATGAGTATAGGGACTTCATTCGTTTTTCTATGATTTAAAAAAAACCATTCGTCATGACAGATGATCGAATTGCCGCCATTGTTGTTGTCATTTTATTGTTGGTTTTTTGCTGTTACTTACTACTTATTATGATATGTGTGTAGATAGAGTAGAGTATGCAACTGTACATAATTAGGCCTTAAAACACTCGTGTGACTCACACTCGTATTTTAAGGCCTCTCATTATGGATCAGTCGCATAAACTACTATTATATAGCCTCCTGTTTCATCTACATGAGAATTATCAGCTGTACGGCCGTACATTGCTTGTTTCGTATGATTTGTCAAAAGTGCTTATTATAAAATTGTAATAATCACGAAATAGATGCCACTATACTTTTGACTCGATAAGTAATAAGACATAGTCACATACATACATACGCTCGGAAAACGTAACTGTTTGGAACACCCGTCAATCCTGACTATTTCTTTCCCATACCTAGTTACCACCTGGAAATAGCTCTCTCTGCTACGTATGTCTACTTATGTCATACGAATCGTCTATCCGATAACAACATCTTTAGATAACGAATAGGTATAGTTTACTAGCCATTCATAACACCGGATTTGACATCATAACGTTAACACGTTATCAGGCTGCAAACAAGATACCCTGTATCCAAATAAAATGTAACATTGCACGCCTTAGGTCATGTGCGTTCCCGAGGAACGCACATTTGAATAGCCTACCTAAAGATAATACCTGAATAGTGACTCTGGGTTGACCACCCTTATCAGGTCGTGCTTAGGCTTGCATAGCCTGCTGTGTAAGTCGGCACAAACCTAACCAGACCGCAATTTAGTTTTCACACAGATTGACCCACATTGTTTTTAACGTAGATTTATTTAACCTTGTTTTTGTAGTAGCTTCACGTCAATCTCTTTAGTAATTCTGTTTCAAAGGCACTGCGCCTACCCCTAGTTAAGTTGACATGTCTGAAAGACATTTCGTCATATCGAAAACCGTTCGTTCATACTCATATTTGTACTAGTATTCGTAAAACTTACTTATGTAATCAGGTTCACACGTAAATAAATAACTAACAATTAACTGTAGCTAAAAGATTTTATTAAATTGTAATTCTGCATCACTATACATAACTATTAACATAGTAAAACCTAGTCTGTAAGCCCGCTGTTGGTCTCAGTATCAATATTAAAATCTTAATTGTTCATACTTTCTCCTAAATTGGACATTCACATGGTAATTTCTCGAAATAGAATTGAATTATATACATATAACTTATATCTTGTCATTCCTCACGTAATTCTGTATTATAAAAATGCAACACAGCATTTTGAGATAATTAGATATAATTAGTGTTAAGACGTAAGCACTAAATCGATAATGAAAATGATGTAATGCATTACCTATTTTGGAAAATAAAAGTTGATCACTTCATGGTAAGCGAATTGGCTATATATATAAAAAATGGCTCCCGATATTAATTCCATTCATCACCTGCAACTCGAGCCGAAAACATCTAGCCATCTCCCTCACCATCAAGCCCTGAGAACCAGAGATTATTGTTTTCTCTTTCCGTCCTGCGGATTCCACTCCTAGAGAAAGTGCGACCGAATAGAAGAGGTCTCACTTTCTCCCTCACTCTCCAACTGCCTCGGTACGCCGTGGCTAGCGAAGGCGTGTCGCCGTGCCTGTGGTTTGGGTCGTCTATGCCGCGTGGTGGCGGACCCAAAGTTATCGAAGCCAGAACCCGTTCAACGCACGACCGCGCTGAATAATGGTCCTTCGGAGGCCGGATCACTGAAGCAGAAAGCAGCTCAAGCAAGAATATTTCGTGCGAATTCATCGAGTTTCTCAATCGCCGTGCACCGTACTGAGAAGATTGACTTTTTAAGAAGTATCGTAATCCGATTGTCGTCGTGCTTCTTCAATCCACGGGCACCGCAGCAAGATTGACTTTCCGGAAACGTCGTGAAGCAGCCGCAACGAGTGTTCATACGTAGTGCGTCCTTTTATGAAGCTGTTAGGGAAGAAACAACAATATCAAGGCTGAAAAAATTAAGAAAAATTCAAGAAAGAAAACAGTGTCGTCAAACTATATCCTCAAGCAAGTCCAAGCTCGAAAAAGAAAATCCTCGTTATAACCTCACACGAAACAAGAAAAAAGAATAAAGAAAAAACAGTGCCTATCACAATAAATCACTGTCACCGTCATCGAAGTTTCCAGCGATAAGAAAATTCAAGCCTCAAGTAAGAAGAGCCCTCAACAGGGATAAGGAAGCAAGAATTCTCAAAAAAGAAAAGCCTTCCAAAGGCCAAAGAAGCCTCAAGAAAGAAGAGCCCTCAACAGGGATAAGGAAGCAAGAATTCTCAAAAAAGAAAAGCCTTCCAAAGGCCAAAGAAACCTCAAGAAAGAAAAATCCCGAACGGGACTTAGTGCTGCGAAAACTTCGAAGTCGAAGAAACAAGCCGTCGTGTGAGTAATTTTAAATCCTGTTAAGTGCCGAATTTTGTCGATCTTCGATGCATACTGGCAGGTGGCGTGGCTCTGGCCTAACGGTGTCAACCAGAGCGTAAACACGTCTTAGTGCGGTATATCGAGTCGGTATCGCAGCGCACTTTTCAGAGCGTTTATAAGTACTCGGCCGTGGCTGGTATGTTGCTATGTGTTGTTAAGCCACAGGTTGGCAAGCTGAAGGGCGTGACTATCCCCCACGTCATAGAGCATTAACAGCGCATAGTATTCCTCTGCCAGACGGTACCTTTACCCATCCAATTTCCCTACATTCCTATTCTCAATCGGCATCACTACGGTAGTACGCCGAGCGAGCAGCTAGGGCCGTTAGTGTTAGGTAGGTAGGATGTCAGGAAAGGGGGTAGGGCCAGTCACGAGGTCGGGCAAGCAAAAGAAGATGGACTCAGAAGAGGAGCAGAGCACCAGCGGCGAAGGATCCGGAGGTACCGGCGACACGTCGTCGTACGGCACCACTACATCGCAAGAAACGAATACCTGGAGCCATGGAACCAACACCGCGGAGCAGACGACCAACACGGCATCGTTGAACACACCGGCGTGTTCAAGCGATACGGACCATAGTTTTCCGTTAGATAACGAGTTAGGCAACACGGGTGCAGACGCGCGCGGGATTCCCGTTTCATTAGTCAACGGTCAAAAGATAGGCGCGATCGAAGCAGTTAACGCGAGTTTAGGAGGCACGGCGCCCTCACGCGTGCAAGCCGTAGGCGCGAACGGATTAGGTGCGTATCCAGTAGGCGTTCCTAGGCATAATACGTTCGCGGCCGAACAAGTAGATGCGAATTTAGGGGGTCCGGCCGCCCCACGCAGCCAAGCCGCCGACGCGAATTTAGGAGGTTCGGACGCCTCACGCGACAAAGATACCGATGCGAATTTAGGGGGCCCGGCCGCCCCACGCAGCCAAGCCGCCGACGCGAATTTAGGAGGTTCGGACGCCTCACGCGACAAAGATACCGATGCGAATTTAGGGGGCCCGGCCGCCCCACGCAGCCAAGCCGCCGACGCGAATTTAGGAGGTACGAGCACCTCACGCGACAAAGCCGTAGGCGCAAACAACGCGGGCGCCGCATTTGAGGAATTTTTTCCGCGTAGTGTTTCCAGAGTCGGTCCAGTTGAGGAAGGGCACGATCGAATTTCATCCGGGTTAGGTATTAATATGGAGGAGCACTCTAGGGCCGAAGATGAGAGGTTAGTTAGGTTGCGCGCGGAGGCAGATTTCCGTGCGTCACAGTTGGATCAGGCTAGGGCCGCAGCGTCGTACGCCGCCGTTAGGTACGAGTTAGTGCTAGCGGAGAGCCATCGTTCGGCTAGGCATACGCCGTCACCCACTTTTAATAGTCAACCCAATGCGCCTAACGCCTTACCCGAAAGGGAAAAGCCCGCTCGTAATATCTCACCGCGGAGAGAGCCCCATACGACCGATAGGAATCGCGAATCGAACACTTCGACGAGCGAAATAAGCGCTCTGCGCGACGCTATAGTACAAGCTATCAGTATGAATAGGACTGACAGTCACTCTTCGCCCCAACCGACGCAAACGTCAAATAAGTACATAGGAGACTTACCTTTCTTTGACGGCAATCCCTCGGATTGGATATCTTTTAAAAAAGTATACTTAGACACCGAGAACGCTTTCTCGGACATAGCAAATATGGGTCGCCTTCGTAAGGCCGTGAAGGGCCAAGCACGCGACTCGATAAGAGCTATCTTACACACGTGTAGCAACCCGTACGAAGTAATAGATGCGTTAGATAGATCCTACGGGAAGCCAGACGTAATAATATTAGCGGAAATTCAAAACGTAAAAAAAATGCCGCGTATGAGCGAAGACGGCCGCAATATTACGGAATTTAGCAACCGCGTGTGTAACGTAGTCTCGTCCATAACTGCGCTGAACAAACCGCAGTACTTATACGCACCCGAATTGGTCAGTCGTATAGTAGAAAAATTAAATAACATCGTCAAATTCGAATGGTATAGGTATAAATCTGGTCACGAAAACGTGCCAGAACTACTCGCTCTGTCCCGGTTTTTAAAAGAATTAAGCGTTAATTTCAACTCTATGTTCGCGTACGAGCAGGCAAAACAGAAATCGCACGGGCGATCTCGCCAGGTTAATAATGTTAACACTAAACGCAATTTTAGGACAAGAGAAAGCTCTACGTCGTCCCAGGACGCAGGGGATCAAAGCGACTTCTACGACGATAACTCCGTATCAAGCCGCGACCTCCGCGCATCCGAGTCACGTAGACATAGGAACGTAAGTTACGAAACCGAAAGCGAGTCTGAATCGGAACGACACTACATCGCGACAGCGAATAGGCGCGCGACTCGCGATAAGCGCACCAAGGGCGGTAGTGATAGGAAACCTAAACCACAACCGGAAAAGAGTAGTAATTTTGTTAGGAAAAACGATGACAATCGGCAAAATAAATGCATAATATGCTCCGGCAGTCATTCGATAGTTAATTGCGCCGATTTTCTTAAACAAAACATCACCGACCGATGGGAAACGGTGAAACGATTTAAGTTATGTTTCAAATGTCTAGGCGATACGCATCGATCTAATTCGAGTAGGTGTCGCTACAAAGCCTGCGGCAAGGGTGGCTGTGAAGCAGCTCACCACAACGCACTACACGGCAGAAGTAACTTAAATCCGAAAGAGAATACTATCGCGGTTAGGGAACACGTTAGCTCAGTAAATCACACCAACCAATCACAAGCGTATTTAAAGATAATTCCGGTAGAATTAAGCGGTCCTAAAGGTTCGGTATCTACGTACGCATTGATGGACGAAGGCGCGACGCTTTCATTGATTCAAAAAGACGTGGCTAACGAAGTAACAAACCCCGGTAAGCGAGAAACTCTCTCTTTCGAAGGAGTAGGAGGGCACGAGGTCGTCGACCACGACTCCTCTCGTGTCAAACTTAGCATTCGCGGTACGTCCAGCAGTGAATTTCACGATCTCACGGCGCACACGGTCGATAGATTAAATTTAGCATCACAAAGCGTAGAAAGGACCGTCGTGAGCAAGTGCGATCACTTAAGACACTTGCAAGACGAATTGTGCTACGAATCGGCACAACCCACGTTACTAATAGGACAGGACTCACCACACTTAATAGTATCCAGACAAATATGTGAGGGCGGTAAACAACAACCCTGCGCGTCTCTAACTCAACTAGGTTGGGTTATGCACGGCCTGAATGAAAAGCCTCGCAGAACAGACGATTCCGTCAATCACATTAACGATAACCAAGATCCTACTCTGACCTCGACGTGCGAGCATTTTAGTACGAAATCACTAGGTACCGAACCGCGCGAGCGAACAAACGACCCCGAGGACAGAGCCATACAGATACTAGAAAGAACGTGCGAACAATTACCCGGACAAGAACAAATTAAGGCAGGATTGTTATGGAAAACGGACAACGAAGCGCTACCCGAAAATAGGACTCTCGCGTCAAAACGGCTACGCTCGTTAGAAAAAGGGTTAAACAGCGATTCTGCACTTAAGGACGAATACAATAAACAAATGAAAGACTTCTTGGACCAAAACTCCGCCGAAAAGATAGACACAAACCTCGACTCGTCACGCGTATACTTTCTACGACATTTCCCGGCAATTCACAAGAAAAAGTGTAAAATGAGATTAGCTAAGAACACCACATGTCGAATGAATGAAAAAGCATCAAACGAAGACATTCTATTGGAGCCAGACACAATTCAACTTCTCAAGCCCCTCAGCAATAAAAAGCCTTCAAAAAACACTTGGCAAATAGTTCAACAACTCGTCTGCAGGCTTTGGAAAAAACGACTGAAGATATTTAAAACCCGTTTTGCTACTACGCAAACGGGCCACAGATCAACCGAACTAGAAACCCGACGACGTCGTCTTAATAGTAGACAGTACCCTGCCGAGAGGAACTTGGCCCCGCGGGCTCATAGAGAAAGTTTACCCCGGACCCGACGGCAAGGTACGCGTCACAGAGGTGAGAACAATTGCTGGACTCATACGTCGCCCGACCTCTAGACTCATCTTGATAGACTGATTAGACTTATCTCGATAGATTGACTAGTTTGGTTAGCATATGTTAGTACTTGCGTACGTGGGGGGGACTGTTTGGAACACCCGTCAATCCTGACTATTTCTTTCCCATACCTAGTTACCACCTGGAAATAGCTCTCTCTGCTACGTATGTCTACTTATGTCATACGAATCGTCTATCCGATAACAACATCTTTAGATAACGAATAGGTATAGTTTACTAGCCATTCATAACACCGGATTTGACATCATAACGTTAACACGTTATCAGGCTGCAAACAAGATACCCTGTATCCAAATAAAATGTAACATTGCACGCCTTAGGTCATGTGCGTTCCCGAGGAACGCACATTTGAATAGCCTACCTAAAGATAATACCTGAATAGTGACTCTGGGTTGACCACCCTTATCAGGTCGTGCTTAGGCTTGCATAGCCTGCTGTGTAAGTCGGCACAAACCTAACCAGACCGCAATTTAGTTTTCACACAGATTGACCCACATTGTTTTTAACGTAGATTTATTTAACCTTGTTTTTGTAGTAGCTTCACGTCAATCTCTTTAGTAATTCTGTTTCAAAGGCACTGCGCCTACCCCTAGTTAAGTTGACATGTCTGAAAGACATTTCGTCATATCGAAAACCGTTCGTTCATACTCATATTTGTACTAGTATTCGTAAAACTTACTTATGTAATCAGGTTCACACGTAAATAAATAACTAACAATTAACTGTAGCTAAAAGATTTTATTAAATTGTAATTCTGCATCACTATACATAACTATTAACATAGTAAAACCTAGTCTGTAAGCCCGCTGTTGGTCTCAGTATCAATATTAAAATCTTAATTGTTCATACTTTCTCCTAAATTGGACATTCACATGGTAATTTCTCGAAATAGAATTGAATTATATACATATAACTTATATCTTGTCATTCCTCACGTAATTCTGTATTATAAAAATGCAACACAGCATTTTGAGATAATTAGATATAATTAGTGTTAAGACGTAAGCACTAAATCGATAATGAAAATGATGTAATGCATTACCTATTTTGGAAAATAAAAGTTGATCACTTCATGGTAAGCGAATTGGCTATATATATAAAAAATGGCTCCCGATATTAATTCCATTCATCACCTGCAACTCGAGCCGAAAACATCTAGCCATCTCCCTCACCATCAAGCCCTGAGAACCAGAGATTATTGTTTTCTCTTTCCGTCCTGCGGATTCCACTCCTAGAGAAAGTGCGACCGAATAGAAGAGGTCTCACTTTCTCCCTCACTCTCCAACTGCCTCGGTACGCCGTGGCTAGCGAAGGCGTGTCGCCGTGCCTGTGGTTTGGGTCGTCTATGCCGCGTGGTGGCGGACCCAAAGTTATCGAAGCCAGAACCCGTTCAACGCACGACCGCGCTGAATAGTAACCCTTCTCTCCTTCGGCAGTCGGGTAAAAATGTATATTCATCTTTACATGATATGTGGACTCAAAATGTATCAAATAAGTACAAACTTATTTAAAAAAATCACTAAATTGCGAAGCTACAACCGATTTAATGATGCTTGTTAGAGTGAGAAAACGGTCGCGGATTGTGACGTCACGGTCCCCGAGGGTGGAAGTAAATGACAATCGTTATATATGAAGGGCGTTTTACAGAAAAGAGACAGATCATACCCCCTCTTTGAATACTTATACGTTTCTGGATTATTTAACTTCTTGTATTGCGCTTTTCCCCATTACACTATATTTTTATTTTTTAAATACGACATTATTTATTATTTAATTTAGTGTCTACACCCCTATTGGCAAGATGATTGAACAGGACCCTTATAGTATGAGTACAAGAAGTGGATGTGAACAGTAACCTCACGGCTAGTTACAGGTGCGGATTGGGCAGTATACATACATGAACACTAAGAAAGATTGCCAAAATCCGGTTAAAACTTTGTTATAAAGGGATGAGGAAGACATTATAATTAATGACTGGTTGCGTACTCTGTAGTTAGTCATTGTTATTGTTGTATAACTGCCTACGAAGCTGAAGGTCCTGGGTTCGATTCCGATTAGCAAATATATTATTTGCGTGATGTGCATGCTTATTTGTTTCTTTGTCTTGGAGGTTTGTAATGTAGTTATGTATCTTTAAAATATTATGGTCGACTATGTGCCATATTGAGCTAACTTTGGGGCTAGTTCGAGTTGTGCAAGATTTCCTCCTTATATTTATTTATAGCTTAAATTCAACAAAATTAAAAACAAGTTTATTATAAAAGAAGAATGAAACGTGTATGTACATATATAGTATTTTATGCAAATGTTGTATAAGTAAGGTCTCAAAACGCGAGTGCCGTGAGTTGCGATGCGAGATTTAAGACCAAGTTATACACCGCTGCATACAATACTTTTTCTACGACTAATTTTAAATAAATAGCATTTGACTTTTCAGCAGTAAGTTTTCCGTTAGTTCTATTACTACTCACGCAATTTCTTCAGCGGTGCAGTTATTTTCTTCTTCGTCCATTTTAAAAGGAACGTACACATTTTTCTTCACTTCACAAACACGAATCAAATCAAGAAGTTATTAATAACGAATAGTAATCATATTTCGTCTTTTAATTTTGAACTGGAACTTTGGTGGGAAATTAGAAATATGACACATTGACACCTCTTGTTAATGATCTGTTTTGTTTTTAATTTCCTTGCACTTGCCATCCTAACCAAACTGAATCCGGATCCGAACCAAATCGGATCGGTTTATGTTTATAAATAATACCAATAATTGGTAAAACATGTATATTAACACACGATACATGATTATTGATATTTATTTTAGTAAATATTTTATGTTTTATAAATATTTGATAGTATATAAAAACTCTTTATTTCGAAAAATTTGCTTATGAAGTTGGTACCACTACAATATAGTGTGTAAAAGTTAGATGATTTGACATCGTGGTAAACAGTGCTTTTATGAAAATTAAGACTGCGTTTATGGGCCATAGAGCATAGACTTTTTCGACGGCTTATTATCGGTGGCATTGTATTTGAGCTAAAGCCTATATACTCGTAAATATATAAATCTATATAAATGACAGATATCGGTACAGGACTAGAAAAAAACATTTAATCACGATTCACTCTTCATCAGTTGACACTAAGTTTTTCAGTTGCAATAGTAGCAAAAACTAATCATTGTCCCTGACAACAAAGCCGCAGGAACAATTCACAATCAGCCTGGGTCCCGTTAGTTCATTAATCTGGATGCACTAAAATAGTTCATTGTCTGCGCGTTGGACTGATAAAAATGGAGTTCTGTTCAAAGCTCAAATTCACGTGATCAAAGTGCTGCGACGACGGTGATGAATTCTTAGACTCTTGTGATTTTAAATATATCAATCCTACTATGTTATATTATAAATGCGAATGTGGCACTCGTTCCATTCAAAATATGGTTAACATCATAATACGAGTATCCCCGGTATTTTTTTTTTGTTTTTACATTTTGCAACTGTTGGAATGGAATGTCCCATTTTTATCAACACAGAAATCTTATGATGGGCTCCCTGAGGAACCGATGGAAATTTCCAAAACATCAAATGCAATATAGCCATTTGGCATTTACCTAAATTGGCTCGTGTATTTAGCCACGGAATGCGTCATGCAGTGAATCCGATTTAAACGCCTCCACCCACCTGCTGCGCTGCTGAGTGTCATAGAGATACATATTAAATGTGTTGGTAGTGAGAGAGATATGACGCGCGGGCCCGCGCGGCAGCAGCGCGTCAGCGGCGCAGCAGCAGCGCAGCAGCTGCGCGGTGTGAATATACCGCTTCAACCGCGCCCGACACGCCCCGCGCACGACACGCGTCGCGCACGACACGCGTTCTGTGGGTGAAGGCCTTAAGGAAATGGCTTTCCGTAAATAATAAACTAAATATGTATTGCTGAATCGTTCGTAGTTTAGAAGCTACTAGTGGCTATGTGAGCTGTAGTATTCGACAGCCTGTCTGTTTTGCAAAAAAAACGGAACAGACATAAATAGCTATTAAAAAAATATAATTTTTAAACATGCTTACAAAATTTCACGAGCACCGGTTGAGAAATGTGACCTGTAGAGGAGGGCAGCCGGACAGCGACAGAATATTGGCTCAAGCTGAAACCGAAATCTTTTTTTCGTTTCATACGCTCGTCCAATAAAAATCCGCGCAAATGAAGAGAAATTATAACTATCCTATGGCACGATACTTAAGTGACAAGATAGAGCGAGCGTCCGTCACTGGCTGACACCTTTCGATAGAACGAGATGATTGGATTTACAATAGTGTCATACAAACCCCGATCCGGTTTTCATATTCTCGTACTTATTGGCTAAGTGTAGTATTATGAACGGAATCACAATTCTGCGGCGCGCGCGGGGACGCATTTGCCGAGTCACGGAGTATTCAGCGAGTGTTTTGGTCGGTTAGCACTCCGCTATGTCACGCAATAAATGGAATTTTCCCTCGAGTGGAACACTTTACAATTTATTAATGGGGATTTAGTTTTGTCAAGTATAATTTTATATGCGAGACCGTTTTAGCGCTTTATTGTTCTTTTCATTTGGTCACACTTTCCACCAATTTATTGCGTTTTATTTGTGCTATTTTTACTAAACATACATTCCGTCTACCGCTTTCTGACATGTATGGAAATAGGAAAGTGTGATTTTTTATACAAAACAAAAAGCATATTACAGTCACATCTTAAACCATAAGATGAATCAATATGTCATTATATTCATCAATTGGTTTAAGAGAACCTGACATTGAATTTGTTAAGCTATTATTAATTTAAAAAATAAAGACCGTTATAAGGATTGCCTGTGATAAAAAAATATATTTTTCAAACGCATTTTAATCTGGTTTTATCTGGTATCTATTTCCGACGAAAAACTAAAAGTAAAAATTCAAATAATATCAGGAACAAAGTAATAAAACTAAACAAACTGTCCCAACGCTGCATCTGCATACAACACGTCTGCATTCCACTAAAACGGCAGAATTTAAAGTCGTCATTTCGCAAAGTTTCAGCCGCATCAGCGAGGCTGCGGCTCCAACTTTTAGTGAAATTATGTCCCTCGTCGTGGCACTACGGAAAAAATAATTGCGCCATATTTCACGGGGACGGGGGCTATTTCACGGTTCATTACAATAATGGACGAAATAAAGCGACTTGACGAACCATGTGTCTTGTCGACGCCCATGTGCTTAGGCGTTACGTATTGCCGCAATTATGTTACCCTTTCAAACGATTCGGAGCAGAAATGTGTAACATTCAGTCCAGCTAACTCGCCTGTGATTTTTTTATGTAACTAAGAGTAGGAATAGGTTTGCCTGAACAGAGCTTACTTAGAAGACAAAACTAGGTACTTTGCAAACCAACTTTGAGCGCTGGTCGGACTCGAGGACTGGGGACTACTTAAGTATATGTACTACGTTTTAGCGTTTCAAAAAACCTTTGATGGTGGATTACCTTAATACTGAAGTAGCAGAATCTAATGGCAATTTTCTATATTAGAAAATATATTACCCCAAAAGCACGCGCTAAATAATGTGTAATATGAAGAGTGAAGCATTATTTGCTCATTTCGAGCTTTTTTCTTCATAATTTATTATTTTTCGTCTACACTTGCTGTGTCAAAAGCATCATATCATAGTTAAGTAGCTTTTAAGATATGAAAAATACATATTTTGATGAAAGTGAAAATTGCAGTTCAGTTGAATTACACTGATAGTTCTTTCGTTTACCGTATCTCGGCACTTTCATTCGCTGTCACTCGCTAAGTAAATAAGAATTTCTTATATCATAACATACCGATCCATTTTAGTGGGGATTCAGTTCATTATTTTATTTATTACGAAAAACAAAATGATTCACTGTCGCAACAAAAAACACAATCACAATATTTAGCCTCAGCACTCAGTTACTACTTATTTGATGAATACTTTTTACAAAGCGACCGTATACCTACCCGAAAAGCATCAATGTCACCGTAGATTAGTATAATTTGCTTGAGTGCATTTTGAGTAAACGAAAAGGGCACTAAGGTCAATGTTTAAGTATGACATTTTCATCTTTACGATCATTTTGTAAATCCCGAAACCAATTATTTTCACATATTTTCTCTGGATAAATAACTCTGCACTTATACTCCGATGAACGTAAATGCAGGCACGGGCCGAACAGAACCGCCGGCCACCAGCAGCTAGTTAGCGCAAAGTAATTAAAACTCCCAAGATAATGCAGAATAAAGCCAGAGCGAAAAATCCAGCCTTTTCTGAACAATGGCGGCGCTTCCGCCGGATGTGCTGTTAAAACATCGAGGTATATACCCCCGGTATACCTATTCCGGTCTGTAGACGTGATATAACTGAAATAACAACATCGATACATCTGTGTATAGCAGAATCAGAATCTTTTATGATCAAAGACAAGTTGGTTTCCATTTCACGTTGATCAAGTAGCAAATTCAGATTTTTTATACCATGACGATGGCAAACAAGCGTATAAGACACTGTAGCCTATGGACGCGTCCAACTCCAGAAGCAAACAAGTGCGTTTCCGACCATTATGGATTTCAGGGTTCGCGAGCTAGAGACAAATTATTTACTCTCAACACAGCATATCCCAGCAGGGACCTCTCGCGACCTCACGCACACATCATTTAAATTATATTATTTGTTGTAAACTGGAGACAAAGGTTATTTATTAGATTATTTACAACCCCTTTTAATTGCGTGCTTAATTACAAATACGCATATAATTTTATGTACACAAGCGTTAATGTGTAAAAAGGGACGTTATTTTCGGTTCGTGATATCTTCAATCTTATAACATTAACCGAAATATATACATGATTTTTTATAAATCCTTAATCCTTATAGAGCTTATGAAGCTAAATCTGAAAAATCTTCCATGATATCAGAATTAGTCAAATTTAGCTCCAAACGCATTCCTGCTTCAGGTTTAATATTAACAACTGTACTTCTCCTGAAATAGGGGCGTTCGGTCGCGGTCACTTAGCACTGCCCTTACATCCATAATGTTTCTCAGTCGGACTGCTCCGCATTATTTGCTGCTCTAAATAATAAAAGGATCCGTGCCCTCCGAAGCAGAAGAAGCTCCTTCCCCACCCTCGACACCCCCCGGACCCGCCCTTGCTACAATGCGGCGATATTCGTCCGCCGAACGGTAAAGAATTGTTTACGGCATACGTGCTTCCTCCTCTAGTTACGTCCGAGCCTCAGTTTACTTTATTGCTAGTTGCCTTTCCTTGCCTGTTATTTATTTAGCTGCCTTAGTATTCCTACAACGAATAAAGAATATTAAAGATGGCTTGATTACTGCTGTCAGCGCCGTCAAAGTTGGTGCCGTTGTCGTTATAAGAAATAAGGGTTCATTTCTTTTTCAAGTTTAGTAGATGACGAATTCAGTTTGGGTTTTTTATATTAGGATCGGTTGATTCTCGGTCGCATGCGAAATGAGTTTGGGTCCAAGGGCAAAGTGGACACACAGCGGAGAGGCCAGTAACCTTGACCGTTTTGTATTACGAAGATACTTAGAGGGTAAACTAGTCATGTGCTCAAAAAATGATGAGAAATTTATATAAATTACAGAAACTGTAAACAACTTATGTTACTAATAGTGCTACAAAATACTTGTCATAATAGTAGTTTAGCTTTAAGGTTGTTTCATAGAATACTTGCAAATGTTTTTGATAAGAGTAATGAAACTCCAACGTGGTTTAATGGTAGGTACCTCATTATTTCTGATTTGCCTGAGTCAACCCTTGGATGTTACCGCAGTTGTAGCTAATAATTTAAAAGCTTTTAGCTTGCAATAATGTTACTATTAACCCAACATTTTCTCAAAATAATAATCCTAATATAGACGTGGGCGCGATATTTGATAAATGGGACACTATAATATTTCTGTATTACAGGAAAAATATTTGTTCCACCCTGTTATATTGTCGACAATTATTGACAGAGCCGACATCATTCCCGACACAGCGTATAATATTGAGGACATCGTGGATGATACCGATCAGTAATTACTGTTCGATGCTCCAGAGAGGTTTAAGTGATTAATTTAAATGTTGGAATACTATGTCACCTTTTTATATCGTAACAGATTTACAGGTGTATGTGACTTAAGTATTTGAACACTTCAAATTCACGTTATAGTTTGGAACACTTTGGATTTTACGAACTGTCACGTTGGGTACCAAAATTTAGCATTATATTATGAAGATATATCGCAGTAAAGAAAACGTTGATTGTACTATTATAAACGGAACAATAACATGTTTTAGAAAGTGTAGAATAGTACACTCAGTATTTCCATCAGATTTTTGTCTAGTTGTAAATTGTTAAAATAGTTTATATTTAAGATAAATAAAAATATAGAATAGAGACATTCATTAAACAAAGATTATTCATTCTAAACAAGAATAACACAGGAGATAAAATATCATACAAACCACATTCAAACTCAATAGCGTATGAAGAAAAGAAATCAATAACAGAGATAAACACAAGAAACATGTGAACCGTCATTGCACCCGTTCAAAAAGCTCCTGACTAATGACCCGCAAATATTCATTACGGCGTTTGACTTTTCAGTGAATCCACAGTAGCTGTCGTGTATCCTACGAGAGATACGAGGAGATAAACGCGAACACGAATATCTACATACTGCATGTAAGGGAGCAACCATATCGGTGCATAACGCTGCGTTTACGCGTTGACGTGTTGTATACGTCACTGTTTAGGGGTCCGTAGTCAACAAGGAACCCGTATAGTTTCGATATCGTCTGTCTGTCCAGTAGTCCGTCCGTCCGTCCATCTTCGGCTTAGCACAGTAACAGCCCGTTAACACAGGGTCTCCGTTTTACTGTTCTGTTTTATCGTATATGTTTTTTTTCATTGATGGCGTATGAAGTTGTATGAGCGACTTCACATATGACACAGTATTCAGTATATAGTAATTGTATCTAAATGAGGGGGAACGGAGGTTTGACAAGGAGCACATACTTCTAATTTGTTTTGGCAATGGCAAAAACCAATTAGTATTTTATTTCATCGTCTCCTTCATCAATTTTGCTGAGTTAAGTAATTTCGAATAGTTCTAATTTGGACGTTATTCCTAAAGAGATAAAGCTTTGAAAAATATTTGGCAATGTTAAGAGTTAAGTTGAACTATAGCGTACTACTAATAAGGTTGTTATTAGATATATTGGCACGCAGGGGGAGGAAGGGATTTTTTTTGCTGGCACTCCCGGCCTTTTTTAGGTTATCGCCCCTGCACCTAAAGTGTGGAAGTTATTTTTTTTCTCGTTAAAATCATATTGTGGGGTATCGTTGGATAGCTTATTCAAAAAGTGATGCGTTTGCGAGATATTGGGCTTTAAAGCCTTAATTTTTTATTGAGCCAGGTCAGTCACTAAGATAAATAGGCACGCACTTGGCCGATTTTTATTCATACATTTGGGCTTATGTGACGTCAGCGTATTTTGAGTAGCGGTGTGATAAGATGACATGAATTTATACTTTTAAACGAGTTTGGAAACAATTCAAATTGTTATTGCAATAGCTCTCTTGAATCGAAGATTGACATTCTCTAACCGCAAAAAAAATTGATAACCCCGGGCATAATTGTATCTCACTCTTGTGTTGAGTTCTTGAAACGCGCAGAAGAGATAACATCATGCTCATGACGTGGGTTATCAGTCGATTTTGCAGATACGTAACTATCAGTGACCAGTCGTCCGAGAAGTACTTAGTCTGTTTACTTGATTTATGTATTCATTTTAATGTTTAGTACGAATACTTAAGAAAATCATACCGATGGCTGCCTAGATCGGGAATCAAACCCGGACTGGCTTGAAGCCAAGCTAATATACGATATATACTAGGCTGTTCGGTAAGTGTTTCCGCAATAATTACTAAACTCATTTTGCTGAGAGGCAGTTCTTAGCTACTAGTGAATTTTGCATTAAGTATATCAATTTACTCGAAGATTGAAGTTGTAGATGTGGGCTAGCGAACTGCGGGTAGTCTTTTTATCTTATTTGAAGCAAAAGTCTCAATGCCTGGGAATGGTTGGTATTTTATCATAACTGAAATATTTCCAGTGTTTGAAATAAGAACATTATGCAAAAGGATTTGTACACCCCATAAAGCCATATTGCCTATCAGAGATCAGAAATTATTTATTGTCAGATTGTGCATATTAGTACATAATATATAGTTAATAAGACTTTTAATTACACGGTTCAACTCACGTATTCAATGTCACTCCGGGTGACATGTTTCGAACTCTTCGGGAGTTCTTCTTCAGGATGAGTGTTTTCGCGGCTGTGTCGCTCGTATCACTGCCCGCGCCCGTTCCTCACGCTGAGCGGCGCGGGCGGTACTTTTTGACAGTGCGAGCTACATGGTCTCGTCTGTAAGTTGCTTATGATATTTATAGGAGTATTTTTTCTGTTGTTCATTTTAATTGTTGTTTTTTTTTAATTATGTTTTAATTTATATTTTAATTTGTAAGAAAAATATACTTGTATAATTTTCAGATCTCAAGCATGAAATTAAGTTTGTATGGGAATTTTAAGTTTGTATGGGAAAACCGAAACAAATCATTCCTTAATTTAAAGGGTAGGGGATAATTTACTAAAACTCCTGAAAAACATATCTTATTATTTATAAAAAGGATAACAAGGACCCCCTATATCAATTTTCACACTTCTAGCATCAAAATTTGCGGAAGTCTCATACAAACTTTCACCCCCTAGTTTAAGGGGTTGGGAGGTTAAAGTTTCAAGTTTTAAGATTTTTTCGTTGTTTGTATACTATTACTAGCTTACATACCAAATTTCAGCTTCTAGGACTTCAGGAAGAACCTTAAGAATATTGATGATCATCAGTGAGTCAGTGACGAAATCGGGGTATTTTAGATATCAATAAAATCTAAAGTATAAGAGCTATGTAATAGGGTATATTCATGTATTTTTTTATATTTTTAAACGATTCTATAAGTAATTATAAAACCTGAAAAAAATATAACACTTTCACACTATCATTAAATGAGCTAAAAAAATTAATTAAAACTACTATCATTTTCGGACGATTGAAACGCCGCCATTTTGGCGCGCTCACTTTGTGACGTCACCGTGCACTTAGAACAAATTAACAAAGAAGTGTTTGATTCACAGTTTTAATAAAAGTGAGTGATTAAAGCTTGTAAGATCAACTTATTGTAACGGAAGAGCACACAAAAGCTTATTATAAATATTGTATTGCCCCTATGTGTGAAAATAACATTAAAACTGCACCTGACGTGATATATTTTCAAATGCCCAAAGATGCAAATTTAAGAAAAAAGCGGTGTAAGGCGATGAGGAGAGATAATGTATCGTGCTTGAATAGTTTATATTGTTGTGAAGATCATTTTGAAGTGAGTATGAAATATGTTTGTACCTAAAATCTTTTTTATAATAACTAAACAATAACCTAACCTAAAAATTTAATTATATAGGTACTTATTCATAAAACTATTCTGAGTCCCAATTTTTTAGTTATTAATGTTACAAATATTATGATTGTTGTTGATCAACAGTTGATTACGTGTGTTGATTTTGATCACGAAACTTTTTAGCTAAGTTTCTTTGTTTTTACTGAGTGCCCTACACAAATTTGTTTTATTTATAACTCTTGACGAAAACAACCCAAGTTTGTTATGTTCATAAAGATGTTCTCAACATGTAACATACCTAATACCTACATATCTTTGATTATATAATATATATATGTACTAGTTTGTTATTACACTTATTTAAGAAAGACACCTCTACGAGGTACCTACGTACTTAGTCATCATGAACACAGTAATTTCAGGCAGGTTATCCGACTGTGCCTTGACAAAACCGCTTCCAGTCATTGTGGCGAGTCTTTTTTCACAAGGAGTCACTGCTTTCAGTTAATAATTCCCAAAAAACACTGATTATTTATCATAAACAACGGCTAAACATTGCGAATAACTTTCAATAATCATACAAACGACCTGTTGACAGTAGACACCGAGTGTACGGTGACTTCACGATTCGCTCCGCCAATAGCGTTGCGTTTTCGAAATTTGCGAGAGAATTTGAAAATTACTACTTTTAAATTATTAAATTTGTTAATAGAAACATGATTATTTGTAAAAATAATCATGTGTGTATATATAATAATTTTTTTGTCCATTTCTGAATCACATGCATATTCCCTATTGAAACTTTATAGTTTTAATAAGTCCACCAGACATTATATCCCGAAAATTTTGTATATCTGGTATAATCCGCACCTAAGTTAAGAAGGTTCAAAAATACGACGAAGCGCTTCGAGAAAAGGCAGGTAGTGCCCTTGCGCTTCGCTTGGCTCGTCTTGGCAGGGGCACTCCCGTGCCCCCAGAAAAATACGGACATCCGTTGCATAGCAGTTTTTCTTATCTACGGCTAGTCTACCTTTTGGAACTATCAGAGCCTTATGCGTTAGTGTGCGTTTGCATTTGTTGCATTTCTGATCGAATAATTTCAAATTATATTTAACGAATTTAAAAATTACATAACCCTAAAACTGTCAGGGCGTTTGATGTTTGTGGCAATTTCCCACAATACTATTCCATAGCGCAATGCGGACGCAACATAGCTATCATAAATAAGTAGCGCGGGTAATAGCAGTAGTAATAGCTTTTAATTTTTAATGGCAAAATTATGAATTATAGTGGAAACTACATCTAATTGTTATTTCCAATTTAAATACGAATTTATAACAATGCCTAGAAACATGATACTGATTACTTATGCCACAGGCATTTTACTCGAAAACTATAAGGTGTATTTGAATAAAATTTTGAGGATAGGTGCATTTTGTTAGCCACAACATAGATCTGTAATTTAATTACTAAAAAAATTTTTTTAGGATTGCACTCCTAACATTAAACTAAAAAATCATTGCAAGCCCACACACACATGTGGCACATCGGTCGATAGGCCTTTCAAAATAAATATAAGGTTTTCATTTTGAAATATTATCGGCAAATAAAATGCAATGATGCCTTATACATAGTGGAGGATCGTTTACATGGAGCAGGAACAGAAGTGGCCTTGTGGCGTGGTACTCCACTGTGGTTAACTCGTGAGGCAGAGTTGACACTTGCAGTTATTGAATCTGCGTTATTTGCTGACGCTTTCATAAATAGCTATGTAGCCAGCGGAAGGCTGGCCACCTAATACCATATTATTATTTTTTTTTGTTGAATCCAAAATAAGCTTACAACTATTATTTTTATTTATCACTGCAGTCGTTAGCATCAAGTACGCTGCTCACCATTAAACCGGCATGTGTAGTTGATTTTCCTTACCTAAAGACAATAAAGGTTATATCATAATTATGTCAATTTAATCTGTTCACAAATTACACTTAAAATAAAAATAGTCATTATCTCCTTATTGAAAATACTCTGATACACAAAGCTGTCATATTATATTCACTTGTTAAATAGAACCTTGTTACGAACACTTCACCTTTTATTAAACTGCACTCCTTTTATTTACTTTTATTTAACATTGACGTCAAATCACGTCTCGGTAGCTCCACAATGTACGGGCGTAATTGAAAACTCTTGCGCTTAATGAAATTTCATTCATTATTATATTGTACGTATTACATACAATTAATCGACCTTCACCAAAGCAGATGACTTTTGATCCAAGCCTGAACATTCAATTAGCCAGTGTACTTTGTAACATTGAAGAGTTTGCAAATGCGTTTTTGTACAATGTTAATATTGAAAAATTAGGGGACAATCTTACACAATACCGAATGAGCCACATAATAAGCTCAATAAGGCTATTATTTTGGGTAATAGAAGACAATCTATTTAATCGATAAATTGTTAAAACATAAAAATCTTCTAAGACTAACAAACACATATTCATGCTCTTCACGCAAATTCTAGGTTTCCGTGCCACAAAAGCAATAAAATGGCATATTTATAGGATGACTTTGTTTTCTGTAAGACCCTTTATCTCGAAAACGCGTGAAGGTATCGAGTTGAAATTAAAACGATATACTTACTTAAAATCTACAGTCCCTAGAAGCTATGAAAAAATCAAACTTCTAAGTAAACGTAATTTTCAACACTCTCAAGGGAATCAAATGTTTGGGGTACTTTTCGTTAACCTAGAACTATGAAATTTAAAAAGTAATATAATCATATATTACAAATCAGGTAATAATCTGAAAACTATAAATTTATAATCTGTTACGGAACCCTCGGTGAGGGGTGCGTAACGATGCCTACGAGTATATATATGTTTTTATAATATTAGTCGCATTAAAACTCTTTTCATATAATTCTCGAGTCATATGGGCATTTCTCTACTAATTGGAAAATCGCTGTCCGCGGCAAATTTTAGATTTAAGATGTTTATATTACTGAGTTCTATATATTAAAAAAGATAGAGTTCTAGTTATTCTTAGTACGCTATAGCTTATTTAGTAATATAAAATTGTAACAATATATTAAATGCAGTTTAAACATCTCAAAACACAGTCCCCTATAGGGTCCGATTTACAAAATTAGAAGTTAAGTGACAAAAACATATTTTGTTTTTTTATTTCCAGAGTATAAAATATTCAAGTAATACTAGAATACTGTAAGTATCTTTATAAAAAAAAAGTTATATTTTCAAGTAGAAATTTAATATTTGATTCGGTATGTAATGGCAAATCTTGTCCTCAACATTTTCGATCAGTCCCCTGTTACAATTTGAAAAAATTTCGCGGACGTTAAGACCATGGAACGGAACGCAACGGCTGTAAAGTTCTATCGGTTGCAAACGAAACACGCCGTCGCCGTTTAGTTTAGTGTTACCATGGCGTCATCTACTGTCCCTTGGAGCTGTGAAAAAATACCAATCAAACCAACGCAATCAAAAGATACAGCTGTTTATGCCGCAAATATCTGCAAATTTTCGAAACTTACAATGGAATTAAAACCTTCAGGGTACTTCCCGTGAACTCAGAATCTTGAAATTTGGTTACGAAGCAACGTCTTATAGCACAGATAAAGGAAAAATTGCGAAAACCGTAAAATTTTGTATGGAACCCTCGGTGCGTGAGTGTGACTCGCACTTGGCTGGTTTTTTTGTTAACATTTAGAAAAAAAACTGGGACAGTCTTGTATGGGCCAATTTCCAATTAGTAGAGAAACACCCATATAACAACACTAAATATTATTTACATACGTTATCATTTTATTTGATATATTAACATTTAATATAACATACTTTAAATATAATGCATATTTCCTATAGTGAACAAATGATATTATGCCAATTGCTTCTAATGCACAATTACCATAATATTTTTTTGTAAACTCTAAGGCAGGTCGGTGTAGGTACGATGACGAGCGAAGTGAGGAGGAGTGTCAGGTTGAACTGCGACCCTACAGGCCCTACAGCGCGCGAGCCGAGCGAGCAAAGCAAGCGTGCCGCGGCAGCGGCCGGCTAAGCGCCAGAACCTAACACTTTTTACTAGCTAATATATACTTACATAGTACAATTTGCAAACCGTTATGTTTGCTACATTTTCTTTTGATTTTAAAAAGTATTATTCTTTTTGATAGTAATGGCATATAATTTGTTTATAACATGAGCAGTATACCATATAATGATTATACAAAATAAGTGTTATATCCGATGATAGTTATTCAAAATTAACAAATATATTTTGAGATTATAACAAACGTTTATTATATGTATAGGAGTCTACTTATGGATGTCAAGGGAAACACCGAAATGTCACTATATATTATTTATTTACCATGGCGTCTACATTCGCCTATGGGTAAGGGACTACTGGCGAGCCCGCCTGCCTAACTAACATATATAGGTAACCTATATGTTAGCTATGCATAAATGTGTCGCTACAGTAGCCCCCCCCTTACAAAAACTATTTTTTTAATGCACTTATAAAAAATAAAAAATCTTAACACAAACACACTTGTTTCACTATACGTAACCGGTCGCGGCCGCGTGCACTGGCTGCGCAGCGAGCCCACGCGCCACGGTGCTTGGCTGTGTTGCCGCCTGATTCTTAATCCATCCCTTCAACCTCCTATTACAGGATCTCCACAAAGTATACAATATTACGATGGAAATGAGCACTACTAGTGCTATAATTAGAACGCCGTAGTTGGCAATTCGACTTTCAAACTCCGTATGCCTCGCGCCGATACTGGCCTCAATCTCGTCTTGCTTATTTTTGCTCTGTCCAAAACCCATGATGAAAACTTGTCGTAGCGAGCAGTCGAATGGCCAAAAACAAGCTCACAAACTAACTTTATAATCCCCGTTTCAGGGCAAGCTAAGCAATAAAAATTAAACATAACAATTTGCACGCCATACCTACAGTATAAGTGCAAGGTGGTCACCTAATTTCAACATGAAAAAAAAAATACTTAAATAATCAACTAATGTTATTAATGCTCATGTCTGAATAAAAACATTGTTACTGCTGATACCGCATTGGCTTCCTAACCGTACGGCCTTTACGTGTGGTCCAAGTAATATGCGCCGGGTCGGTAACAACCGCTGTGGGCGCATTGCGCTTATCACTAGTACAGGGTGGCTCAGCAGTAACCTTGTTGTTATTAGATTCCTTAGCACAATAACTCTTATTCGGTTCGACTAAACGAGACATTTCCTCGTTTAGTGAATATGCCGGTTTTAATCGATCGATAGAAATCAGTGATTGTCTCTCGGGTAACTGTATCTTGAACTGCTTGTCCCCTCTCTTAATGACCTCGAACGGGCCTTGGTAGGGGGGTTGCAAGGGTTTCCTAACCGCGTCGACTCGCACAAATACTTTATTACATGTTTTAAGGTCCGGATGCACAAATATCGTTCGAGAATCGCGCTGCGCTAATGGCTTGGGCCTTATGTTGCTTATGGCATTCCTTAATTCTGTGACGTAATTAACCGCGTCGAAACTCAGGCTAGTTTTCGCGTCATAGAAATCTCCCGGCATACGCAATGATCTGCCGAACGTCAACTCTGCTGCGCTTACTCCGGTATCACTACGTGGAACCGCACGTAAGCCCAGCATGACGGTCGGCAGTTCCTGAACCCACGCCGGTGAAGTAAGCCTCGCCTTAAGGGCTGCCTTGAGGCTGCGGTGCCATCGTTCCAGGATTCCGTCACTCTGGGGATGATATGCCGTCGTTCGCAACTTGGTTATGCCCAGGTACTTCATTAACTCTGAAACAATACCACTCTCGAACTGCCTGCCCTGATCGCTGGTGAGTTTAGTAGGACAACCATGACGCGAAATCCAGCCTTCGTAAATCACCTTGGCTATCGTTTCGGCTGATATGTCACGTACCGGAAAAGCCTCTGGCCAGCCCGTGACCCGATCTATAAATGTGACTAAATACCTATGACCATCCGCTGACGTAGGTAAGGGCCCTACAATGTCCACGTGTAAATGTTCGAATCTGCCTATACATGGAAAGCGACCCAATTCCGAATGATTGTGTCTTTGAACCTTCGCACGTTGACATTGTATACACGTTTTAGCCCACAGCCCTACATCGCGATTCATATAAGGCCAATAGAAACTTTTTCTTACCATCATACGTGTAGCACGGATACCCGGATGACTTAAATCATGCATAGTATCGAATGCTATTCTCCGAAAACCTAATGGTAAATAAGGTCTATTTCTGCCTGTTGACACGTCACAATAAATCTCGCCATTGGCACTAGGTAATTGAACACTCCTGAGACGCGACGCGCTATTGTTATCCCGCAACGCCTGTGCTAACTCAGCGTCTGTGGCCTGAGCTCGAGCCACTTCGCTGAAATCAATAGTCGTGGGTGTTGATATTGTCTCTACTCGGGACAATGCATCGGCAACCACATTTTGACTACCCGACACGTGTTGTATATCAGTGGTGAATTCGCTTATAAACAACAATTGCCGGGTTCGTCTTGGAGTTTCTTTGTCACTACCTAATTTACTAAAAGCGTAAATCAGTGGTTTATGGTCGGTGAACACCGTTAGCGGCCGACCCTCAAACAAATTTCTGAAATGTAAGATTGCTAAATAGATAGCTAACAACTCTCGGTCATAAGCGCTATATTTGCGTTGCGTGTCGGTGAGGCGCTTAGAAAAATAACCTAAGGGCTTCCAATTACCTTTGACCCACTGTTGTAATGCGCCACCGACACATGAGTCCGACGCGTCTACCATAAGAGCCATTTTCGCGCCTTCAACCGGGTACGCTAACAACGCCGCGCTCAGCAAACTAGACTTACACTGCGAGAACGCCTCGTCAGCTTCCTTCGTCCACTGTATGGCGGTTTTATCTTTCCTCTTGGAATTTTCTAAGTACCTATTTAATATGGCCTGATGTTTAATTGCGTGTTTTAAATGTGCCCGATAAAAATTTACCATGCCAAGGAAACGCCTAAGCTGTTCTACTGACTGTGGCTTGGGGAAATCCGTTATGGCTTTCACTTTTTCCGGTAAAGGCCTAATACCATCCTTAGTAACCTCATACCCCAAAAATTCTACTCTCGGGCGTCCGAAACTGCATTTGGCGATGTTAATTGTTAAGCCGAATTCATCTAACCTACTAAATAGTTTCTCTAGATGTGCTCGGTGCTGCATCTCATCGACACTGGCTATTATTACGTCATCCAAATAACAAAAAACAAAATCGAGTTCCCTCACCACATTGTGGTTCATGAAACGTTGAAAAGTCTGGGCTGCGTTTCGAAGCCCGAAGGTCATTCTCGGAAAATCGAAGAGACCGAAAGGCGTAATAATAGCCGTTTTCTCTATGTCCTCTTCCGCTACCAGTATAAAGTGATAGGCCCTATTCACATCTATTCTACTAAATATTTTCTTACCTGCAAGAATATACGTGAAATCCTGTAAGCGCGGAATCGGATAGCGATCGGGCTTGGTGCATGCGTTTAATTGCCTATAGTCGCCGCAAGGCCGTAAACTACCATCCTTTTTTGGCACCACGTGCAGCGGGCTTGCCCACGCGCTTTTTGACGGCCTACAAATGCCTAATTGAATCATGAAGTCAAATTCGTCCTTCACTTTTTTATACCTGTCCGGTGGTAGCGGTCTTGCACTCGCATGCACCGGGGGGCCCTGGGTCTCGATGTGATGAAACACCGTATGCTTGGGAGCCTCCTTGAAACTAATCGGTTTAGTAATTTCCGGGTACTGTTTCAATAGGTCGCAGAAAGGGTGATTCCCGCTAACCGTATTCACCGAATCATTGCCGCAGTTAACTATAGTCGCGATGACGTCATTTCGTGTGACCGTGTCAACAAGCTTTTTTGAGCCGAGATTAACGCTCAGGCTGTAAAAACTTAAGAAATCCGCCCCCAAAATAGGTTGGCTAACGTCGGCAATCACGAATGTCCATCGAAAGACACGTTTTAACTTAAAATCTAACAACAAGGTCTTAATTCCATAAGTTTTGATGGGCGTTCCATTCGCCGCAAATAACTTATAATCTAATTCCACCTTACAACTATTACTCACGATTTTGCACCGCGGTAACACCGAAATATTGGCTCCGGTGTCTGCCAAAAAACGTAAGCCCGTGTTAAAGTCTGTCACCACAAGGCGGTGGTTGGTGGAGCCGATACAGTAACCCGCCTCTGACTGTATCGCTGCTAGTTTTCCCCTTTCCAGCCGCAGGGCTTGATGCACTTAGAAGCCTTCTGTCCAAAACGGAAATGGTAGTAGCAGAGCCAATCTGGATCTTGGCGGCTCTTCTTCTGCTGTGTCTGACCTCGCGGTTGGGTCTGCCGAGCACTGTTGTTACGCTGTCCGCCCGATGTTCCACCCCGCTCCAGCCGCTCGAGCCGCGTGCTGATCTTCGCTATCTCCGACAAAACTCTGTCCTCCGCCGCTGGTTGGTGGTTCACCGACACTTCTGCTATGCTACCTGAAGACCCTGTCGCCTCTGCAATTCTGTCCGCTAGGCTAGCCAACTTCTTGAGGTCCGTTAACTCACTTCCTGCTACTACGGCCTTCACCGCCTGGGGCATCAAATCGACCCTTAGCATGCGTATAGTTGAATCTGGGAACTTTGCTCCGCCGAGGTCTAGCATTTGTCTCATGAGCTGAGAGGGCTTTTGATCCCCGAGCTCCATCTCATGCAATAGCCTCCTGTGCCTTTTTTCTTCGGTTTCTTGAAAAACTGTCAATAACCGCTCTTTTAAGGCCTCGTGTCGGGAGGCGTCAGTAAGATGTCACTAGCTGCCTGGATTGTAGCTCTCCCCAGCTTGGTAACCACTATGTTAAATCTTTGCACGTCTCCCAGATGTTGTGGTGCTAGGATGGCTTCCAACTGTGCATACCACAGCTTGGGCTGATCAGCCCAGAAATCCGGAATTCTAGCTGACAGTGACACCGCTGCCAATTCCCCTACACCGCTTACGGAATCACTCTTCGAAGGTTGCGCTGGAGGCTGTGCCGGTGGCTGTGCCGGGGGCTGTGCCCCCGGAGGCGCTTGTCCATACATTTCTCAGCGTTAGTATGACGCTGTATGCCTATGATGCTCTTCCTGCGTGGCACCCCACAGGAAGGAGTAGTCCCTTTTCACCAAAAAAAATTGTTCACTTGGCAAAATGTTCACATGTAATGTTCACTTGTAATGTTCACAGGGGTCACCAGATATAGGAGTCTACTTATGGATGTCAAGGGAAACACCGAAATGTCACTATATATTATTTATTTACCATGGCGTCTACATTCGCCTATGGGTAAGGGACTACTGGCGAGCCCGCCTGCCTAACTAACATATATAGGTAACCTATATGTTAGCTATGCATAAATGTGTCGCTACATATGCAATAGCTGATAGTTAGTTAGTTAGTTAGTTTTACTGGGCGTTTTCTGCAAGTCGACATCCAGTGTGCCTATTTTGCGTGAATCGGTGGGGTAGCGCTACTCTAACCACCCCAGTTCCTCCAGAAAGTTTGTGAGTGCCTTGGTATTGCTGACTGCGTCCTTTAGTGTGTCCGGAGACCCTAGGTGTTTTTTCCTGTATACTTCTACCTGCTTACAGTCCAGTAGAATATGTTTGGTTGTTTCTTCTGCTTCCATGCACGCTCTGCACATGGGGCTGTCTGTGATACCTAAGTTGTAGAGGTGTCTGTTCAGAGTGTTGTGTCCTGTTATTATTCCAACTATCTTGCGTAGTTGGCTTCTCTGTGTCCTCAGTAGTGCGGTAGTGAGTTTGTTGTCGCGTTTCGACAAAATCTCTTTAGTCTGTCTGCATGTGTCTATGTCCTCCCAGTATCTTTGGTGTTGGTCTTTGGTGTATAGCTCCAGTTGATTATATATGTAGCTTTGTGGCAGGGTTAAGATTGGCTCCGGTCCGTATGCCGTTGTTTCTGAGCCTTTCCTGGCCAGTTCATCCGCTGCATCGTTTCCTCTTGAGCCACTGTGCCCCTTGATCTATTGTATAGTAACGTTGTTTTTATCTGCGCACACCTCTGTGAGGCTTTGGTGGCATTCGCATAGCAGGCTAGATGTGATGTTATCACTGCTCAGTGCCTGTAGTACCGATTTACTGTCTGAGAGTATCCGTATGTTTGTATTCTCGACTTGTCGTCTTTTTATGGCATTGCAGGCTTCAGTTATCCCTACGCATTCGGCCTGGAATACCGTGTTATGTTTACCTAGTGGTTTGGATATGTGTATGTTTAAATCCTCTGAGAACACACCACATCCCGTTCCCGTGTTCGTTTTTGAGCCATCTGTAAATATTCTGAGGTCCGTTTGGTTTAGCCCCTCTTTCGAGTCTTCTGTTAGTGATATGTCATAGTCTTTCCTGAAGACTGGAGTTCTTGGTATTTTATCGATTGAAGCCTCCATCATGGGGAGGCTTGTGATCAGTCTGTTATGGATTTTAGTGTGTGGTGCGTTAAGTTTCGTCAATAGGTTGAGGCTTTTTAGGCGTATTGCCGTCGCTGCCGCTTCCTTCTGTATATGCATGTGTAAAGGTAGGAGTCCTAGCATGATTTCTAGTGCGGCTGTTGGGGTTGTTCTCATGCAACCTGTAGCCGCAACACATGCTAGCCTTTGTGCTTTCTGGATTTTGTTTATTGCACTTGTGGTTTGGGTGCGCGGCCACCATACTATGGCACCATAGCTTATCATTGGTACTATCACCATTTTGTATAGCCACAGTATGATTTGGGGGGCCAGGCCCCATCTCTTCCCCACCATCCTTCTGCATTGCCAGAAGGCTACTGTTGCTTTGTTTAGTCTACTGTCTAGGTGTTTGCTCCAGTTCAGTTTGTCATCTAGTGTTATACCCAGATATTTCACCTCTTTCGAGAGTGTTAGTTTTGTGCCGAATAGAGTTGGCATTTCGTAGGTACCCAATTTGCGTTTATTTGTAAAGAGAATTGTGTCGGTTTTCTTTGGGTTTACCGATAGGTCATTCTCCTTGCACCATTTCTCTATTATTTTCAGTGCTGTTTGTGTGAGTTCACATAGTGTGTTTATGATTAGGCCGCTGACCAGTATGACTAGGTCGTCCGCGTATCCTATCGTTAGAAATCGGTTATTGTTTAGTTTCGTTATCAGGTCGTTTACTACTAGGTTCCACAGCAGTGGCGAGAGGACGCCTCCTTGTGGGCATCCTCTTATGACTAACGCCTGATGACTTTTGTTTTCGGATAGTTTTATGATTCTCTTCTTTAGCATGTTCATAATCCATTCTATGAGCAGCTGTTCGGTTTTGTGTCTTTCTAGTGCTAGTTTTATGCTGCTGAAGTTTGTTTTGTCGAAAGCACCCTCTATATCAATGAAGGTGCTGCAATAGCTGATAATATACCTTGAAAATATATCAAATGTTGTTATAGCGAATGAAATTATATTATTTATTTTTATACCCATCATTACACACCCCTCGGTGAGCTATTCTGACTCGCAAATGTCCGGTTTTTTACCCTTAGTGGGAGTCTTACTCAGGACCTAGCTTTGAAGACAGGGTAATAACCCACCCAATAGACTCAATCGATCCGAACCGTAAATAACATTGTACAGTGTAAAGCTTTGCGCATATGAACGTAAGTACTAAATTGAAGGCATATTATAAAGAAAATCTCGATACTCCCTTTACTTGTATCGCAAAACAGAGATCTTTCTCTTTTATATCCGTGGCTATTTTAGTCTAGAAATGTGTAGAGGAAAGGTTGTATTTGGATATTTACGATAATAAGAGGATTACAATACTAAGAAGTTAATTTTGATAAGAATAGGATATTCAGAACACTTATTAGCGGGTGCGTCCCACGAGATAATATAACAACCATATATTATTATAATTTCATATTAATAAGGTGCACAAGACATAACGAACGTTAGCTATAACAACATAACCTATTCTTTTCTAAGGAATAACGGTCAATTGACATAATATTCATATTATGTAACGTTTTTAGGGTTCTAGGAACCCTTATAGTTTCGCCATGTGTGTCCGTCCGTCCGCGGATAATCTCAGTAACGGTTAGCACTAGAAAGCTGAAATTTGGTACTAATATGTATAATGATCACGCCGACAAAGTGTTAAAATAAAAAATGGAAAAAAATGTTTTATTAGGGTACCTCCCCTATACGTAAAGTGGGGAGTGTTTTGTTTTTAATTTCAACCGTAACGTGTGATATATTGTTGGATAGGTATTTTAAAATGAATAGGGGTTTAGAAAAACCTTTTTTTGATAATGTTAATATTTTCGGAGATAATCGCTCCAAAAGTAAAAAAATGGGTCCTCCCCCTCTAACTTTTGAGCCATAAATTTTAAAAATATGAAAAAATCTCAAAAGTAGAACTTTATAAAAACTTTCTAGGAAAATTATTTTGAACTTGATAGGTTGAGTAGTTTTTGAAAAAAATTACAAAATAATTTCTGTATTAACAGCCATAATAACACTACTACTTGCTCTGTAGTAGTGTTGTGTTCCTGGAGGTGAGCGAGGTCGCCAGAGCTCCCGAGGATGCGTTGTATTTAGAGCGAGGGCACTTGTTCCCTCAGCTATCAACACGGCGAATCCTCAAACATATCAAGGGTCGGCAAAGCCCATGTTACTCCTTTGGAGTTGCATGTGTCTATAAGCTGCGGTGTCCGCTTACCACCAGGCGGGCCGTACGCTTGTTTGCCACCGTCGTTGTATAAAATAAAATAAAATAAAAAAGACACCGTGTTCGAGCCTCGCGGCCCGATAGTGTGGCATGCCTTAGTTATTAGGCAACTGTACTGTGCTCACTGCACTGGATAATTAATAAATTTACAGACGAAATAAGGTTCTCAAGACGGGTGATCTCATTTATTGTTTTTGTAATACTCGTAAGTATAACCCATAAAAAAACCATATAAAAATTGCTCAACTCTCGATACTCTTCCACCGTTAAAAGTTATGGTAAATTACGTAGAGCTAAAGCTTTCTTCATCATCATCATCAGCCGATGGACATCCACTGCTGGACATAGGCCTCCCCCAAAGAGTGCCACAATGACCGGTCCTGCGCCACCCGCAGCCTACCGGAAGGCGCAGCGTGGGTAGGTACAATGTGGACTGATGACCTGGTAAAGGTTACTAGAAAGCATTCTAATTAATCTTTATTTGCTTGCTAAATAAAATTCTGCAAATTGTAAATCTAAATAATGAATTTCCAAACTTAACCAATTACTGACATGTCACACTTTTAAACGAATTCAAATAAAATTACCTCATAGTCATAGTCATAGGCATTTATTCACTTAACATTAGACATTGTATTTGAATATAATAATTTAAAATAGTAATAATGTTCAATTTACAAACTAATAAAAAAATATCATAAACACAAACAGTTAAATTAATAGAATCACAATCAATAACCTAACAAAGCATAAATTCCTTTATACCAAAAATACAATTTGTGAATAATATAATTTAATAATAATGTCAAAATTCTAATAATAATTATAATGTTAATAACATGTCAAAAAAAAATACTTAAACCCTATGCCGACAAAAATTCCTCAATCGAGTAAAATCATTTCTGCCATAAAAAAGCCTTTAGATTATTTTTAAATATGTTTAAATTAGGAATGCATTTTAATTCAGCGGGTAGCTTATTAAAGAGACCAATCGCTTGGTAACCCGAAGAGTGCTTGACAACTTTGAGTTTGGTGGTAAACATACGTGGTAGGTCCATTCTTCTTGTTGCTAGGCGCTTCAGTCTGTCTTCCGGTGTTTCAATACAGTTTAGGTACTTGATTAAGTCACTAAGAAGTACAAGTATATATAGACTAGGAACAGTGACAATTTGAAACTCTGAAAAATACGTTTTACAAGATGTAGTCTGACGTACTCGGGCCATGGTTCTGACCTATCAAATAATCGATTTTAAATATAAATAAGATAGATATTCCGCTTTTTTTTTTATTTCAAAGGTATGGTCTCCTATTTACCCACCAATATCGTCATGACTGATTTGTAATTAGTAACTAGACTAACTTACAAAATTTTAACTTGATCGCTTCTGCTTGGGGAAATCATATAGAAATTGAATAAAATTCCCTCTTGCAATTACTTAACAGGAATGCTATGTTTAATTATACCGGATGTAAACATAATACTTTAACATGGTTTGTAGTACGTAGTAGCTAGTAAGCAAATTACTGTTTTGACAACTGATTATCAATTCCCAAATTGGTCCCGAAATTGTAGGGTCGGCCCGACCTTCTGTCATATCACTTTATTGAAATTAGGAGCTATTACGCTATAGTCGTACTTTAATTTGCTTGACCTTGTGGGTCTATTGGAATGCACAAATAAAATTGTAATCGTTTTACAAGCTTTTATTTAACTTGCCCTGTTAGTATGGGACAAATCTTACGAGTTAACGTTGACCCACCTCCCGGGGACCGATTGAGCTGAAATTTTGGGTATAAGTATAGTTTGGATGACAATTCAATATTATGGTACCATCGAGCTGATCTGATGATGGAGACATAAGGTGGCCATGGGAATTGTTAGTATGTATGGGAGTATAATTTGGATGACAATTCAATATTATGGTATCATCGAGCTGATCTGATGATGAAGACAGAAGGTGGCCATGAGAATTTAGTACTTAACCGACGTAACCCTGTTGAGTTTGGGTTCGTTAAAATCGTCTCAATGAGTAGTTGATGATGGTATACAGAAAAGTACAGGCGGCAATAAAAGCTTGTACCAAAAATGAAATTTTTGACAGAAACTTATTATATTTATAGCACGCGCTCGCACCCTCGCGAGTCAGAACGAGCGCTCGATACCGAATCCAACTCAATCCGTGAACCAAATAGGGCCGACGTGTCGTATAATCACTTGGACTGGACACGTGTAGCGGTATTGATTTTGGGCACTTCGCAGTTATTAGGATAACATTAGTATGATCAAGTGAACTTTATTACTTTTCATTAATTGTTGTTACAGCTAGTATATTTAATAGTATAAGTACGTACCTACTTTTGACATCCGCGCACACCTTTTTTGTCTAATAGCTAAAATAGAACAATAGGCATCCATAAAAAAAATAGAATTTAGAACCAAAGCAAAATTACTGCGCTTTCAATCTCAAAGTCCCTTCGTTTGCTCACGGATGACATAAATAGATCCATAGAATATAGGACTATCCTTTACATGATACTTAAATACTTACTACGCCGCTGGTTTGATGACCCAAAGAGGATCTTGGCTCTGACACAAGAGAACGCCACTCTTTCCTATTCTGCGCCAACTCACGCCAGTTGGATGCCCTAATGGGTGCCCCACGCGGGATGGGTGGTAAGATCTTTGAGGGCTTTGTCACTCCAGTGGTACCGTCATATACGCTCTCATCACTGCACGATTGTCTCCCATATTCTCCACATGGCAGAGTCAGTGAAGTCGCAAGGCCTTGACTTCACAAATTATGTTTGGCATGGCCATCAGTTGTTCCACGTCCAAATTTTTTCTCCGCTGCCGATTCCCGTCTTTCTGCCTGATTGGTCCCAGAACCTTCCGCCAGATTTTCTTCGCTCCCACTAAGAGCTTGCCCTCTTCCTTCCGTGCGAGTGTCCAGGCCTCACACCCGTACATCAATATTGGCCTAGTAACTGTCTTGTAGACACGAATCTTGGTAGACCTACTGATCAGTATGGACACTAGAACTCTTTGGAGCGCTGCTGAACATCTTAGGGCATTTTGGACTCGAACTTCCATCTCCTGATCTCTGCGATTGCAACTAAGGTACTTGAAGCGATCTACGCCCTTATAGGTTGTAGTTCCCATTTTGAGATCCGTGTTCTTGTTGCGAACTTAATGCCATAAGACATTCTCTACCAGTCAACCTTAAGGCCAAACAGAAAATAATCATATCTGGTGCAGGATATGAGAAAAACCCAGAAATAAAGAAAACGGACAAATTACCGCTGAATCTAGATATGTAGGTATTATAAAACCGTACTGTTATTCATTTTAGTTCTAAGATGTATTGCATGTCACGTCCGGGTAACCATCAGTGGCACAAATGTATTCTAGTTTTGACTGTTTTACCGATTTGGCTAGTTTAAACTACGAAATATATATTTCTTAGTAGGGACAGTCCCTAGAGGCCTTTGTGAACAGGGTTGTCAACAGTAAAGGTCAGGTTAGGTTAAATTGTAGTATATCAATGATTAGCTTCCGCCCACGACTCTGTCGAGTAGTATCACACGACAATAGTATCATAGCTGTTTGCGTAATGATATAATGTTGGTTCTTCAAGAAATCTTATGAGATTTAGGATCAAGGAATGAAATAATAAATTTAATCCCTTGCGGCTGAAGCGTGCATCAAACCAAAAAGAAAATGAACAAATCAAGTGTCACGGATATCACGTTTTATTTTGAATTTCCCTAGTACGAGCCGTCGTTTGCCACCGCTCTCAAAGTCACTCGTAAAAACAACTGTAAAAAATAACATTCTGTGCCCTCGCGGGAAAACTCGCCTTTTATTAATAACCCTGCCACCTCTCAGTCAACGGCCCCAGGCATTTTACAGCCCGCGTTGAGGTAATCGCTTTGATCACTTAACTTTCTGTCAGGTGCAAGAATTTACGAGCTTTCATGTTTGCTTTCAAGAAGTTATGTATCGGAGATTCCCAGACTTCAACGTTATGTTAAGTCTTCTATATAAAAAGGTAAAGTCCAAAGGGCACATAAAACAGTTAATCGTTTCATCAATTTATTTGCTGTAAGTATTTATCATTGTTAATCCATGATAGATAAGTATTCTAGATTATTGTCTTTTTACACGACTACCCAAAAAGGAAGTACTTAGCTGTGTATCTGAAATTATTTATTCTATCAGTACAAATGCTCGTTAGATTCGAAGTATTGTCTGAAGTTTATTTTCATGGCAGTCATATTTTGTTACCTAGAGTTTTAATTCAAAGTTATTTCCGAAACGCTTGTAAACTATTGACGTGTAAAACTGACCAACTTCGCTTTCCTCAAAATACAAATTTAACCAAGCATTGTCTGTTGACACAGCAATCAAAATCCTTGATGCTAATCGTTTTATTTATTATTTACACACGGTCTCGAGTTTTCCAGGCCGGATTCCTACAGGCCTGGCCACGATCGCGTGACGTCTCATCGGAAGCGTTCCGTCCGAGGTTTTCCTCCCCCTCCCCCTCTGACTTCCCTCCTCCCCCTCCGGATGTCGCGTTCCGTCTCCGGCGCCGATGCGGATGCCGCGGATGCTTGTAGAACCTTGCATTTTTCACCAACACTAAGATTCCTTCCTGGTCCTGATGTAAATTTTATTGCCGTGAGGGAATACTTAGAAATTCGTCGCGCCGTTGCGGCTGACGGCTGACCGAATAGATATTTCGCGTGATATTTCTTGAAATACACATTGCTTGCATGCATTCATTGCAATTTTGTCCTGAATTTAATTGTCATTTCGAGCGTTTCGACAATACGAGCGTCTAGAAGAGACGTGGTGGTACGAGATCTTGGGACTAGCTGCCCGCAGACCACAGCCTCCTTTGGGATACAACTGGGTAAGGCTGTTAGCTGGGTAAGCCTTTGGGATAAAAGGATGATGAAATACTACAAGATGTACGATGATCGTTACTTGATATAGCCATAAAGTTTGCTATAGACATATTCACTACGACATAAAATATTATTTCAAGGCCTAAATATAAATTGCTTCCTATCACGATCACCTATGATAGGTACACAAAATCGCTCCTATCAAATACAACCACCATGTATTATCTATCAACTGTCAATAAAGATAAACACCGTCATGTTAATAGGAATGTGAAAACTGTCAGTGATTACCATACATTACGTTCACTCGACGATATAACAACGTCGTGCCCAGTGAGCTTGACACAAACACGTGTCGACTAATTACCGTGGACATGGGTTTTTTTTTCGAATTAGGTTAATAAAATACACACAAATATTTATCGTCACTTGAAATAATACGATATACTTTGTAGTTGTCGGGTTTGTGACTCGGGCGTAGACATAAATAAACGTCCGAATGTTCCAACAATCACTTTTAATTTGCACAAGCACGGTACAAAGATAGAAGGAGAAAGTTTATAATTTTGCCATAGAATGTCCGAAAGCACATAGAAGAAAGTCACAAGCAGTACAAGCACAAAGCACAATAATTAAAGGCTAAATGTAAGCGCAAGCGTATAGCGGGAGCGAGTACAATAATTTGCATACGAGCGGCGTGCGCACAGAGGCGAAGCGACATAAGTACTGGCGCGGGCGCGCGACCGGCCACCGGCCGCCGCCGTCCGCGCAGATAACGGGACGCCGCATCTAATATGAAATTGGTTTGCTTGTCCGCGTGTACAAACAAACTATTACATGTAAATATTAAGTTTAGTTATTTAGCTAGTATTAATGTTACATATTTAAGTGCATGTTGTAAATACCTAATTATAGATTTGTTTATATAATAATAAGTTTTTAGAATTACGTTTAGTTTTAAGTTTTATATTAAGTTAACACGTTTAATCAATAAAACTTATTTAATAATTATTACATCTAAGAGTAGGTACTAAGTACACTACATCACCCCTCCCCAGAGACCGTCAAGGGCGATAATAGTCGGGAAACTGAATACGGCGTCCTGACCGCGTCGTTTTGACAGTGTCATTTTTGGCACTTGGTAGTGCCTGGTGATCCTTGGGTGAACTTGAGTGATGGAAATGTGTGTTGTTTGGTGATGTGTGATGTGGGGTGTCTGGGTCACGCAGTATGAAGGCCGGCTTAAGGCGGTCTATCGATACTGAAACCAGCTTACCATTTAACGTTATTTTGAAGACCTTGTCACCTCTGGCAATAACCTCGTAAGGTCCGGTGTACGCAGGTTTTAGGGATCCGCCTATCGTGTCGTCCCGGAGGAAAACGTAGGCTGAAGAAGATAGGTCTTTGAAGACGAAAGTTGTACGCCTACCACTGTGCCGTGCGGCTGGTGATGGGCGCAAGTCTCTGACGAAACCTCGCAGGCGTGACATGTAGTCCGTCACGTCAATGGTCTCGTCTACCTGGGGGTTGAAAAAATCTCCTGGGAGGCGCAAAGGTTGGCCATAAAGAAGTTCAGCCGTGGAAGCCTGAATGTCTTCTTTGTAGGCGCTACGTACTCCCAGTAAAACGAGTGGAAGTGTTTCCACCCAGCTGTCACTACCGTGGCAGGTTATGGCAGCCTTAAGTTGCCTGTGGAATCTCTCCACGAGACCGTTACAGGCTGGATGGTACGCTGTCGTCCTACGGTGTTGGAACCCTGCGATGGATGATAAATGCTGGAATAGGGCCGACTCAAACTGACGTCCTCTATCCGTCACTATATCCGTTGGGCAACCAAACCGGGATATCCAGCCGGTCAACAATGCCCGTGCCACCGTCTCGGCCGTCATGTCTGCCAACGGTATTGCCTCTGGCCATCGCGTGAACCTGTCGACGGCTGTGAGGCAATATCGAAACCCTTGGCACAATGGTAAGGGGCCTATTAGGTCTATGTGGACAAATGCCAGTCTGGCCCTGGGTACTTTAAAGTTACCTAATGGGGCAGAGACGTGGCGAGTGACCTTAGAGCGTTGGCAAGCGAGGCAGGTACGTACCCACTCACGGCAGTCTTTTTTGACACCTGGCCAGACGTAACGCTCCGCGACCAATCTGGCGGTGGCGTTGGCGCCAGGGTGGCTTAAGGAGTGGAGACTGTCTAACACCGCCTTGCGTAGCTCCTTTGGTATAAATGGCCTCTCGGTAGTGCCGCTGACGTCACAGTACAGGTAATCTTGCGACCCGGGGATTTTTACCTTGTCCAGCCGCAGTGACGACCCTGCTTCCCTTAGTTGTTGAAGCTCCCGGTCAGCCTGTTGCGCAGAAGCGATTCTCTCAGCAGTCACAGGTTGCGAGATTTCCTCTATGCGCGAAAGTGTATCCGCCACGACATTATCCTTACCTGATATGTGCCTGATATCAGTCGTAAACTGGGCTATCAGGTCAAGGTGCCTAAACTGTCGTGGAGAGCAGTTCTCTTTACGAGAGTGGAAGGCAAAAGTGAGTGGCTTGTGATCGGTGTAGATCACAAAGTCACGAGCCTCCACCATATGCCGAAAATACTTCACACTCTCGTAAATCGCTAGAAGTTCGCGATCATAGGGCGAATATTTTACCTGAGCTGGACTCAGCTTCCGTGAGAAGAATGCCAACGGCTGCCACTCGTTCTGCTTCATCTGCTGGAGTACTGCACCCATAGCCGTGTCCGAAGCGTCTGTCACTAAAGCGAGTTTCGCGTGGCAGTCTGGGTGTGCCAGCATAGTCGCATGGCAAAGACCGTCCTTACAGGCCTGAAAGGCATCTGCCTCCTGTGTGGAAAACTGAACGGGATGTGAACCTTTCACGGATCCTACCAGCAGAGCGTTAAGGGGTGCCTGATGCTTAGCCGCGCCTGGAATAAACCTGCGGAAAAATTGAGCATCCCCAAGAAACGTCGCAACTCTTTCACCGTCTTTGGCGTAGGGAAGCTCTGGATAGCCTCGACCTTGGAAGGCAGTGGTGTGGTTCCTTCGGCTGTTATACGGTACCCGAGGAAGGTAACTTCAGGTACGCCGAAGACACACTTTGCTGCGTTCACCACCATGCCAAAATCTTTGAGCCTGCGAAACAGCTGATGTAGGTGTTGCTCGTGGGTCTCCCGATCCTGCGAAAAGACTAAAAAGTCGTCGAGGTAGGCGTACACAAAGTCTAGTCCCCTGACCATCTCATCGACGAAGCGCTGAAACGTCTGACCGGCATTACGAAGTCCAAACGTCATGTAAGGAAATTCGTAAAGGCCGAAGGGCGTCGTAATGGCGGTCTTCGCGATGTCGTCAGGGTTCAGGGGAATCTGGTTATACGCCTTGACCAGATCAATGGTTGAAAAAATTGTACAACCGGCAAGACTGTGTGCAAAGTCCTGGATGTGACGGATTGGGTACATGTCCGGTATGGTTCTCGCGTTCAGCATGCGATAATCCCCACACGGACGCCATCCATCATTCTTCTTCGGGGCCAGGTGTAGTGGAGAAGACCAAGGGGACTCAGATGGCCGGCAGATGCCGCTCTTCAACATAGCGTCAAACTCTGCCTTGGCTATCTTCAATTTGTCCGGCGCTAGGCGGCGAGGTGTACTCGATACAGGTGGCCCAGGTGTAGTGCGTATGTGGTGTACTGTACTGTGTGTAGGTGTGTGGTGTATACCATGTGGGCGTGTTATTTCGGGATAGTGTTCGAGTATAATGTGATATGTAGAATCACCAGACATTACCTTCACCGAAGTGACGTCCACCGATTTTCGCGCGAGCAACGCCGGGGTCGCAAGCGATGTCGTGCCGTCGATGAGGCGTTGATTCCTCACGTCGACGACGAGACCATAATGCGATAAAAAATCCACACCTATTATCGCCCTCGTCACATCTGCAATAATAAATCGCCAAGCGTAGTCACGGCGCAAGCCTAGGTTTAAAATAAAATTTACGTAACCGTACGTGTTGATTTTAGTACCGTTCGCTGCGCTTAAAACTAAATCAGTTTTTATACATCGCGTTTTTAATTGTGAACGAGGGAATACACAAAGGTCACTACCGGTGTCTACTAAAAACTGTGTTTTTGAATGCTGGTCCGTTATAATAAGGCGACCTGTGCTCGGGCAGTCGTCGGCCGCCATTACAGATTGCCCCGCCCGTTTCCCGCGAAATCACAGGGCTGCACACACCGAGTAGCCTTGTCCCCGAACTTATGGTGGTACCAACACGTCGGAAATTTCCTATAATTGGAGTTCGACCTTCGTGCTGATGATGAGCGTCCACGTCCATTTTGTCTACGAGGTGTCCTGGATCGCCCGTGCTCGCGCGACATTCTGTCCACCTTTAGCATTAATGTCTGCATCTGCTGGGATAATGCCGCTACTTCCTGGCTCAAGGAATGTGGTGCTGATGATGACGTTGATGCTGCTGTCATCGATGCTGCTGCTATTTGCGGTCGGTGTGGGACGACTTCGTGGATACGGTCGGCCAGCTCAGCTACTTCGTCCAACGGTAGCCTTGACTGGGATGCGATGATGGTCTGCGTACTTGTGGGTAACCTGCTGGTCCATATGGAACGCATAAAGTCTTCAGGCACGCCTGCCCCAGCCAAACTCTTCAAATGCCGAAGGAACTGCGTCGGCTTCCGGTCTCCCAACTCTTCGTTGGTAAGGAGCTGGTGGATCCTTTTCTCCCGTGAAACCGATAACCGTTTGATGAGTTCGATTTTTAACTGCTGGTACTTATCTGCCGCTGCCGGTGAGGTAATGATATCCTCTACGATTGATGCTGTAGCCGAATCCAGCTGGGCCAAAGCGTAATGAAATTTGGTGGCATCCGTTGTTATATTGGCCAACACAAATTGACTCTCCAGCTGCATGAACCAAAGCGCCGGTTTATCGGGGTAAAATGGCGGTACCCGCACTCCAACTCTGCTTATTTCGGCCTCGTTATCTGGCATGATGTGTTTTTTCTCAGGGTCACCACTGTAGTTGTGGGGTTTGTGACTCGGGCGTAGACATAAATAAACGTCCGAATGTTCCAACAATCACTTTTAATTTGCACAAGCACGGTACAAAGATAGAAGGAGAAAGTTTATAATTTTGCCATAGAATGTCCGAAAGCACATAGAAGAAAGTCACAAGCAGTACAAGCACAAAGCACAATAATTAAAGGCTAAATGTAAGCGCAAGCGTATAGCGGGAGCGAGTACAATAATTTGCATACGAGCGGCGTGCGCACAGAGGCGAAGCGACATAAGTACTGGCGCGGGCGCGCGACCGGCCACCGGCCGCCGCCGTCCGCGCAGATAACGGGACGCCGCATCTAATATGAAATTGGTTTGCTTGTCCGCGTGTACAAACAAACTATTACATGTAAATATTAAGTTTAGTTATTTAGCTAGTATTAATGTTACATATTTAAGTGCATGTTGTAAATACCTAATTATAGATTTGTTTATATAATAATAAGTTTTTAGAATTACGTTTAGTTTTAAGTTTTATATTAAGTTAACACGTTTAATCAATAAAACTTATTTAATAATTATTACATCTAAGAGTAGGTACTAAGTACACTACAACTTTATTGCTCACCAAGAACAACAAGTACACTATAGAGTAAGCTCAAGTAAGACTAAGAGCAGGCTAAGGCCTATTTATCATTAATCTTCGGAGAGACTTCGTCTCCTTCTGCGTGTTCTATCGCTTGTTTAATACTTTGTGCTCTTAAAATGTTTGACATGATAGTCTTACTCAATAAGTTGTTGACCAGGTACGACTAGATGCAATAAAAACGTCTAACCTTTGAGATGAGTCGTGAGGTGGAGATGGCTAGTTATTACCTACATTTTAGTTAATTTATTTATTTATCGTATGGCAAATCAGTATTTAGAACCGTGAGATCTTGGAAAAGACAGTACGGTTGCCAGGTTGTTGCACTAAGTTTATGATGTAGAACGTTTCACACAACATTAAATAATTAATAATGGATTGTAGTCATTATTAAGAATTCAACACTGACCGAATTGATTGAGTATTTTCACTTAAGGTGGTTCGATCGCCATTCAAAACGTATTTTGACATTCACAGGCTAACAGTATGACATTTTAAGAAACGTATGTATCAATCTTTCATGAATTGGCTTCCCATTGCGCGTAATTCCCCATTTGTTAGAATAAACTTGCATATACCAGAATAATTTGAGAATAATCGTTTTTGCAAAGTATCACGTGACAAACTAATTTCTCAAATTATTCTAGTTTATACAAGTTTATTCTAGGAAAGGGGGAATTTCGCGCAAATGGGAAGCCAACTTATGAAAGATTACATAAGTTTCTTAAAATAGCACGCCGTTAGCCTGCGAATGTCAAAAGACGTTTTGTATGGCGATCGAACCGCCTTAACGTTTATTTAAACATGTACATTTTTTTCATAATATTCTGTATTAATTGAATAATAATAATCAAACTTTGAATTCACAAGTTATTTCCTTTTCAGGTAAGTGTCGATTGGACAGAAACAGCGTTGGAGAAGGAAGCCCGGCGGTATTTACTGTCAGAGGCCAAGATCCACTTTGTAATGAAAGTAGTAAGTAACACTACATCCTTCACTTTCACAAGTTCGTACCTACTGGTTCACATAAGTACTTATACCATTATTCAATAGTGTACCTGGAGCTCGACGAATCGACAAAAATACAAATGCGGCGGTTTCCTCTACAGGTCGTATTTTTCGATCCGAAGAATCTGGGGGTCAGTGAATAAAATATAATCAGAATATAATAGTTATATTCATTGAACCTCCGGAGTATCGATTGAGAAACACGACCTGTAGAAAAAAACAGGCGCATAATTATCTTGACATTAAGAGATATGAAAGAATGGTGGCCTTAGCAGAAACGGAGAAATACATTCGCTTTGTTCTCGCTCGTTCAAAAAGTAAGTATCCCACTTGTAGCATTTAACAAAAAATACCCCGCAATACACTTTTGTCTAAAAACTCTACATTGTTAACCATAATAGCTTTATTCATTCATAAAAAAAACGTCATATTAAAAGAACGAACAACAACATGATTAAAATGTACTGGTGTTAAGTATAAATTGAGTAAAGCCATTACTCATTATTTATGCCGCGTCCAGATTCGACTTTTATCGATTGTTTTCAATTATTAACAGCTAGAAATGACGATATTGACTCGCCATTGAGGGCCTGTTGGGCGGTCTTCAATGAAATTGAGTTTAATTATTATTTGTAATTATACTGATCAGTTCCAATTATATTATGTAGGTAGATTAGTTTGTTTTCCAACTCATTTTTACTAATTCAAAACAGTCAAAACAAGCTCTTATTGCCTTTTAATACAAATGTACGAGTATGTAGACAATATTGACTCCTTCGTACTGTATACTACTTTTGCTGCTCACTGCATACATTATGGTGACAAATCATTTACATTCAGGATTTAACATTTGCGCAATATGTTTTAGCAAATCAAGGCAACTGATGTGTGAAATCCGATTTTCGCCTGGGTCTCTATTGTTTCCCATAAAATTTAAGATCCGATTTTTTCAGTCCATAACGTTTTCCACCATATTTTTTTCTAGTCATATTGTCGAAAGTCATAAAATTTAACAATATATATTGGAGTTCCGATTTTTGCAGGTCATCATTATTGTTGGTCATAAAATTGGTTAGCCATAACGTTCAATGTCCCGGTGGTATGCAATTACATAATGTTACAGGCAATAATCTAGTTTGTAATAATTATTGTAAGGTATTTTTTCGCAAGTCATAATGATTGGTAGTCATCTGATTAGTTAGCCATATCATTCAATTTCACGGTGGTGTCACTCTTCATAATGTTAAAGCCCATAAACACACTCCCAGAAAAATAATAAAATACATGTTTTTTTTACTACCGAACGTACCCACATACCCATTAATTATAATAAATGTGGGTACTTTGGCAAAAATAAAGAGTGATGCGATTGAAAGATATTTATGCCGATCACTGTTTTGTTTAGTGGTCAGAATACGTTAAAACATGTTAAAATAAGTATGTTTTGTTTTGAAACTTTTCTCTAAAATCAAAAATGGCCGAAATATTTGACCCGAAAGTTAGGGAAAATATGTACTTGTCAACATTTCGATGAATGTTGTGTCATTATTGGTTCTGGCGCTTCGCCGGCCGCTGCCGCGGCACGCTCGCTTCGCTCGCTCGGCTCGCGCGCTTAGGGTCACGGTACAACTAACACTCCTCCTCGCTTCGCTCGTCGTCGTACCTACACCGACCTGCCTTAGAAGTCCAATATCTTGGCCATTTTTAATTCCAGAGAAAAAGTTTCTAATAAAACATGCTTATTTAAACGTATTCTTTACGAAACAGTCATAAACCCTTCGCGCAGTAGTACCTAGTACCCCTTTCAAATGTATGTCTAGAAATGTTTCTGAGTAATTATCTATATGACTTTGGATGTTATAGATTTGGTCTCTTAGACGTAATTCACTTTAGGCATTAAAACGATATGAATAGCAATCATTAGTACGTTGAAATATATGCCTTAGAACATTTATGAATAATTATCGATAGACCTGTGATCGTTATGGACATCAATTTCTGACTTTTGTGATTATAATACTTAATATTATGGGTCATTAATGTTAGAACTACAAAACGTTATACTTAACAAAGATTATGACTACTGATGTTTATGTCTATAAATTATATGGATATCAATTTCTGACTATCGAAATTCGGAACAATAAGTTTATGGGAAACAAAGGGACCCCTTTTCGCCTACTTACGGCACCAATCACATAATATATGACTTAAATATTATTATTATAATTTGGCATTACGCGTGCGCGGTAATTGTTTTATACTGTCTTTCTTTTTACCCTGCTTTGATACATATTAACTAAATGTAAACAAAATAAAACCACATGACTTGGTCATTTAGCCAATAGGACAATACTACAGACAGTTGCTATGATTGATTGAATGACCAAGTCGCGTTTTTTTTTGTTCACATTTAGTTCAATACCTATCGAAATAGGCTATAGTATATAGTGTGTTTAAAGCAGACTTCCTTCACTTCGTTTTAAAATGCACGAGTCGGTTATTGTAAGCCAAACTTCGCCTGAAGCTGGGGGCGGTCGGGGCTTCCTCTTTAATGGTGCTCCAGGCGATTGCAATTCACTTGACTTTACGAGGTTCTCACAATTATGTGCCGAGGCTGCAGGTAAGGGTCATACTCAAAACGTTTTATTTGTCAGCTACTGACATCGCCGATAGTGGAAGCCCCACAAGCCCAATTTCATAAGAAACCCGCAAATCGATGTACAGTTTAGCCGTTTGGCACACGCATACTAGAGGTCAAAACAATTTTTTTTACCCGCAGTTCCTAAAAAAATTCCCTTAGGGGGGGAGTGCCGAAACATTTTTCTTTTTGTATGGTTTTTTTTTTTTTTTCAGAAGCCTATCGTGTGTAGTATATGAAAGGGTTTTTTGAGGCGATTCTAAAAGTATACCACATCATTACATTTTAGCCCTATTTTCTTAATTAAAACAAAAATAATTTTCGAAACATACCAAGTTTGGGCTCCTCCAGACACGATATGGCTGTTTTTTTTTTTAAATTCAATATTCCACAAATGATACGTGATATCCTCAAAACCTCAAAAAAGCAATTTTGATAATAATTGCATTAAGTATTTTTTTTTTAAATATTTCAATATTACCAAGTGACACAGTTCTACTTCAATACCTATTTTACGTGACTTATGGAACTGTACTGCAGATACGGTACATATTAATCATAAAATTATACGTAGTATCCGTATATCCAACGGGAAATTCCTCTTTAACCCTTTAACTGCGCCTTTTCATCAGTTGGTATAGTATGGTTAGTTTTTGTCACAAAATATCAAGGTTGGACTCTTTCAGATATGATATACCCAACTAATTAGGTTAGATATCAAGATATAACGTATCACAAATTATCCGTTATATCGTGATATCTAACCCCAAGAAAGTAATTATGAAAACAATTTCATAGAGTTTTTTTTTTGATATTTTTTGTTTTTTTAATTTTTTTTAGGAACTGCTGGTCAAAAAAATTGTTTTGACCTCTAGTATGTGTGTGCCAAACGGTTAAACTGTACATCGATTTGCTGTTTTTTTAAGCGTAGGGCTACCACTACGATGTTGTTATATCTTAATGGCACCATGAAACTTTTTTTTAATCAGACAAGCGTGTTTTACGGATACTGGATTGTTTCTGACATCTTGTGACCTCTCGACGTTATACAACATTCATATTTCGCTAGGTTTCTTACTTCGCTGCTCATCGATAAGGAATCTCTAAAGGTGCGGATAGACTTGACCATTCACTTGTAATGGGCGTTCTGGCGAATGTTACATTACAGGTAAAAGCTTACATAATAATACCGGGAGCCTTTTAGCAAGCATTCTAGTGAAACGATTGTGAATTTGAGTTTTTTGCCGAGCCGAGCAATTTTGTTATCGTACCATCTCCCACAACTCCCACAGAACAGCACAGCAATTACTAGAGCGTTTGCTAGAATGAACGTGAAAATGTTCGTAGCGATTTTTGGCTCTATGCTTGGCTCTGTTCGTAGTACAGTTCGACAAATTAAAAAAAGCGAATACTCAGTGCTGTGTTACATGTGAATCGGCACCTTAACAGTTCGCTGTTGACATCAATACAATACAATACAAATATTCTTTATTGTTCTGAAGACATAGTAAAAATACAATAGAAAAATAAAGGTAAATTAAACATAAACAATGGTAGACAACAGGCGGTCTTATCGCTAAAAAGCGATCTCTTCCAGACAACCTTTGGGTAGTGGACATCTATAAGAGTTGTCATTTATATAGAAAACCGCCCGACAGATTATTTGGTTTACTCCATGACATAACCCAATTGCAGTTTAAATAATATTTTGCGCTTCTTCTCAAAGGCTAACTAGACGCTCGTAGCAGCGACGACCGAAAAGAATTTGAATGTGATTTGGAGCGTGAGCGACAGCCTAATGTAGACTTCCGGGTCCTTGCCATGCCACTAAGTCAGCCATATCACGAACATCATTAAATACTCTTGAATAGTGCCCCTGTCTTCCAAACAACGACCTGTGCATTACTTATAAGCGGTCAGCTGGCTTTGTCCAAGTAACCGACTGAATAATAGATGGCGTTCTCTGACCGTTTCGTTCTTAGATTAACGCTAGATGTCGCTCACTAAAGTGATTACGTCGTGTTTAATGGTATTGTTATCTGATTAGATGAAAGGGCACTATCATTGGAATTACGTTTTTTTTACTTTTCTCCGAGTCGTCTTTATCTACATTTGCTGCGCTATCCGGGTCCTCTTACACGGACAAACACAAAAGGAGCTGGCACTTTTGTACAGTGTTTCTTTAATGTCATGCTTAAACTGCCATACAAAATTGACAAACGAACAAAAGCGTATCACTGAACACCGTGATTACTTATGTGTTTGACTGTACCGTACCTAGCATGAAGTTGCATGTGTTTTTGGCTTTTCGGAGTTCAAACTTTGCAAGTCAATACATAATTTAGAACTGAGTAGATAACGGAGCCGTCATTGACAGGCGTTCCCCTCTGCCGTAAATATATGACCGTGGTCAAACACATTGCATGGACTGACGTTTATCTGACGTAGCTATTTTCACATTCCCCTCCCCCGCAAAAATCGGCAGACTTTTTATGTATAGAAAATGACACATGGCCGCTCTTGTTGGTTGAATGCTCTAAGCATAGAGTAGATACAGAAGAAGATTAACTTTGTTACGTTGTTAATTTAATAAAACAGCACTCACTATCTTTATTTTCAACAAGGTTATTAAATTCGCTTGTTCTTGCTATTTCTTTTTTCCCTTCAAAATATATCTTAAGAAGTTATCATGCTGAAGGTGTAATTATTAAATCTTTCAATAGTTTAACACATTTTTGTGAAACAGGACTCGTAATTAAGTATATTAAATATATTTACTTACCTGGACATATCGCTGTAATGTGAACCTGACGTTCTACTGTGAGTTTGCACTTCGGTAGTTTATCATTATGCTCTCTACTTGCGATATGTTTATCTTCACTGCCTCGACTCCCGTGACACCATTGTTCTCCCAAATGTCCTGAGTTAAACGTTTCAGTGTGTTAAACAGGGCCGGTGCATTAGTGATGAGCCGGTCAGCTGCGGAAGTGTCGCGCGGAATTATAGATGGCGCTGCCCTTTCTGCGTCGTTACAAGAGTTGGGTGCGAACTGTGATGCTATTTCACACCTTTTTTATTGATGCACCTGGAAATAGCATTGGGAGGTCACGTATTGAATTATATAGTACCAGGAAAATAGTTTAATAAAGTGGGATTATGAATGAACGACGACCACTTTGGCCTAGTTGGTAGTAACCCTGCCTGCGGCACGTATATGGGTGATGAGCACAAATATTTTGTTCCCGAGTCATGAGTGTTTTCTATGTATTTGGATAAGTATTTAATTAATCTATATAACGATGTATATCGTCGTCTAGCACCCATAGTACAAGCTTTGCTTAGTTTGGGACTAAGTCGATTTGTGCAAGATAGTCGCATTTTTTTTGTGATTCGCACATTCAATGCCAATGATTTCGTAACGCCACGCTGTAGCCGATACCACGGAGAACTCCGTATGCAGAGGAAAACGCCTAGGTGAAGAGCGGCCACCTATTAGCGGGTTCCTGGCAAGGACGCGTCCGAAAATGTACACAACCACAAGAGTTTCGCAAACATAGCCTTGTTGTTACATAATAAAAATAAATTAAAGCCGCCCCTCGGGATATTTACGTCACACCCGAGAATAAATCCGATACCAGGTTCCAATTCGTTCATGTACATGGTTTTATTCACTTTTCATAATTTTGCGAACAATTATTACGAACAACTAGCGTGGCGGTAAAACGAAATCGAATATCCCCTATTTTAATATTCCATATACCATAGGTGACTTACCAATGAAATTTATTTACGTTATCATTGTTAGAAAGAAAAAAATATATATTTATTCACAAACACACAGGACACACATATTAAATAATAAAATACACAAGAAAAGCACATAAAACATGAAAAAAGTGTGGCGCTGCCAGCATCGGCAGTTGTCACGTAATATACAACGTTTTTTTTTAACCGTCTTAGAGCCGATGCCCACTTAAAGTATCCAAAACCTACTAATCAATCGTGAGAAAAAAATTTTTTTGTTAAGTTTTTAGTAATAAAAGGTAATTAAATTTGAAAACCTAACCGCGGAGCGAAGTTCATTCACCCGGTTAAAGTTCGTACCTATCTACATAAGATGGCGGCCAGCGGACACTGCGGTCACTTGGCTGGATGATTAAAATTAGTAATTATACAAAAAAAAACTATATTAATGCATTAAAACAAAAAACGAAAAACAAAAAAAAAATAAGTTCTTTGTAATGTATACATTAACTGGGCTTCGGCTCTAAAACGGTTAAAAAAACACCGTGTATACACCATGATTCTTAATTCGTGATCAGGAGTAAATTTTTCTAATTCTGTAATTGATACCAAACACCCGTACCCGTGTGGTGTCGGGTTAGAATTTCACCACCCCCTTTCTTCTCGTGGGTGTCGTAAAAGTCGACTAAGGGACCAGTGTTGAAGTGTGTTGTGGGCAATGGACTAGCAACCTATCACTGCAATATCACATTTAGTCGATCATTTATACCCACATTTATGCTAAAAGTGGCGTTGGAACATACTTATGTATTGGCTGTTTATCAATATTTGTCGACTCCTGATCACGGATTAAGTATCACCGTGTATATATCATCCGCTCTTCTGTGATCGGAATCGCCGTGAGAAATTCTGCACACATCGACAAAAAGGATAAACGAAATATTCCTCATAATGCATGCTTTAAATCACTCACAAAAAACCGAAGCTACCACAGCATTTCAAAGGACTTGATGAAAAATTTACACGCAACTTTCTCACGACCTCAGTATCTTATCTGTACGTGTAAGTAACAGAATATTAACTACTAAGCAGTAATATATTTGAATAACGTAAATAATTTCATAATTACACTACCGTAACAATTTAATTTATTTATACATCAGCCCGGAGATGAGATCAGATCCCGCCACTGCTAAAGAAGAATTAAGTTTCAAATAATAAGAAAGTAATATGTACAACGAAGATATGAATAGGTATGTTTTGTTTATTAAATTAATTATGAAATTATTCTAAATATGATTTCTCTTGCTAAATATTGTAGATACATATTTTGTTGTTACTATTAGACGCGCAAATAATACAAATCTGTCCAAAATATGCAATGTCAATTAAAACTTCGACTCAATTCGGTTGTCTTACTAAACTTTCAAAAGCGAACATGTATGCAGAATAGTTGCAAGTTTATTTGGGTCGCACATCGTGCGTCGCTTGTGACATAGTTCTGCGTGCGACGTCGCTTACAATGCTGTTATGAGCCATTATCAGTTAGTTGTTCGTCGGTTCAGAGTTCAACTTGCATTGCCAATCTGACGGCGCTACAGCAACAAGCGTCAAAGACATGGCGAAGCCCAATGGTGTATAATATAATTGTGAACCAATTCCCATATGCCATCTATCTGGCAAACCTCCAATACCATTAAAGAAATAAATATTAGGGGACTAACTTACACAAATCGAACCAGCCCCGTAGTCAGCTCAATGAGGCTCGTGTTATGGGTATTTATTAGACGACGATATAATATATATAATAGATATAAATACATTGAAAATATCCAAGAATCGGAATCGAATATTCATGCTCATTATACAAATACTTGCCCTTAACGGGATTTGAACCCAGCACCTTTCAGCTTCGCAGGCAGCTTCACTACCCACTTAACTAACCGGTCATCATAACTATTGAAATACTCTTAAATGCATTTAAAAATAACTGCTTTGTAAAGCACACTAAGCGGATGATCTCGGTTGTTGTATATGACATTACGCCTTTACGCATTACGCATTAAGTAGGTATCTTGAAATACTCTCACACTCGCGTGACGTCTTTCTCTATTATGTTCTATCTGGGTTGAAATCTCGCTTATGAAAAAATCTAGTGCCTACACCAATATTTGAAAAATGATCCGGGTGTTATGAACTAGAATCAATTATTTGTTCACAAAAAAGTGCTACGTTACTCACACTTCAAGAGATTTTTGTAATTTTAGTTAATTTACGGACGCTGTGAATTTCTTAAGACTGCAATTCTCAGAGACACTTTGAAGGCGCAGTGTTCGATTGTAAACCCTTCTTTTTTTCTTATGTGACATATTTCCAGGTAAATTATCTATTATTAAGAGTATAACCGTATACAAAGGTGTCGACGCTGTCTCAACTATTACATCTTGTTTTCTAACTCCGGTTTTCTTAAGTGTGCGCTTTTCAAAGGCATGTTGAAATCCTGGCGCAGTTGTCGATTCTAAAGTCTTCTTTTTATGTTATAACTTCACTATTCACCTGCTTTACGTATTCTGGGGATCAGGTCGAAGTTAATAATGTTCTTCCCGTGAAAACTATTATAAACACCAAGTTAATGTAGAATCGATGCCAGTGCAGCTGTGGAACACTATGTGCAGAGCTCATGTGCTTCTTAATGGCACATTCTGCGCATCGCCCATTGCTACAAACTGCATGGCCACTTAGTCCTTACTGTGTTGGCATAAGACCCATAATTGAAGTGACCTCAACGTCCATTTTCATGAACTGCTGATGGCCACGAAGTCTTTACGGTGTTGGCTTAAGGTGTATTATTGGAGTTTGCTTCCACAAAGGGATGGTCATGAATGCCCGCTTGGATAGCAGGGTAATTCAATATAAACTAACCGTTTGTGGCTACACAGTTTCTATGTAACATTATACCATTGTTATTATTTGTTGTCTTTGGAAATAAAAAATGATGATGGATGACTTGAATTTCGGTACAATTTTTTGAGTGACATAATTTCGCCGTCTCCCGTTAAATTGGCAATTTCCTTTTGAGTGATCGGTCCCAGAGACGCCGATTATTTCACTTTGTGGTGTTTATTCTTTTATGAGATTTTAACTACCTAAATATGACTGCGTGAAATATAATGTTCAGTTAGCACTATAATAATCATGACTCAACCTATTGCCAGTGAAATTGTTGCAGCTAGCTTCAATATTAGGCTGCTCTATTTTTTTTAATCCGCCATTCTAGTAATTTTCTCTTCTACATACTTCACTGCATACTTTGGGTTTGTCTGCTCAAATCTTACGTAAAGCCTTTTAATTTGGGGTAACTAAACTGACATGGATACTTTTAAAGGTTAAGATAAAATGATCTACGCTATAAATGCGTTGTGAAATGCTGCTATTATTCAATATTTGCAGTTATTATCGTGTATCGAGGTGCAGGCAGGTCTTTAGAGTACAATAAATGAGAACTAGATTAGTGGGTCATCGCCGTGGGAATACCCACCCACGCGATCTTCTTCATAACATGATGCCTCGCTACACCAGTGCTTATTCTAATTATGTACGTAATAAAAATGAATGAGGACATCCAGGTAATAGAAAAACAATCGGTGATCCAAGGTCAGAAATATCTACGCCACAACCACATAACTCTGTTTAGGGAAAAGGCCCAGGTTTTATCTCTTTGCATTTTTTTTATTTGCATCACACAACAAGGTTCATACTCACGATACCTTAAAGACTAACATACATATCAATAAACAAAACATACATTATAACAAAATAATTTTGACAACGACTGTTTCAGAATATAAAAGAATAGAGACCCATATATATTATTATGTATGTGTACGTTTCTTCACTGTGCCGTGGTATCACCAAATGGTCGCAACGGAAGGTGACGGTTCCGCCAGCATTACGCTGAGGTGCGACCATTTCGTGGCAAATTACGCAACTGTATGTTATTGTTTGTAAATTGCCTTGTGTTTGTCACGAATAAATGTATCTTTCTTTCTTTCCATAATTTGATAAAATTGTAAATATTTGCTGTTCAGATATTTTTCAGTAACGTAACTCTACTTATTGCATATCAGTCCTTCAAACGGTTAAACCAGATTTTCCTATAGCAGACAAAGACGAAACACTGCCGTCTTTGTCTTAGAGCCGCAATTGTAGGTGTATCCTTCATCCCGTTGGATCCCCCTCTCCCTCCCCCCGCCACGCCTCGTACGTCTTGTTTGAATATGACTCTCGTTTGTAATATCGGTTTATTATCTCCGTATAATTCTCAACACTCACTGTACACGGGACGAATTTGTAACAGTACGGTAAGCGGTTAAGAAGAAACGCCAGTTTAGAACGACTTGCCCTGAAAGAGTAATTTTACTCTTTTTTCTTTAATGTATGCGCGCGTTAAGATGATAGCGAATTTTTTGCTACATAAAATAACCTGCTTTAAGCAGCAACACCGCAGCAAAGTTAGCTGCTTAAATTTTTGGTACCTCGTGTAAGTGCTCTTCAGGTGCAATATTTTGTTCCCGATAAAACCTAAACCTTATGCTGTGTCGTTTAAATAATTTCCTTTTGTGTTTCTCAGCTCGTAGATCTATATGTAAGTAGTAATCTTGTTGTGTCCGAATCTGTAGTTTTTGTAAATTATGATTTGGTCGGCGTAAAATCATTGGTAATTAAAATCATTGGGTTTGGTGCGCGCTATATGTAGTTCTTTGCCGTAGTAAGCAAAAGAGTACGCAACGATCGATATTTGTAAATGATAGCCTTTTATTTGTAGGTACATTTCTAAGATGCTCTAGATTTTGCCAAGGCACTGCCGTAAACTGTTCAATGCGGCCCTTAACCGTGTAATACATCAGAGTTGTAAGAAATATGTTAGGCCGCGGCGTTGCGTTCTGAATTAATTGCCAGCACTCGAGGGGTGGAGAGGATGCGAGATAGGGGGGAAGCAATGACGCGTGACGCCATGACGATCACTTACATAAAGGCTCGACGACGCACTAATTTTGTTACTTGGAAAAGACTCTAAAAAGCTTCGAATGCTCATTAATGTATCGATCTAAACATGCCAATAAAACCTCCTCACGTCATCTTTCTCATTGTTGAGGGTCGTGATTTCCCTGTTGCGTCAGCAACTTTTCTTGGATTAGAGTTCGCCACCTGTATATGTCCTTTGCATCGTGGAGTGCATCATGAAGCATGGTGCTCAGTGACGAGCGGACTTGGTCTGACCATCTGATCGAACTACGACCTCTAACGTAAGGTAAGTAATAGCCATGTTATAAATATGCTTCACGTGTGTTTTCAAGAACAAACACCTTTGCTTTTAACTTAACTTTGGAGACTCCTGCTCTAATACGTATCATCAACCACAATACACCTCGCAACTGAAACTGGGGTAACTGAACCAATTTTCTACCAGTTTTCATTCAATGAATGTTAATTAAGGTATCGCTACAACTAGTTCAAACTCTGGCTGTTCTGGGAACCGCTTTCCTTAGCCATACGATACGCACAATCAGCTTGCACGTCCATTCTTCGTCGCCGGCTACCAAATGGTTTCCATTCAGCTGGGGGCAATTTTACTATTCTTATTAAACTGCAATTGCTTTCATATTTGTGGCAACGAGCGTGCGCGTCGATTATACATTTTTAATGGATTTGTCTTATACCTACTCTTGAATGCCTTTATGTTTATCGAAACACTATCATATCTATTCTTTCACATTACATTCTGTCAACATTTTAAATCCAATTAATTAATGTGCATTTTAAATCGAAATTGCATAATATCTTAGTCTATTTTAGGTTGTGTTATGTTTGCCTGTTTAGTTGTCCATTCTTTTTGCAATAGTCAGCTGCTTTTCACTCGACGATCAGTGTCACGCTTTTGATGGCGCATTAACACTTTCGCTACCAAGAATCGCTACGCACTACGCTCGTAGCTGATCCTGTGATATTACTCGTATTTAGCGTAAAGCGACTACGGCGTAGGCGCCCGCTGACGGGTTCTTGGTTGCAAAAGTGTTAACAGGCAATACAAAAACAGTATATTTGTGTACACAACTAAAGATAAATTAAATTTTATTCAATTGATACGTGAGTCAGATAAAGCTGCCGGAATTAATTCGAAATGCAATAGCTATAATAATATCAAAACCGTTAGCATTCGGGAAATGATTCGCTATGATTACTGACTAATGATGGACCGACATCTTACGATTTGAAAACACGACTAAACTCGAAATAAGTCTTGAAAAAGTCCTGCAATAAACTTCACCTGCGATAGAAAAGAAAAGAAGTAGCAAATAAAAATCATACACCCCGATTCGCCTCGCCTACGTATCGCCTTTTACATAAATGTTAAAATATATTAAAGGAATGTACTGCAAAGTAAAACTTGCACTACATCATCCGGGCTATAAATTTCAAAGAAAAAGTATCTCGCTATTTCCTCTTAGTTCTCATTTCAGGCGTGTAATAACGTACGGTGTATGTGTGTGTAAAAACGTTGCTTTCTCGTATACGTATGTGGAAAAACAGACGGTCGTTTGAAAGAGCTGGGTATAATAAATACAATATGCTCTTGGTCAAAGCACACACTTTAAATAGTGTATACACGCATTAATACAGCAAGTTTTGTTGTTGTTCTTTTGTGAACAGATATTATGGAATTCGAAAAATATTTGAATAAGTGCTCGAAATTATTTTATACGGGTAGAAAGATAACCTAGGACCATATCCAATTCAAATGCTCTCGCAATAAGGAAAAACCGGTGCGTAACGATGCCTATAATTTTTTTTGTTATAATATTATTCGCAATAACACTCTTTTCATATAATTCTCGAGTCATATTACAACACTTAATATATTTGCATACGATATAATTATCATTTTATACAATGGTCATTTGATATAATAACATTGAATATAACATACTTTAAATATAATGCATATTTCCTATAGTGAACAAATGATATAATGCTAATTTCTTCTAATGCACAATTAGCATACTTAATGTTTTTTGATAGACTCTAAGGAAGGTCGGTGTAGGTACGACGACGAGCGAAGCGAGGAGAAGTGTTAGGTTGAACTGCGACCCAACAGCGCGCGAGCCGAGCGAGCGAAGCGAGCGTGCCGCGACAGCGGCTGGCGAAGCGCCGGAACTGAACACTTTTTACTACTTAATATATACTTACATAGTTCAATTTGCGAAACGTTGTGTTTGCTACTTTTTCTTTTGATAATATAATATTATTCTACTTGATAGTTATGACATATAACTGTATGTAACATGAGCATTATACCATATAATGATTTTATAAAATCAGTGTTATATCCGATGATCGTTATACAAAATAAACATATATATTTTGAAATTATAACAAACGTTTATTATATACAATGAGTGATTATATACCTTGAAAATATATCAAATGTAGTTATAGCGAATGAAATTATATTATTTATTTTTATACCCATCTTTACACACCCAGGAAAACTGGTGATGTCACAGATGTGTTTAAAATATCTTGTGTAGGGTTACAATGGTCTTAGAGGTCTATTTTATTATTACCTATTGCAAAGTATTTCCAACCATGATTAAACCTTCTGGAATAGTCGTTATTATTTTTATCATATTTGCCTTGTAATTAGCTTTATAATAATTACTAGTTAGACATCCGGTCGATTGCGTAATATTTCGTACGTACGGTACGGTAGATTTGAATGTCTTTACTTTTATGAGAAAATTACTGAGCGTTAGCTCGTCCGAAAGGTTATGCAATTACCCCTCTAGTCAGATGTAAGGATCCTTGTGTTTATGACATACTGCACCCACCATGTAGCAAGCTACTAGATAAACTGCCACTGAAATTTGGAATTCACGACGCAGCGCGGCGACCATTGAATTAGCCGAGTCGCTTAAGCCGGGTCTCAGCGGTAGTACTGCTGCACCTAGTAGTTTGTTACTACACGTCTTAGGGGATTTTATTTAACCTACAAATTCACACTTGCAAAGAGATAAGGAAGGACGCGTGGAGACATTTTGAAATTAACTTGACTTTACCTGGTCACATCTTGGCCTGTTCCAGTGGGCGCGATGTTATGACGGTTCTCTAATTTGTCGCCGAAAATTATATTGCCGATTATCACTTCGCAACCAATTTTTCGCATAATTTCATTTCACCGAATGATCATGTGTCAACTAATCAAAAGGTTTAGTTATATTTCCCATCCTCAAGGTTACCAACTGTATGCTTGGCTTTTTTTCATAAACTCACTTTTCAATATAATATGCAACCGTTCGAGTAGCAGAATGGTTTAATTTGACTAATATACTTTTCGTAGCATAACGCTCACCAAATGTTTCATTTAGTAACTATGTAACATATTTATAAAGTGGGTAAGCGCAACTAGCCTCTTGTTTTTATGACAACGATGGTACTTACCGGAATGAATCGCTTCAGAGAAGAGTGTTTACATCGGGTTCCCTTTACTCTCTATACAAAACGCATACTCAACGATAGGATATGTAAAAAAATACATCGCTTCTGATATGGGAACTCTTATGCGCTTAATTCGTATTAAGGTTTAATTTAAATGTATCCACTTTCAACAAAATAAAATAACTTCATACGACAAAAGTCAGACTCTCTTCCTTTTTTTAATGGCGTGGCATAGCGCTGTTCTCGCGTTCACGATACTGTTTTGTCAGTATTTACTTATATTTATCAGCAATTATCAGTTTGTATTAAATCAGTATAGAACGGGCCTTTTATAAACATTAATTATGAGTCGCGTTAGTATTAAGGCGGTATTATAACTTCGTAGTTCGCGCCTTCAAGTTGACATTCAGCCAATATAAAGACACAGAAATTGGCCAACATACAGGAAAATACTTGTATCATGAAGCCTGCCACACAAATATCATTAAGTTAGCGATGGCGGGAACATAACAAGATTTTGCAGAATATGATAGTGGGATCTGAAACATTGCAATATGAAAAAATAAACATATTACTTTGTTCTGCCTGAGTCAACACAAAGTAGTATTTATTGATGCAAACAATCGAGCAGCAAATAGCTCAAAACGTCTAGGTGGACGTAGAAAACACCAAGTATTTGACATATTAGTACATAGCACATCATTTTATCGTAGACAATTTAATTACTTAGCACATTTCTATACAGTAAAATAAATTGAAACTTGGATATTTGCAATTCTAATAAATACACTGTACCAAAAATGTTCCGCAACTAGATTAGTAGCCAAAGCTATATATAGGTCAACCAAAAAATTACTAGAAATAATCGAATAAAACACAGTCGGTAATAATTAAACAAACCTACATTTGGTTACTTTTGGAATATTGAGGCGAAAGGTGCTTACCTTAAGTATTATCAAGGAAATAGTAAAAGAGATGTTACTGTCACAAGTGTTTATAATGAAGTAACTAGGTAAACAAGAATCATAAACATATTGAATAAAAGAATATGCCTCATATAAAAGATAGAAAAAATAAATAAATAAAGATAACTTATAAAGAGTCTGCACAACGAGAGATTAGACTATCTACAACAGCCGCCCTTAATCGATGTTGTGTCTGACAACAATAAAATAAAGTTAAGTTTCTAGTCCTAAACTAATTGGGCACCTTTTGTGGCTTAGTGGGGATATCTGCAGGCATGTCACTACTTCTTAAATATTCTTAGGTAACAGTATCAATATGCTTCGTCTTGCTGTGGTGTAAAGGATTCCGAACGAGATTGATGGCACTCTGGCTGTCTGACGCTAAGTTAACTGAAGTAAGCTTACCAGTTATCTAATAAGTAAAGCGACGTAAATAAGAAGCTTCCTTAGTGGCAGACGCTACAGTCATATATTCTGCTTCCGTAGATGACAAAGCAGTCGTAGGTTGCTTCTTTGACTCCCAGGATACTGGTCCTCCAGCTAACTTGAAGGTATAGCCAGTATACGACTTCCTATCGATTGGACAGTTTGCCCAATCGGCGTCGCAAAAGCCTTTTAAAGGTTCTGCACTTCTCCTGTAAACCAAGGAATAGTTTAGAGTACCCTTCAGGTACTGTAGAACCCTCTTTGCAGCATTCCAGTGTTCCTTATTAAAACACATATTAAACTGACTTAAAAAGCTTATAATTCTGTCAGATACATAAGGCTTCCAATCAAGTTTTAGTAGGGATAAGACTCACAAACATCACCATCACTTCTCTTCTCCATGCACTTTTTTACTTAAGGAGTATTGACCGACTTACATTCTCTCATATTAAACTTATCCAACAGCGATAGAATGTAATTTGATTGATTTAGTTTAACACTCTCGGAATCGCATTCAATTTGCAATCCCAAATACGATTTTAGTATTCCGAGATCTTTTAGTGAAAAATATTTCGACAAATCTTTCTTGACAGCGTCAAATGTCAGTTCGGATGTATAGAAAACAGTTATGTCATCGACAAAGACACCAAAAATCACGAGTTCTTGACCAAAGAGTTACACGCAAGGCTCCGAGGGAGTTCCTATGAAACCTATTTTTATAAGAGTTTCGTTTAACTTTTTGTTCCAAGCTCGTGGTGCCTGTTTAAGGCCGTATAATGATTTTCTCAGCAAACAAACCTTGTTTTCCTTGCCTTTTTCTACAAAACCAAGAGGTTGCGCCATGAAAACCTCTTCTGCTAAATCTCCGTGTAGGCACGGAGCATCAACGTCCAAGTGCTTCATTCCTAGGCTCATCTCTGTTACTAGTGCAAATAGAGTGCGCAACTAAGAATGACGAATCACTGGTGCAAAAGTCTCGTCGTAGTCCACTCCTTTCCTTTGACTTGATTAAAACCTTTGACGACGAGTCTTGCCTTATATTTAGTGATATTACCATAAGCGTCCTTTTTGTGTTTATAAATCCATTTACATGGTATAACCTTTTTGTTTGGTTTATCCACTTAATCCCACGTATGGAGTTTATCCAGGGAATGATACGCATCAGCCATTGCATGCTGCCATTTTCCAGCATCATCGGCATGAGTAACTTCATAGTATGTCGTCGGTTCCCCAGAATTGACCGATGACACATTGTACGTAAGGAAATCCGGTCTTCTTCTATTTCTAGGGGTTGTTCCTCATTCGCACTTGCTGATTCTACATCATCATCAGGAAGCGTCAGTTCATGAAAATCTTGCTCCTCTTCCATAGATGCTGCCTCTTCGGTATAAACCTGATGCTCTGATGTAGATAATTTAGCCGCAGGACCGGTACACTCAATACAATCAAAGAATTGTCAATCTTCTGTTTCCGGCACTTTGTCTTCAAATAATATACGGAGTCTGACTGTCGTAGTACAGGCTCAGGAGACTGAGCTGCTTCAACCCTGTAAAGCTATTATCAAAAAAGGTTGCATCTCGGGACAAAGATACTTTTCATGGGTTAGACGGATCCCAAAAATATAAGTATTAGGGTTTTCTGAATAATCGACAAAAATTGCTTCTTTTGCCTTTAAGTCTAATTTATTTCTGTGACATGAAGGTATGTGAACTAGTGCTCTACATCCGAACACTTTCAAATGACCAAGGTCACTCCTACGGCCACACCACCTGTCATAAGGGATTTGTCCACCTAAAGCTCTGTGAGGTGACCTATTTTTAAGCAGCCCTGAAAGCGTCTTCCCAGTACGCTTTAGGCAGTGAGCTTTCAGCCAATAGTGATCTCGCCTTTTACGTTATTGATCTGTGAGTTCGTTCAGCTACTCCGACTTGTTGAGGGCTGTACGGTGTCGTCATTTGATGATCGATACCTTTTGAGTCTAGGGAATCAATAAAGTCCTTGTTGTTGAACTCCTTGCCTCCGTCAGTCCTAACCGCTTTAATCTTTTTAACTACTTGATTTTCTACAAAGGTTTGAAAAAGACAAAACTTGTCATTAACTTCTGTCTTTGAAGAAATAAAGTAAGCAGATACCTTTCTTGTATAATCGTCTACTAAAGTTAACAAATATTTATTCCCCTGAAAAGAGGTTGTAGACATAGGCCTACATAAGTCAATATAAACTTATTACAATGGCGAGGTAGCCCTATTAAATGCTTCCTTCTTAAAAGGTTTTCTTGCTTATTTGCCTTCTATGCAAGCAATGCAATTCGTTTTATCTACTACTTTAAACTCTACGTCTACCTGGTGATTCTTCAGTTGACTCATTCCTATACGACACAAGTGTCCTAACCTCTTGTGCCAAACTTGGTAACTATTCAGACAACCAGAGTGCACATCCTGCTTCAAATAATTGTTTGTAAAACGAAAAGTTATCTTTTTATAAAAATTACAACCACTTTTATCAAAAACCATTTTTATCATTACCAATTCCAAAGCACTGTATTTGTTCTCCGTTTGCGACTGTGACGCTACCATTATTCATTAAAGAAATATGTTGAAACCAATCACGTCTAGAAGTCATATTTTTGGAGCATCCCGAGTCTACGTACCAAAGATCCTTATTAGAGTGGCCAGAAGTGTTGACAGCAGTAAATGTGGAGTTGTTTTTTTTACAGCATTAGCTTTCTTCTTCTTGCATCTCAGTGGACAGTCCAGCCTTTTATGTCCAGGCACTTTACAGTCGTAACTAACGTACTATAACTTTCTTCTTAGATTTAGATTTCAGTCTGGCATTGAAAACGGAATCCATTGGTGCAGCTACATTTTTGGACATCTCATTCAGTAGTTTCGATTTTACTGAATCAGTTGTCATGTGAAAATTACAGTTCTCTAGCGCCATAATAAGAGGCTCATATTTTGGGGTGATACCTCCTAAAAGTATAGCGGCAATCGAGGTATCTTCTATTACCTTGTCAATATCTACCAAGTCCTGTGCGGTTGACATAACTGCATTAATGTGCAGTTCGATATTATCGAAGTCTTACAGACTTAATCTGTACAGTTTACGCTCTAAAGCTAGTCTTCGTCCCATTCCTTTGTCGTCAAAAGCTTTCTGCAAACATTTCCATGCTTCGGCTGCAGTTTTTGCACATCTGACGTGCGTAATAGCTGAACCGTCTACTGTTAAGCCAATTTTTGCAAGTGATTTTGCGGGGTTACCTTAGTTTTACCAAAAAAAAATTGACTAATTATCACTTCCCAAAACATTTTTCGTAGAATTTCATTTGCCAAATAATCGTTTGCCAAATTAACACTCGACAAATAATTCTAACGCAAACCTTATGTTTGGCATATTCATGTTTAGGCGATATCTCGTTTATCAACTAGTACTTTGACCAAATTTCATTCAGTCAAATATGTTAGTTGGCATAATATGTTTTAACCAAAACAAAATGAGGCAAATGATTTGTATCGTCAATATTTAATTGACCATTTCTATAGCGTCGGTTAATCAGCAGAGGAACTCTTCAATGACACATCATTTGCATCTTTATTTCAATGGTGTATAAGATACAAAATAAAATAACAATTTGTTTTGTTATGTGGGTAGGGAAAATTAATTTGTGTAGAAGTCGCAATTCTAACCTAACCGCCAGCGTGTCGACGTCACCCCGCTTCGCGGGGTGCCTATTTCTGCTCTAAGGGACACAAGCTAACCCTAACCTAACCTACCAAATAATACCATTGTTACGATTGTTTGTTTTTTTACTGCTAGGAGGCTTCGCCCCCCGAGCCCCCTTTTTTCGCTGCCCTAACCTAATTTAACGCCTTTGCCTCCCGACCTACTTAACCGTGCATTTTTTTAATTTAAGGGACTGTGCCGTTTTATTAATAGTATTTTTGGTAAAATGTCATAACCCAAACAATTGTGATGTTTGTCTATTTATAGTTTGCCATAACATTAACTTGACGAAATGTTGACTGTCTAATGTTTTTTTGCCTTATTAAAACATTTGCTAAAAGACCACATGCCATAATGTAATTTTTCGTAATAATATTTTGCTGAATGAAAATTTGACGTAATGAAAATATTTGTATTAAAATTGTGCCAAAGTTTGCATTGGCAAACAAAATAGTTGCTAAAATTTGTTTGGGAAATGAAATTTGACCAAAATAAATTTGGTAAAACAACAGGATCCCGCTTTTGCGTCGTTTCGTACCTTGATCAAGGCGGGGATGGTCTCATCTTCTGAATAACCACTTACTGTTGCCCATAAATCCTCGTGTAAAAGGTAATTAGCATCTTGAACTTTCACGTAGGATACCCATCTTTATTCTTCAGGCAAAAAGAAGGAATCGAAAATGAATTGGACGAGGTTGACTTATTAACACCTGAGACATCTCCAGATTCTTTGGACATTATATTTTATAAGTCACATGAAAAATACACCATAACTATATCAAATTAAAACTTTACACAATCACGCTCTTATCCCTCTTGCTGACTAACGCGTTCGTGTTCATAACGTGTTGCAATATTGAGGCGAATTTTCAAGGAAATAGTAAAAGAGATGTTACTGTCACAAGTGTTTATAATGAAGTAACTAGATAAACAAGAATCATAAAAATACTGAATAAAACAATATGTCAAATAGAATATGCCTGATATAAAAGAAAGATAACTTATAAAGAGTCTGCACAACAAGAGATTAGACTATCTTCAACAGTTACCAAGTTCATCAAAAATTGCAAAATACTTTTATGTCAACCATATCATAACTGCATTTGACTCACACACACAGACACACACACCCACACTCACGCACACACACACACGCACACCCACACTCACGCACACACACACACGCACACTCACGCGCGTGTGTGAAAGCGTGTGTGGGTGTGTACACACGCTTTCACACACATAAACATACATACACACACACAGCCACAATTAAGACGTGGGGTATAACTATACTTTTTATTTTTCTCTTGCGTAGATTTATTTTTGTTTTGAATCTTGTAGAATAAAACGTAACAAGTTACTACTAATTGAATTATTGAATAGCAAAATAAGTAAGTAACAATCTTTGAGGGCGGAACGCAAGAACAGCGGCGGAATACCCTCCGGTTTCCTATAAGACAGGTTTACCTAGTTTAGGGAACTGGAACTCATTCTTAAGCCTAATCTGCAAGTCACTTTACTATAAGCTACCACTGTAATGATTATGTTTAGGCTACGACTTTGGTACAAAAAAATATTTTTTAATTTTCATTTCATTTCACTTTTATTTTTTTAACAATTACCTTTAATAGAAAGGGACTCGGACTCCCGTTATGGTTGTAGATTTTTCCTAGTGCTTAGGTATAGTTTGGAATATATAAATTGTCCGTCTGTTGTCTAATTACTAATTATATATAGATCTTTTGTTCCACGTAAACACTTTACGGGTCAATGGGTACTCGAGAGGATTATCTATTATTAATTCCTGAACACATCTTTACCTGAGAGTCGGAGTGACTCAGGATCATTTCAGTCACCACGTTTTTATTTATTTAATATAAAACAGTGTTCAATATATGTAAAGAAGAAGCTCAATAAACATTGAATGCTGCAGCTTGTGTCCTACCTGTTGGAAATATTGTCACAAACAAAACAAAACATCTACTAAACTTTTACCCCCTTATTTATAAAGCGTACATTACGTCTATTAAATAAAACGAGTTTTGTCCCTTTCTTATTAATTTAAATATCAGAGGGACACATAAAAATAGACGTCTTAACGGCATTTTAGCTAAAATAGGTTTTACTTGTTTTACTTCATAGGTTAAATTAGAACAACATCAAAAAAAAATCAAAAAATCAAAATTGTTTATTTATACAGTGATATAGATTAGACAAAACATGGTTTCTGTGACATACTGGTTACGGAACACTATCGTTATAGCTAAATATTAATTAGATTGCCCGTGACACCTGCACTAGGCTATGCCTGTCTCGCAGGATGACACTTTACATTTGATTGCCCGTTATTTTATTACTAGGAATTTTACGTAACATGTTTAGTACAAATACCTGAAGTGATCGACAAAATAAAACTAGTAATTGTATGTATCCTAGAAATTAACTTAATGGAGGTATTTACATGTGTTAAGTAGTGCATTTAAGTATGAGTGATTATGTGTACGTAATCGCAAGTGTGTGAGTATGGGTGTGGGTGTGTGTGTGCGTGTATGTGTGTGTGAGTGTGTGTCTATTATTACTAAACTGTTTCTTCTGTTTCTCTATAATTCAAGGTGCTTAGCCAAGCTTTGACTTTATGTTTAACTTCTCTAATTGAACAAAGTTTGATATCACAGCTATTATTGACTTTCTTATATACGGATAAGTGCCTGTATAACCCGAATCGTTTAGCAAAATGTGATTTAAGTGTTGGTAAAGGGATGATATAGGTGCGCTTTTTCAGTAGTTGATTATAATTTGGCAAGTTAAGGACGTAATTTTGAGCTATGATAGTACTTCGGAGGATAAACAGCTGACGTACAGTAAGAACTTCACTCTCTTTGTATAGGTTGTAGGTTGAGAACCTTCTTGGTTTTGACAGCATTACCTTCAGTAACGAGCGTTGCGATCTCTCCAGGAGTATAATGTGTGTACTGGCCGCACCTCCCCATACGGAAATGCAGTATGTTACGACAGATTGAGCCAGGGCAATGTAGGTTGACTTGAGGAGTGGTTTATCCATAACATCCCGCAATTTTTTAAAAATATATATTAATTTCCGGACCCGATTGGATGTAATTCGTATATGCTCTGTGAATGTAAGTTTTTCGTCTAGAACAACACCTAAGTATTTTACAGAGGAAACTCTTTCTATGCTTTTACAACCGCATGCATCCAACTTCCCACTGCATGAATGAGTTTTTAACACGCCGTTGTGACTTGGGCCGGAAGCAGTAGTTTTATGGAAGCATAAGTATTTAGTTTTGTCAGCATTTAGGGTCAGTAGGTTGTTCTGAAGCCATTGTGACACCAGTGCTAGTCCGCTTTCGGCGGAGGCGCTAACTGCATCCCATGAAGCTCCGTGAAACAAGATTGCCGTGTCATCCGCGTAGCACACTATGTCCGCATTTGTCATTACTATCGAAGCCAAATCGTTGATATAAATCAAAAACAATGTTGGTCCAAGTATACTGCCTTGAGGCACACCAAAAGTGATGTTTCTGAGATCACTGACTTGTTCATTAACCTTAGTACACTGTGTGCGACCCGACAAATAGCTACACATCCAGTCCAACGGCGTTCCTCTTATCCCCGACATCTCCAATTTCTTAATAAGTATTGGGATTGACACTGTGTCAAAGGCCCTGGCAAGGTCGAGGAATACTCCAACACAGGCCCTACCTTGATCTAGATGTTCAGCAATCTTATCCGTCAATTGAGTGATGGCACCCTCGGTAGATTTCCCGCTCCTGAATCCAAATTGTTTGTCAGAGAGTATGTTATTTTTCTCTAAGAAGTTTACTACCCGCTTGTTAACAACCCTCTCCAGGATCTTTGACAGTGAACCCAGTAGCGAGATTGGTCTATAATTGCAAAAACTGTTTCTGTCACCGCTTTTGTAGACCGGAGTGACCGCTGCGACCTTCCATTCATTGGGAAACGTGCCCTCCGAAAGACTCAGGTTGCATATGAATGTAAGAGGCAAGACAATGTGGTTTTTAAATCTTTTCAGCAGTGACTTGGTAATGCCATCTAGACCTGGTGCGCTGTCAGATTTAAGATCTGTGATTATTTGATTAATTTCTGATTCATCAGTAGGTTCCAAAAAAAGGGATGTGGGTGGGCAATTTTTTAACTTTATGTTTTTAGCAAGATCAGTTTGAGTTGTGTTGATTTCAGTAAGGATTTTAGTAGCCAAACATGGTCCAACCTCAGTGAAGTATTCATTACAACAATCAAGCGATGCGCGATCTGATTCCTTAGTTTTGAGAAGTTCAGTACATTTTGTTTTGGGTTTGTTACTGTGCGTAATTTTCCTTATGGTATTCCAGAGCTATTCTTGACCAAGAGAACAAACTCCCACCATATAACCATGCAAACGAAGTCGCAGGTACAGCTAGTGTTTAATAAACACATACAATAAGCATAATTGTTTACTGTCAACAAAAGCACATACCTAATTAAAGCATAACTCGCCCGGAACGCGGTTCGCTAAAATATCGAGGCTCTCGTATTGAATTAGCCCGGCGCGGGCGGCGGGTGCCGGGTGATCCCGGGTGCCGTGTTATCCCGGGCTCCCGGTAATTGTGGGCTGAGACAGCGGGACTAAGCTGGGCTAAAGAAGGAAGGGGTATACGTTCATATTATTGTTCAATTACCTGTACATGTGTATGAGAACAATCGCGGCATTCCTGCACGTGTGTGCTCGCCCTCATTCTTGAAGATTTTTTTAACACTTTAAAAACGAGCGATAAGTTAAAACTCTGTTGCATGGGCTAGCTTTCTCCTGCGGTTACATGTACCTGTTACTCCGCTCCGTACAATAAATTGCAAGTCAGTACGGTTCCAATACGTTGTCAAAAGCAAGAAGTCTCCTTATTTTTGTCTGTTCACTTCGCAAATGCAAGTTTTGATACGTGTCACGCTCAATTCCCGGCTTGACCTAACGTGTCACAAGGGATGCGCAATACACATTAAAATGCAAATACGATCCGAAAATGAGGAGCCTAAACCCTGAATCACTAATTTTTCACCCGGTATTTCTCGTATTATCGACCATACACGACTTAATTCAGTGATTTTTCAGTTATTTCCAGTTGAAAAATGTCCGGCCTTTTCATGTTTTGCTTGAAATCGTTTTATTTCCTAACGCACATTCTTAGAAGCAAAAGCTATCCATTTACCATTTTCGTACAATTTCCTCGTCGTGTCGACCCACGGACACTCGCAAATTCCGCCATCGTCCGTTGGACTTTATGTTTTGGGCAGGGCCGTGTCAACATAAAGATTATTTTCCTCATAATATTTTCCTCTTGTAATATACATATCAAAGCTATTTCATATTAAATTGAGAAATGCTCCCATTTCAAAGAAATTCATCTCGTTTTTGTTGTATTGAAATAATTATGTGAATAGTTGAGTCTTGGTTCATCCAATTTCTATGACATTAGCGCAGCCAAAAGTATCCAAATGCGACGCACTGATATTAAAATAAAATTCAGGCGTTGAATCCGTTTTTAGGGTTCCGTACCTCAAAAGGAAAAACGGAACCCTTATAGGTTCACTTTGTTGTCCGTCTGTCTGTCTTTCTGTCTGTCAAGACCATTTTTCTCTGGAATGCGTGGAGGTATCAAGCTGAAATTTATATCAGATACTCAGGTCTATTGTCTCTTGGAGCTGTAAAAAAATCAAACTTAAAAGCCAACGCAATCAAAAGATACAGTCGTTTATGCTGCAAATTTTAGAGTTTTTCGATACTCGCAAAACCTACGGGGTACTTCCCGTCAACTCAGAAACTTGAAATTTGGCACGAAACATTATCATATAGCACGACAAAGGAAAAATTACGAAAAGTAGACATTTTTAGTTAAATCTTACAAAAAAATACTTTTTAAATTTTAAACTTAATACCTTTTTCCTCGTAAACGTGTGGTGGTATTAAATTAAAATTCATGTCAAATACTTAGAGCTATATGACCCATCAGATGTAGCGAAACCAAACTTTTATGTCAACGCAATCAAAAGAAATGGCAATTTAAGTCGCATATTTTGAAATTGAGTACTCGCAACAAACTCAAAACCTATAGGGTACTTCCCGTTAACACAGAAACTTAAAACTTGGCACGAAGAAACTTCATATAGCACAGACAAAGGAAAAATTACGAAAAGTAGACATTTTTAGTAAAATCATACAAAAATCATTTTTTAAAATTTAAACTTACTACCTTTTTTCTCGTAAATGTGTAGGGGTATTAAATTGAAATTCATGTCAAATACTCATGTCTATAATACCTTTCAGCTGTAGCAAAACGAAAGTTTTATGTCCACGCAATCATAAGAAATAGCAATATAAGCCGCATAATTTAAAACTGAAAAAGGTGTATGTTAAGTCCCCAACCCGCACTCGGCCAGCGTGGAGACTACTGCCCGTTCCCTCTCATCCATGGGAGGAGGCCTGTGCCCAGCAGTGGGACGTATATAGGCTGGTTTATATTATTATATATTATAGGTAATCTCAAGGGTATCAAAACCTAAAGTTACTTTCCCGTGAACTCAGCTTTCAAAAGAAACAGCAATTTAAGTAATCCGCTTATTTTGCCGTTCGCAACTTTGATTTCCTTGCGAGTAGTTCTACTCGTAAGGAAATCAAAGCCTAAAGAATGATTACTAAATTGATAAAGTGACCCTGTTTAAATTTATGCTCCCCCAGCTTTCCACATTGTAATGTTACGGATTCCATTTTCATTTATCATTTAGTAATAAACATACTAAGTACAACTTTTGCTTGTTATAGGTTTGTACGGAACCCTCGGTGCGCGAGTCCGACTCGCACTTGGCCGGTTTTTTTTTATTACGGCGGCGGTATTTTGGTATTCCCTGGTAATTCATGGAATAGCATTCGTATTTTTCACGTGCAGTTTTCTTCGCTTAATAATCTTTATGCGGCAGAACGGGCGTGCGCATCCAATACGAATACAACTCCACGTTACACGAGTGCAGACTCCAAAAGCCCTTTTTACAAAATGGAATATAAAGTCTATCTGAAGACTTATTCACATGCCAAGCCTAACATGTCAGCACGAGACGATAAATACCATAACATCTTATGAATACGTTGGTTCAAATAGATCTCCAGAGGTCTGCAATGTACACACAGTATTGACGTATCCTAAAACAACCTGGAAGGGTTGTTGTGTGCTCGCCAAACAGAAGAGTAAGAAAATGTCGATTTAGTGTGACCACTCTGTAGGGTCCCTTTGAAACGGGGTCACCGCAGAAATATATATTTTAGTTAAACTCAATTTCAGCTACAGTGGCTGAGGTATTGGAGTAAAATATAACGAAGTTATAAGTTTAAAAAATGGATCTTTGTGTACTGTAGGTATAGTGAAACCACCTGTGGTTTTATTGGTAATCCTACTAATATAAATAAATGCGAAAATTTAGATGATTGGATATTTGTTTAGCGGGTTTAGCTTGAATGACTACAATCAAGCTTAACCCGCTAAACCGATTTGAATGAAATTTTGCACGTAGATAGTTTATAACCTGGATTAAAATATAGGATATTTTTTGTCCCGGATTCACGAAAAGAAGTCGCGGGTGGAAGCTATAGTTACATGTAAGTTACCACTGACGATAACCTGTAATTGAGTTTTTGTGCCACCTTATGTGAAAATACGCCGTTAAGATTCATAATGATCATCCTTAGTGTAAATTAACACGTTCAGTACCAGTTAGGTGCTCTGCTTAATAGTTGTACTCTAAATCCTAAAATATATTCGAAATCCAAAAAGTTTGACAAACCTATGTAGTCGAAACGTTGCCAAACCGTGCACTAGATAAAACTCGTCTGAAATAACTTGTACGTGTAGACCGTGTAGTGCCACGATACGTTTGACTCCCTAAGAGATAGCGTAGCGAGTTCGTAGCGGTGCTACGGCGTAGACGATAAGAGGTCCTCGTGAAAGTTGGGTGAGATAGGTGTAGTGGAGTTCATAAGTTATGCAAGTTTAGTCGCGAGGACTCAACTACATTTGATAATTTACTTACACATTACATACATTTATAAGACACAATATTTTTATTCTTGAACGCTAACTGACGTATTGAAATTGAACCGTATATAAATCTAGGTCTTAGTTTTATACATAATTTATATTATATTATTATATTTGGAAGAGATCGCTCTTCAGCGATAAGACCGCCTGTTGTCTACCTCTACTTGCATGTTATTGTATTTTTTCTGTAACTGCTTTGTTTTTGTGAGGTGTGCAATAAAGAGTTTGTGTTGTATTGTATAATTTATAACAACGATAAAGCTGTAAACCTTGAACGGTTTTTTTTTGGCTTTTGGGCTTAAGCAGAACTCAAGCTTATGTACATTGGTAAAATAGCAAAATCATAAAGTTGACAGGGGTTGCGTAACCGACATACATAAGTTTTACTAAAAAAAAGTGTGACGGTGCATTGAAATTGTGATAAAATACAGCATTATATTGCATAAAAAACATTGTCCAACCCTTGTCCTTATTGATAAAGCACACAACACGAATACCAGCAAATCATTTTCGTGCAAAAACCTCACATTAAAAATTCCCTATTTTCTAAACAAACGCTCATTTCTTCCGTAAAACATGCACTGCTATAAAACTACGCAAGACCTGTTATTACGAGCCTCTCAAGTGGCTTACTAAACGGCTGGATATCCTAATGGCTGGTGCGCGCAGTACATTGCGTGCCAAGGCCTGCCCAGCTGTACAGAGTCGTTAACGGCGAGCGAGCAATAAACACGCTCCAGCGAATAGCCCGCTGCACCTGCAAGCATAGTGGTACAGGGAACAATAACAGGTATAATTTTAGAAGAATAACAGCGCAAGTGTCGTGGATTTGTCAGGAAGTTAAGTTGTTGTTAACGAAGTATGTGTGGTTGAAATTAAAGTGGTCAGAACATCAATTATAGTATTAAAGTGGCCTTTTATGTTATAGCTTATTAAAAACAAACAGGAAATAACAGGCTGAATAAAGTGATGTTGTGTGTTCTACGTCAAACACAATAGTGGGACAATATTCGATTTTGTTATTTGATAGCTTTTGTCACGGGAAATCTTGTGACATTTGCTGTGATATTAGTAGGACATACGTCCACTTTTTTATTCAAAACTAAATTAACTTCTGCCCTCATCCACGTGAAATCTCAAAGCAAATTGCATTCCTAACTTTATCCCTCTAAAGTGTTTTAATTTTTGAGACAAAAATATATAAATTAAGTATAATAACGTTGAGATCAAAGTTAATAATATTTATCCCTGTTTTTACGTTCATCCTCCTAGCGTTTTCCCCTGTAATGCCCCAAAAGGAGCCCGGGGTCCGCTTTAACACCTAATCCCAAGATTTGGCATAGGCACTAGTTTAACGAAAGCGACTGCCATCTGACTTTCCCACCCAGAGGGACAACTAGACCTTTTTGGGATTAGACCGGTTTCCTCACGTTGTTTTCCTAGCTAACGGTAAATATTCCATACATAAGTCCGAAAGCCGGGATTTGAACCCACGACCGCCGCTTGGCAGCCGCATATGCCATAAACCACTAAGCTCTTACGTTGTTTTTACGTTAATCAAATAAAAACAGTAGAGATACTTGTCATTGACCTTGCACCGACCACTATAGTCGTTCGTCACGACAGCTGACCAGTTTATCAGTCATTAGCGTCGACATATTTACTGTAATACCTGAGTCAACCAGCAGCCCATAAACATCGCTCGGAATGATTGCCTCGATCACGAACCTGGATTAATTAAGCAGGATTATGCTTCACAGCTCCGCCCTGGGCACCCCTGTGAAACACAGCTTTAAGATATATTCACTAAGAAGTACATTACTACACAGAGGCCGGGAAATAAGGGCTTGCCGGCCGAGTACATATGGACGGCCGAGCGTATCGAAACCGGATAGATATGCGGCTGACAATCATTTTTTACGCTGAGGTATATAGGTACAGGGCGTCCCACGCCTATGCCACATGGAGGGAAAGTAGGTACTTTGAATATTGTAGATGGAAGATTTAACTGAAAGAAGACATTATTTAAATTTAAAAAACAATTTAAACCGCATTCATAGAATTTTAAATAATAACATGGTTGAGCCGGGAATCGAACCCATAAACGTGAAAAAAAATAACCTTCTAGCTTTATCATACCGATCGAAAGGCTTCATCATAAGCATTATTTGTTGCTAAAAAACATAGTGTCAGAAATAAAAGGAAAACCATGAATTACACACCACATTTGATAGAAATTTTGTTCAAAAAAATTAAAAGCTGACATTGCCGTAAGGACATACAACTGACATTATCATAGGTAGGTACCTATTACTAATAAATGTACCCACTTGAGAATTACGCATTATTTGCCCATAATAATTTAAGCGCTAAAATGATAATAGATACGGGACAAATGGACAAATAAGATGGCCGCCGAGATCCCCAGATCTCACCCCGTTAGATTTTTTATTTATTTATTTAATCAATAACTTAAATCTATCATTACAGGCTTATTACCTAATGGGATAGACAAGCGAAAAAGAATAACTAATACTAGCATATTTAAATACAATAAATTATAAACACAGTTACTGACTATAGCACAGTACAAACATAGTGGCCTTTGTAAAGTCGTTCAGGGAGCATGTAAATATAAATAATAAATAAATAAATATAAGGAGACAATCTTACACAAATCGAGCTAGTCCCATAGTAAGCTCAATAAGGCTTGTGTTATGGGTACTAGACGACGATATATATAATAGATATAAATACTTAAATACGTAGAAAATATCCATGACCCAGAAACAAATATTCATGCTCATCACACAAATATTTGCCCTTACCGGGATTCAAACCCAGGACCTTCAGCTTCGTAGGCAGCGTCACTAGGCTAACCGGTCGTCGACTTAAATATGTCCAATGTAAGTGCGACTTTATTTATGTTTATTACTTTATTAATGGTTCGAATAGCCCGTGTGTCGCGGTGCGTCCTTCAGCAGCTGCGTGCGCGCGGCGGGCGCGGCCAGCAGCGGCGGCCGGCGACGACGCCACACGAACTGGTCCGGCACGTTCAGCGCCAGGGCGCCCGCCACCCCGGGGTTGCATAACTCACCCCGTAGTACTTAAGAATAAGAATAAGAATAAGAATAACTTTATTATTACGAAAACTAAAGAAACAAAACGAAATATCTGGTAAGCCCCAAACTAGGCTGAACCTGTATCTTGGGACTCACTTTACAGAACGGTTTTATACATGGTGCTTAGACTACTCTCATTCAACAGTATGTTAAACATATATTAATATTATTTAAAGACTTCTATTTTTTTTTTTTTGTAAGGAAAATCATGCTCAGAAGATATACAACTACTAATTTGCAAAATATAAACATAAATATTAAAGACAAAGTTCTAAAATCTATAAGCAAAACAAGCTACTTTTTCAACCTATTTTGTAAACATGCGTGAGTGTGTGAGTATATGTAATTGTGCGTGCGTGTGTTCGTGTATGTGGGTGTATGTGAGCGTGTGTGTGCGTGTGAGTGTACATGTGTGTTTATGCAGGATTTTTATGTATTATGAGACCCCTAATACTTCGAACGCAAAATATCTTCAGTGTCATTATATGTTAGGGTAGTGAACCATCTTTTCAGCGTAGATTTAACTTTGAATGTAGTCATTTTCTTTAGATCACAGAATTTACAAACTGCATTATAAACGAACGGGTGTATATAAAACGGAGATCGTCTAGCATGTGCGGATTTGACAGTGGGTACTTGTACTCTGTAGATCCTTTTACTCATCATGCGCTGTTCCTGCGCAGACTGCGCTATACTGCGATGAAATCTAACGACTGCATTAAGAATAAATAATTGCCTCACACGAAGAATACCTGTTTCTCTATACAGCGTGTCTGTTGGAAATCGGAATGACTTTCTAAGCATAACTTTTATGACTGCACGTTGCGCGCGCTCAAGCTCGAGAAACGCCATCTTGCCAGCACTGCCCCAGACTGCTATACAATACTGTAGTATTGACTGACATACAGCATAATAAACAACACGCAATACATCTGGAGGGGAGCAGTCCTGAAGTCGCTTTACCAAATAAATAACTTTCCTGACTCTCTTCGATAAAGAAGTTATGTGTTGTTTAAAGGATAGATGTTCATCCACGATAAGGCCCAGGTACTTTACAGTGCAGGACCTCCTAATAGTGCCGCAGGAGCAGCTCTGTCTGTTTGACTTGCAGCGATGCATTTTAAGGTATGAGGTGGCAGGAGCTGAAGAGGTTACTGTTTTTGAAAAAGGGACATGATAACTTTTGTCTACATTAAGAGTGAGGAGATTTCTATCAAGCCAATTGGCCACCGTCGCTAACCCGTTCTCAGCTGACAAATACGTTTCATTCCAAGAATTACCGCTAAACAGAACCACAGTATCATCAGCATAGCAAATAACCTCTGAGTTTGCTACAGGCAGTTGGAGAAGATCATTAATGTAGATAATGAAAAGCGTAGGACCCAGAATACTGCCCTGAGGCACGCCAAAGTGAATAGGAGACCTGGAGCTGGTATAGTCCCCAATTTTTACCATTAGCTGCCTATTAGTCAGGTAACTACTAAACCACTTATTGGCAATGCCTCTTATTCCTAGTGCTTCTAGTTTTTTTAATAGGATGCTAGGCGAAACTGTATCAAACGCCTTAGCTAAATCCAAAAATACACCCAAGCAGCACTTGCCGGCGTCCAGATGCCCCGAAATTGTATTAGTCAGAACCATTGCAGCATCTTCCGTCGATTTACCCGCCCTGAACCCGAATTGCCTTTCCGAAATGAGAGAGTTTTGTTCTAAGTAATGTAATATCCTTTTATTTACCACTTTTTCCAGAATTTTAGAGAAGACATTCAGCAGTGAGATGGGTCGGTAGTTTGTCGGCAAGTGTTTAGGTCCGCTTTTGTAAATAGGTGATACTACAGCTAATTTCCAGCAGTCTGGGAAGCACCCCGTTTCCAAACTAAGATTACAGAGGAATACAAGTGGCTGAAGGATAACATCTTTAATTTCTTTAATTAACAATGGCTTAATGCGATCATAACCGGGCGCGCTATCAGATTTTAGTTGCGTTATTATTTTATCCATCTCGTGAGCATCCGTTGGTCGCATAAATAATGAATGTGGGGCGATGTTTGAGGGTATAAATTTTTCAGCCAAGGTAGTTTGAGTTTCCGTGAGTTTTGAAAGTATTTGATCAGCCAATTTACTGCCCGCCATGGTAAAGTGGAGATTACACTTATTAAGGGATTCTTCAACAGTGGGTCCGATTTTTGTCAGCTGAATAGAATCATTGTTTATGCTCGGAGATTGACATATATTTTTAATAGTTTTCCATAGTTTTTTAGGTTTGTCTTTACTGGCATTTATTTGCTTATTTTCGTAATCACACTTCAAGTTATAAAGCAAATTGTCACAAAAGTTTCTATACCGAGTGTAAACTTTGCGCAAAACTTCATCATTGGGCGAATCTCTTGTTTCTTTATGGAGTTTATCTCTATGTCTAATACATCTGATGACACCGGGTGTAACCCAAGGTTTTATATTAAATTTATTTCGACTGATTTTAACCTTTTTCGTGTACTTTTGAACGATTGAATTTAAAATAGTATCAAAGTGGTTGGTTGCCGTGTTAATATCGGTACTATTGGTTACTTTACTCCAGTCAACCATTCTTAGCTCCCGAGCAACTTCTTTGTAGTCCGTTTTGAGTACCCAACGGTTTCGCTTATGAGCATTGGGGATAGGACACAGTAAACCGGCCATGACAATATCATGATCTGAGACAGAACATTTACAGACAATGCCCACCGATACAACATTAGCTTTGATAAAAATATGGTCCAGACAGGCGTCCTTCCTGGTTGATTTAGTTATAGATGGTAAAAATCCGTGCGCAGACATTAAATGGATGTAATCTGAATTAGAATTGGCATTACAATTGTTTCCGATGTCAATATTGATATCGCCGGCTACAATAACCCGCTCTGTGTGAGTTTCACTAAGAATAGTATCCAAAGAGTACAAGAATCTGCTGATATTTAAGAACGAAGGAGACCGATAAATTCCTAATACTACAGTGTGATCTTGTATGTTAATAGCGAGGCAATTAGCATCATCAAAAGGTGGTTCCGTACATGTAGCTGAAAGCGTTTCTTTAACGTATGCCACTACACCGCTGCTTTTATTAATTGAGTTAGTGGAATGAAACATTTGGTAGCCTGGGAGCTGGTCTATAACAGAACCTTCAGTTAACCAACATTCGGTGAGTATTATGACATCAATTTCCAAATTCAATCTTTTAAATGACACGTAGAAGGAGTCAAAATTACGTTGAATACTTCTTATGTTTAAGGTCACTACTTTGAAGTTATGATTAGGAGTCAAAATCTGTTGACAGTTTTCTAGAACATCGAGTGCGTGACATTCAATAGCCAAGTCATTATCCAGTTCATCCTGTAACTCAAGTAATGCCATCGATATGGGCTGAACAATAATAAAGTATATGAACATGCCTAGCGGTCATCGCTTCTAAACAGTTTACCATAAATAAACCCGCTGTATGTGATGTGACGATTGTATGAGTAGTGTAGTATGTATAAAAAGTGTGCGTTAGTGTGTAGCAGTGAAAGCAGAAAACGAATAGTATAAGGAAGTTTGCATTTAAGAGTGTTCGCAAATCAAACATTGGTAACTGGTAATGCCTCTTCCTGGGATTCATCTTTTTCTCCTGTGACAGGTGTTGGGGGAATCCTATGAAGGTCACCCATAGATTTGATGGGAAGCGCGGCTGTACCTTCTCGTCGTCGCATGTATATTGCTCCATGGCGACACTTTCACCACATATGTAGCGAGGGCCTGCTCCCGTCTCACTTCTAACTTGTTGTGCCCCACCATTCCTAGCACGAAGAGAGTAGGGTACAATAGAGGATATATTATCCAGGATAGACACCATATAACTTCAAGTACGTATACCTAACAAACTTGTTTTGGATACGCTCCAACGTGAGCTTGTATTTGGCTTCCCGTGGACTCCAGACTGCAGCGTTACCTTCAAGGAACCTTTAGGAGAGCTTCATACACAGCTTTTATCGCCGAGATATTTGTGAAGTCCTTCGCTTGGCGCAACAAAAAACCTAATGTTAGTTACGAAATGCTTTATTGCAGATGGAAATAATGTGGTCACGGAATGATAAAACAGCTGCTAGGCGAACTCCGAGATCCCGCGCCTCCGTCACACGCTGCATTGGCTTTTCACTTACTTCATAGTGATGGTGCACCGAGCTGCGCATACGGCTGAACTCATAGTACATTTGGATTCGTTAAAGTACAGTTTATTGTGCACACTCCAGTGCACAACTCTATCGATGTCCTTCTGCAGCTTACGACAATCCCAGACAAAACGTATTACTGGAACCAGCTTTAAATCGTCAGCGAATAAGAGGCATGTAGAATCCACCACCACATCCGGGAGATCGTTTATCATGAGAATGAATCCTAATGGCCTTAAATTGCTGCCTTGACTCACTCCTGATCTAACATAGTATGGCTGAGATTTACTGCCCCCACAATCTACATACTGCTGCCTATCTCGCATATAGCTTGAAAATTTTTCTAAAGTATGTGGCGAGCAACCGGCCCTCGCTATCAACAGTATCGAACGCCTTACGAAAATCAAAGTACGCTATGTCGACCTGCTTACCGGCATCCAAGGCCGGCACTAATAGCGTCGTAAGATGCAGGAGGTTTCCCGTCGTGCTGCGTGCTGCTCGGAATCCATACTGCGCATCTGAAAGTTGAGCACTCACATGCGTCTGTAATGTCTTTGTTGTTATGTAAAATATTTAGTTTACAAGAACCAGTATGAAAGTGTCCACGTGCTACAAACAGAACTTAGACGTAATAAGTATTCTAAATATCCACCACAACAAGATCAAAAAATCGACAGGAAGCGAAATATTTAATCAAACGAGTGCGACTTTGCATTCAACAGGATGGGACTCATTTTGAGCGTTTGATAAATTAATTAATTTTGTGTTAGAAATGTTAAAATTCATGGACTTCCTTTTATTTCCGACACTATGTTATTCAGCAAAAAATTATCCTTAACATAAAGCCTTTGGATCGGTATGATAAAGCTACAGGGTAATTTTTTGTCGTGTACCTAGCGGGTTCGATTCTCGGTTCAACCGCGTAATTATTTAAAAATCTATGAATGCAGTTTAAATAGTTTTTTTAATTTAAAATAACGTCTTCTTTCAGTAAAATATTCCATCTACAATAATCAAGGTACTTTCCCTCCATTTGGCATTGGCGTGGGACGCCCTGTAAAGTGCTTTTCTCACACATGCAATCAAATACATTTAAAAACAATGAAATAAAAAATGATACCAGATACCAAACCATATTAACTAGACAAAATATATGACTACCACGTATATAACGATTTCTTTGTTGGAACTCATATTTAATAAAAATATCAACATCGCGCAATAAATCCCATAAAATTTAATTACAGAATAAAAATATCAATTTTGCCTCCAATATGATTAAAAAGTACCTACTCGGTTTTAGTAGACATTTTTACCGCTAATATTTGAATGAAATCATTTTTTTTTATTTATTTAATGGAGAAACAAACAGTCGTTTACAGAGACTAATTCTTAAACTATTGCTTACATCTTAGACCTGGAGTTTCCTTATTTTATAAGTATAAGCATATTACCATATTACATTTAAATGTGTATTTGTGCAGTATTTTACTATTATAATTATTGGAATTTGTTAATAATGTGTTATAACAAATAACACATTGTTTGATCATGTCGATTTGATATAAATAAAACTGCAAAATATAGCAAACATTGTTTACTTCTCCTTTTATTATTGTCGTAGCAGGATTTCATAACGAATGAAAAAGCAAATATATCACAAATAAATGTGGAATGGAAATAAAAACGACCATTTTGAACGCCTCCAATTTTGCATGAAATTTCATTAAGTGTCTCTCGTCTCTCCGCACCACGTTTCAGGTGGCCTATTTATAAGGAACGTAACGTCAATATTTTAAAGCATGTTTCAGAAAAAGTCTGTTTTATCTTTAAAGAAACAAGGATACGCCCTGTGCTTTCAGGATTTAATAATGTGGTGTCACAGGACAGGCTTTGCCAAGTGTGAGCCACTGTTTTTTGTAAGGGTTTATGTGAATGTAAATATCTACTCTGAAATAAATCTTTACTTTAACTTTTTTTTTACTTTCTAATGGCAAGGACGGATCCCTTATTTAACCAACAAAGGTATCACTGAATGCATTGTTACGCTGAAATTTTATCTGCTTTTCTTCTCGGAGACCGTTATTTTCAGGTTAACCTAGAGTTGTTAAAAAAATCATCAAAAGTTTACAGTTTCTGAAAAAATAGTTAACGATAAAATTATAATTCTGCGAAAAATACATTAAATTAAACGCTTGTCGGTAAAACAAGCATTAACACTACGAAAGCTATGGATGCATCTCCTGAGGAGAATCGTCACAAGCGCGATGCCCACATCCATTGGTTTGAGGACTCGTTGTGGTGTCGTGTCAGTAAGAGACAAAAACGAAACAGAGCAAACTCGGTAACTCTGGCGACCTTACTCACCCGGAACTCGACATCACATACCTAGAGATCAACGAGTAACGATGAAACTAGCCCTAACGCTTTACTCGTTTGAAAGCGAAGTCGTGCGGAAAATGAAAATTGAATCCTATCCCATGTTTTTAACAAAATTACGTTACACCTGGCCATAATGCGAGTTTTACCGTACGCGCAGCAGTGGCCAGGTGAAGACGTGAAATTGTGTACTTACCAAGGGTGGTAATTCGTAAAGCCCCAGAGCGCATATTTATGACCCTCACCTTCGGTTCGGGCCACAAACACCTGCCATCTGGGCCATTTATGAATTCACCGCCCTAGGTAAGTAATGTCCTATTACTGCCAGGAACCTGCCTTACGGGCACCTACGCCGTAGTAGCTTTTCGATACATATGAGCGTAGCGCGTAGAGATATTTGTCAGTGAATGTGTTCAAAAAGATTGACGCAAATTATTTAAAATAAATAATTTAAAAAAAGCACGTGACATTACATATTTTATAAAAATAACACAGCGAAACGTTTCTTTAAAGACGTGTACAGCTGTCAAACGTGTATTTATTTTCATCTCAGTACGTCTAGCACAACTTGCTAACAAGCCGCTTGTCGCGCGACTGAGCGTCCCCTGTCACACTCGCACCGTGCAAATTAGAATGAGGAGGGTAGATCCTTCTCGACTCGCGTCGCGGCGCGGCGTCAGTTGTGCTAGCCCCCCAGATATATTTTTAGATGCGAGTATAAATCCGATTTTCCTTAAACTCATCTTCACTATGTTTTGTATAGCTTATTTCATGTTTCTATATTCTCTGTATTGAGATCTTGTTTTCGTGATGGGCTAATCACGTTTGATAATGTACCCTCAGGTATTTTCGGGTATAACAGAAGGCGTAGCACGGTTGCCATTTTATCACTTATCGCTGTGTATAAGACAGCCGTCACGTTCTGACAAGTATGCGAGTGCGAGAGTGACGGATGTCTTATCCACAGTGATAAGTGATAAAATGGCAACCGTGCTACGCCTTTTTTTAAACCAACGGTAAAAGTAACAGTACTTTTTCCACTGATCTATTTCATTTCCGTCTGCACAGGTGCAGCTGCAATGCTATTTAGCATTAAGCGCACCATTTGTAAATTTCTATATTTTATACAATAGAGTTTAAATACATGAAAGAAATATGGGGCCAGGGGGTATTTCCTTTTGTAATTTAGTCAAATGGAATAGCGGCACTTGAGTAAACTTTTCTGATTCAATGTTAATGCTAATGCTTAGTGACCTCTATACTCCAATACCCTTTAGAAAAGGCAAGGTCACAGATGGCCAGACCGTAGTGAATCCTTGTTGAAATCAATTGACGAAAACAAGTAAGTGTAAAAAAAGACAAAAAAAAGACATTTTCTTTTTATCAAAAGTTGGTTCTAAAGTGTATTCATTTGTACTTGCTTACAGTATATTATGTATTCAGATTACTGTGCACTGTGGCGTAAAGGTAAATACTTTACACGTAATATGTAGTTCGTCTTTCTTTTTGTTCCAGATTTCTACTACATTGCTCAAAGGTTAACAACGGGAAGAGATCTTTTACAGGGATAAGTTCGCCTTTGCACCTATTTAACCTATTTGTCTATATTTTATCCGTGTTTTGTGAACAATAAAGTACGTACGTATATACATACAGACATAGAAATACCTCTTCAAAGACTCAAGTCAAGTGCTGTGGTAGAGTAAATAATTGGAAGAAACCTTTAAAAAAAAGTCACGCCATCGTTAAGTTCACTTAACTAAATTCTCGGAGAACCGTGTGAAAAAGAAACTAAATTTTTGAACATTCTTTTGTTCATGTACTACACGCATGTCCGTAAGATTAACCTTCGTTTCTTTGGCAAGTTTCATTACAACGCAGTCGTAAAGCGGCTCGTAAAGCGGCAGTAATTACTATACACTTGATGAAACGGCCCTTTTACGTCTATCATCTAATTTAGTAATTAATGTTCCTTTTTATTTGGCCCCTCCGCGGGTTCCTTTGGGGACTTGTAATTTTGTTAACGTAAACAAACGTTGTAATGAGTCTTGTCCTGAATTCAGTGCTCCAAGTATACCCTACTCCCTGTAAGCCATTTCAAGGAAAACCATTTTAAAACGCAAAAACATTATCGTCGTTAATGTTTACCGCCTAGTTTTCGGTAAAGGGAAACATCGTGAGGAATCGGTCTAATCCCAATAAGGTCTATCTTACTCCATTGGTTTTAAGGTCAGACTATAGTCGCTTTGGTAAAAACTAGTGCCTATTCCAAATCTTGAGATTAGGTGTCAAAGCGGATCCACGGGCTCCTTAATGGCACAACCGGGAATAACGCTAGGAGAATGCAGTTTAAAAGGCATAATTTAATGATTGGAATAAGTAAAAAGTAACGAAACCTATATATGTATGCATATATATATATATACATAGATGGGAAATGGCGAAAACAGAGATTTGAACAAGTCTCTAAGGGATATGATCAAATCACGCAGGATGTTAAAATGGCCAAGTTAAAATATATATAAACGTAAAAGTCCTGACTGACTCACTTACTTTAATCGACGTCCAGCGTAGACCGTGGCACCTAGAATGCTTGCTTTTACAATAGGTAGTTTATATAACGTAAGTATACACACTAAGAAGGGATTTATGAAAATTCCACCCCCAAGGGTAAAAAGGGGTTTGAAAGTTCTTATGGGAATGAAGTTAAATTTTATGTGGGGGACTTTAAACTTTGTGTATGGGCTCCTTAGTACAATAGGTAGAAGAAAAGTATTATTAGGGTTTTGAAAAAAACGCACCCCAAAGCAGGTTTAATAAGGGTGCAAAGTTTGTACGGGGGCAACTCTTTTTTTGAGCTACATAATTACCTAAAACTTTATGAAAAGATTCCTTTGCGAAAGTGTGTCTGTCTGTCACCTCTTCACGCTTAAGCCGCTGAACCGATTGAGATAACATTTGATATGGAGATAATTTGAAACCCAGGGAAGGACGTAGGATAGTTTGTTTGTATGGAGCTACGATATAAACGAGTTCAAAGCGGACGGAGTCGCGGGCAGAAGCTAGTAGTTCAATATTTCCCTTTGATATCCTATATAAATGAAGAAACGTAGACGAATTTGTCCGTTGACATTCCATTGTTATATAGAATGAGGGATAGAGTGCTGTGATTAAACGCTCGGGCGAGCCTTGGAGACTCGAGCCGTTAAAGCTAAGACTAGTAGCACTGATAAGACTCGCGTCAGCCTTGACTGCTCGAGCTTTTTAGGCTCAGCCGAGCTCTGACTCACAACTCTAGCTCAGACTGAAATCGTAAGCATAATATTTTGTATATGGTCGTCTTCGTATAAACTGTCAGTAGAATTGGAATTTTCTAACTAGGACGGTAGAGTTGCTTTTTGGATGACTTCTTTGAAGGAATTCGGCCAACTCAAATAATCTGAAGTATCTCAATTTGAAACTTATATTTTTCATCTCATTTTAATGTTGATGTATTAAGCGCCATCGAACTATCGTGTCAACGAGTGAAACATTACGAAGGTATATCAAACCGGAATGTACAATGTGTCTGATTCCATAATCAACCCTCCCCTAATACGTCATTTTCAACAATGAAGATTTTGGAATTGTTTAAATTTTGGAAAACTGGTACAAACACATTAATTATACACCCAAACGTAAACCACCACTTTTATTTTAAACCATTATTCCCCTCATTAAGATCGATTCTGACTCACGTCACTTTTATGACGTAATAACCGTTCAAGTTGCCCCACTATTGTCGACCTTATCTGCGGCTATTAAGATTGCTTCTGCTCTAAATTATATTTTTACGACAGGTCGTAATGGCCGCGATCGTAGTCGTGGCCGCGATTATGAGCTCGTAATGAGAGGACCGCATCGAGTTGGTGGACACAGGCGCTATTCAAGTCGTTTTAATGACAGCTTGTGACATGACCCTTATTTAAAAGGGGGCAATGTCACCGGGAAGCTAACAAACTTTGTCACTAGGCAAAGAAAATGAATGAATGAATTTTATGCAAATGAACCCAGAAAAAACCTGAATAAACGTCATGTATTTTAAGCTCATGAGCAGGATTTGAACCTTCGACATGTTAAGATATTATATCATTTCTAGATTGTCTGACTTCATTGCAATTCAACATTTTAACGTGTGAATTAAGATACTCTCATTATTTTGTAATCAATTGACCAAAGCGTGTTCAATTAAAACAAATCCATTTAATACAAGTATGTTGCCTAAGCGCAGTCATTAAAAAAGCCTTATCGAGGCATTGTAAACGTCGATAATGATAATCGATACGATCCCAACGAGCCGAGTCACTTCAGATAAGCGGCGGCCAACGTGCCGTGATCACCCTCAGTGAGAGCACGAGTAACTACAGGGCTGTTATTCGCTACGCGCTACAGCGGCTCACCCCGCCGGTCACCCGTCACGAAACTAGACCTTTACCTGCGCTTAGTTACTACGCAGCGCGGTGTCAAGATATATTTGTGGGTGAGCGTTGAGGTGAGCTTAAAACAAGTTACAGAATAGGGGGGCAGGGCTGCATATGTATACGTTTACGAACCGTATGTCGGTGGGATAAAGTTGAGAATCGCCGTACGTTCATCGATACAACATGATTATATTGTTAATAGGTTTGTTCAATTAAACACCTCGTAATCTTTTGAACAATCACAATTAGCGTTTTTACTTACACAATAATCACTTTTGGATTATTATTGTGTTCAATTCTTGAATTATCGTTTTGATCGTAATGGTATTGATCGATTATTAAAAGTCCTATGTTGTTGTATCAGTAGTAAACTGACAAATTATGTGTACGAAGTAAGCTTTTAGAACTGTGTTATTGGTTGGTTATAAGTACTTTTTAATTATGAAACTATGAATAAATTACTTAATTATTGAATTTTCTTCATTAAACAGGTGCACATACAGATATATTGGTAACAGTAAATAATATTTTTTCTCCCTTATTTAATGTTTAGTAAAAACTCCTGTACCAAAATGTGTGTTTAATAGTACATTACGTAACTAGGGCGGTGAATTCATGAATGCCCCAGATCGTAGGTGTTTAATATGCGCTCTGGGGCTTTACGAATTACCGCCCGTGTTGCGTACAAAATTTTACGTCTTCACCTGGCCACAATGCGGGTTTTCCTGTACGCGCAGCGTGCAGTTAAACTCGCATTATGGCCAGGTATGACGTAAAAGATTTTAATCAGTTTTAGTACCAATAACTCCTTACATGCGCAATAAAGAAAAAAAAAAGTGTTTTATTCACTTTCAATTAAATTCAGATCAATTCAGTTTTTCTTCTCCTTTTCAAACTCTCTCCACGATTTTCATGACGTCTCTGAACTAAAACAACAAAATGTAGGCATTTACATGAAACGCCAAAAAACGCCCCGGTCGCAATAAAATGTAAGGCCTATTGTTATTCTTGCTCAAAACGTTCATCTGAAACGCGCGACCGACACGCCAATGGGTCTATCTAACTAAACGTATTTAATTCATATCAAATTGACATTTCTCATTCGCGATGGCTTTGAGACGCGCTGGGTCTGGTTTGTGAGGACAATTATTATTTTCACTTCTGATCAAAACCTAAGTGCTTCAGGCGCCCGTTTATGACTAACTTTAAACCACGCTCTATTTGACCACTTAGGAAGAGAAGTGTAGGTATTGTTACTCGCACTGTGCAAATTATAATTAAATTTCAATCCAAACGCTTATGTGTATATGTAGGTAGAGAGTCGTCGCACCTATACCGAACACCTCGTTAAAAACATGGCGACCGGATCGGCAAGTTGTCAGTTTTACGACGTCCTAATAGTTACGAGGCCGTGGGCTTGCCTGTGCGTCGCGTAGCTTACGTACCTTTAGGTAAAAATAGTGTTTGTTTTGGTTTCTCGCGATTTGAAGCGAGTAAAAGTGGTTCATACACGCGATTTAGTTTTGCAATCATGAAGAGTAAGTGATTTTTTATGTAATTAGTTAAAATCATGTGTTAAGTACAGTGCAAATGTTCTAATACAAAAATAAATAAAAGCCGCCTAAGTGCGAGTCAGAATCGCGCACGAAGGATTCCGTACCATTATCTATAAACACGGGAAAAACATCACGTTTGTTGTATGGGAGCCCCCTTAAATATTTATTTTATTTTGCTTTTAGTATTTGTTGTTATAGCGGCCACATAAATGCATAGGTAATTTGTGAAAATTTCAACTGTCTAGCTATGGTGGTTCTTGAGATAATTACAGCCTGGTGACAGACAGACGGACAGACAGCGTAGTCTTAGTTATAGAGTCCCGTTTTATTCTTTGGGTACAGAACCCTAAAAACTATTTCCAATTCGATGCTACCATTGAAATAGACTCCCCCGGGGAGCGGCGTGGGTTGTGAACTCTGCCTGCAGCTCTGTCACTGTCTGACATTAGGATATTTATTCGTCAGAAAAGTAATGGAACAAATCCGTAGATAATAATAATAATAAATAAACAAGCAGTTTTCACTGTAGTTCGATGTATTGTATTCTCAATTAAGCGAAGCTTGGGCGTTATTCAAGCAAATTATAAATATATAATTAAAGGATCTCAATTAATCTTCATTCTTAACTTCTCTTCGCTTATAAACGTAAATAACCATCTGCTTGTGTATATTCAAACATTATTAAACAACTGGAATTAGACTTTATTCACACAGACACACAAACAAGTTTTAACAAGCGCCGGGCCTCAGGTTATTTATATCGCATCAAAACACCTTGACTATTTTATTATGAGGTATTTACTTTTTAAGACATTACTAAAGTATTGATAATAGATTTAAATAGTAACGGTTGGAGCGATCACAGTCAGAGTTCATTACTAAAATTTGTATAATCTATTAAACATGCTGAGTAAATTAGATCTTCAAAGTAGGATGACGTTGAGCCTTGCGAGGTTAATGTCCACAATCAAAGCGCGTCTAGTCACCGTTCAGGCGCAATATGGGCGGCATCTCATAACAGTTGACCCGCGTCGTTAGTGGACGCCGGCCCGATATTGCATCGAATCAATAACGCGCATCTATCACGGCGCCATTTTAATCAAATCGCCTTAACGTCTTTGTCCGTGCTGTATTGGACTGCGTACTTTACTTATACTTACTTTATTGTAACAAGACAAAGAAGAAGTTTAAGTGTGATCAATAACATAACCGAGGCGGTATTAGGTTAATATGAGCTATGTTCATGTTTGCTAATTCATTTCACTGTTCTGCGGAATTGATAAGAGAGATTTCACTGTCTTTACTTGATTGTATTATTTTATTACTTAGTTCTTGACACACAGACACGTTGTACATCTCTAAGGGAAGATTTTTCATCTCTAGATAAAGTTATTCGTCAATTAAAATTATCACCATCTTTTTCTTAATTCATACGAAAGAAAAGGATTGAGCTAACATTTATCTGACTGATAGTTTTATCTGGGAATCGAAAAATCAGCCCTAAGAAATAAGTTTTTTTTTCTCTTATTGTATTTGACATGTAAACTCTGATGTAGTTAACTATGAATAATGTACTCATACTATATACAAGCAGACACTACTACTACTGGTCAGATACTAAGTAGAGATAGACATTTTTACTTATTTAAGTGCTCACGTGGCCTATTTTCTAAATAAACATTTTGATTTAGATTTTTGATTAAGCCAAAAAAAACAATGTGCCCATTCTCATAAGAATCCTCATAACTTTTTTTTCGACAGTCTTTCTTCTATCTGTGCTCAGTGGTTGGACTATTACCATGATGAATTACAATAATTACATGCCTATAGGACGGATCACTTTGGCACTCTTTGGGCGAGGCCTATGTCCAGCAGTGAACGTCTTTCGGCTGATATGATGATGATGAGATACCTATATGCAGACAATCTTACACAATTCGATCTAGTCCCAATCCCAAACTAAGCAAAGCTTGTGCAATGGGAACTTAACTACGATAAACATATTTATACACATAAATAAAGACTTAAATATCGAGGCTCCTGCTGGCTCGACTGAAATTTAGCAGTCCACGTGACGGTATAATAAATAAAAACAAAATTTATTAATTCGGTGTATGGAAAAATTGCTTATCTACAGTTACGGGTTACAGCGGTATCAAGTTAGGGACTATAGGCTAGTGGTTCAGGCATGCGGCTGTCAACCGGCGGTCGTGTGTTCGAATTGCGACTCGTCGATTGAGCTTTTCGATACTTATTATGTATGAAATATTTACCGTTATTTTTTCGGTGAAGGAAACATCGAGAGGAATTTTCCTTCTGGGTTGGAAGGACACAGTTGGTTTTGTAAAACTAGCGCCTACCCCAAGATATCTTGAGATAAGGAGTCAAAGGGGACTTCGGGCTCCTATAGGGCACAACCGGGAATAACGCTAGGACGATGATGACTTACGATTTCTATGACTTTTTTACAAAAAAAAAAGAGCAAAATTCTGAACGGCTTTTAGAAGAGCCAACTGACTCAATAACATGAATTTGTCGTTAATATAACTCATGTCATATATTTGAAAGTGCTTGTTACTAGGCCTACTTGAATAACTATCATTTTGAGTTTGAGTTAAGTTATTAACGAAAAAATCATGCTATGAGTTAGTTTTATAGCAATAGGTTCTTCTCAAAAATTCTATATTGAAGCGTCATTTCACCTCATTTGGTCAGCCGTGAAGCAAAAATACACTGTAATGTGAGAAAACGTAGTAAAAATTTTACTTAAAATGGAACTCACCATTCTTCTATACAGGCTGTAACATAAATGGGGTGTGAACCGATCAAGGACATGACAAGTATCGTGTTCTGATAAGAAAAAAATAAGAAAAACATTTTTTTTGCCCAGCAGATCGCGCCAGTCGGCCAACGCTCCATATAAAAGAGAAAAAAAATCGTCAAAAAAATATTTTCTCTTAGTTTTTTCTTATCAGAACACGATACCTGTTATGTCCTTGATCGGTTCACACCCCATTTATGTTACACTCTGTATATCATATCTTATCTGGCAGACAAAGTCTGAACATTAGATGCATCTTCTTCTTACACCTTAACACTTTCACGGCCAGGGTTCCGCCATTTAGCAGAAAAACCACGGGACCCGCTACGAGCGTAGGGCGTAGCGATTCTTGGCAGTGAATGTGTGGTAAAATACAGTATATAGTTTTTTCTCGCTTTTTTACGACTAGAGACAGTTCGCATAGCTCGTCCCTATTTATAAACCCTAAAATATACTTAAAACTAAATGAGCCAACGTCTTAATGAAATTTACCTTGCGACTCGAAGAAAATTTCAAGGTTGTTTGCCTTATTATTGATAGTAAAAACGATACTTAAATTAATAACTCGCATTTCTGAACTAAGATTAAATATGAAGACGTTAATTAGAAGTTTCTGTTTCAATTTAATTTTTAATAACCTGTTATTAGTTTGGGTGGATGAAGTTAGAAAAGGCTTTTAAAATCATTTGCTACATTTAAAATTCGTTTTAGCTTATTGAAGATTTCAATTTAATATAATAACCATCGCTTATAGCATTGTAAATAGCGTTGTAATATGTAATGTACTGTAATATAATGTAATATAATGTACAACCTAACGCCTGTATTAATAAACAATAGGCAATATGCAATATTTACATTTTTGCTTTCATTTGAAAGAATCGCGCGTAGCATAGACCACGAAAGGATAAAAAAAATACAAATACTCAAAAATTCCTGTTACAAACTGACAATTCAAACTTTCGCCACTAAACAGATCTACAGTTCCTGTAACGCCACTGTGTGTGTCACTCGCCACAGTTGTTTGTCCGTGGTTCTTCCCTAGATGTCAATCAGTTCACCGGCGTCACCACACGCTGATTGTTCTTACTTCAAATCGTAATTATTGTTTTGAAATTATCATAATTTAAAGAAACAACGTTTCAGTACCTATTATTTTATCTTTATTTCAACATTTTGGTAACAAATTAATGGCAAATATATATATTTTTTAATATATATATATATAATATAATTATAGATCTCCCAAATGCACTTCCACGATATTTGATGAATAAAAAGATTATGGCTCTGGTCAATACTGATGGATCATACGGATTGAGTAAAACAAAAGTCGTATTTCCTATTGTTCTATGTGGTCATTGTATGTCATGTAAAAAATGATTTGATTACATCAAATCATATAAAAGGACGCGCGGTTTATGAGAAGTAAGAGTCCAACCAAATAGTACGCTTTACAGCCACTAATACTTTCAATTCCAGGAACCCGCCTAGCGGGCGCCTGCGCCGTGTAGTCGCTTCCCGCTACACACGAGGAAATCCACGGGATCGAGAACGAGAGTAGCGCGTAGCGATTCTTGGCAGTGAATGTGTTAACTTTGGCAATGTCTACAGAACAAACGCGGTGCTAAGTCTCTCTCTCTATCTATCTGTAGATATGACCCAATTATGTTGTATCTCAACACAACTGTGCAAAATAGAACAGTTGTCTTTAGCATAATTTTATACCGACAAAATTACCCATACAAGTTCGACTACAATGATTGCCATTTACTTTATAGTCGAAGCTCATTCATAACAGCATTAATTACGAATGTTTATGGCACACTGCACTAAACTGCTATCTTAAATTGTCGCGATAAGTAGGCTCGCGTTGGCTCCCTGCCGGCGCACCGTGGCGTTGTTGGCGCGATAGCGATGACGGACCGCGGCGATACGGTATCGCGTGATGGCTCTTAACTTTATTTATCGATGGTATCGCGATACCGGCAGTTTATCGATGACTGTTAAGTGTATTCCATTCTAGGAATCGATTTGAGACATACGTTGCACATCCCAATTTCATTACAATCCGTTTTGCGATCTTCTTCGGACTGCTGGCTCGACTAACGTGGAAGCGAGAACGCGAAACATTGAAAACAAATTGGATATGAAACGTTTGACGCAATAAATATACCTAAACGCTCTTTGAATAGTTTATTAACTTATACATTACGTACAAAACATGTCTAGTTTGAGGATCTAAATGTAGTTACATTCATTTAATTTTGTCGTTGACGTTATCATATTAAGATCGTGATCGTAAAAGTAAAAGTATTGACCACTGTGATACATGAATTTAGAGTTCGGCACACAGACATAAAAACATAATAATAAATACAGATTCCTCAGTTATTGACGTCGCTAAAAATATTCCTATTAAGGGGCTACCCGAGGTTTCCATCGATTTTTGACAAGTTTTGAATCGTATCTCCTACTTTTGCACTGCAGATAGAAGTATAAATCAAAGGGTTATCGGTTTTTCAATATTTTATCGCCATTTTGGTTTACCGGATCTTGAAACAAATGAATACTTAATTTTGTATGATCTTTTTAACATTGTCTAAAATAACACTTATTTTGTATCTCTATTGACGTGAAAGATCTAACACATACAAAATCTACATATTTGGGTTCGTCTGTGACGTCCCTAAAAACTGGTCTAGGGTTTTCATTTTAAACCAATTAACACAAAAGTTATGGCCAGAAATCGGTTTTTTGGCCTAAAATTGTTCAACTTTGATGCCAAATATCTCAGAAACAATGAACTTTGAAGTAAATATGGGATACTGTATTGCTTAAGCCGTTGTTGTTAACATAATAAGCTACAAAAAACCTAAGAAAACTAAGAGATTCAGATCGAAGGTACGATCCCATACGCCAATTATGGGAGCCCCTTAAGTATATCGAAAGGTACTGTAAACTTATTTTTGATCTCGTTGATTAAAATTTGTCTTTTAAGATTTCGTAGAGAATACTGCAACGTCACTCATTTCATCTTGTTACTTCCGAAACAACCGAAATAACTGTTTCGATACGCTCTAGACAACCGAAAAAAAAAAAACAGAACTTCGTTTTTCAAAAATAAGTTTAAAAATTGAAGTGACAAATTGTATTTTTATACGTCTGATCGTTTGCTCAAGATTGCACTAAGGTTAAGTTGATGATGACTCTCATAGCAGGTTCTTGATTACATTGACTAGGTATCTCTCAATTATTTAACATTCGGTACCAATTTGAAATTTTAATGTAACTTTTGTATCTATGTAGTTAAGGTTAATTTTATTGTTGCAGACAGGTGCTAGACGAGTACGCAACATGTGCGCGCGCGCGTGGCGGCTCCACGCGTTCACCGCCGCGCTCGTCTTCGCCGCGCACCTCATTAAAGGTAAGAGGACATACAGAGGCAATCCCCTCTCCTGCAACACGTCGCTCTAATCTTCGCCACTTAGCGCATAAAATATGAGAGTACAGAGAGAGGCAAATTTGTAGGCTGTAACAACATGGCGGCATGACGCGCTGGTGTTCGCCGAGCACTCCGTCAAATGTGAATGCAGAGGCAAAGTTGTATGCACATCTCACCAAAAGTAAGTGAATACAGAGTTAAACCTGTATTCTGTGGTCATAACGCACTGATGTTTGCCGAGCACTCACTCCGAGACAGCTAAATGCAGATAGAGACGAACTGTAGGCTGCTAATATTAGCCGCACGACTCACTAAAAGTGAGTGAATACAGTAGGCAAATGTATATTCAGACAGGGATAAACTAGTAGGGTGCGACATGCGCCTCCATTTACTTGTTATAAAATGTACTCGTACTTCTGTCGCAGTGGCTCGGAAAAGCCGACTAAGTTTTAATGAATATTTTAATCTCGAAATTACGATTTCAGTTCCGTACCTCACTTAACTTAACTTGTTTCCCCGGTTGTCACTCGCTCCCTCCGTGGGTCTATTACAACAAGCATTAAGCATCTGAATCAGTTTTGTATTTATCATCCTTTTTCGCGCTTATAGATAACGAAATGGCACTAAAGCAGTGAATTCTTTCGGCCCCTGAGGGGTTGCAGAACCTGTATTGTTCAAAAAAAATATTTAACTTGCAATGTAAGTAACTATGTTTGTTCGACTGCTGCTCTGCTGAAACTTGCTGCTCAATTTTGAAGCAGATCTTCAACACATTGAGCTGAAATTTTGGGTTTAAGTATAGTTCGGACGACAATTCAATATTATGGTACCAATGAGCAGCTCTGGTGATGGAGACAGAAGGTGGCCTTGGGATTTCAAGACTTACCAGACGTAATATTGTCGAGCTTGGGCTCGTTAGAATCGTATCAACAAGTAGTTGATGACGGTATACAGAAAAGCTTGTGCCAAAAATGAAATTATGACAGAACCTTAAACTAAAAGTGACATGCATTTGATTATATAGGAGTGGCCATAGGTGCTTATGTCATCGCGCTATTCATTACTAGGTACTCCTATCGGATAAGTAGTTTCAAACTACTTATCCGATAGTGAATAATGAAACAAACTACTAGTTTGTTTCATTACTCTTCCAATTTCAATTCAACTACCACCTAGCTGGTAGTACCTAAAGCGCCTTAACGCTTTACATTGCGTAATGTCTCCAACACTAAAGAGCCAAAGTATTAGCTCCGTAACAGCGCGGTGCCTCGTAGAACCCTGTCGCTCCAAACTTTCAGATCCCTTGCTAAAACTACGTGTGAATTCACGAGCATTTTCTAGCTTTGTCACTTTAATTCCTTCAGTGAATTTTCGAGTTTGCTGTAGCTTTGTCTGATGAAAAAAACATGCAATTCTTTGTGAGCGTTTGATGTGGCGTAAATACTTGAAGTCAATCTGTAACTTATATTCTTAAAGTCTGATACATAAACCGTATATTGTGTGATAAAATTCACATTTTAAATGGGGTACTAATGAAAAAGCAAGGCAAGGGTTCGATCCATTTTTGATCATTACATTTAAGAATAATGAATATGATTCAGTACATATACAAAATGTGTTAATCTTGATTATATCTTGTATAAGTGAAACCAGAAACAAATAAATATGAGTAAATAAGTTTCGGAATGATTTAGATTTTTGTGTTACATTCTATACGAAAGCCCAGCCACTGAAGCAAATCGGCCCGGTTGTTACAAAGCACTTCTTATATACTTTTGTTTTCCTTTAATTTGCTTTAGTCATTTTTTTTTCCGTGTTGATGACGTGATCGTTTCATACTATTAAAGTGGCTGTTATAGGGAACCTCGGTACAAAACAAGGTTTACTTAAACTACGATTTTCAAGCCGTAAATTCATCGCACTGCTACAATAGCAAAATAACTAAGATAAGAGACGATTGCGCAACTGTCTCCACCCTATCCTAGTTGTTTCCAATAGATTGTGGCCCTAATTCCGTTTAACTGCTGTGAATAATTTATCTCAGCCCGCAGGCGACACAACCGCGGGTGGAACATGACATTCAATATATATTTTATCATCGTAGATATTATAATGTAAATGAGTACACGTTGAAATTTACTCATCGTACATTTCATAATAGTTAGGGCACGGGTTTAAACCGTTACTTATTTACCTACAATGATTCCTCAATAATTCGTTCCAAAAGAGTGTGGTCTGCGGTAGCAGACTCCATTGTGGTCACATTGACCCTCAAACCCTGGTCCGGGGGCAATAAACGCCGTCCACACACATTAAATGGCTACTCTGAATGTGGCCGTTCCAACCATTGTGGTCCCCACCAAAGAGAATGCTCAACCAGAGCAGGCGCCGGACAGCCGCGAAAGGCGCAGCCAGCCGGGTTCAACTCGCCTGGAACATGTATCCAGACCAGAGGAGTCTCCGAGTTATTTATTTGTGACACTCGGTTGGCCACAAATACCTTAAGCGTATGCACCGAAGTCTGCAGCCAGTACAACACGATCCGCCTGTCGGTACACGCATAAACTGTTTCATTTAGATCAACCGTAGCACGCAAGTTCTGCACTACATGGTTCAGGAGCCGCGTCAGGAGGGCTGCACCCACCAATTCCATCTTCGGAATCGTCCAGCGGATCCGGATAGGCGCAACCTTGCTTTTGGCCATGACCAATCGTACAACGCCCGCACCTGCAGTCTCACCTGTTCTCAGGTAAACTGCGACTGTGACCCCTTCTCCGACGCATCACAAAACCCGTGCAGGGTCGCCTTGGCTCCCGCCTGCGGGAGCAGCTTGCGTGGGATCTCAGTCTCCGTAATATGCGGAAGTGTGGTCACGAATGCCGTCCACTCCCGTAACAGCTCATCCGTGAGCTGATCATCCCAACCTAGTTGGGTCAACCAAAGCTTCTGCATGAAGTACTTTGCCGTGAATGTTACCGGCGCGATCCAACCTGTTGGATCGAACGTTCGTGCGATGGTCGTAAGGACCGATCGCTTGGTCCAAGTCCTCGACAGCAACAAACCGAATACCTATTATCACGCACGGCGATACAACTAAGCTGTCTATTCTAAACACTCATCCTCATTCGTGGTTGACCTATATAAGCGGTAGTTTAAGCCTAAGAGAAGCAAAGGTTTCGTTATCGACAAACCACTTCATTGTCTTAAACGTAATAGAAAGACTGATACGTGAATTCCGTATACCAAGACAGAAATCCTGCTAGGTAATCATAAATAGGCAGGAGGGAGGCGAGTCTTCGTGGGTTGAACAATGTTTATTTTTAGGCTGTGTGTTGTGAAGCCGTGCACGTGGGACGGCAGCACAATTTGTGAAGCCGTGCACGTGGGACGGCAGCACAATTTGTGAAGCCGTGCGCGTGGGACGGCAGCACAATTTGTGAAGCCGTGCACGTGGGACGGCAGCACAATTTGTGAAGCCGTGCGCGTGGGACGGCAGCACAATTTGTGAAGCCGTGCACGTGGGACGGCAGCACAATTTGTGAAGCCGTGCGCGTGGGACGGCAGCACAATTTGTGAAGCCGTGCACGTGGGACGGCAGCACAATTTGTGAAGCCGTGCACGTGGGACGGCAGCACAATTTGTGAAGCCGTGCGCGTGGGACGGCAGCACAATTTGTGAAGCCGTGCACGTGGGACGGCAGCACAATTTGCTAATAATCTTTCATAATCGCCGGTTTACAGGCGTAGGCCGTCAAAGGTTGCTTCGAAAATTTTAGTCGTTTTGATCTGACCACTCGATCCGACACTAATCCGACACTAAACTTAACTGAGCCGGCAATTAGATTTAATTTCATCGCATTTATCTCCTTTTAATAATATGTAGTTTTATTTTTTAGTTCTTTCATACATTTGCTATGGAGAAAAAGTAAAACTTTATACTCATTTATCTGCCTCCCTAATTCGTCCTCCTATGCTGAATGACTGTATGAAAACACTACAGTACTAAAATTATGTAGATAAATGAAAATAAAGTTTTACTTTTTCTCCATAGCATATGTATGAAAAGAGTTTTCTTTAATTTCTGGCTTTTTTGTACAGTACCGAAAGTTGACCCCACGGAAACTAATGATACTGGAATAGAAATGGAATCAATTGACATAAAAAAATACATGTTAAAAAAACTTTTTTCATTTTAATAACAAATTGTATGGGGAAAGTTTTTCTAGATTTATGGCTTTTCTAGCCAGAAATTTATTTTTGGTCCCGAACAAGCTTTTGATCCTGGACAGGAATGGGATCGATTGGCATCAAAAAAAAAGTTTGTCAAAAATGACCATTTTCTCGCACCCTGTATGTTTTTTCCAAAGTCTGTAAACGCCAATCTTCATTAATTTAAAATCGAAGGAAGGTCAGGTTAGATTTTTTCGCCTAGCAAAACGGGATCTTGTAGCTGCCCCCACTGACCCAAAATCTATTTCCACCCTGTATATCTGTTACACAGAAAAAATAAGCTATTATTAAATATTTCCAAAATATTATTTTTTCCATTCAAGTTGTCAGCTCATTGCCTGGACTACTACAAGTTACGATCTATCAGACACAGCGATACCATCGCTACATGGGCTCTAATATAACTTTAGGGCTGAGCTTAGTCCTTAGGGGGCTAATATTATGTAGATCCGAGTTTGCTTAGTGTAATCATTCACGAAGACCATGACTGTTTTCAAGAGTATCCTTCTGAAAAGCGCATATGAGCTCCAATTTCTGAAAGTATTTCTCAAAACGGCGTGTTACCTAACGTAATAATTTTTATTCGACTTTATTTTTTACAGTAGATACCTCAGAATTCCGTAATTACTGAAATAATTTGGAAAATTGTCGTGGCCAATTTACGAGTGGAACCAATTAAATTGGAATATATGAAACTGTTCAAATTTTGTAGACACGTGCAAAACAATATCTTTCATTTCCAAAGTGACTCAGTTCCAGCAGTGAGACTTGCTCGAAAAGTAACATCATCGGTTTAGAACGAATCCATGATTGTCAGTTGCATTTCGTTTATAATAAAAATATTGCTGTTTTGAAGAGCTTTCTTTTTAGATACCCTTTTACACAATCGCACCAGCTTTTTATTTACAGAATAAAACAATCGAATACATCCCGAACCGGCAAAACAAACACGCGGACTGAATTTATGTAAAATACAAAAATGAAACAATAAAAACGTTGCCATCCATTTGAATAAATTCGCAACCTTTGCAGGAGTCGGGTTTAATTGAGCCTGAGGCACCTGTCGCTGTGATTGTCGTGCGACCTGTGCTCCATGCAGTAAGAGGTAAGGCAGATTGCGACAAGCCGCAGACTAATTGCATGTGATTGGTTTCTGACAGTGGATTTGAAACTCTTACATTTTAAGCTGATGTAAAACGGTGCTCCGTGAAATGCGATGACAATATTGAATTTAGTAGGTATTGGGTGTGGACGCAAAACATTGAAACAATAAATTAAATGCGACATGACCTTGTCAAATTGGCTGCTTGAGCAAAATGTTTCCGATACGATATATTTTGATGTGTGATAAGATAAAAACATTCATTGAAGTCAAAGTTAGTTATTATTTAATTTAGGCATAACTATCACCTTACCTATGAATTTCGATAAACTACCACCGGTTCATAATGAAAACCTCTACCGCGAGAAAAACTGGCGTAAACGACTCGGCGATGTATCATTCGTTTAAAACAGTATACAATCCAGTATAGAATATAGTATACAGTATATAATTTTAGTATCACAGTATTATACAGTTACAAGGCTACAGTAGAAAGCCAATTTATTTGTTTTGGGCAATTGATGGATTGCATGTTGCTAAACTCAAATAGGATCCACTGCTAGATTTAAAGGAATAGATGAATATGAATATCAACTTAATAAACCCTCCGGCACACCGACTGAAATCTCGACACCCTCCTTACCAGACTGCAAGAAACCTCATAGATACGCACTTCGACCCAACCGCAAAATGGGAAATGGAATGGAAAGACGATCCTCCCAAAAGCATAGGTGCAATCAACCCTACTGTGAAACCACCCGGCTTCTCACTGCCTAGAAAAGAATGGTGGCAGCTGAACAGGTTGAGAACTGGCTGCGGACGCTCACGTGCATTCCTACACAAATGCGGTTGGAGAGAGTCTCCGAGGTGTGATTGTGGGGCCGCGGTGCAAGACATTGAGCACATCATCAAAAACTGCCCGCTCAGTAAATATGACGGCAACGCAGCAGACTTGTTCACCCTCGACAGTGACGAAATCCCATGGATACAAAATTTGAAAATGTTGTTATAGTATACGACTGACTTAATGCCATACGAATAAATAAATAACTTAATAAAGTATTTGGTATAAAAATCTCTTTTCTCGACTTTACCACTAAACAAAACAGGTCCACACAACACTCACGTAATTCGGCTCGTTAGCTCTACCCGGCCATAATTAAATCACGTCCGAGCCTCAAAACATGTATTTGTCTTTTGTTAAAAAAGACCGGGGCTCAATCTGACGCTACGTTTCGCATTCTAATGAGATTTCGATGTCATTGCGCGGTAATTCTAACACGTTAGCGAGGCGGTATGTTTTAAAAACTCGCTGCACTCGGAGCAATGACATGTGGAAGCAGGACCCCGATGTTGCGTTTGTCCTCGCACCTATTCTGACAGGTATGTGCCGCAGAGACCGCAACAGACAACGTCCTGTTTGCACATCTTATTGCTCCAGGAACAGCGAGCATTTAGAAAAAGGAAGTGCACGTAAAATAAATGAATACTAGAACATAATCGTAGACCAACAGTGAGTTAAATTAAGCTTGTGCTATGAGTACCAACGGACAATACAAAGATAAAGAAATTACAAAGATCAGAGACTCAGGAACAAAATACTCGTCTTCGAACAAAAACCGTAGATCAAATCCTTGCCCTAACCGGGATTCTGAACCCTGGAGCGCATAGCTACGTAAGCAGGGCTATTACCAATTAGTCTAAAATGCTGTTTTTTACATAGGCCTCCGCCAAAAGGTGTTAAACTGACCGGTCTTGTGCCACCCGTACTTTGCGCTTAGAACTGATGGCCGTTGGTGCGTAAAGGTGCTTGACTGGCTTGTCTACAACAAAACACATTCAAATCAAACTGAAACGCTCCCTTCTCAAATCGCCCCCCGCCCCTGAGGTCACCCCGTGCGTGCCGTAAACTTTCCATTCGGCACGAGGGGGATAGCAAATGAACGCGAGTTAGGCCGAGATGAAAAGATTGTGTTTATTTGGATGCAGGCGACGTGGCCCGCCTGCCGATCGCACGCAAATGAAAGGAGCAACTTATATATTGCTGGCACGAGTGGAATGGAAACTTGTCGGCTACAAGGGGGTTTCGTTCGAATCGCATTCAAGTTGGCGCCGGTAAGAAACTCCCTCGCAATCTATAAGAATTGCAACAAAAGAAATGACGAGTGGCGTAGATGCCATACATTTGCAATGTTTCTTTTGTATGTATATTTCTATACTAAATATTAGGATAAAAAGGTAAGATTTGTAGCTTAGAGAACTTTTAATATGTAAAAAGTAATCTACGCAACAACTCATACGATATCAACAATTTAAAATACGTTCCAGGCTGTGCCCTAAAAGAGCTGGCGTCCGCTTGGACACCTAATCCCAAGATTTAGCATAGGCACTAGTTTAAGGAAAGCGAAAAGTACCGTACATACATTACTTCCGACAAACCCATTGGTACGAGCCGGGATTCGAACCCACGACCGCCGCATGTCTGAGCCACAAGGAGGCCTATTGTAGCTTCAATACTTATTACTAGAAGGATTTTTTCAAAGATCATCATAACTAGTATAAAGACAGACTTCCCTTGTACTCTACTTGACCTAGCAATAATCAGTTTCGGTGAAGCACCACCACCCACTCAAGCGATAAATGTAATATAAAAAGCGTTAACGACGGTGCGGCGCGGTTTATCCCGTGATGAGCGACGGCGCTGCGACTGCAGACGCACTGGCTGCTCGAGAACAAATAACGGTTTAAGATACATTTTAGAGGGGTGTACACTGTACTGTGTATGTAGAGGTCTATCTAACTTTAAGAATCAATAAAATAATACTAATAATAACATTCTAGCAAATATTACCTGATCCCATTCAATTTTAATGTACTTTTTGCTCTCGGTTCTACGCACCGAGCAAACATGGGACACATGCAATAATATTGGAATGGAAATGTATGCGTCAGATTGACCGTCTGAATTCATGTCTGCCTAGCCTGGTTAATTTCCGTTTGAATAGTTTCTTACAAGAAAGTGTAGTTACCAAAATCCTCTGCTCATAGCTTTCCTCTACAAACGGATTTTCCAAGGTAGTTCTAGCGAGCTGTGTGTTGCTTAAATAGAGTTAAAAGATCGTGAACTCTGTCCAAACCAAAATAGCTCGATTTACAACGCTTATAAACCGCGTGACATATCGCGGGTAATTCATTAAGTAAACTAGGCTTCGTGCCGCGCGCGCGTTACCGCCACTTCCGGCGCCCGCGCAGGGCGGTGTGGGCGAAGAGGGATGGAGAGGGAAAAAGGGCAACACAGACATAGGTCTAGGTAGACTACGCAAGCATCTGCTTCGCGTGCCAACGATAGCAAATATTCTTACTACATACATCTGTGGAAATCCAAAAAACTTTTCCAACTTTGACATATTCCACTAGGAACGGTCACGTAGTGCTGTCGTAGTACCTAAAAAAAACCGTGGATAAAAGAAAGCATCTAAAAGCAGAACGCCAACCTAGCGGCCTCGCAGGAAAAGTAAAAAATGAATAGTATTTCACAAGGATTTCGCAATATCATTTGTCAGGCTATATTCGTGTGAAATTGCCCACGTGTGCACGCTCTGTGTTCATACAAAACGCGGTAGGTTACATCGACTATTTAAATATATGTCTGTGGGGAGCAGTGGGGGGCTGGGCGGGTGATGGATGCCGCGGTGGACGATAGTCTGATTAGAGCGTGATGGAGCGATGCCCTGATTCGCTGACTTTGCACTTGCGGCGAGAATTGGAAACTTATGAGATTTTTCTAAGGCTTAACTAGGGAAAAATCGCCATGTGTTTGAGTTCAGGTGACCTTCGTTCGCCGAACGTACAGCCTATTAATAAATGAAGCCGAAAGCCGACTTCTACAGATCGAGTTCTAGCTAAACCCAAAGTGTTGATTAACACTTAGCACATTCACTACCACTAATTTTGTAACGCCACTCTCGTGAGTTTACTTAACTAACTTTTATAGTAGTATCATCGTAGCCTTGCTACGCGCTCGTAGCGCTCGTAGACCCCGTAACACAGCATTATTCATTCGCTGCATGCACTTGCCTACAACGTCATTAGGTACGCTTGGAGTGATTGTAAAGTTCCTGCATTTTAATTTCATAGATTAACACATTCACCGCCTACGCTCGTAGCCAATCCCGTGGTTGTCCTCGTATGTAGCGGAAAGAGACTACGGCGTAGGTGCCCACTAGGTGGATTCCTGTCAGTGAAAGTGTTAACAGAATTTGCTCGTTACCTACCCAACGCTCGTAGCCGCCCAAGAAACACAAATAGCATTAAAATACCACTTTTGGTGCAACACGGAACCTTAAGAATTAATTAACATTTAATATTATGGTTCAACCGTGAAGTTATAGCTGCGCATTACGCTTTTGCCTGTAGCTTTAGCATCATAAAAGCAGGAACGTATACTACTGTTACGCTATAGGAGTAAGTGCAGATGTCAAAAATGCCGTCTTACCGCCTCTAGCAGCATGGTTCCTTAAGAGCATTTTTTTAGTGGTAGGCAAAAATGGTAATTGCTGTATAAAGGAATAGACTTATACCACTATAATGCCGCTGCATTAAAGAGTCACTGTGAACTACTGTACAGCCAACAGTTTTAGAGTGGTGCACACTTACAAAAAGAGTGATTTAATGCAAAAAGTTACATATCGGCCCACGACTCTGCTACACAGCTTTTTAGCGTCTTTTTAAAAGCTGCTTTACGGCGTTTTATTAACACATGTGAACGCTAAAGATGTCGTGAGATCCTGACATAACTCAGAAATGCAGCAACTGGCTGTGAATTGGTTCACTTGAAGTATTCTTTACTGCAATACTCGTAATAGAGGAACTGGGATGAACTCTTGCACAGCCATGGGAATTAATTCAGAATTAAAACGGTTCACACAGGTTCCTTCTGAATGTCGCCATTTTGCTGCTACCTTGACCTTAAAAACCATGTTATTGTTTATGTTTTTATCATGATTTCTGCCTTTTGCTTTTTGAATTACACGTTAAAATTACAGATATCCCAATATGAAACAAAAACTTTGCATAATTGTGTGCAAGTCACATCAAAATGCATTACATAATATTTGACGTGTTACTTCTTTCACTATATTGATTATTAAAAACGACATATTTTCGAGGCGCGTAAAAATTCAGTCATAAATACATATAAATATTCACAGTAAACTCGCATTCCCAGTAATTTTCACAGGCTGTTACAACTGTACTTACCAAAAATACACAATGCACCCGCTATTTAACACTTCACACCGCGCGGCCATTTCTTTATTTTCGACACCATTGAACGAATGGCAATAATCTAACTCGGCTGACAGGTCCACAAACATGTACTAGGGAATATTTCAATATTATTCACACGGCTGATGATATAAAGGTTTATGTGAGCCAAAAGGGTTAGGTATATATTTAAGAGTATATGTTACCTTATCTTTACTACTTAGTCTGTATAACAGGACACTCGTATTCTGTTAAACAGCTGATAAACAGCGTTGTGACCCAGAATAGTTCCAATTCCTGCTACTATAATTCTTTTTAGTAGAAATGTGAACTAAATTACAACCAAGGGCTGTATAATTTGTGCCCCAATAAGAGTTATATCGGTGTTTACAGCGCTGTTAACGCCATTGTAACTCTTTCTTATACAGCTTTGGGTGTTGTGTTACACCAAAAGTGGACTCTTGTAATGCTATGTATGTTGTGTTTCTTGGGCGATACCGTGATTTTCTGTCTCTGTAGATGAAAGCGGCTTGAAACAGTGCGCCCACCTTTCGGGCTCCTGCCTATACGTTAGGTGAACAGTTTTGTGAGCAAAGTAAACCATTTGTTATTAGGTTTAATGTCGAGTAGATTTAATATTCTTGATAGATATAAAATAATTTAGTCTTATACTACGTTGTTAACTAAAAAATACTTAAGACTTGAAGCTAACTAAGAATTAAGAGTTTTTAATGTTTACTAAAAACTCTTAATTCTAAGATATATTTCAATCAATCGCGGCGTCATTCTATATATAAACTGAATAATGTTTTTAAATATTTAAGTTCTCGCCAGAAATTGCAATGCTTCATCCGTAAAGAGTTTACGGCAGCAAAAACTTTAACCTTTAAGCCGTCTGCAATCCGGCTCAGAGCCTGCCGCCGTGTCGCTGCCGCGCTGCATTCGTTCAGAAAACTAGCGCATAAATTAAATATCAACGTCCAGGAGTAAAAAAGATTTTAGCATAGGTTCAGTTTTGCTGGTCGACAGTTCTTAAAGCGGCATTCGTATTAAGTAATTTTTCATGCCATCATCATGATCATGTCAGCTGAAAGACGTCAACTGCTCTACATAGGCCTCTCCCACAGAGTGCCAGGATGACCGGTTCTACTCCAACCGCATCCTGTGGCCCGCCACGAACTTTACCAAGGTCATGAGTATTCAGATTCAGATTCATATTAAGAAATTTAATAACAAAACGATATATTTACAGGTCTTATTAATAAATAGTTCATAAAATGTGTTATTGTCTAAGATATTGTAATAATAATTTCATGTGCATTTAATTTATTTCCTTAGCCTTAATGTTATAATTAAAATTAAATATCTAATGTCTGCTTGACGGGCCAAACCACAGGATCGGCTACGAGCGTAGCGCGTAGCGATTCTTGGTAGCGAAAGTGTTAAAGCCCAAATTTTTCTTCGCGTCTGTGTCCTCCCACCCTACTGGCTAAATGACTGCTACTGGAAATGTGAAAAAAAAATCGTGGCAGTAGTCCATAAAATGAATTTAAAAAGAAAATGATTACGGCTAAGTACGAGTAGGCATAACTAGTAACGGAGTAAATAGTCAGCCAACTTAAAATGTACTTAGAAAGACCAACTTTCGTACAAATTCGGCCGACGCAACCATTTAGTTAACGCGCGCGTGTCGATGTAACTAATAACGACAGGCAACTGCGGAACCCTACACTACGCGTGGCCCGACACGCACTTGGCCAATTTTTTTATTTGATTCAGTTTCAATTTAATTTAGAAATCAAATTATGAAAAATAAAATGCGTAATAATATGTAGTGCAGCTAGTGCTGTGTTCCTGGCGGTGAGTAAGGTTGTCAGAGCTTCCAAAGACGCGCTGTGTCGAGAGTGAGGGAGCTGTGTTCGTCTCTGGCTGTCCACACAACGAACCGAAATGGTATCCTTAGCAAAAAGCAGACCGCCTGATCGTCATAGTAGCAAAAGTTGCCTGTCTGATGTGGAAATACGTTTATGTCTCGAACTATGTTGACCTTAGCACCTCTAAATGTGAGGTTAGCCAGGGTCAAGACGCCACTAAATCTCGATAACGAGTGCTAGGCCTGGTTAACGGCTAGACCAAAGACCAAGGGGTAGGGCACATTAGCAATTACGCAAAGGCACGTTGTTATTTCTGGAGGTCAAAGTTCGATGAGGTGCTTATGCTAAAAGGTCTGGTTTGACTTGGGGAAGTCACGAAAGAGTTAAGACATTATGCGTTATATGTATTATTAGAAAAGCGAATACAAATTTTGTTTAGTTTTTTAAAGTTCATTTTTTTATAGTTCCATAAATGAGCAAGATCAAGTAAAGAGCATTTGCAAAATACAGAAAATTTTCTTATTTAAGTTTTGGAGTCACTTACGTTACGTTACACCACAGTTTATATCTCGGTAAAGCTTCATATACATGTTGTTTACTTGGTGAGCAATAACGTGTATTTTATTGTATTGTATATATATTACGTAGATTCGTTAATCACAGAATTCCGAATTGTGTAGCATCGCCGCGTCGCGCGCCCCGCGCCGGCGCGCGCTTAATCTACGAGTTTAACGTGTTTGCGCAAACCTAACATTGACCTTTCGTTTCGTTACGTAAATAATCTAACTTTCATTTAATTTAATTATGAAAGTTAGCATTTCGTTATAAGTTTCAATAACACTGAATAAAAATAGTTTACCTTGTCTCTCGCATGAAAACTTAGAATTGACGTAATATTGTCCGAATATTAGTAAAACGTTTTACGATTTATCATACACGATGTTACATTGACGACCGATTAGCCTAGTGGGCGCTGCTTACGAAGCTTATGGTCCCGGGTGCAAATCCCGATACGGGCTGTGTGATGAACATGAATATTTGTTTTAGAGTCTTAGATGTTTTCTATCTAGGTATTTATATCTATAAAATACACCGTCGTTACACGAGATTTATCGAGCTTACAATATGGGGCTTACTAGTTCAATTTGTGTAAGATTCGCTGTCCCCTCGTGCTTATTTATTATCTATAAACAATTCGTAAGTGAAATACTTTTGAAATATAGTCGTTACATGCACGTATCACGAAATTTACAACACTACTATTTAGAATCACAATTTGAAAATACCGGAGACAATACCTATCCGGCTAAAGAAAACTACCACGATGTCCCGAGTGCGAATAAAACCTGCTGAATAGAGCGTCACGAACGAAATTGCATCAGACGCGAAGTAGTCAGCCTCGCGGGACGAAACTGCGACAGAAGTCGCGGCTGAGCGCCGCAAACGAACTGTGACTGCGGCGGCGGATTAGCTTCCGTGTGAAACTTATACAGGGTGACACTGGGGGTGTAATCAGAAATTACTTTTCGAGTTTTGTAATTTTTGTAGCATTAAATGAAGGAAGAGTTCTAAAATGTTTCGGTCGTGTTGTACATCAGCTATTGCACCGTAAAATGGCTGCTATGTGTTTACGTCCTATTTAAAATTATTCTTTTTATACGGAACTGACCGTTTTTTGCATTTCATTCCGTATTTGAAATTTCGAACTTGATGTGAAAATGAATCCGTCAAAAAACATAATTTTCCGTGTGATATCGGTATTTGTGACCAGTTGTGGAGTCAATCACTTCAGTGCTGTGCCTGTGAGTACACTTATTTCCTGAATGCTGCGTGTTGCGCGCTAGTGTAGAAAACTGCCTTTAACATCTGCGCTTAAGTGTTATTGGTTTATCTCTGCTGATCGCGCTATCCACTTCGGAAGCCAGGGGCCTAGGGCCTTTTCCGTTGGAATGAAAGGCCCAATGTAACCCTTTTGAGAGCGGTCTCAATATGAGCAATGACCCTTAAAGACACGCTACGTGCTACGCTCTTAGCCAATCCCTTGGTTTTCCCGTTTGTCTGGAAAACAGTTTACGAGGTGAAAGTGTGACGACAAAATGCAAAATGTACCATTTCCAACTTTGACTCAATTATACGAACGTCACGAAAAATGCATCACTTGCCGCAAAAGTGATGAGAGCACCCCGCGTTATAAGTCGTGTTACTAGTCTCCACGTCACCCTGTATACGTTACAGCCGTGTACACGGAATTGCATTTGCGGCTCACCCCTTGTCCCACCCGCGGGTTTATGCCGCGTTGAGACAAGACAGTGTGTGTGCGACCGCGCGGAACGCTTTCTTACAACATAATCTAGAGAGTTGCTGATCTAAATCTCAAGGGAAATGTTGGCAACAATCTAAGATGGATTTATTTTGGTACTCAAACTGGCGTACTACCTATTAAATAAAATTGTTTGGTGCTGCTGGGCATGCCCAGTCATGCCTGAGGGAACATTTTTTAAAAGTACCTCTTCAATTTATGTGACTATCAATCGTCTTGCAAGCGTCTTCTTGTGTACGCTATGTATTAACAGATCAGTGCATGTGTAACGAATAAAGACGGTAAGGCGCCTTTTATAACTTAACTTTGAACAACTTTTGGATAAAAACACACCTTTTCGTTCGGCATTCGTCTACTAATTATAATGCATGTACAAACGTTATTCCGAATCCTATAACGCAGAACCAACCTGAGAAAATTATATTTTAATGCAAGCCGCTACTGATAGCACTTCGAATTTACGTTGCACTAACACTTGTAGTCAATTACAAAGTGCAGTACTCAATTGTACCAGGACTGCAGCGTTTACGGATTGCATCGTGCGCCATATTGCGAGCCGTGATACTCCCGCGCGACTCGTGTTACGGCGCGCACACAGCGGCATGAATAACAAACATGGCCCCAATCTGGCTCAACACTTTCGTATCACATTCCAAATTCAGTGTGTTTCGCGCTTTTCTGATTTATGTCTCCCCCCCCCCACCCCGAAAAAAGAGGGGTGTTACAAGTTTAACGTATCTGTCTGTGTATCTGTGTATCGAAACGTTACGTTAAACGAATAGACCGATTTGAATGAAGTTTTTGTATCCTGGCTAATTTTATCTCGAGTGTTCTTAATTAAATTTCACCAAAATCTGTTTAGCCGTTTTTGAAATATTGGATTTTGAAATGAACATGTCGGTGGATTTTAAAATTTTTAAGTTGTAGTTATATTATTATTCTCTACACACGTTGCAGTGAGAATGAAAGGAAAAAATATATAAACATCAAAATGCTGCTAGAGTTTACTAACCATACAATTAACATAGATTTTTACTATTTTAGTAAAAGGTGAACGCCAAGCCTATGGCTAAATATGTATTTGCATTATTTCTCGACATTCAATATGTCCCTTTCGTAACACCCTAGATAGAAGCTTACCGACACGAGAAAAAAAAACGTATTACTCTTTGCTACCAAAGCAAGGTCTGCTATTCACAATCCCAGCTTGCCCAACCACACCTCACCCTTGTATAACTCGGCGACGGGGTTCGTATCGTAATAACACCTAAAAGCTTGTCCGTAAACCAAACAATGCGTAGTTTTTTAACCATTATTTTACATACATTATCACTATTTGAATATTAGTAAAGATACATCATAATCTGCAAGATAATGAAAAGTAAATATCATGGCTTTCTAAATCTATATTAATAAAACTGCGGTTGTTATCTAAATTATGTACAATACCTGGTTTCTTCTATTTTTTATTATTCTTTTTAACAAAAAAAACCTTGTTTAATTCCCACAAATTTCCGCGCGAAGGCAAAGAGCACAGCTTATCAAGATAGCAGTAAGGTGCGAGCAAAACAACATTTTGGCGGAGGAATAGCTTTGACACATTCACTGCCAGGAAAGCGCCTAAACCGTAGGCGCTTTCTGCTACTTACTGGAATGGGCTAAGATCGTAACGCGTAGCCATTCTTGGTAGTTGAATGTATCTTTTAATGGGAGGTCCGACTACACTGGTCCTTCAGTAGTGAGTTCTGTTGAGGCGTGGTGAGTAGCCGCGCTCCGCGGTCCCGCGGCCAGTAATCAAGCCGAGGTGCTCGTTAGAGCCGCGCTCTTTTTTCTCCCTTGTTGGAGTGTTTCGGGAAGTCATTTTGTTTAACCGGCCGCCGTGCAATGGCTGCGTCGGAAACTAATAATTCCTGATGAATGTATGTTGGTATTGCTCTTATAGTCAAACTGTGTTTCAAAGTTCAGTTCTCTTGTCTTATTTTAACACCAAAAAATATTTAGGGCTATTGACTGAGACGGGACGTGAAAAGTTTTAATTTGTGCGATCTAGCTAGCGCATGGCAGGCAAGGTTGGTTTGCAATATTTACAGAAATTTTTCTTTCATAAGGGCCATCAACTTCATATTAGTATAAGATCGCTAAAATGCAAGTACTCTCTCACTTCAGCTCACTTGTAACAGAGTCTTCATCAAGGAAACAGATATTCTAACACTGCCGTCGCTATACGTATTTGACATAATAATATATGTTAGGAAGAATTTATACAACTTCCCAACGAACACTGATAGGCCCAAGGTTACCAGAAGTACAGGGAAGCTTAAAACAACTATTTACAGACTAGTAAAAGCGTCAGTCATTTTTTGAAAATTGTATAAAATTCTACAATAAAATTCCAAAACACATTACCGATCTTACTGACTCTACATTCAAATCTGTTGTAAAGCAGACATTCATTTCAAAAGCATATTATAAGATAAACGATTATATCATGGACAGGGATATTTGGCAGTGATAATTGATAAAGTTCTGCACTAGAAATCTATCGCAAAATAAATAAACAGGCTTTCTACTGTAGCAATGTAGGTAATCTTATAATTATAAAAGACTATACATAACTGTTTTGAAAAAAATGATGCCTCACCGAGTTTTTAACGCCGGTTTTTCTCGAGGCAGAGGTTTTCTTTCCGAACCGATGGTAGTTTATTGACATTCATAGGTGCATGTAATATGCCTAAATTGACGAATAAATAACTTTGACTTTGAGAGTTGTAGCGATGTAACGTTCCGAACGTACGTTACGACAACTCAACTGTCATTGTTCCATACTAAAAGTGCCGTTTAGATGTACCTGACTCGCGAACAACGCACGTGATCGATCTGCAGACATACGAGAGCAACAATCTTGCTCTCACCCACGCAAAGAAAAAGATGGATACCTAGGCACCTCACAAGGAATCTCGGGCTAGCTTTTGACTAGATAGACAAATGTCGCTACTCGTCGTCTTTGTTTTGTAATTGGGTGTAGTTGTGCAACACAAGGCAGTGGGCGGGCAGCAAAAACTCCTCGCTTCCTTCCGAGAACAAAGCGTCTATAGAAGCTGAGGTAACATAAGGATAGCGATTGTTCCTTACAACAGGCATCGCGCAAACAGGCATACAGTAACATTATAATACGATCTTGCTCTTCCTTCCGTTTTTGTCGAATCGATCTTAAGGAAAGTTAAAGTGCATAGTTTTGACAGACATTTCAAAGTAAGGGCATAAAACTTCGAGCTATTAGTTAATTTCCAAAAACTGGTCTAATTTGGAATTGAAATTTAAATATACATACATTGAAACGTTCTATTAATTCATTATTATTTGTTTTTCCTGAATTGACCTACAGACCTCTTCAACAATACACTTTGTATAATCAAGTTAAAGTAACTCCTGTATATTTTCCGGCTCGCCCACGGCCCGGCGCCCTTCACCCGGCGCCCCTCGCCCGGCGCCCCTCGCCCGGCGACCGTCGACCGGCGACCGGGTGCTGACAAAAAGTTCCAAATTCAAATTCAAATTCAAATTATTTATTCTGCAAATAGGCCACAAGGGCACTTTTACATGTCAAACGGTAATTTACAATAAAAATAATAATCTTACAATAAAAGAATAATAATCTTACACAATAATAATTTAAAATTTGCACATTAAGGACTGATATAACAACACACTAAATGTCACAAAGTTAATGAAAACAAAACAAAATATGACCATTACATTCGATTAGGATAAGGTCTGTGCATTAACAGAAAGTTAATGATATTAATTCAGTATTCCAGAGATGTATAAGGTCTCTGAGCGTCCAAGTACAATTAATAATTATTCAATGTTCGTAGAGATGTATACGGTCTCTAAGCGTCCAAACAAAACAATAAAAAAAGGAATATTAATGTAATATTGTCAGTGATGTACATGGTCAATAACAATAAAACGTGTCAAGATCGGAATGATGTCTCTCGTCAATACAATAATAATAAAATAACACTAGTATTTAAGAAGTTAGGTACTATGCCCTTGCAAGCATGAACAGTCCGGACTCCACAAACAGCACCCGATCACGAGTATGACGCATATCTCAGCCATCGCCTCCCTCAACCATATGTTAGGGAAGGTGGCGACCCGATCAACGACGCCACCGTAAGCAAAGCCCTTTAAGCGAGCATGACATATTCAAGCCACCGGACAGTGTTAAGAACAAAGATTAATAAGCGACTTGCTCGGCGAGAAACAGCATTACGTGCTCTCTTCTTACATAAAATGGAACAATTATTTCAGGTAGGTACTTATAATGTGTATTTAGGTATATTCCTAATAGAATTAGCCTACTACTGGCTTAAAGGCATTTTTGTCGTTTAAGAAATCGTTGACAGTATAATACGCCTTGCTTAGCAAATTACTTTTAACATGAGACTTAAATTGACTGAACGGTAAATTAACAATTTCGGGGGGTATTTTATTATAAAAACGTATGCAGTTCCCCACGAACGACGTGCTAACCTTGCGGAGACGACTGGCCTTCACTGCGATCTTGTTTTTACTTCTGGTGTTGAAGTCGTGGATATCGCTGTTGAGTTTGAACTCGTGAAGGTTTTTCCGCACATACATGATATTCTCAAGAATATATTGGCATGCTACAGTAAGAATGTTTGCCTCCTTAAATTTGTCCCTGAGAGATTCTCGAGCTTTTAGTTCGTATATGGATCGCACAGCGCGTTTCTGTAGCACGAATATGGTCTGGATATCAGCTGCTTTCCCCCACAACAGTATTCCGTAGGACATAACACTGTGGAAGTAACTGTAGCACACCAGCCTGGCGGTCTCAACGTTTGTTAACTGTCTTATGCGTCTTACTGCATAGGCTGCCGAACTAAGTTTTCCGGCTAGGGCGGTGATATGTTCATGCCATTGTAATTTTGAGTCCAAGGTGATACCTAAAAACACTGTTCTATCTTCAATTTCCAGTTCATCACCCTTTAATTTGATCTTGGTATTGTTTACCTGCTTGACATTAGGTAAAGTGAATCTGATACACTTTGTTTTCTTGGAATTTAGCAGTAAATTATTTGCTGTAAACCATTTCACAACAGTGTTGAGTGCATCATTAATATCATCGAAGTTTTCCTCTTTCCTGTCTACCTTGAAGATAAGCGACGTGTCGTCTGCGAATAACACTATATCATGTTTATTTTGCAACATATTTGGTAGGTCATTTATGTAAATCAGAAACAAAAACGGACCCAGAATCGAGCCTTGGGGAACACCAAGAGCAACAGTTGTCCCTGCTGATTGGGTTCCATTGATGACTACTCGTTGTGTTCTCTCCGAGAGATACGATGTCACAAGATCAAGAGCACCGTTTTTAATTCCATAATGTTTCAACTTTCTGATTAAGTTCTCGTGATCAACGCAATCAAATGCCTTTGATAAATCACAGAACACTCCAATAGCATCTTGAGCCTCTTCCCAGGCATCAAAAATATGTTTAATTAGTACCACACCGGCATCGGTGGTAGAGCGACCCTTAGTGAATCCGAACTGATTGGTATTGAGCAGTTTATTGCAACTAAAGTGGGACATAAGCTGATGGAGAATAAGCTTCTCAAAAACTTTGCTTAGTGCCGGTAGTATTGATATTGGCCTGAAGTTGGTAGGGTCAGTTTTCGTTCCTGATTTAAACAACGGGATAATTTTACTGTGTTTCATGAGGTCAGGAAATACTCCAGTATCAATACATTTATTGAAAATATTAGCTAAGAAAGGTGCAATTGATTCTACAATGGAATGTAAGACTTTGACTGAAAGGCCCCAAAGATCTTCAGTCTTCTTTAAGTTCAACAATTTAAACGCTTTTATAAGAATAAGTGGGGTCACGTGACTGAATCTAAAGATTTCTGTGCATTCCGTTACATTTGCTTTCAATAACGATTCAGCGACATCTGGTGATGAGTTTAAAGACTTCGTGGTCTCAACGGGTACGTTAGAAAAGAACCGCTCAAAATGATCCGCAACTTGGTGGTCAGAACTAACTAAAGTATCATCAATTCGTAGGCTGTAGTGCGGATCTCTCATCTTGCGTTTCCCAGTTTCAGTGTTGATAACTTGCCATACAGTTTTAACCTTATCCTTGGAGTTCTGAATCTTTCTTGACAAGTAATCGGCTTTAGCGGCGACACACATTAACTTAAAAGATTTCGAGTAGTTCTTAACATACTCTAGAAATTCCGGCCTCTTATCAATAGTTCTCGAATCGTACAAGTCGTAGAGACGGCGTCTTTTCTCGTGAATATCCGGGGTAGCCCAGTCGCTAAATTTAGTCTTGACCTTGCTTTGAATTTTTCTTAAATTAAAACAGGCATCAAATTCCATTTTGATACAGTTAAACAAATGATCACACAAACGGTTAGGACTTTCCTGTGTAAATGGAAGATAACGTAATCGTTTCACAATATTACAATTGAATAAATCTAATCTCTTTTCGGAAATAGGTCTGCACATGGTGTCTCGTGGAACTTCGTCCGTTTTCCCGCTGAAGGAGACTTGTTGTCCGCAGTGGTCAGAACTTAATTTGTTTATAATACATTTATTAATTGCATCCTCATTACTGAAAACGTTATCTATACATGTTGCACTGGTTGCTGTAATTCGAGTAGGTTCACAAAACAGGTTCACTAAGTTAAACGATTTAAAAGTATTCACTAAACTCACACACAGGGGCGATTTCTCGAGTAAGTTAACATTGAAATCACCACACACAATAACACATTTAGTACTTAAGAAAATACTACTGAGCACTTCATCCATAACTGACTCGAATAGTCTGTAATCCGCTGATGGGGGTCTGTATACGCATACAATTATGAATTGATCCAACTCAACACAAGATAGTTCTATTTGGCGCTCGATGGATTTGTCAACAATATCTTTACGTTCTTTACTTTTCAAATTGTGTTTTACCATTATCAAAGAACCTCCACGCCTACATGACTTTCTAGAAAATGAACTTACTATGCTATGATTGCTAAAATTAAACATTAATTCATGACCCTTAAGCCAGTGCTCGGTTATACAAAGAATATGGATATCTGAGCATTGTATAAACAAGTCAATTTCAAGTTCCTTACTAGGGAATCCCTGTATATTTTGGTGTACCATATTAATAACATTACTGTCTTTATGAATACTAGTGTTACAGCTATCAAGGGGTTGGGAGCCGGTGGAAGCACAAGCACGCGTTGTCGGAGTGGTCAGTTTAAACAACCCGCCGGCTCCGGCTCCCTTCCAGATCCCACGCTACTAAAACGTAACACGGGGTCCGCCTTACAACTATCAGTCATCGTGCTAGTCACGACGGAGTCTACAATATTGTATGCTAACAGCTTAGCACAATCGCGCAAGTACCTCCTCGGTAGATAGGTACGTTTACGAGTCAGGACGAAATGTTTTATAAATTTATTCGTGTCAAAATACGAAATCGTACGGCTGTACATGGATAGTCTAAAGAATATGGAATTGAAATAATCTACTTTTTTACATTGCTTTTCCGACATGGTCCCTGAAAAGGGCAGTGCGCAAAAAATAATTTTGCTTACTCCTCGTTGGTCAATTTCAATTAGAGTCTCGCAAAGTTTGGTGACGTCCCGCTCGGTGCATCCTAAGGTATCTCCGATGAACACTACCAATGTAGAGACGCAATCGAAGTCGTCAGCGGCAATACATGATGCCAAACGATCGACCGAGGCCCCTGGAAGACAGTTGTTTGTCACCTTCTGCGTCAAGTGGCCCGCCAGCAGCGCCCCGAGGCGGGCGCCCACCTGGTCCGTGTACAGCACGGTGCGGCGCGGCCGGGCGGCCGCGGGGGGAGAGGGCGGTGCGGTGGGGTTCGACGTGGGCGGCCCTTGTTCCGCATGGCTCGTCGCTGGCGTCTTCGGTTCGGTGTGGCTCGTCGTCGGCGGCTCCAGCTCGGCGTGGCTCGTCGTCGGCGGCTCCAGCTCGGCGTGGCTCGTCGTCGGCGGCTCCAGCTCGGCGTCGCTCGTCGTTGGCGGCTCCAGCTTGGCGTGGCTCGTCGTCGGCGGCTCCAGCTCGGCGTGGCTCTGCGGTGGCGGCGGTGTGGGCTCGGTTCGGCCCGACAGCGGCGGCCATCGCGGTGCAGACCCAGGGGTGACAGGTGCGGTGGCGTGGTATGACCCGGAAGGACGGCCCGGTGCCCGAGGAGACTCGAAGTGCACTGGTATGCCGCTCCCCGGTTCTAGAACACAATTCATAAAGCGTATGTACTCATGTAAGGCTTTATTTGAGTGTTCATGCTTGCCGCTAATGTCCTCCAGCTTTTTTTCTAATGATGTAAGTTCTTCGGAGCGATTACTTAATTCTATAACTGCCCGGTCTAGTTCCCTTTGACAGTTTAAGAGCTGCTCATTCAATTCTGTATAATTATATCTAGAGGAAACTGCTTTGAAACATGATTTGTGGCGTTTCAATAAAATCTTAGATTTCTTAATGAATCTACTTAATCTCAAATATTTTTTTACTTTCTTTGATCCTTTCATCATAATATTTTGATCAATTCTACTCCCTATACAAACAGAATTGGTCAGATCAATAGTTTCAACTAAAGGGGGACTTATAATACTATCGTGCATTATGTCTATCTCACAACAACTATTTAATTCAGCAAATATACTTATATTGTTATCAGCCAGCCCGGAACAATACTTGCAATTGTCTGTCTGTTTTGCCTCAATTTCCCCCAGCTGCTGCTCCAGGTCCCGGATATGTTGTAATGCCTGTTCGTGTATATCCTGGCACTGCTGAAACCGGTCCACGGAGAGTTGAAGTTCATCAGTTTTGAGAGTTGTGTTCATCCTGACGACCCGCAAGACCTCCTCTTCACTCTCATCCCGTTCCTGTAGGAGCTTTTCATTAAGCTGTGTGGCCGATTTGAAATCTTTTTGAGTTTGCTGCAACTTGCTGATTAAAGCATCTCTGCGTGTAAATGGTTTGGAGGCGTTGGCTGAAAACATAATGAAAATGTTTGATATCTGGACTAGACCTTTATGTCGAAGATTGTACTTAGGACTAATAAACTTTACAGTTGTAAAATTGTGTCAACAGTTAAAATCTAACTAAATCCTTAAATTAAGTATACAACAAGCACACTAAAATTACTGTATCTGTATATATATATGTATGTAAATTGAACAAATGACTGTTCACTAATTTGGTCTAGTGTTACTTTGTCAAGCTGGTGTTATAAATCTTAATTGGTTTTCTATATTTGGTTGGTATATAATCAACAAAGAGGTTATGTTATATGGCTAATTATTCACTTATACTTAACTTAAGGCAAAAGATAATGTAAAACAATACTCCCCTGCTTTAAAATTTCGCCGAAAATTCAGCATACACACAGTAGATCATCACGTATTTTCAAATTTTAAACGTTATCCGTCGACATAACTGTCATTTCTTGTCTTCTCAATTTCTGACCTTTGTGGTTAATAAAACTACCAGATAACATTATCACAGCTAAATCATTCACTGCGGTTCACTTTGACTACTTATTCTTAACAAATTGTTAATAATTTACACTAAAATCGTATTTTTTACATACGATACTCGTTTTTGACGTTTACACCCGAGTGCGTTCGGATACCACACTCCGGTCGTAATTAAATAGTTCAAGCACACATTCAAATTCTACGCGCCCTTTATGTTACACGCTGTATGTACACAACGCCTTAGTTTACGTATTCACATAACACATTTATATACAGGGTATTATTGCTAGTCATCATTAATTTAAGAGTTATCCTCTTGTCGGTGGAGTATTTTCCATTTCTCTCTGTCGTACGCCAGGCCTTTGATTTTCTAATACGACACGAAACGAGCTTTTTCCTTTATTATTAGATACGAAACCAACATTATTTTATATTTAATGTATTTTTTAAATTAATGGTGTATTTCGAAGAGCTGCTTAATTTATATCACCACATGGTGTCAGTGCAGTTCAGTTAGCGTCACTTTTAACGGCCCAAATGTACTGAAACATCACGTAAATAAATACAGGGCCAGGTTGAGCTGTGATTAACGTAAAAAATTCATAAATACTTACCAATTATAATAAATTGAAAAGGTATTTTTAGATGATGTTGGTGTGTAAAAGTCAAATATTTGGTAGATTTTGCAAGTGACGATTATAGATTATAACTTGGCTCAAAAGTCTGTAAATGTCGACGAAACTTGAAAATAAATTAAAGTTTATTAAGGTCATTGTCGCGTGTCAGCAACACATCCAGTGGCCGACCTTACTGACTTCCCACCCTGTATGTTAGCATTTCGTGTACATTATCCTTGTGTCCCCGCAATTATTTTTAGTGCGCCCGCATTTTAATTGATTCCACGAGGATAATGTTCACGAGCCAGATTATGGAAATATTCTACTGCTGTTTTGGGATAGTTCTAATGTTTTGTTTGGGGCACATTTCGCATACAGGATGACTGAAACATGATAGAAAGTGGTCGATTTATGTTGGGCACTTGCGATCATAAGACATTTAGATTTGTGTGTCGTGCCCTCGCTTCCACGAGCGCCGGACTAATGTATCAGAACAAGTGGAAAATAATAACATATTTGAGGTCCAGTACAGCAATACCGCCGACAAAGGGTTAACACATGACTCGAGTATGAAATTAGTAATGAAAATTTTTGTTTAAAGGACACCAGAAGCCACTTGCACTCTTAGCATGCAATTAAATAGAAAATGTGAGTTATATTGGGTTTTTGCTAGAAACGCTGACCTCGAGTAATGTTCAAAAATCCATACTGTGTAGAGTCTCAAAGCGTTAATGGGTCATCGAATAAATAATCTGAGGAGAATCTCACTTACTTTTTAAGTTTTGACCCATTTTAACTTCACACCCTGGTATGTTTTATTTGTGTTGCGTGTTTGAATAAATGCTGAGGCTTCAATTTGGTTCGTAATTTTTGCATCCCAATATCATCTCAATATCTTCACGTGCTTGCTTTGACGCAAAGGCGTGCCACATAAATATCGTATGAGCATGTGAAGTGTCGGGCCAAATGGATCGCCAGGCGGCTTTCCAAGCTAAAAATCAATGACAAACCAAGGCCAATCATTTAATTGGAATAACGAAGTTGAATGTGCCTAATTACGCTCGATATCGGACAATCAATCAATTATTTTGTATCATTTGTGTCTGATTGCTGTTCGTTTTCGTGGTGACAGGCGACGATTGCAAAAAGCCGCAGGCAACGGCAGATGTTTTGTCGCTTCTAGAACAACTTAAAGTAGAGACAGCGTACCTACGGATTAAACGCCAGGATCTGTTTGAGTTGAAAAATCTATTTTGTTCTTTGCTGTTCTTCATTCAAAATCAGTTTTGAGTTTGGAATCGTCAATAGAATAGAGTAGAATAAAATAATATTTATTGTTGAATTGTGGACAAGGTTTTTGATTGACATATTTACACAACAAGTCTGTCCGTCACCTATAATTAAAACATTTGATCAGTTAAAACCTTGATACTTACTCTTAGGTCTTATAACTAAGGTGCCGTAGGTTCAGCGAAGTTAAGCGAACAGTGTTTTTGAAACACTTTATTGCGTCTGTTTATAATAATATGGTTTACAAAAAATACGAATAGTAATCTTGAGGCCTTTCTGCAGGGAAATCAGTGTTTAGATACATTAAGCAATTTTCGCTCGATAGGAAAAAAACGCGAACATAGGTCTCAAAGGGTCTAAAATACACTTAAAATATTTGTTACAAATTACGCACAGAAGCTAAAAATACTAAAATGGCTTCTAAAAATCGGCAATATTTTTCTCATGTTTGAGAGAGTGTTCGCTTTTTTATTTATTTAAACGGCCAAAAAATGAAAATTAAAAAACTTGATTTCCGCGCTTCCGAGCACGCACTTCCATCTCGCTCAAGCTTATGCTCAGTGAGAGGGAGAGAAGACCATGAACGTATAGCGCCTTAAGAGACATAGTGATAAACCTATTTGAAGTACCACCTACACAAATGACTTAACACTATCAGTGCCCGGAAACCACCTTGCGGGTGCCAACGCATTAGTAGTTTTACGCTACAAACAGGGAAAATTACGGGATAGGCTACGAATGTAACGAGCAGCAATTCTTGGCAGTGTGAAGAGATAGAAGACTGACATTTCACAAGTCACCGCGACATGTCACGTCGCTCACAACGAGCCAAATCGAGCCGCTGTTTGTTCACCCAGTATGCAAATCTCTGTCCGAAGTTCCCGGCAGCGAGACCCGCGGCCTACATCCATTGTTCCCCTTGTTAATTAGAACCCTCCCTTCCCCACCCTCCCCACCCCTCCAACGGTGTCGAACAAAAGAACTGATGGATAATACGCGTAATCTGCGCGTATTTATGTTTGCGTGCTTAGAGTCAGTAACGGACGACGTTTACAAAATATTTTGTCAGGAACTGGACACTAGTGAAGCTTGACCTTAAGATCAGTCAAAGCTATGCGTGACCGAAGGGCAGACTTATCTGGTTTCTCTGTGGTTAGGTAGCCGGTCAGCGTTGTGAATAATATCCCCGGCGGTCACAAGGCTTGCTATGCGTTCCGGGCCAACTTCGTAGTGTTAGTCTGAATTCTGATTTTGAATTCGCCCAGCTGCTATGAATCGCTGGGCTTAGCGATTCATAGCAGCTGGTGCTGACTGGTAGATATTCGAGCTGTTGTGATGCGTGATATTTATACTTATTGTTAGTATTTGTAAGTAAGTAAGTAAATCTGTACTTGCACGATTCTAGGTCAAGATAGATAACAAACAGGTAGATTGGAGGTATCACTAAAATCTACCTTAAAAGGCATGCAGATCATTATCATCATCCTCCTAGCGTTATTCCCGGTTGTACCACTAACCAAACGAGCCCGGGGTCCGCTTTGACACCTAATCCCAAGATTTGGCATAAGCAATAGTTTTACGAAAGCGACTGCCATCTGACGAGTCCCAGATTTATGGATATATTTGAATAATGTATCCATAAATCTCTGTCATAATTTCAAATGGATTATATTTTTTACATGTCTTACCAAGTACATCGTAGTATGTATATACTGAGCCTCATTTTTTCAAGCTTAAATTGTATTTGCAAGCTTTTACTGCATCGCTATTATTTTATTAGCGCCTACATGTTAGTTGTTTTGTATCATAAAGCCGTACGACGTAATTATATTTGCAATGTACGACTGAAGCAAACAAGTGTTTATTCTAAATTATACTCACTTCGTACGTGAATGAAATGTTTGCTTTATTGTTTGTTTCTGTGATGAAGAAAACATATCTAGGTTTAAATGGAGAATGGAGGTAAAATACATCTAGGCCAATTTGTGGTATTTTCGGTTTCATCTTCTACCAAGCGATCTAATCGTGTAACCATCAGATTGTTTCGCTAATTGAAGTTCCGAACTAGTATTAGACAAAGCATAGCTCGCTAGTGGCGGTCAATTAAATAAAACGTACTAGACAACTACATACATAGCAGCACATTCAAGACTTTGAAACAAATACTCTCATATCATAAAGGTCATATTATAAACTATTTAAAATATCAAAAGCCTAGACACCCTTACCAGCTGTTTTTGTTGGGTTCAAACTTGTTTTCACGTTATTTTGATGTAGGTACTTGCATCTAAGTTAATCTTATAACTCAGACACAAAAAGCCACGGGCACAAGAATAAAAGCAACACCTAATTAAACAAAGCAAGCGGAATAATTAAGTGACAGCCGAGTTGCACTTCATTTAGAAACGGTTGCACGCGAACAGAGACCGCTAAGTAAGCAAGCAATGCAATTTCCATTTCAACGGAATGCTAAACAATTGCAAAGAGATCGGCTTTGAAGGCAACGCGGTGCGCAAATAAACAGAAACCCTGTTTGGATTAGCGTATTGTATTTGGAATCGATTTGGTATTTGTCGTGCGCGCTAGTTCTGACACATTAGCTAAACCTACAATCCACTAAAGTGCGTGTAGATATGAGCGCGTGTAATATACTGCGTGTATTTTTAATAGTATCTCAAATTGTAACCAGAGGTACATACGTCTTAGGGCTATGAACCGGTATTGCAATTTTTTTTAATTTAGTCTTAACTACCAAAGCATAATTATTTTATAGAAAATTTATCGAGTGGCAATGTATTGCATACACTGTGACATGTGACACATGGAAGAATCGGGTCACATGTGACAATTTATTGTGACGTCACGTCAGTAAGACAAAGTAGTGATCCATTGCTTGCTGAATCATTTGATATGGAAAATATAAAGATGGTGGTTAAGAAAAAAAAAATGCTATATCGGTTCTTAGACTTAACACCAACCTTTGGTTACAATTTGAGGTAATATTAAAAATACACACTGTATAATCCAACTCAACATGTTTCTTGTAATATATTTAGAGACAGAGCGAACATGCGACAAATATAATTTAAGTTTGAATGTGTATGTCCCGCGCTGCACAAGGTAAGACACGCACGAAGCCTCAACGTAGAATTGAATTCTGATAGTGAAACATAATAAAATGTAATATTTTATTTTTCAGGTAAGCCTCATTTTCGTTTTTTCTTGACTGGTGAGTAAACTTACGTAATCAAGGCAGTATAATAAAATTGTGATCTAGTACGGACACTATATTGACTGCTGCAGAATGAAGCAATACGCTTATCTATCTATACATTGTAATATAATAAATATGAAGACGGTCGAAAGTCTGTACATGGAAGATATACGAAAAAAAGTTTGCGGGGGATACTTAGAATCGATATTAAATAGAGCACGATCCAAAAGTTTGTCTGGTTGTCTGTTTATTGGTACGCGTAAAATTATTAAGATAATGGTGCCAAAGGGGTTAAAAATGGAGTTGAACGTTGTATGGGAACTCCTTATATCTATGAGCTAAAGACTTGAAAATTGATAAGCATATATACTTGACTAGAATGTAAAAAGAACCCTACTCAAACTTTTAGAAAAATATAGATAAAACGTGAAAAAACCAGGGATGTAAAATAGTGGTATAAGAGACCTAATTATATTGGAACTTCAGTCACTGACGACGTCGCTGTTTATATCGAAAAACCAGCAACTTTGATCTGTGCCTTCCTATATTTATAATAAAATCAGAGGTTTGATTGATTGATTGATTGATTGTCATCCAAAGTTGTTTGAAGGTTGCGTTGAATACTTATCTCGAATTATCATACATAGTTCACCAAGTTAGTTCACGTCAAGGGATGTCGGTATAAAATTTGGAAAAAACGGGATTCCGCGTAGAATGGAGTATACATTTTTTTATTGCAGAAAATTTCCGTGACTTTCTGAAATATTATTGGGAGCGCATAAGAAGCGCCCCTTAAAGGGATATTTTGGGCATTAGATTCCTACGAAAACCTCAGCCTTCGCTTCGCTTCTTCTTCGCTTGCCTCCCCGTTTACCTTCGGGATTTTGGTCCTCAATTATCGCTTGCAAGACACCGGAAGATAATGAGTGTCCTACAGTCATCGCTCGCATTGAGACCGTTCTCAGAAGGGTTGCTTTGGGCCTTACATTACAACGATACTCACCTCGCCACTCACCTTTGGAACTTTAGCCCGGAATTTCGCTTGCAAGATACCTGAGAATAGTAAGTGTACGTGGGGGCTCGCCATCAGGTTTCACTTGCAAGGCACCGGGAGATAATGAAAGTCCGTCCATGGGGGTGCATTTAGAGCGCATTCTGAAGGAATGCTTCGAGTCTTTCACTTCAACGTAAAGCACGGCCTTTGGCCTCGGTGGCCTCGCCACTCGTCTACGGGACTTAATTCGCCCTTTGCCTCGCCACTCAACTACGGGATAGTAAGTGTCCGTGAGGGCTCGCTTGCCTCGCCGCTCATCTTCGGTACTTTGGCCATAGGTTTCGCTTGCTAAAGACACCTAGACATTTTAAGTAACGGTGAGGGCTTGCCTTCGGGTTTTCGGCCCTCAAGTTCGTCTAGGTAGCGGTCTCTAAAAGCATGCAATATGCCTTTAATTCCCACAGCCCCCAAGTAATTTCTTAGGGCTTGATTTGGATCTTCTATTGTTACGAAAAATTGCCTGGCCGCTCACCTTCTGGACTTTGGTCTTTAGGCCCTCGAGCTCACATTGAGACCACTCTCTGAAGGATTGCTTTAAGCCTTTAATTCCAATGAAAAGCTCGGCCTTCGGCCTCTTTTGCCTCACCGCTGGGCACTTTGGCCTCAGGTCTCGCTTGCAAGACACCTTAGTCCGTCGTGTCCGTCGGGCTCGCATAGGGAACGCTCTCTAAAAGGATACTTTGGGCATCTAATACACGTATAATATTATTGAAAACCAAGTTTATGAGGGTGTTTATTTAGGTTCAAAGAGAATTTGAATTTTTACACGCACAATCTATAGAAATGAAATCTTTATTTTCTGTTAAACTTAACATAAGAATACCATGTAAACCATAATTTATGCGCGTACGAAGTCGCGGGCAGAAGCTAGTACACAATATAATACGAGGTTCTCAGGTGAGGAGTATTATTAAACAGTGAAAGTGAGAAGAGACACCTCTTACACATCTTTACACTGACGTAGACCAGCACACAGGGACCATTGTGCCGGGTCGCCGTGCCCGACCCGCCCGACGCGTGTAGTGGGGTCTTAACACTCTCAACCCGTGTCGTGCACTCATGTTCTCTGTCCGATACACGCTTCGATGCGCTATTTGCGAACACGCCTCGCCCCGTTGCACCCGACACTCCTCTTCATAGCTAGTTTCCGCTCGTAGAATAATTGACCTGAATAACTATTCGTATACATAGATACAGATAGGCAGATATATAGATAGATAAACAGATCGTTTAATTGCTCGAATCATGGTCACAGATGTTATTAGAATTTTATGGTCCAGCACAATAGGCATGACGAAAGTAATTGAAAATCACTAAAATATGGTATTTTCTTAGTGAAAATTTAATCATAGAATTCGAAAATTGCTCATATTTTTTTATTAAGCAAGAGATTATTATTTATTTTGATAAAATTAAACTGAAAAATACGGACGCCCGCCATGGTATGTTAAACAACAATCAGAGCGAATGACGTGTATTAACACATACCCATAACGGCCATTACCACAGATTACAGAGAAAACTTACGTACTGAACAAATAGTAAGACAGGGATAGAACCATGTTATCTGTCAGATTTTCATACGTCATTGTCCCGCTGTCGGGTTGGTCTCAGATGGTCCTGAACGCAATTTGCCTAGTTGGAGTTTTGCCCACATTTATTTATTTATTTATTTATTTCAATTAATTACACAGCATTACAATATTACACTAAGACACTGCGGAATTTAAAACACAATAAGGTAAATATAAAAGTTACACAAAAAAAAAAAAAGATTATAACAATAACTGTTTCACCTCAAACATAAACAGAAGTGGGGCGGTCATCCATCGTCTCACAGTACGTCAGACATTCACCACATACATCCATTCACTTACTCCCAAAAACATCACAGTCTGGTGTTGATGCGAGAAGGGCATTGAGGTAGTTCAGAGCGCGCACAAGCGGTGAGTTAGCACGAGACACAGTGCGCGCCTCTGGTACTGCCAGCAAGAGATGCTTGCGCGGGCGAAGGTTGAACTTCGATTTCGACAGAGAGGGAATGTGTAGGCGCACCAGTTGCTCAACTAAACCAGAACAGTCTGAATCTCCTCGAAGGACGCTACACGCAATAGTCAGAAGCCTATAGTTACGCCTCACCTCCAGAGAATTAAATCCTAAGACGCCCAGTAGAAATTTCGAGGGGTACAGAAAAGGGTAGTATCCATACATTTTTTTTATAAAGGAACCTCAAGAACGCCTTTTGGATTTTCTCCAGGAGCAAGGCGTAGGTGACCTCGTGAGGATTCCAAATACCGGACGCGGCCTCAAGTTTGCTTCTGACTAGAGCAGTATAGATAAGTTTGATGGGGCAGGGGTTGCTAAATTCCTTGGCGTTGCGGATGACAAAACCCATCCTTCGATAGCACTGGACCGCAAGATTTTTCATGTGCTCGTGAAAATTCATTTGCGCATCAAAAATTACTCCTAGGTCCCTGTTGGTATCGACCCGAGCTATCATTTCATTTCCCAGCAAATATCTAGCCTTTAGGGGATTGTGGCTGCGGCTAAACGTCATAACCGAACATTTGTCGGTATTGAAGAGAAGACCATTGTCAGTGCTCCACTTGTATACCCGGTTGATGTCTTCCTGAAGGGATTCAGCATCCGAGAAGTGTTGCACACCAAAAATAAGCTTTAGGTCGTCCGCGTAGAGGAGACATCTAGCATGTTTAAGGTTCGAAGCAATGTCGTTGATCATGATGCCGAATAGCAAAGGGCCAAGAATTGAACCCTGGCTAACTCCTGAGCGTGAGTGGTAGGACTCGGAAACAAAACTTCCATGTTGCACATACTGTCGTCTGTCACGCAGATAGCTGGCAAAAAACCGGAGCAGTTTAGGGGAGAAGCCGATGTAACATAATTTATTAAGTAGTATGTCGTTGTCCACTCGGTCAAAAGCTTTTTTGAAATCTAAGTACAACACGTCCACCTGTGTTCCAACATCCAAGTGCTCCGAGATAATGTCAACCAGGGTTAAAAGATTTGTGTTGACTGATCGCCTAGGTCTAAAACCATGTTGTGAGTCGGTAAGGTGGGGTTTTATTTGAGGAGCAAGAAGCTTATTTAAGATTGACTCGAACAGCTTTGCCATCGAAGAGAGAGGCTATGGGGCGGTAATTTTCTACCATTGCTGTATCGCTCGATTTAGGAATAGGACACACCCGTGTCACCTGCCACTGTAGAGGGAACTCCCCAGAGGATAGGGCAAGGTTGAAAAGTCGAGTTAAAGGCAATATTAACCATTCCTTACAACCCTTCAAAATATAAGCTGGAACCTGGACAGGGCCAACAGAACTTTGGGGTTTAAGGCGAGCTATACCGGCTTCTACCTCCTGAGGAGAAATTGTTACAATGTGGACGTAATTCGCAGTACTAGACAGGTCGTTTCTAATAATCTCTTCATGTTCTAGGCGAGGAGGGCTGGGAAGAAATACACTAGAGAAAAATTCTGCGAAAGCCTGAGCTACCTGCATGCCCTCATAATTGTTACCCTTATACGAAACCTGCTTCTTGAACCCGCCTTTGGACCTTAGGCTGCTTACATGTTGCCAAAATGCTCGGGGACTACTTGTTATTTTATTTTGAATAATATTATTGAAAAATTGAAGAAGTTACCAATATAAAATTTTTAGGTATTACACTAGACCGGTTTTGTAGTTGGAATGAACATATTAAGGACCTGTGTTCAAGAATAAACCGTTTTGTCTATGCTCTAAGAAGGATAACTCAGGTAGTTTCAAAAGAAGCTGCTCTCGCTTCTTACTATGGCTACATAAAGTCCATATTGCAGTATGGGACAATAGTATGGGGTCGATCTACAGACATAGATAATGTTTTTGTAATGCAGAAGAAATGTATTAGAGCTATCTTTGGTCTCAAAGTGTTGGATTCCTGCAGGCCATACTTTAGGGAGCACAATATTTTATCACTTCCTTGTATTTATATCTTCGGTGCATCCTTGTTTGTATACCAAGCTATTTGATAAACCTATTTGAAGTACCACCTACACAAATGACTTAACACTATCAGTGCCCGGAAACCACCTTGCGGGTGCCAACGCATTAGTAGTTTTACGCTACAAACAGGGAAAATTACGGGATAGGCTACGAATGTAACGAGCAGCAATTCTTGGCAGTGTGAAGAGATAGAAGACTGACATTTCACAAGTCACCGCGACATGTCACGTCGCTCACAACGAGCCAAATCGAGCCGCTGTTTGTTCACCCAGTATGCAAATCTCTGTCCGAAGTTCCCGGCAGCGAGACCCGCGGCCTACATCCATTGTTCCCCTTGTTAATTAGAACCCTCCCTTCCCCACCCTCCCCACCCCTCCAACGGTGTCGAACAAAAGAACTGATGGATAATACGCGTAATCTGCGCGTATTTATGTTTGCGTGCTTAGAGTCAGTAACGGACGACGTTTACAAAATATTTTGTCAGGAACTGGACACTAGTGAAGCTTGACCTTAAGATCAGTCAAAGCTATGCGTGACCGAAGGGCAGACTTATCTGGTTTCTCTGTGGTTAGGTAGCCGGTCAGCGTTGTGAATAATATCCCCGGCGGTCACAAGGCTTGCTATGCGTTCCGGGCCAACTTCGTAGTGTTAGTCTGAATTCTGATTTTGAATTCGCCCAGCTGCTATGAATCGCTGGGCTTAGCGATTCATAGCAGCTGGTGCTGACTGGTAGATATTCGAGCTGTTGTGATGCGTGATATTTATACTTATTGTTAGTATTTGTAAGTAAGTAAGTAAATCTGTACTTGCACGATTCTAGGTCAAGATAGATAACAAACAGGTAGATTGGAGGTATCACTAAAATCTACCTTAAAAGGCATGCAGATCATTATCATCATCCTCCTAGCGTTATTCCCGGTTGTACCACTAACCAAACGAGCCCGGGGTCCGCTTTGACACCTAATCCCAAGATTTGGCATAAGCAATAGTTTTACGAAAGCGACTGCCATCTGACGAGTCCCAGATTTATGGATATATTTGAATAATGTATCCATAAATCTCTGTCATAATTTCAAATGGATTATATTTTTTACATGTCTTACCAAGTACATCGTAGTATGTATATACTGAGCCTCATTTTTTCAAGCTTAAATTGTATTTGCAAGCTTTTACTGCATCGCTATTATTTTATTAGCGCCTACATGTTAGTTGTTTTGTATCATAAAGCCGTACGACGTAATTATATTTGCAATGTACGACTGAAGCAAACAAGTGTTTATTCTAAATTATACTCACTTCGTACGTGAATGAAATGTTTGCTTTATTGTTTGTTTCTGTGATGAAGAAAACATATCTAGGTTTAAATGGAGAATGGAGGTAAAATACATCTAGGCCAATTTGTGGTATTTTCGGTTTCATCTTCTACCAAGCGATCTAATCGTGTAACCATCAGATTGTTTCGCTAATTGAAGTTCCGAACTAGTATTAGACAAAGCATAGCTCGCTAGTGGCGGTCAATTAAATAAAACGTACTAGACAACTACATACATAGCAGCACATTCAAGACTTTGAAACAAATACTCTCATATCATAAAGGTCATATTATAAACTATTTAAAATATCAAAAGCCTAGACACCCTTACCAGCTGTTTTTGTTGGGTTCAAACTTGTTTTCACGTTATTTTGATGTAGGTACTTGCATCTAAGTTAATCTTATAACTCAGACACAAAACGCCACGGGCACAAGAATAAAAGCAACACCTAATTAAACAAAGCAAGCGGAATAATTAAGTGACAGCCGAGTTGCACTTCATTTAGAAACGGTTGCACGCGAACAGAGACCGCTAAGTAAGCAAGCAATGCAATTTCCATTTCAACGGAATGCTAAACAATTGCAAAGAGATCGGCTTTGAAGGCAACGCGGTGCGCAAATAAACAGAAACCCTGTTTGGATTAGCGTATTGTATTTGGAATCGATTTGGTATTTGTCGTGCGCGCTAGTTCTGACACATTAGCTAAACCTACAATCCACTAAAGTGCGTGTAGATATGAGCGCGTGTAATATACTGCGTGTATTTTTAATAGTATCTCAAATTGTAACCAGAGGTACATACGTCTTAGGGCTATGAACCGGTATTGCAATTTTTTTTAATTTAGTCTTAACTACCAAAGCATAATTATTTTATAGAAAATTTATCGAGTGGCAATGTATTGCATACACTGTGACATGTGACACATGGAAGAATCGGGTCACATGTGACAATTTATTGTGACGTCACGTCAGTAAGACAAAGTAGTGATCCATTGCTTGCTGAATCATTTGATATGGAAAATATAAAGATGGTGGTTAAGAAAAAAAAAATGCTATATCGGTTCTTAGACTTAACACCAACCTTTGGTTACAATTTGAGGTAATATTAAAAATACACACTGTATAATCCAACTCAACATGTTTCTTGTAATATATTTAGAGACAGAGCGAACATGCGACAAATATAATTTAAGTTTGAATGTGTATGTCCCGCGCTGCACAAGGTAAGACACGCACGAAGCCTCAACGTAGAATTGAATTCTGATAGTGAAACATAATAAAATGTAATATTTTATTTTTCAGGTAAGCCTCATTTTCGTTTTTTCTTGACTGGTGAGTAAACTTACGTAATCAAGGCAGTATAATAAAATTGTGATCTAGTACGGACACTATATTGACTGCTGCAGAATGAAGCAATACGCTTATCTATCTATACATTGTAATATAATAAATATGAAGACGGTCGAAAGTCTGTACATGGAAGATATACGAAAAAAAGTTTGCGGGGGATACTTAGAATCGATATTAAATAGAGCACGATCCAAAAGTTTGTCTGGTTGTCTGTTTATTGGTACGCGTAAAATTATTAAGATAATGGTGCCAAAGGGGTTAAAAATGGAGTTGAACGTTGTATGGGAACTCCTTATATCTATGAGCTAAAGACTTGAAAATTGATAAGCATATATACTTGACTAGAATGTAAAAAGAACCCTACTCAAACTTTTAGAAAAATATAGATAAAACGTGAAAAAACCAGGGATGTAAAATAGTGGTATAAGAGACCTAATTATATTGGAACTTCAGTCACTGACGACGTCGCTGTTTATATCGAAAAACCAGCAACTTTGATCTGTGCCTTCCTATATTTATAATAAAATCAGAGGTTTGATTGATTGATTGATTGATTGTCATCCAAAGTTGTTTGAAGGTTGCGTTGAATACTTATCTCGAATTATCATACATAGTTCACCAAGTTAGTTCACGTCAAGGGATGTCGGTATAAAATTTGGAAAAAACGGGATTCCGCGTAGAATGGAGTATACATTTTTTTATTGCAGAAAATTTCCGTGACTTTCTGAAATATTATTGGGAGCGCATAAGAAGCGCCCCTTAAAGGGATATTTTGGGCATTAGATTCCTACGAAAACCTCAGCCTTCGCTTCGCTTCTTCTTCGCTTGCCTCCCCGTTTACCTTCGGGATTTTGGTCCTCAATTATCGCTTGCAAGACACCGGAAGATAATGAGTGTCCTACAGTCATCGCTCGCATTGAGACCGTTCTCAGAAGGGTTGCTTTGGGCCTTACATTACAACGATACTCACCTCGCCACTCACCTTTGGAACTTTAGCCCGGAATTTCGCTTGCAAGATACCTGAGAATAGTAAGTGTACGTGGGGGCTCGCCATCAGGTTTCACTTGCAAGGCACCGGGAGATAATGAAAGTCCGTCCATGGGGGTACATTTAGAGCGCATTCTGAAGGAATGCTTCGAGTCTTTCACTTCAACGTAAAGCACGGCCTTTGGCCTCGGTGGCCTCGCCACTCGTCTACGGGACTTAATTCGCCCTTTGCCTCGCCACTCAACTACGGGATAGTAAGTGTCCGTGAGGGCTCGCTTGCCTCGCCGCTCATCTTCGGTACTTTGGCCATAGGTTTCGCTTGCTAAAGACACCTAGACATTTTAAGTAACGGTGAGGGCTTGCCTTCGGGTTTTCGGCCCTCAAGTTCGTCTAGGTAGCGGTCTCTAAAAGCATGCAATATGCCTTTAATTCCCACAGCCCCCAAGTAATTTCTTAGGGCTTGATTTGGATCTTCTATTGTTACGAAAAATTGCCTGGCCGCTCACCTTCTGGACTTTGGTCTTTAGGCCCTCGAGCTCACATTGAGACCACTCTCTGAAGGATTGCTTTAAGCCTTTAATTCCAATGAAAAGCTCGGCCTTCGGCCTCTTTTGCCTCACCGCTGGGCACTTTGGCCTCAGGTCTCGCTTGCAAGACACCTTAGTCCGTCGTGTCCGTCGGGCTCGCATAGGGAACGCTCTCTAAAAGGATACTTTGGGCATCTAATACACGTATAATATTATTGAAAACCAAGTTTATGAGGGTGTTTATTTAGGTTCAAAGAGAATTTGAATTTTTACACGCACAATCTATAGAAATGAAATCTTTATTTTCTGTTAAACTTAACATAAGAATACCATGTAAACCATAATTTATGCGCGTACGAAGTCGCGGGCAGAAGCTAGTACACAATATAATACGAGGTTCTCAGGTGAGGAGTATTATTAAACAGTGAAAGTGAGAAGAGACACCTCTTACACATCTTTACACTGACGTAGACCAGCACACAGGGACCATTGTGCCGGGTCGCCGTGCCCGACCCGCCCGACGCGTGTAGTGGGGTCTTAACACTCTCAACCCGTGTCGTGCACTCATGTTCTCTGTCCGATACACGCTTCGATGCGCTATTTGCGAACACGCCTCGCCCCGTTGCACCCGACACTCCTCTTCATAGCTAGTTTCCGCTCGTAGAATAATTGACCTGAATAACTATTCGTATACATAGATACAGATAGGCAGATATATAGATAGATAAACAGATCGTTTAATTGCTCGAATCATGGTCACAGATGTTATTAGAATTTTATGGTCCAGCACAATAGGCATGACGAAAGTAATTGAAAATCACTAAAATATGGTATTTTCTTAGTGAAAATTTAATCATAGAATTCGAAAATTGCTCATATTTTTTTATTAAGCAAGAGATTATTATTTATTTTGATAAAATTAAACTGAAAAATACGGACGCCCGCCATGGTATGTTAAACAACAATCAGAGCGAATGACGTGTATTAACACATACCCATAACGGCCATTACCACAGATTACAGAGAAAACTTACGTACTGAACAAATAGTAAGACAGGGATAGAACCATGTTATCTGTCAGATTTTCATACGTCATTGTCCCGCTGTCGGGTTGGTCTCAGATGGTCCTGAACGCAATTTGCCTAGTTGGAGTTTTGCCCACATTTATTTATTTATTTATTTATTTCAATTAATTACACAGCATTACAATATTACACTAAGACACTGCGGAATTTAAAACACAATAAGGTAAATATAAAAGTTACACAAAAAAAAAAAAAAGATTATAACAATAACTGTTTCACCTCAAACATAAACAGAAGTGGGGCGGTCATCCATCGTCTCACAGTACGTCAGACATTCACCACATACATCCATTCACTTACTCCCAAAAACATCACAGTCTGGTGTTGATGCGAGAAGGGCATTGAGGTAGTTCAGAGCGCGCACAAGCGGTGAGTTAGCACGAGACACAGTGCGCGCCTCTGGTACTGCCAGCAAGAGATGCTTGCGCGGGCGAAGGTTGAACTTCGATTTCGACAGAGAGGGAATGTGTAGGCGCACCAGTTGCTCAACTAAACCAGAACAGTCTGAATCTCCTCGAAGGACGCTACACGCAATAGTCAGAAGCCTATAGTTACGCCTCACCTCCAGAGAATTAAATCCTAAGACGCCCAGTAGAAATTTCGAGGGGTACAGAAAAGGGTAGTATCCATACATTTTTTTTATAAAGGAACCTCAAGAACGCCTTTTGGATTTTCTCCAGGAGCAAGGCGTAGGTGACCTCGTGAGGATTCCAAATACCGGACGCGGCCTCAAGTTTGCTTCTGACTAGAGCAGTATAGATAAGTTTGATGGGGCAGGGGTTGCTAAATTCCTTGGCGTTGCGGATGACAAAACCCATCCTTCGATAGCACTGGACCGCAAGATTTTTCATGTGCTCGTGAAAATTTATTTGCGCATCAAAAATTACTCCTAGGTCCCTGTTGGTATCGACCCGAGCTATCATTTCATTTCCCAGCAAATATCTAGCCTTTAGGGGATTGTGGCTGCGGCTAAACGTCATAACCGAACATTTGTCGGTATTGAAGAGAAGACCATTGTCAGTGCTCCACTTGTATACCCGGTTGATGTCTTCCTGAAGGGATTCAGCATCCGAGAAGTGTTGCACACCAAAAATAAGCTTTAGGTCGTCCGCGTAGAGGAGACATCTAGCGTGTTTAAGGTTCGAAGCAATGTCGTTGATCATGATGCCGAATAGCAAAGGGCCAAGAATTGAACCCTGGCTAACTCCTGAGCGTGAGTGGTAGGACTCGGAAACAAAACTTCCATGTTGCACATACTGTCGTCTGTCACGCAGATAGCTGGCAAAAAACCGGAGCAGTTTAGGGGAGAAGCCGATGTAACATAATTTATTAAGTAGTATGTCGTTGTCCACTCGGTCAAAAGCTTTTTTGAAATCTAAGTACAACACGTCCACCTGTGTTCCAACATCCAAGTGCTCCGAGATAATGTCAACCAGGGTTAAAAGATTTGTGTTGACTGATCGCCTAGGTCTAAAACCATGTTGTGAGTCGGTAAGGTGGGGTTTTATTTGAGGAGCAAGAAGCTTATTTAAGATTGACTCGAACAGCTTTGCCATCGAAGAGAGAGGCTATGGGGCGGTAATTTTCTACCATTGCTGTATCGCTCGATTTAGGAATAGGACACACCCGTGTCACCTGCCACTGTAGAGGGAACTCCCCAGAGGATAGGGCAAGGTTGAAAAGTCGAGTTAAAGGCAATATTAACCATTCCTTACAACCCTTCAAAATATAAGCTGGAACCTGGACAGGGCCAACAGAACTTTGGGGTTTAAGGCGAGCTATACCGGCTTCTACCTCCTGAGGAGAAATTGTTACAATGTGGACGTAATTCGCAGTACTAGACAGGTCGTTTCTAATAATCTCTTCATGTTCTAGGCGAGGAGGGCTGGGAAGAAATACACTAGAGAAAAATTCTGCGAAAGCCTGAGCTACCTGCATGCCCTCATAATTGTTACCCTTATACGAAACCTGCTTCTTGAACCCGCCTTTGGACCTTAGGCTGCTTACATGTTGCCAAAATGCTCGGGGACTACTTGTTATTTTATTTTGAATAATATTATTGAAAAATTGAAGAAGTTACCAATATAAAATTTTTAGGTATTACACTAGACCGGTTTTGTAGTTGGAATGAACATATTAAGGACCTGTGTTCAAGAATAAACCGTTTTGTCTATGCTCTAAGAAGGATAACTCAGGTAGTTTCAAAAGAAGCTGCTCTCGCTTCTTACTATGGCTACATAAAGTCCATATTGCAGTATGGGACAATAGTATGGGGTCGATCTACAGACATAGATAATGTTTTTGTAATGCAGAAGAAATGTATTAGAGCTATCTTTGGTCTCAAAGTGTTGGATTCCTGCAGGCCATACTTTAGGGAGCACAATATTTTATCACTTCCTTGTATTTATATCTTCGGTGCATCCTTGTTTGTATACCAACATGGCCATCTATTTCGGAGTGTTAAAGAAATATATCGTAATCCCATACGTTCACAATACCGCAATAAGCTATATGTCCCAGCAACAAATCTTTCATTAGTTTCAAAAAACGCATACTTAATGTATATAAAAATTTATAATATAGTTCCAGATCGAATAAAAGACCTGCCTTTTTAAAATTTAAGAAGGCTCTAAAAAAATGGTTGATAGATAAATGTTTCTACAGTATTCAAGAGTTCCTAGAATATAAGTAGGTAGTTAGATCTAAGATTATTTAAAAATTTGCATGCCTTTAAGGTAGGTTTTAGTGATACCTCTATTGTACCCCTTTGTGATCTGTCTTGACCTAAAATCGTGCAAATAAATATTTTACTTACTTACTTACTTACTTATTAATATAATCATCGTAATACTTTGACCTTTTAAGTTTAACGTGAGCTCGAAGCCTAGAAAAATTGCTGTAATCATGAACGCCAGAACGCTTCCACAGACGATGATGATAGGCTTTACATTCAATATCTTTTATAAGATCCCCCGTGAACCACACGGGATAACTTCTACTGCACTTCCTAGACCTTTTTTTCTTTGGTATACAGGCCTCAAAAATACCATAAATAATCTCATAGAAACGATCCACAGCAACGCTAACATCACGGGCCTCAAGAACTTCATCCCAAGAGATGCCGGAAATTAATTGGTACAGGAGGCCGTAATCGCCCTTACAGAAGTTCCAGTCACACTTCGAATCTATATTGCTAGGTCCTACCACCAGTTTGACCACCGAGCATTATGCCTAAAACGCAAAATGCCTACATCACATTTTCGTCGTTTCGTACGGCCGGCAAGACTTGTAAACTTTTTAATATGTGTTCAATGAGCAATTGAGCGATCTAGGTAGCAAATATCAAAGGTCTGCGTTCTGTTAATACAAAAGTGACGTCACTCGGGACGCCATGACACTGACAAGCGTTTTAGCGCCTATTTGAAATTAAAAAATTAAAATGCATTTTTTCCTACTTAACTGTTATATTCTCTTGAAAAATCTTATTCGTTGTACATAATAAATGTTTCTAAACATTATAAAATAGTTTTTCAAAATGTGTCATCATGCCTATTCTGCCAGCTGCTGCCATGCAAATATTACAAAAAAAAAATAGTCATCTCCGATGACAATTTGCTAGAACAATAGTCATCTCCGACCATGACCGCGCCCCTTGAGGAAACGTCAGACATAAAGGTAAATAAATATAGCGTTAGATCCGCGTAAAATAATCTACACTAATATTATAAAGAGAAAAGATTTGATTGTTTGTTTGTTTGTACAATGGCTCCGAAATTACTGGAATGATCTGGAAAATTCTTTTACCAGAAAAATTAGAAGCCAAAACTATCCCTGATGAACATAGGGTTCTTTTTATCGAGGGAAAATGCTTCATTCCCACGGGAAAACGGGTAATAAAGACAACAGGTTGTAAGAATTATCCTTCCTTACTTATCTTTTTCACACAACTTCTAAACGGCTGAACCGATTAGTTTGAAATTTTATATGGGCATATCCATCGTTTTCTTGATTTATTTAAAAATACAATTGGACCCGGTAGGTGGCGCTGCTATCGGTATGTCAACAACTAAACGGCTGAACCGATTGGGTTGACATTTTTGTATGGGTATTTTGATGGTTTCCTGGGCGATTTAAAAATACAATTGGACTCAGTAGGTCCCGCTATTATTGGAATGTCAACTACTAAACGGGTTGACTGATTGGGTTGAAAAAGTATACTTATGCGTTTCATACCTCGAAGGGAAACAGTCAAGAATTCCTTTTCTGTCTGGAGGGACGCGAGCTCAAGCGATGTTGCAACTCATACACTCTGATGTGTGTGGGCCAACGGAGGTACCATCCCTGCGAGGAAGTCGCTAAGTATTTTGTGACTTTCATCGATGATTATACCAGAAATAAAGCTGGGGAGAAGCTGTTTTAGAGCTTACATCACCAACCGATTTTCAACAAGAGCCATGAAAGAAGACTGCTTATTAAAGAATTAAAGAACAATTTAATTGTAGCTACCATTATTACCGGCCCAGCAGCTGGTCAACTAGCTCATATTCCGAGGATACCGATAGTTCCAACTGATCAGCCAATCCCGTTTAAACGGCTTCAATTTCAGGTGAAAATATATTTCGCGTTGACTAGTAACAAGTCCCAAGGTCAAACCTTCGAATTAGTTGGGATCGACCTACGAAGGGAAAGTTTTACTCATGGCCAACTGTATGTCACCATCTGCTGCTGCTGCTATTGGATCTGCTGATAATCAATTTATTTACCTGCCACAAAATAAAACAATATCAAATATCGTTTACAGCTCTAGCCCAATAAAAATGATTTATATTATTTTATAGTTACGTAGTTAAGTATGATATAACACCAAATATATCAGTCAATATTAAAAATACCTAATTAAAATGGTAAAAAAAACGATTATCCTCCATCATTATATCCAACTTTTATTTAGGTATTTCTTTTTTAGTAACTTCCGATGCAAAAATAAGGGTGTATACGTGGTGTATGTATATGTATGTAAATAAAGTAATATATAATATACATAAAAACAACAAAGAACAAACATTAAAATAAGTAAAATAACATAACAAAACACCTAGAGAATAAAAATAGGTGTACAGAATAGAAGCTGGATAAAAATAAGAAACTAATCATAAAATTTATTGTGTCCAAATCTTCTAATGTACTCAGTAACCTACAGTGTGAAGAGAAGAATATATGTATATTATGTAAATGTATATATTTTTTTTTAAACGAAACGATACGTAAAACAACAAAAAAATACAAAAGATACTGAGAGAATGAAAATGTGTATAATAGTAGCTACTTATAGGTAAGCACATTTTTTTTTACCAACAAAAAAATATGTTAGTACTGTAGATACGCCCATAACTCAGAACGACTGCAACAAGTGTCAAATGTTTCCAAACTAACCGTGCGAAGCCGGGCCGTGCAGCTATGTTGAATAAATTATTTGTGTATGTTGGATGTGTATTCTGCAGTGTTACTTCTCTTGAAATGTACTACCTTCAAAATCAAGGAACTATTGGCAAAACAATGCATAAAAATCGATATCACTATATAATATAAAACAAAGTCGCTTCCCGCCGTCTGTCTATGTATGCTTAGACCTTTAAAAGTACGCAATGGATTTTGATGCGGTTTTGTTAATAGATACTGTGATTCAAGAGGAAGGTTTATATGTAAAATATAGTACCCGCACGAAGCCGGGGTGGGCTGCTAGTAATATGTATACATAGAACGAGGAATCAATTACCCAACACAGATAAATGACATTTAACTAACACATTTACTGCTAAAGATTTCGTATCACTAGGCTCATAGCTAATAAAATGCAAAAAACCGTATGTAGAGGAAAGAGGCTACGAGCAAAGCGCCCACATAGTTGGTTCCCGGCGCTGAAAGCGCTGATTTAAAGCTCACAATTGCATATAATGCTCAGCATATTCCACAATCTTATTCAGTGAGAACCTAACCTAAAGGTTAGCTTTCAAAACCCATTACCTTCTCCTCACTAACACAACAAAATCAACCCAACAGAGGCTGTGACACAACTCAAAGACACCCTATTAGCTCGTTCCGAATCGGAACATTTCCGATATTAACCAAGGTCTTAGCAAGCAACCCACCTCCTCCATTATGAACCATATCCACTCGAGTATAAGGTAGACTTTAGATGCTAGTTATTTCGTTTACTGCCCCAGATGATCGTTCGAGCGTGCCTGGTAGGTAGGACAGTGTGTTTTACTCATAGTTTAATTGATGGCAAATATTTTCGTAGCGTGGGGCCGTAGACGGCTACGCCGCGCCGTAGCAATCGTAGCACCAACTCTTAGCGCTTTTACGTACAAATTGAATTGGTTTGCTATTGGATTGCACTTTGCATGTCATTATTATTTCTATCGTCGTATGGCATTGTCTTCTGGGGCGCAATTCGACATGGTTTATTAAAACTCGCGTGATCACTACGAGTCAATAACGTTTAACTCATTAGATTAGAATCAGTTCTACATATTGCGCATATTCGCTAACACAAATTCAAATTTTTAACTCCTCAAATTCAACGTATTCAGAGATCAATTTGAATTCATAGAGTCTTTTCGATGCATGCATGCTGTAATCCAATTTTATTTCAATGTTTCATGCGCTGAGCTGACGTGCTAGAACGAGGGTATTTAAATCGAATAAATTTGCAGATTTAGATTGACCTTCAATACGTTAAGTTAAATTAAATACAATACAAACCTTGGCCCACATACCCTGACCGAGCCCGGGCTTGATTCCCGGATCAAATCAGTGACCCGGCGTCGATCGCGTCGGCCCGCGTACAATTAGCAACGAAACCACATTGTCACGATGATCGAATCGAATGTCTGAGAGGTCAACCTGACAAATCGCGGTTCAATATGATATCAATATTATGTTTGCTAAGCGGGACGTCGCAATAATTTATCCGTTTGAGGTTCCTCCTACTTAAATCATATGTGTTTTTTGCATTGTCTCCACCACCTAAAGGTTATCTGGAAGAGATCGCTTTTTAGCGATCAGACCGCTCGTTGTCTACCATTGTGTCACAAGTTTCCGAGTTTGCTCCCAACTAAGAACAGTTTACTGATAACGCACCGCTTAATACAAAAGTGCCCTTAAATGTCCATGTGCACGAAACAAACGTCATCTTCATCAACTTACTCGACTACTAGATCCATTTCCGTACATACAAATATGAAATACGGCATTTTGCTGTGATCGTAGATACAGGATTCCTTAGCAACAATTCCAGAACCATTACTTTACTCAAAAAACACTCGTATTTTCAGATAGATTTGACAGGGTTGGATTCCCGGCAGGTTTTTTTGAAAATAATTGAGTGCAGATTTTTTTTTCTGTAATCGTTTTTGTATTTTCAAATAATTTATGCGTTTAACTAGTCCCCTAAGCCTTACTTAAATCGACTAAATAAAACAATAGTAAATTGTGTTGGTGTGACAGTCGCAAGCGTGACGTCGTTGTGTGTCCCCCGCGCCGTCTTCCGCGCCGTCCCCCGGGAGGGACATGCGGCTCTTTATGCGTCTAGACAAAGCCGAGGTTACGTAGCTGTTACGACTCGTCTGACTGGGGTCTAGGAGAACGCGTGTTCAGTCGAAGAAGGTTTGGTATTGATGAGATGAATATAAACATATTAATTCCTGGTCCAGGAGAATTAAGAAGAGGTCCAAATCGAAGACGGTAGCTCATAACAGAGAACAATGGAGAATGCAGATAAGGAGAGTTGGCCGCAAATAATAGGAGACAGCTTAGAATGTCGAGAAGTGGTGACTTTGGTATAAAGCCGGGTTTCTTTTGAAAGACACGCGGATCTATTTATTAAACGTTGTCAATGAATTGTACCTACAGACTGCAGGGTCCCATGTGTGAACTTCTTCAACAAAATTACCTCGGCTAACATTACCCAGGTTAAGGGTGAACCGTGCCCCGCGGCGACGACCACTGACCCATTTATACACCTTACGTCAATGCAATAGAGTCCACAATTAGGCAAGTGATCGTGTGCGGACCTGGCCGGCCGGGGTTCGACCCCCGGCGTGCACTGCTAATGTGTCGACGATCGAATTAACGATGCCATAGCGGGGGGTGACCAGGACCATATTTGACTTTGTTTTGTGCGCTTTTGACATGGCTACTCCTGCGTCATGGCTATGTTGCCATTAATTTTGTCATATATTATGTTCACTTCATAATTCAATATAGACACTAAATAAAATAATCGTGTGGAAAGAATGAAGAAAAGTCTAACTCAGGCGTTACCCTTTTTGTCTTCCGATATGAGTCCTAATAACATATACAATTCATTCTTCCACACTTTTATGGCACTTTATAATGCGGTATTTACTCGTAAATCGGCCTTGGTTAGTAGTGCACCAGTTTTTAGTGAGTGGGCTACTGCTGACTTATATAAACGTAGACGTACTGTATGCCTTTTATGAAGAACGACGGTTTAATAAGAGTGATGCATTTAAAGAACATGTCAAGCAATATTCGAAGCAATTTAAAATAGATTGTCATGTAGCCAAGCGTAATTATTTATCTCAGAAAATAAAAAAAAGCTCTGACATTATTAAAGCAACCTGGAAAGTAATTAATACGGAGACTGGTAGATCGAAAAACAAACCGAATGATCTTAAAATTAAAACTGATGGCAGAGTTGTAGATTCTAGTTTGGAAGTAGCTACTGAATTTGAATAATTCTTTACGGAGATACCAGTCTCCACAACTAAGTATTTAAATTCATCACCTTCCTCTGCCGTTATATTGTTGAAAAAAAACGCCCTAGAATGTAAAACAAACCTCCATTTTGAACACGTTAGTTTCTCAGAAAGGCGTTTAAGTCGATTAATGTCAAAAAAACTAGTGACCTCTAGGGAGTTTCTGTTCATGCACTCAAATCCATTATAGAAATCATAGCGCCTGAGTTGGAAGTTATATCAAACAACAGTGTCGATTGCGGCGAGATTCCTGATCTAATGAAACATAGTAAAATCACTCCGTTATTCAAATCGGGTAGCATTACTGACCCAACTAACTTCAGACCAATATCTGTGCTCCTAAAATTTAGCAAAATTTTTGAAAAATCAGTTTTGTCGCAATTAATAAAGCATTTTAATATAAACAATCTGATGCATAACATGCAATTTGGATTTACCCGGGGTCGCTCGACAACTGACGCTGGTGTCGAGCTGATTAAAGACATTTTCGATACCTGGGATCACAAGATGCTTTAGGTATCTTCTGTGATTTATCCAAGGCCTTTGACTGCGTTTGTCATGAAACATTGATCAGGAAACTCGACTACTATGGAGTCAGAGGATCAGCACTGAATTTACTTAAGTCTTTCTTAGATGGTAGAATACAAAGGGTATAAGTGAATGGACAGCGATCACCGGGGTCGTTGGTATAGATGGGTGTACCGCAGGGATCAATATTGGGCCCTTCCCGTTCCTTATCTAAATAAATGACTTGCCCATATCTCGTAAAGACCCACCATGATATAGTATTGTTTTCTGATGACACCTCACTTATTTTCAAACTTTTAAGTCAACAAAAAGCTTGCAATGTATAAACAAGTAGTAAATTGGTTTAATGTTTATTATTTATTGTTAAATGAGAAAAAGACTAAATGTATTAAATGTGTCACGAATCACGCTGAACACGAGCAAGGGAGTGTCTTTGTGAAAGATGAGGAATTGGAACTAGTTGATAGTACAGTTTTTCTTGGTTTAACGTTAGATTCTAAGCTTCAATGGGGTTCCCATATTGCTAATCTCTCGAATATACTGAGTTCTGCAGCTTTTGCAGTGAGCAAGATCCGTCAATGAACAGACGTGAAAACAGCTCGATTTGTATATTTTAGCTACTCCCATAGCATTATGACATATATATGGTATTTTACTGAGGGGCAGTGCCTCGGACATTCGTTCGATTTTTGTTTTGCAGAAACGGGCTATTCGGGCGATATAAGATACTGTGTGTTACCGGTAAGCAGGCTTTTTTTAAGTGGGGTATATTGACGTAGTTATTTAACTAAATTATGACTTTAATTCAAATATTTAACTATAATTCCAAGATCATGAATTTTCTAACAAAATTGAAATTGCCAGCAATGTACAGCAAAGTAAATTGACAAGTACGTGTAACTGACAGCTCTTCGTACTTTGTTTATTAGGGCGTCATACACCTAGTCCATCGAAAGTTCGTATTTTGGAAAAATAATTGAGCAGTTAATTTACATAATTATGATTTGCAAATACATGCAAATAATTGCTAATGGAACATATTATTATCAGTTTTCATAAATGCCCGCATGCCGGTAACACACGGCGTAGATTGAAGCAAAGAGACTCACTTAGAAAATTTATATTATGACATTGCATTGTCAATGTATCTATGAAAAAATTGTGTATGTAAATAAAAACATTGTCAATTTTAGGAAAACACAATATTAATACTAGAAATAAGCATAAGCTCGCGGTGCCCACCACTCGGCTCCAAAAAATAAAAAAATCATTCATGGGTAATTGTGTCAGGTTTTATAACAAAATTCCTGTTAACGTAACTGAGTTATCTAAATTCAAGAACTATGTGAAGCGTAAACTTATTTCGAAAGCTTATTATAGCACACAAGACTACATGAATGCTAAAACTTCTTGGGACTAATTTTGACTGAATTTATTATTTATTTATTCCTTTTGGACATTTTTGACATTAGATTGTTTTTCTAGAAACATTCTAGACTAGTATTTTTTATAAAAATGCTTAATTCATATAAATTTAACTTTTTATGTTTTATAAATTACTTTAAGTAATTAGCTTAAGATTATGTTTCTACCTGACGATTTGAAAATGCTTGTTACACGGCCTACTTAAATAAATATAATTTCAAGTCGGTATATATGACGTCGACCACCGCCACCCTCCACACACAAATTGAATCATTCCCTAGATGCCCAGTTTGATTTATTATGTCGTTAATACTGTCAGCGAATTTCTGTTTGTATCACGTCAGGTCTTATTATACTGGTGCAGTCCCCCCAACTATAACCCTCGTATTAAATACTTAGCATTTTCGGCAAACTAGAACCCTACTACCGTGAAACCATGTTAATGACATGATTTGTCAAAATTCATAATTTTAAACAGGACGCACTGCACTGTTATTAAGGTTTGGAATGTAAAGACTTAATTGCTTAATCAAACCTCAAACACCTCGTAAAAAACAAAATATCTTGACACCTTTTACTTGACTTTGACTTGACACGTTGTATATTCGTGGTGTCTTGTATTCATAACTTGTTTTGACTTTTAAGCCTAAAGGTTAAAGCTTTCTAATAAGCACGGGGCTGATTAGACTTAATTTATTGAATAATTATATTCTGACATGACAATAAGTTCGTCAAGATTTGCCAAGCTGATCCAATCCATCCGTTATCGTCAAATGCCACTGATATATCATAAACTTCACGTTGCCACCTGAGAATAACAATTTGCTGTGAATTGCACTGTCTACAAATAAAAGCGGTCACTGAGCACTAAAGTTCTTCGTCGACTTAGTGGAAGTAAAGCGCATTTTCATAAATTTTCCCTTCTTTTTCAGTATACCTGCGTCCACTGTTACCGTCTTCTATGGATTTCCAAAACTATCTGGATGCAGTTCTCTGGTCCAGGTCGGCCTCGTTACCTTCCAATTTATATCCATAAAGTCTCTTTCCAATTCTTCCAGTTTCGTTGGCAGCCTCAAAGTCCTTGTTTCATACGTAGTCAGATATAATTTAGTAATGTTACAGCCGGATAATCTCTGCATTTTCACTGCCAGGTGACAATTTTCGAGTTGTTGAAATAGAGCTGTTAACCAAAGATTCACCAACTGACAGGCGGATCAGGCGAGCGTTAACTTCACGGTTGAGCAGGTTCATAGGGTTATGCGATGCAGGCGTTACTAGTGGCCTCCTCACTACTGGCAGGTGCTACACACTACAGCTGTATACAACAGATGTATACACACTGGCAGGTGAAGGACATACGCCCTTCGGGAGCGCGGCGCGCTCTGGCGTAGCGTAGCACCCGGTAACCGAATCATTTTGTTTAGTTCGTTGATGATTTGAATGCCGCATGTGTATAATTTTTGTAGCTACATGCAGAAATAGGTTCAACAATATTAAAATGAAGGAAAACATTGTGATAGTTGATATTGTGAGTTTACTCAATTGTGTCGAATGCACAATTCAATTACTGGTTTTCCATTTATTAAAATTAATTGGAACATAAGTATTGAGCCGCAATGAGAAAGTTTTAATGACGGCTTCAGAAAAATACGTCAATTAATACAATAGCCAAATAACTAGGAAATTAAGTTTTTAACCTTCGTAAAGTATCTAAAAGATCAAAATGGATTTGTAATCAACCATGACCGCGTTGGTTATTATTATTTTACAACCAACAAATAGAGATTAACGAATTGCCAAAAATCATTCTATTCCATAAAAATCCAATTAAAAACTGCCCGAACAAAGCTTTAAATGCGGCATCCACATATGAATAACACTCGGGCACTAAAATATTCACATTGCTAACTTTTATCCGAGAATTTGATTACGTTCGCAAATGGGATGAGCACGGTACAGTCGGCGGTAATTCGTTCGCGCGCGGTACAGTCCGCTAACCGAGTTACCCGTGTTTTGCGTCCTAATTGATTAGCAAAACGAGTGCATAGACAGACGTGCGGAAATCATTTCTATATCTGCTATTGCATGTAAAATTGGTTTATCTTTGTTAGTTTTTAGAGCATACATCTTTTTGGCCTGATAATATGTTGCTACATTATTGATATCCACTTGTGTTTTATGATACACTCACAGTAATCACTCTTCGTACTTTAGTTTTTCATGATATGTAAAGATTTTTTAAAATGGTTTGCTGTTGATCTAATAACAGAGCCCAACATCGTAAATTGTATTGAAAAAAGCCGTTGATGTACTGATGCCTAAGGACAGAATGCCTAGACTGGCACCCACAGCTGTCATTCCATAGACAACTGTCAAACTTCCTATACATATACATAAAGACGTAAAGTCGCGAACTTTAATTTGGGACCCACTTAAGGTTGACAATCCTGTCCAATTGCATAGGAATATAAAGAACATTTTTGGGAAAAGGGTCATAAATCAAAGAACGCAACCATAGGTACATTATGATTACCGACGATTGAAAACAGCCAAACCTTGATAATTTCCACGTAGTATTGTTCAAAATGTACTGTATCAGCGCGAACAGGATTATTAAGGCTTCGGGAAACTTCCCCATTCATCGCCGCCGCCGCCTACTCTGGAGTTACAGAAGGTGCTGTCCTCGGCTCGGTTAAATTATCAAGTTTGCTTTCGCCATGGTTAAAAAAGATGCTCCCAAATATTAACAAGGCTCATGGCTCTGCTTAGCGTAATTTAATAGGGCATATGTTTAACGGACTACCAGATATCCCTTCAGCTGTGTTCATCCCTCTGTGGGCTTCATATTTTTTCCTGCAGGTCGGTGGAGCGGCCCGCGGAGGGGCGCAATGGCTTTGCTTACTTTCTTAGAAATAAAACCGGCATTCGTGTATCGATCTCGCTTTAATCCATTGAAACGTATAGCCAATTCAGTGAGACAGATAGCAAGCGAAAACTTCAATGGCCAATGGAGGAAAAAATCAATTTAGTCGTTAGTCTAAAATAGTCAGTGGCACGTTTGACACGGTCGGTGTTCGCGAGTGAAAATTAGTGGGTTTAGTGCTGAATTGTAGTGCCAGAAGGACAGTTTTTGTAGACATGTAAGTAATCTTTAGAATTACGTAGAAACAAGTGTTATTTCAACGGGTTAGCTGTAATAAAACCGTGACTAACATGACATACCTACTCATGGTCAAAATTTGGCAACACGTTTTTTAGCGCTTTTCTAATAATTTAATATTACTATTAGCTATTAAAATTACCGTTAGTTATCATACATTTGTTTAAAATGAACTTAAATGGATTATCAATGGCCCGAAAGTAAATAAATCGATTGAAGTTGGTAACGATCACAACAAACCCCTCAGAGGGGGACCTAACCGACCGGGACTTTCCCTCCGAGGGATGCCCACATGATACACACTCTACACTAATCATGACCTTGATTTATACCGTTTTCAAATCATGTTTTGATGTGATTTTTGTTTAACTGATGGTTATATTATAGTTTTGACTAAAAGTGTACTTAATGGGAATTTTAAGAAACCTAATTTGTTCGGTTCAAAACATATAGTTGTTGTGATAATTGCACTCGTTTGGAAGAGGTTATTTTGTATGAAAGTAGACATACTTTTTTCATTTTACTCTCAGGTAAAACCTGCTGCACTTACAATAAAAAAAGCTACGGTTACACCTAGTTGATGACCCATATTTATTGTTCAGGCATGAATTTTATTACATACAGTATAAAACACTTCAGATATAAGCATGTAAATCGAAGCCTACACGAGCAACTTCTGAGTGTAGGCATTATTTTGGTAAAATTTTTCAAATGGTCTAGTGTAAAAAAAATACTCACGAGCCTGCCATTTTATGTTTTTCGAATAAGTATAACACAAATTTCTTCAAATTAAGCTCATTTAACACCCCAAAAAACTAATTGATTATATTTAAAATAACCAAAATACGTCGTAAACTTCGGTGAGGTGGTGACGAGTAGTAGATAGCCTTAATACGACTTTAATGTAACGATGATATATCGGTGCAGTTAGATAATTTTATAAATATTGAGTTTCATCCAAAATCCTGGCTGTGATTATGTAAAAAACTAAAGAAAATTTAATTTTACCAAATCACTTCACTCCACAAACCTTGTTAGTGGAGCGCCCCTCAGAGGGTGCCACAGACGTGGGTAAGCGGCCATGTTTTTTCGCCACAGCTGTAGGGATATAGTAAAATATAACGCCAAAAAAATACTTTTTACTGCCAAAAATACTAAATGATCACCAAAGTTTGATCTCCATTTTAATATGAAATAGTAACCCAAATCATAACATCTTACTAGCCTATTGAAGAAAATGCTATCCAAATAAATCATTGCTAATCCAAAAATAGTTAAGTGATCACCAAATTTTTATCTCCTATTAATGTGAAATAATAACCCAAATTATAACATCTTACTATCCTATTTAAAAAAACGCTATCCTAATAAATCATTGCTAACCCAAAAATAGTAAGTGATCACCAAAATTGTATCTCCTATTACTATGAAAACATAACCCAAATTAAAACATCTTACTATCCTATTAAAGAAGATGATATCGTAATAAATCATTGCTAAACTAAAAATAGTAAAATAATTTCCTAAATTCGACGGATCCCCGCTTTCGTTTCTAGGACTCAGACCTACGCTTCGCTCTCTACTGATAATGTCCAGCGAGAAGACGCCACCACGCTGCGAGGGGTGTCTATTTCTGGTCTGAGGGGCACAAGTGAACACTAACCTAACCGACCTAAGACAAAGTTAGCTTATGACAAGCCATTTTTGTCCGCCCTGATTATTGGCTCCCAATAAACACGGCCGCCATCGCATACGCAGCGCCACCAGTGGCCAAGAAATAAACTATTTTACAATGTGCCCGGTATAGAGCTAGGAATATCGACAAATGCGTTCGGCACATCGTTATAAGCCTGGCCAACTTTTAGGCATATCATGAAATGGCGGCGTTTCACGATATGCCTAGGAATTTCGTGATCTGGCGGATTTTACGATCGGCCGGCGACATAATATACACTCTAAGGGTAGGACAGACAAGTCCACGTGGAAGTAGGGTGTGCTGATTCGGGTTTTGGTATCACTTGTTTTGGCATCATTATACTTTATTTGGTAATACTCATATATTTTATGGCAATCATAGTGGGTTATTTAGGTAGAAGTATTGTATTAATTTGGTCGCAAAGATTTGGTGATCATTTAGTAAATTTGGTGTTCGAATAAAATTTAATGTGCACATTTTATTAAAACAGCTAGTACTATTGTAATGGTAGAATTATTATTTTTGGTGTTCAGTATATTTTTTTTAGGTGGTCATTATATTTGATGCCATTTAATAGTCCATTTAGGTTTCGCTAAATGTATTACAGTGATATCAAAAATATTAGCTGGTAAGGCTTGCTAGGCGTGATAATCTTGTAAAGAATTAAGATTGTTTCCAAAACTTTGCTTGCTAACGGACGGGAATCAAAGTAGAGAAGAGCGAATAGAGAAAACAATGCAGGGTACAGTGAAGTAATACTCTAACAAATGCTATTGTTGATGACGCAAGCCAGCGCCCAGCTTTGAAAATCACGGCCCCTTTTTTAAATAACACAATTTTGTTTCAAACAGAGCTTGAAAAAAGTTTTATTACTCAATTTGCCTTAGTGAAGGATGGCTACTATACCTCCAACATATACGCGATCATGTTAGCTAGGTTGATGTGAATAAAGTTACCGGTATCGACTGTTAGACGTAAGATGACGTAGGTAAGCGGCGGCGCAGAGCGCGGAGCTGTGCGGCGGCCATCGAGATAACTCGCTCACGTTGAGTGGTCCTTGATGAACGCGGCCGGTGCGGTGCAGGTGTTGGTGAACTTACGTGACCGCGGGTCGTGAGTGTTGATGTAGGAAATTATGCGTGTATTGATATACCCAGATTTTTGTGCTTTGTTCGATCGCAAAGCAGAAAAATCTGGGTTTAGACTCTGCAATGGAGCGTTTATTCCTATTCACAAGTCTGATTTCTACGAAATAGCACACGAGATAATTTAACATTTACGTCTTTTGTATCATAAATTGAAATATATTTTAATGAAGAAATCAAATTATCCCAATAGAAATAAGGAAACTCATAGAAAAGTGAGAACAATGCAAGTAGTAGGAGCTGCTGTAGAACGAACCAATTGTGAATAAAAATGAAAAAGAAAATGTTTTAGTTATTTACGTGCAAACTTAATATAAAGATTGATTTCGTAGTCAATTTCACTATGACTAACAGAGAGGCGTGTCCTCATAGCTTGAACAATCTGCTCGCACGTGGCCGTCGGCAGGAAACCTCGACGTGTAAATCCGAGCCGCGGTGTCGCGACGCGCGCAATTACCGAACAAAGAGAACGCGATAGTGTTGTCGCGCTTGTGACGCGCCCAAGATCATGTTACTGACACTTGCTTGTCTCTATCACTCAGTAAATCATGGACGCTGAGGATAACACTAGCTCAATTCATCAAGCCCTCTGCCTTTAGCATTGTAATACTAACACGTCTCTCGTCTAATGAATCTCTCTACATTCAAGAACGGACCGCAAAGCAACAATAGCTGATACAAAATAATACCTCGAGAGCAAAAGTTTCGGGTCACTAGCATTTACTTCAATATCTTGAAAACGAATAAAGCTATCGTATTGAAATAAATTGAACCTTATAGACAATTTAATAATCCTTCGTTACACGTATAAAAGTTATTGGTTGGCGTGAAGTAATGGCATTAAAAAAGTTATAAACATAATGATCCCTTTTTCAAATCAGAACTTCTAATTTTCGCAACTGTTTTTGCTTTTGTTTTTGTTTTGTCATAAAATGTATTTATAAGAAGTCTTCCAGGTATCCAATAGTCATTATTAAAGTAGTAATTATGTCAATCACACCTGAGGAATGTAAAAGAATCCTCACGATCCTGGAAAATGGGAGCAGTCAGCGAGAAACAGCAAGAATAGTCGGTGTATCGTTGTCTACAGTTCAGCGTGTTTGCCAGCGGTTTCTAGAAACTGGTTCAAACCAACGCAGACCAACAACAGGCAGACCCAGGTGTACGACGGTACGGGAAGATCGATATCTAGTCATCTCTATGCTGCGAAATCTGTTTCTTACGGGAACAGCACTGACTCATCATTTTTTAGGGCTTGGTAGAAGCAACCCTTCTGCTTGGACTGTAAGACGGCGACTTGCTGAAGGTAATTTGAAACCATTGAGACCCGCAATTGGTCCGAAACTCGAGAGGCACAATCGCATAGCAAGACGAATTTATGCAAGCGAACACTCGCATTGGACGATTGAAAATTGGTCAAATGTCGGGTTCTCGGACGAATCAAAATTTATGCTGTATACACACGACGGAAGGGCAAAGGTGTACAGAAGACCAGGAGAAAGATTTATGCAAGCCTGTATTGAAGAAAAGGTGGCATACGGTTGTGGTTCGGTACTAGTGTGGGCTGGAATTTCTGCGGAAAGCCGAACAGAGAAAGAGAAAGAGAAAGAATTCGTTTATTCAAATAGGATTCTTTGGAATCACTTTTGCATCGTCATTAACTATGTAGTTACTAGAACAATAGAAATATTCCTGTACTATAAAATATACTTATACAAAATATGCTTACTTAAATTATTACAACATGTCACAAGATACGTCAAATAATCATAATTATAGAGAGTATGTAATGTAATGTCCATGTTTAACTATACAATGTCAAATTATAAACTAGGCCAAGCATATTTATCATTTAGGTAGGTCCTCGACAGTATATTATCCCTTTTTTAACAAGGAGGATTTTAGATATTTCTTCAAAGCAGGTATTGGTAACACAAGTGCTTCAGGGGGTAGTTTATTGTAAAATAGTATGCATTGACCCATAAATGATTTATATACTTTACGCACTCGATTTTTAGGAATTGCAATTTTATGCTTATATCTGCAACTGTTCATTTAGGAGAACAATATTTCTTTGCTATTCCGCTAAAAAAACGTGCTGGTCTATTAGTGAAGATAAGATGCAACTATTTGCGTAAAAACATGCAAAAAATTACAGCAAACCACCACCAATAATGACAAAAACCTCGACACGTGTTTCGCCTCTCTACGAGGCATCATCATGAGATGCTGGCAGGAGATGTTGCTTGCTTGTTGTTGTTGTTGGACGGGTAGTATGAGTCAACTGGATATTTTTGTGAATGAAATCAACAACAAGCTTCCTAAAATCAAGTTTAAGAAGGAATTAGAACAGAATAACTCACTAAATTTCTTGGATTTAACGATTACTAAGGTGGATAACAAACACCAATTCCAAATTTACCGTAAGCCTACGCATACAGATACTGTTATCCCGGCTTCTTCCGCTCATCCATGGCAACATAAGTTAGCTGCTTTTCATTGTTATGCACATAGGTTATTGACAGTGCCTCTTTCTGATATTCATTATAAAATGGAATTAAATAATATATACCATTTAGCAATTTCAAACGGTTACAGCAAGTCTCATGTGGATGGTATTATTGCACTACTGTACGCTGTACGCTGTACGTCTATTACTGTACGCTGCACGATCTTCGGACCCACCTAAAAAGTACAAAGCAAGCATAACTTATGTTGGCAAGTTGTCTGATAAGATCTACAATATTTTAAAGTCTAACGACATAAACGTGGCTTTCAAAACGAATAACACCTTGCGCTTTAGACTGTGCAATGGCAAGGAGAAAGTGGAAAGTGCCAAAAAGTCGGGAGTCTACAAACTTGCCTGTGATAATTGCAATAAAGTTTATGTGGGACAAACAGGCCGTAGTTTTAGCACAAGGTATAAGGAACATGTTGCGTCGTATCGGCATAATCACCCGGACAAGTCTAATTTCGCAAAACATTTATTGGAGACTAACCATGCGTTATCTGACAATCATTCTTTCAACATCTTGCATGTTTGCGAAAAAGGATTGCGTCTAAGTGTTCTAGAACAATTAGAAATAATTAGGTACAGCAATAGAGGCGTTATTATCAACGAACAATTGAATGTTGCGTCATCACCGTTGTTACGTGTTCTTCCATCTCTTTCACGCATGAACGGTAGTATGGGGGGACAGAATATAAATATGGCGGATGGCTCCGGGCGGGTCATTTACCCCCGCGTTCGAGGACAGTGAGAAAACCGAATGCCTTGCGAGTAGTTTAGAGTCCCAATGTTTGCCCAACCTCCTCAACACCGACGAAGCCCACATTAGTAGGGTCGATTCCGAGGTGGACAGGAGATCGCGTCTCCCCGTAACTTCACCCATTTTACCGGTGTCGGTTAAGGAAGTCAGTGACCTTGTCAGGCGTCTCCGTATTAGGAAGGCTCCGGGTGCGGATGGTCTATCCAATCGCATCCTGAAACTTCTCCCCGAAACCCTCCTCCTCCTTTTGGTCGGCATCTTCAATGCCGCACTGACCAATGCTCACTTTCCAGCCGCGTGGAAATGTGCAACGGTCATAGGGATAGCGAAGCCCGGCAAACCCCGGACCTCGCCTGCCTCTTATAGGCCGATCAGCTTACTTAGCTCCCTTGGAAAGCTATATGAGCGGATCCTTCTCACGAGAATTCTCAGATTTACGGCTGAGAATAACCTCCTCATCGATGAGCAGTTCGGTTTTAGATCCGGACACTCATGCGTCCAACAGGTGCACCGCGTCACGGAGCACGTGTTGGATGGTTTCTCTCGATTCCAGGGGCTCAAGACCGGTGCGATCTTTCTCGACGTAGCGAAAGCCTTCGACAAGGTCTGGCATAACGGGCTTGTATACAAGTTATACCAGCTCGGATTGCCGGACAGACTCGTACTCACAATACGAGATTTTCTCAGTGACCGAAGCTTTCGATACCGACTGGAGGGAACGTATTCGGACCCACACCCCATCCGGGCCGGAGTCCCGCAAGGCTCCGTGCTCTCTCCCACTCTCTACTCGTTATTCACAAACGACATTCCCAGGCACCCTAAGGTGCAACTGGGGTTGTTTGCGGATGACACCGCGCTCTTTACGACTCATTGTAAGTACGCTACTATCCGGCGATACCTCCAAGAGGCAATCTCCGACCTAGGTCGTTGGTTTAATCTTTGGCGTATCGAAGTCAACCCGGAGAAAAGCACTGCAATAGTCTTTCATCCGTCGGACTGCATTAGTACAGAAAGGCGGGTGGCTCCGATCCAGATGTTTGACCGACCCATCCCCTGGGTCAACGAGGCCAAATATCTTGGAGTGACCCTCGACAGGAGACTGACTTTCCGTAGCCACATCCGTAGGGTACGCAACCGCGCGTTGTTCGTGCTAGGAAGGCTAGGGCCGATGATCAACAAGTTTAGTAAAATGTCACTTAGGAATAAGCTGACACTCTACAAGACTTGTGTTCGTCCAATCATGACATATGCAAGTGTAGCATTCGCTCACGTGCCTATGTCATCGCTCAAGCCGCTTCAGGTCATTCAGAATCGTTTTCTCCGAAGGGCGACTGGTGCCCCGTGGTACCAATCGAACCTCAGCCTGCACCACGACATGGAGATTAGCACCATGTATGGTTTCTTTAAGCAGGCTGCCAGACGTTATTTTGATAACGCTCCCCACCATAGGAATCCGTTAGTTAGGAAGGCTGCTGACTACGTCCCCATCCCTCCCCCCTCTGTCGTTACTCGGCGCTCACTGATTAGGGGCCGCACGGTCCGGCGTCCTAGGCACACACTCACGGACCCGGACGACGAAATCACAGCGTCCATCGAAAGATGGAACGCTGCGCTTTCGGCGTCCAACACATCGCGTACACTTCAGCGTTCCCGCCGGCGGGGACGTCCACCGCGAGACAACACAGACACATACAGTCCGCTTTCGTCCCGGTACCGCCGCATACCGGGTAGAGTCAGTCCGACGCAAGTCGGGCCTAGCTGAGTTTCTTGCTGGACTCTTCTCAGCTAGGCTAGGTTTTAGCGAACCAGCGATAAAACTCCCAGTAGTTCGATACCACTCACACCCCAGATTCGGTTGATACCGTTCAACCAATCTCACTGGAGCGCAAACTCTTAGAGTATTCCAGTGTACAAACTTCCCCGCGTGGTCGTGCCGGAGGCTTCCCCTGGATTTTCCCCAGGCCACCCTCCAACCACGCAGTTCGACCGCTATATTGGGTCCGTCCTATTATAGCAACAGTCAGGTTCAAAAAAAAAAAAAAAAAAAAAGGGCGGGTCATTTGCTCAGTGGACGTGGCGCAAGCAACATCTCCTGCCAGCATCTCCTGATGATGCCTCGTAGAGAGGCGAAACACGTGTCGAGGTTTTTGTCATTATTGGTGGTGGTTTGCTGTAATTTTTTGCATGTTTTTACGCAAATAGTTGCATCTTATCTTCACTAATAGACCAGCACGTTTTTTTTAGCGGAATAGCAAAGAAATATTGTTCTCCTAATATATCATGGACTTCCGCAAAGTAACGCCTGATTCAATAAATTAACTGTTCATTTTCTGAAAGGATTCTATATTTTTTAGCGCATAAAGAATACATTCTTAGATATACTGAGATGCTACTGTCAGTATATTTATCTCTTTAAACAGGTCTCTTTGTGTCTCTCGTGCCCCCATGTTATAGATTGAACGAATAGCCCTTTTTTGTTAGACAAATATTGAGTGTATATCTGCTGCCTTTCCCCACAATAAAATTCCATATGTCATTAGACTATGAAAGTGGCTAAAATAAACCATTCGCGCCGTGTCTATATCAGTCAAATGTCTTATTTTTCTGACAGCGTAAGCTGCTGAACTCAATCTACTGGACAACTTTGATAAGTGAGGACTCCACTGTACGTTTTTGTCCAAAGTTAGATCTAAAAAAGTTGTAGTGTCTACCATTTCCAAGCAATCTCCATTCAAATATATATTGATATTTTTAGTTCTTACATTAGGTAAAGTAAATCTTAAACATTTAGTTTTAGTAGAGTTGAGTACTAAGTTATTGACTGTAAACCAGTTTAACACTTTGGCAAGGACGTAATTAATACTATCCCAGTCCTTTGCATTTCGAGCAATTTTGAAGATTAAAGATGTATCATCTGCAAATAAAAAATATTTACAATGATTTTGCATGACGAATGGCAGATCGTTTAAATATACAAAAAAAAGAAAAGGTCCTAAAATAGAACCTTGCGGCACTCCCAGTTTAACAGCTGCACCATTTGATTGTGTTCTATTTATGAAAATTGTCTGTATTCTGTAACTAAGATAAGATGAGAGTAGATTTAAGGCGTTCGTAGATAACCCATAGTGTTTAAGCTTCCGTAAAAGAGTTTTATGTTCAACAAAGTCGAAAGCTTTCGCAAGGTCACAGAAAATGCCTATTGCATCACAAGCGTCATTCCATATCTCATATATACATTTTATTAATTCTGAAGCGGCATCAGTTGTAGAACGTCCTTTCCTAAACCCATATTGTTGGCAGTGTAGAAGATTATTATTTATAAAATACCTCTGTAACTGATCTAACATAATTTTTTCGAAGATTTTACTTAAAACTGGTAAAATAGAAATAGGACGAAAATTCGTGATATAATTTTTGTCACCTGATTTATGCAAAGGTACAACTTTACTTAGTTTCATAAGGTCAGGGAACACCCCCTCTTTAACGCAGCTATTAAAAACGTCAGTTAAGTAATGTGCAATAATGTCAATAACATGTATGATAATATTTACAGATGTCCCCCATAAACCCTCGGTGATCTTTTTACTTATGGTTTTAAAGGTTTTTATGAGAGTATCCGAGTCAATTAAGCTAAATTTGAACTCAGGTTTGCATTTACCTATACTCGAGAGCATTAAAGACTCCGCTCGCTCTGGTGATGATTTAAGATCCTTGGTGGTGATACAAGCTATGTTTGAGAAATACTCTTCAAATGCTGCTGCTATTTCGGGTTCTGACTTAATCGCTTTCCCATTGTGTAATATGTTAGAAATTGAACGGCTTTTTGGTTTACATTTGCCACTCTCATGGTTAATAATGAGCAGAGCTTGTACTGATCGAAAACGGTACTCTTAATGGCGTAAGATACATGGATGAAATCGTCAACGAGCACGTCGGTCCATTTATGGCAAGACTATGAGAATGCCATCTTTATGCACGATAACGCCCGTCCCCGCACTGCTCGTGTAGTGTGTACCTTGATGAGGTGAATATTCGTCTTATGGTGTGGCCAGCACGTAGCCCTGACCTCAACCCGATCGAGCACGCTTGGGACGAGCTCGGACGACGTGTAAGACAACGAGATCCTCCTTTAATTACGCTTCGTGACTTGAAACATGCATTGGTAGAGGAATGGGAGAACATTCCCCAACAGTGTTTTAGAAACTTGGTGTACAGCATGCCGAATCGCATTGCAGCAGTCCAGACAGCACGTGGAGGTAATACCACGTACTAAACTGTGTTAAAACTACTTGTAAATATAAAAAGTTCAATATTTTCTGTTTTGGTTTTGCAAGCAAAATGACGCCATTTTGAATTTGTCGTTTTAAACATAATAAAATAAATGGTCAGTAGTAAATGTAATGCATTTTATTTTAGTAACATTAAATTGTCTATATGGTTCAATTTATTTCAATACGATAGCTTTATTCGTTTTCAAGATATTGAAGTAAATGCTAGTGACCCGAAACTTTTGCTCTCGAGTGTATTATGACTACAGCTTACATTTAAAAGTTGCTGTTGCATTGATAATTTTTGGTCTGAATTCCTTTCGTTCTAGAAGGATCAATTTTGACCTCAGCAGCTTAAATAAACAAATGAGCAAAAATTCTACAGAAGTTCTAATCATCGTGGCTAGCCTTGAAAATGTTAAGATTGTTTTGTTTGTGGCAAAGGAATAACATCGCGAAACACGCCGGCCCGGCCGTCTGTCGCCGGACTGTGTAGATATAGTATTAATTTAGTGATGCGGTGGCACGGGTCAAGCGGAAGATTAGGAAACAAAACTGCGAATGCAGCATAATGCAGCTTTATGTTTAAAGAATAAACCACAGGATAATATTATGTTTATCATGTTATGGTGCATTACATACTCGTACCAACGATAAAAGTGACCATAAATTATGACTGCTTTATAGAATAGAATAGAAAGGAAAAACTTTATTCAACATCACACAATTCAGGTTACATGAGAACCCTAGAATGAAGACTTAACATATAAATAAATATAATCTTACAGTTAAGTGATGTTGAAAAGGGGCTCGCCTCAGCATGATGTTGCAGTAGTAAGGCCACTGCAACGCTGGTTTTCAGGCAGACCCTAGTAACTATAATTTTACATTGCTCGCTGTATGTCGGGAACGAAATGTCTCAGTTTGTGTGTAAGCGTGTGTGTCTCATACATGAGAGGAGGCCTGTGCCCAGCAGTGGGACGTATATGGGCTGATGATGTGTGTGTGACTGTCAGAGTTTGCGTATGTGTATAAGTGTGTGTGTGTGTGTGTGTTTCACTTGACGGAATACGGAGTGTGTGATATTGAGTTGTAGGAATAAAATTTCAGTAGGTTATAATATATCTGTTTGATATGCATTGTGAACGTATTTGGCTAAAGAAATAATTAAAAGCAAATATTATTATTATTAAATTACTTTAATTTGCTAGGTACTCTAATATTAATTCATATATGAATTTAAATCTTAGGGTCATTACATATAAGAATGCATGGCTCGACTGCCAGGAGGAAGTGCCTGCAGTATTTGCATAAGGTATCGTTTCAGATGTAATTTGAAATTGCCGATGGTATTACATTTCTTGAGTGGCGGAGGTACATTGTTCCAGCACTTAGTAGCAGTGTGTTTAAAACTTCCTCGGAAAGCGGCGGTATGGTGACGTGGAGGTAGCAATTCATGACAGACTGATCTGATGCCGTGTGAGGAGGACCTGTTGGTGAACTTTTTTATGTAAATGCTCTGGCTCAGCCGTTTTATTAATTCACTATTTATAAAATTTCGAAGAAAACCTATCAAAACTGATACCATGTAGTAAAAATAATAAGCTTTGCCTTAATACCTAGGTACATCGGTTGCCGTTGTCGCGATATCGCGTCCGGACTATACGGAATATTTGCGGCTCTGTAACTAATGTCTTAAGGGTGACTGGTAGTGAATGCATCCTGGCATTAAATCCGATTCTTGTACTATAAATACAAAAGCTTAGAACATATTGTCCACATTATCAGTCATTTAATCTGTATCGTTTTACAGATATAGAGTAGACGATCCGCCCTGCACTCTCATTTACCCTAAACCAATACGGGCCCGTGTGCCTTTGCATAGCGCCTAACGAAGTAGAATAGAAAAATCAAAATCGCTTCGATTTAATATTGAAAGGAGCGTAATGATAATTCCGAAGGCGGCAGTACGTGCCTCTGTGCCCGGCCCGGTATTCACAACCAACCACTCGGACAACCAGCACACGTTGGACCTCCAATAACTGATAGTGGTTTCTAAGTTCGAGATTCAGTTATTATAGTTGCGGCAGTCTAGACAGCTTCTGTTATGAATCACATTTAGGACGAGACGTGGCAACGTGCGCGCGCGATGCTATTATGTATCTGTACACAATTTTGGATCGTATCGCTCTAACATAAGGTCCATAACGTAAAGATACAGACGTGACTGTCCGTGTGATCAGGTACATAATCGTGGGCACGTTCATCGCGCGTTAGTTATTTTCTCGGGAAACGCGCGCTTAGTGAACGTGGTGGGAACATTCGCTAGACCTCACGTAGGTGTTTTGGAAATTGCCGCAATTGAAAGGAAAATGAAACTAGAAGAAGAATTGTTAAGGCAATAATTGAATTCAAATTAATTTGGAATTCATTCGGTTCGATCATTGAATACGTCAGACCATTATGGTAGGTATAAATATTGGTATTGTCTTAGTTTTAAACATTTAACTGGGATAAATCAAAAGTGCACAGAATCATCATCATCATCATTATCATTTTACCAGCCGTATAAAATCCTATGATTGAGATAGGCCTCCCCCAAAGAGCGCCATAATAAACATATTTAAATAAAAAAATCGTAGTTATATTAGATTTCTTCGACTTATGTATATATACATACCTACTTACAGCATTCGAGGTTACAAATATTTGAAAACACACTGTATCCTTCTTTGACATGTTAGCATCGCTGTGCGAGTCGATTAGCTGCCCGAGAAATATGCTCATTATAATGTGACCCCGAGCGATTTGACGCGATATCGCGCCGACGCCGCACTCGCGATATTAATCATCCCAGCTAGGTGCCTCGCCCGGCAGCCAAGGCAGCGAGGCTACATCACATCGCGAGGCAGCTGACGCGCGGGGCCGATCATACAGATGATAAGTAGCTGATTACTTCCAGTCGTGCTCACTGTGTTGAAACTAATATGAGTGTATCTAGAACTATGTTATTATAATAAGCAAAACATCCGATCATACCGAAACTAACACCATGCAGCAAAAAAAAATCGGCCAAGTGCGAGTCGGACTCGCGCACGGAGGGTTCCTTACCATTTCTATAAAAACGGCAAAAAATACGTTTGTTATATGGGAGCCCCCTGAAATATTTTTCCTTACCATTTCTATAAAAACGGCAAAAAATACGTTTGTTATATGGGAGCCCCCTGAAATATTTATTTTGTTTTGTTTTTAGTATTTAATGTTATAGCGGCAACAGAAATACATCATCTGTGAAAATTACAACTGTCTAGCTATCACGGTTCTTGAGATACAGCCTGGTGACAAACAGACGGACGGACGGACAGCGAAGTCTTAGTAATAGGGTCCCGTTTTTACCCATTGGGTACGGAACCCTAAAAATATCACGGCGGTGGTAAACAAGATAACGGCCCGCCTGATGGTAAGCGGTCACCGTAGCCAAAGGACGCTTGCAACGATTATGGCGTAGAACTAACCTCAGTTCAATGCCGGTCTGAGCAGCAGTCAGTACCAATAATTGTGTTTCTGAATACATATTGTGAGCGACGTCCGCTCTCGGCGGCGTCGGCTGGGCGAGTGAGCGCGCGCGCTACCAGCCGCGGCAATGCTCGCCCCTCACAGTCACCTAAGAATGACCTAGTGCCGAGACACAAGTCGGCGACGGACGAGCTCCGCCCCTATGTGCTCGGACAGTGTGTCGACCACGCTCCGTGACACAAGTCGGCGACGGACGAGCTCCGCCCCTATGTGTACGGACAGCGCGTACTACCACTCGGCGCCCGAATGGTGTGTTTGGGCTTCGCCCGTATCCTCAGACACTTTGGGTAATCGATGTTACCAAAATAAAAGAAGGAATAACGAGAAATAGACTTTTTATTTACTTTTCCCTAACTGCCCTATCACTGCCCTAAGTGACTTGATTTCAAGTCCCTAACTTCCTATTACTTTGTAGTTTTCTTCTTCTTCTTGTTGTGACTTCCAGGAGGCTCCGTTTGACACTGATTTGCTCCAGGCCGTACCTGCTATTTATACCTGCTAGTGGGTGAGCAAGACGTGCTGAGTGAGACAATAAAGGTTACGCCCACTTTGACTTGACTAATTTACATTGCAAGATGTTATTGGAATGTTATACATATTAATGGGTGGAAGACTAAGCTGATTTACAAAGTTCTAATATGGCTTGAGATCTTATAAGTACAGTAGGGTTCGTAAATATTTTCTTATCTGAATAATCGTACATGGAAATCGGGCAAACCGTAATTCGGTCCCTTTCTTAACACTTATTCATCATCTGCGCTGAATCTACTGAGTTTACTTATTTGTAAGTTTAAACATTTAATAGAACTTTTAATAAGCTTTCTAACAATATATAAATCATTCTGATACGATGAGCCGTTGTAAAGGTATAAACGTAAACATATTAATTGTAAAGTGAAAATGCGCCGTACTAAATTCTAATTCAGGCTCGGTGGCCGCGGCTCTCGTTACGGTCATGTTGGCGCGATACACCCCTCCCCTCCATGGCGGCCAGTCCGCGCTGCGCTCGCGCATAGGCAACATCTCCTCTCTCTTTCTAATACAATTTGTACTGGGATTTTACTTTAATGTTTACAATATCAAATGAATGCTATGAGAGGGTGTTTTATGTAAATAATTACTATGGGGATTCTAACTACTGGGTTCTTTATTTACTCTAAACAATCTAAGTCTTTATAAATAATCACATATTTCTCTTACGTATAATTTTCGTATGACGCGATGCGTAGCTCTGCCGTCGCGTGTTGATGTTGTCGTCCATACATATCTAAATTGAAATTTGTTTGTGGCGTATTCCACATTTGGTAACAATGAAAATCTATTACGTTCTTCATTTTTTTAATGTATACATACTGCGTACATTTACCGAATATGTTAGATCAATCGCATCGCATTTGTAAAACTCGATTGCCTGTAACTTTACAGGCCGCTTTCAATTTCCCCGCTTGTTTACGATCAGATATGAGTAGTGCCGCCCCCCACCGCATACCCCCTCACCCCTCCAGTAATGACGCGTCTTTGATGTGCCGAATCAAGTAGCGTCACAATGACGCTTTGATCTATTAACGCGACGTTGCGCCGATTGCTGGGGGATATTTTCCAACTACGAAACTCATATCAATTTGATACCAGTAGTACCACTTCAATGCAGTGCATCGTACACACTACAGTTTTGCCTTTGAATTATACGTTTATTGATTTCCAATTTATTCATTTCATTTCAATATGTTTCGTGCTCACTTTCACGTTCCGCATCTACGCCGAGGTGACGTGTCAGAACGAGAGCACATAGCGCATTGAAATGCAAACACGGTACGAAAGTGCTGAACCAAATCAAATGCCGTACGCGAAAGAGAGCACGCACCGTGAGAGAAAGTGATTCTAATATATCTCTCCACTTTCTCCTTTGCCACATGCGAGGGATAGAGATAGATACTATCCGTCAAAACAGCTCTGGGGTTCGATACGAGACATAGTGAGTCATTGTAACTTGATTATAGCAATTTAATTACAAACAAGCGCTACACGTTGACATTTAATTGGCATGTCTCAAATAGGCCCTCTCGAATACTTCATTTAATAAAGATATACGATATACGACATTAGAGCTACGGTAGGTTAGTGGTTCAGGCATGCGGCTGTCAAGCGGCGGTCGTGGGTTCAAATCCCGGCTCGTACCAATGAGTTTCTCGGAACTTATGTACGGAATATTTACAGTTAGCTTTTCGGTGAAGGAAACATCGTGAGGAAACCGGTCTAATCCCAATAAGGTCTAGTTTTCCCTCTGGGTTGGAAGGTCAGATGGCAGTCGCTTTCGTAAAACTAGTGCCTATGCCAAATTGGGATTAGGTGTCCAAGCGGACCCTGGGCTCCATTAGGGGCACAACCAGGAATAACGCTAGGAGAATGAATGATACGATATACGACACTTTTAAAGCCTTGTAAAGCGAAATCATAAGCTTTGTGATTGATTTGTGAGGTCAGGGACCACATGCGGTTTAAGGGTTGGGTTTCTCATCCGGGCGGGGGTTTTGGACGGCAGTCAATGTTTTGTTTACGACCAAAATTAGTTTAGCTATGAAGTGCAGTCACTATGTAAAATAACAATATAGTAATCTCACCCAAAACATTTCTGCACATAGGCTGCGTGACTAACCAGCAATCGTCTACATTGTTTATGTTTTATTTTTGGTTAGTTTAGTTTTTAGTAGTTTTGTTTAGTTTCGATTAGTTATTATTATTAAATCTTACCTGATTACATTAGCGCCCTTACTTTGCCCTAATTTTATTTCTGTTTGTGCACACTTGTTTAACGTTATAGTTCAGATCTGAACCTTTAAGCTAATGTTGTTTTTCTGTAATTGTCTGTTGTGAGCCAAATAAATAAAAGTAATCCTATCCTACTAATATTATAAATGTGAATGTTTGGATGTTTGTTACTCAATCACTTTAAAACGGCTCAACCGATTTTGTTAAAATTTTGCACGAAGATAGTTTATAGCCTGGATTAAAAGAAATGATAGTGTTATCTCGGGTCCACGGAGACAAATTCGCGGGTGGAAGCTTAGTATTTAAATAGTAGAGATAAATCTTACACACTCTCTCGAACTGGCCCCACACGTAGATAAACTTAATAAGTCTTGAGTTATAGGTACTAAAGGTCGATAACTTTAAACGATATAAATACTCAAATGCATAAACTCGAGCTAACATGTGAGAGCGATCGTAACATTAACATGCGGTCGGGATGTTAAAGAGGTGAGTCGAATGGAGGCCAATTTGTGTTATTAAATGGTTATTAAATCGGGAATTAATACCGTGTGAGATTACACGGATATTGGCCGGTTCCAATTTTACCCTAATGGGTATTTGCTCGTAATTTTCTACTGATCAGATGGGCATGGTGATCACGTAACATTGTCTACGTGCGTGACGCAAAAATAATCTCCCTGCCTTATATTCTGCACACAGTTTTGGAAATGTTTTCTCGTAGAACAACGATATCCGTCTATTTTTTTAATTTTTGTTGATATGTAGGTTTATTTATTTTAAGTAGGTTTCGTACTATCATTGTTATGAGTTTTTTGGCAAAAAAATATGTTGAGTTTGTTTCATTTTCGTAGAAAAAATTAAGCAATTTTACCGACTGCAAATGATCGACATCTATTTGGCCAATATTTTATCAGCGATATTTATTATAAGAGACCAGAAGATGGGGTACAAATACATAACTTCAATAGTAAGTCTCTGTCATTCAGATTATTAAAGGATAGAGAAGATTAAAGTGGGATTTGTCCGCTTCTGTCAAATATCGAAAATGATCCAAAATACCAGCCCGTACCTGACACGGTAGCTGTTTAGATCTACAGTAGGTACTTAGTAGGTAATATAATTTTAAATCGTTAACGCGTACTCACCAGAATCTGAATCACTGACTTAAAAAAAAAACTTAAATACGGTAGAAAACAGCCAGTCATGTGTTTGGAAAATGGTCCCTTCCCGACCGCCTTTCATTTTGCATTTTTCTCGTAACTGGCTCATCTGACGGGCTGCTCCCGGAGTCTCGCGGGCGGATGCTACTCGCTACACATAACACTTTCTAAGATTTATTAGACACTATAATTTCGCTCCGCACAAGTACTCTTACTTTTCTTTTCACCATCTCATATTCTGGTAAAAGAGTGCTCTCCGGTTAGCTCGAGAATTGCGCTTGAGAGCGAGCGCGGCGCTATCTTACCCGTTTATGGCTGTGTAGTGAAAATGTAACATGTTAAATATATTATGTACTTAAAATTGAAACAAGAGAGACGTCATACAAGTACTATAATACACGCAAAAGCGCACCGCAGGCTCCTTTAGGATGAAACCGGGAAACCACTTTGATTAGTTAGCAATAATGTTAACTATACAATTTCAGTTCAGAAAATTTGAGGTGTAGTCTGAGAGTCGCCCCCACTTAACCTAATATCGTTAGTACTAATTTCATTACACCTACCAACGTTCGATATAATTTTCATTTGCCCTAATATTACGATAACTAATCTCATATGGCATAATTATTTGCTGGGCCTAATTTCTTACGTCCTAATCTTTACTAATACTAAAAATCAAGTGTGCTAATACATTTAAAACTAATAATGCTTTTTCCTGATGACTACTAAGCCTAATGATTATTGTGCCTAATGTTTACTATGTTTAATGTTCACTATACCTAATTTCGTCACACCTATCTGTCACTTGACCTATTAACTTTTGCTCTAATGTTTCAATAGACCTAATTAATGCATATTTCTTCGAAACAGTGACCTTTTCGGGTTTTCTTTGTATACACCTAATCTCGTCAAAATGGGAGCCAATAATACACGGCCAGATATTCCGTGTCCAGCTTTTGTGGACGCGGATTATTGGGTCGTGCATTATCAAGGTGGACAAAAATGGCTTGTCATAAGCGAACTCTGTCTTATGTCGGTTAGGTTAGGGTTCACTTGTGTCCCTTAGACCAGAAATAGACACCCCGCGCAGCGGGGTGGCGTCGACTTGCTGTAGGGCTATCACTAGACGGCGCGCGAGCTCTCTCGACTTTTCTCATACTATACTTCTCTTTCTAAGTTTTATAATAAGAGAGAGACGGATAGCCATCGGATTACCTACCTACCTATTCTTCTGTTACCATCAGCAGCTTCTCTTATCTTATGGCAGGTCAGTGTAGGTACGACGATGAGCAAAGCGAGGAGAAGTGTTAGGTAGAACAGCGACCCTACAGCGCGCGAGCCGAGCGAGCAAAGCGAGCGCCAGAGCGCCACGCAAAGTGCCAGAATCGACATAATACGAAAAAAGAAAAACAACTGACACTGACTGACAATTCGGGATAATGACATTAGGGCTAAAATACTAAGGCAAAATGAAGATTCAGTTTAGTGATTTTAGAGACATTGATAATAAGGTGTAGTCATTATTAGGTTTTGCAATATAAGGCCTAGGAAAAAATCGGTTAAATAAAATTAGTCTTAGTAAGAATTCGGTCATGACAAATTAGACATTATGAAAATTCGGGATACTGAAATTAGGGCTAATGAATAAATAGGAACATTAAAAATTCGGGTTTTTGATTTTAGGGGACATTAGGGCTATTGAAATTAGGTATGTAATTATTAGGGCTAACGGAGGGGAACCGTAGTCTGAATCTAGAGACTTCATAGAAAGACATGACCATATGGTTGAAATATTAGTATCATCAACATCAGCCTATATTTGTCCCAGTGCTGGGCACAGACCAGGCCAGGAATGGGCAGTAGTGCCCGCGCTGTATAAATGAACTAAAACTAGGTCTAACAATTTGAACCCATTTATTTAGTTCGCAAGCTCAAGGTTCTTAGGGTTCCGAAAATCCTCCGAGCGACTAAACTAGGTACAAGTATGCAAACTAGTAGTAATTGCTCTACGCCCACAGAGGTTATTTATTTTTTCGCAAACAGCTCTATAATTACTTTCATGTTTGCTTCCGTTGCAGCACTACGTAACCGTTATTCTTAAATTGAACGAAACAAAAACTCGACGTACAGTCACCAGCATAAATATATGACTATGGGCAGCGCTGCAAAAATATCTGACTATCAATTGAAGGTATAATTATGTGACGATACATAGCCGGTAAAAATATGTGATGATTTACAGCCGGCATAATAATCGGTTGCTAGTAACAGCATAAGTATCGAATCGGACCGAGTAAAAGTATCTGACAGTACACGAAATCAAAATTATGTGACACATCATCAGCATAAAGATCTATCTACTGTAAAAGCATAATTATCGGATCACATATAGACTGCATTAATATCTGACACTATTAACAGTCAAAAATATCTCAACATTCTGCAAGAATGCACTTTACATGCTTATACATTGAGTCGTAATTTGAACGAAACTGTATGTCGCTTGTCGAAAAGAGTATCAACCTGTCATTGGATATCGCGGTCTCACCTTTTATGACATGCACATGACTTTTTAGCAGATTTCATTACTGAAATAGGGGAAGTGTTGATTTCAACATTTGATATAAATGAAGAAGAGTTTTTAGCAAGGAGATTACATTGGGTAATGGTATGGCGGTACTTCTTGCTTATAAATATACAAAAAAAAGAAATGACGGATCATCGAATGTTATGTCAACTGTCACGAAGGATTATTAATATTATTTTTTCGTCTGGTCTAGTCTTTTAACATTGCAGATATAGATTGATTTCTAATATTTAACGGTTGACCACATGGCGAATTATAGAATTGATGCCCACTTAAGGCATAGAATTATATCAACGCACGAAGACAATAAATCCGTTCAAGAAATTATAGATGTATTGGGAGTGACTGTAAGTTATCTTATCGCTTGAAAAAAATCAGATTACATATTTAGTACAGTACACATACATTACTCTTAATTAATGGTATCTACTCATATTAATTTCAGAGAAATACCGTTAAATTATGGATTAAGCGCTGGGAAGAGGAAGGCACTGCTGATCATCATAAAAGTTTAGGCCGCCCACGAAAAACTACAGTTTTACAAGATCAAAACATTGTCAGCTTATACCACAACAATCCAACGACCTCAACTTTAGCAGTCGCAAATGACAATGGGATTTCTCCCGATAGTGTCCGTCGTCGGCTCAAGGATGCTGGCATGAGGAATAGAGTCCCAGCTCGAAAACCCGTGCTCTGACAACGACACAGGGATCTCCGATTGGCGTTTGCTGAACAATACATCAATTTTGATTTTAGAAATGTCGCTTTTCTTTTCAAGCGCGGATGGTCGAGTCTCATTGTGGAGAATAAATAATACCCGCTACAACGAAAATAATGTCATCCCTAATAGAAGATCAGGCCGCATTTCATGCGGCGTATGGGGCTGGATGTCGTCTGCGGGGCCGGGAGAGCTCTCAGGTTACTGGGCGGTTAAATAGCAGAGACTACATCGAGATTCTCAATGATGTTCTGTTGCCATCATTGGAAGTATGTTACCCAAATATCAATCCAGTATATGTGGTACAAGACAACTGCTCCTTCCATAACAGTCGTATTGTGCGACACTGGATAGACCAGCAAGAGAAGATTGAGCTTCTGGACGACTTCCCTCCCAAAAGCCCAGACCTCAATCCCATTGAAAACTTGTGGGGGTTGATGGCACAACAATGGGACCCAACTGAAGCCAGAACCAAAGCAACGCTGATCCAGCATTGCTTTGACATCTGGGATTCCATGCGAGGATTGGACCATTGTTACAATATGGTTATGTCAATGCGGAATAGGCTCGAGGACGTTAGACATGCTCAGGGCGGTTATACTAAATACTAGCTGTTGCCCGCGACTTCGTCCGCGTAGAAGTTGAGAAAAATATTTCTATTAAATTATTTTAGGCTTAACCTTAATTATCCCTGTCCCAAACAAACTTCTACCATTTTGAGGGATGATTTTCGAGGTATAACTATCCTATATTCTTCCAAGAGTCTTAAATTATCTTTACGCCTATGTTCATGTAATTCCGTTTTGGGTTTACGCGTAAAAGGCTTAAATTGCTAATGCTAAATTGAAATTGCAGTTTTTTTAAATATACACATGTTTGTAACTACTTAAACTGTTTGTTTTTCATAAAGTATTAAAGTAATTTTATATGTGTACTAAGCTACAATACCTACTGGTTTTTGCTTACACCCGTGGGTTAGAATTTCACCACCCCCTTTTGTTCCTGTGGGTGTCGTAAAAGTCGACTAAAGGACCAGGGTTGAAGTGTGTTGTAGGTGATTTGTTAGCAACCTATCACTGCAATATCACATTTTGTCGATCTTTTATACCCACATTTATGCTAAAAGTGGCGCTGGAACCAACGTTTCATGTGCTCTGCCTACCCCTTTTGGTAGTTCCGTTTAGTAGTTTTAATTACGTTAGTCCGGGGTACCTGTTTAGTTTTGAAAGTAAAATTATCATATGCCAAAAGACGTAGAAGTTTCCATCTCCATCCCCAGTCCCCATTTAAAGGTGTGAGAGAATAAATTATATTTTTCCCCAAAATTAACTTCTTCAATTAACAAAATGATCCGCAATTTTATCTAACATTGTCTTCTTCTCGGTTTGTGAGCATCGTAGTTCTAACCTAACCTACTTTTCTGGTAGCTGTTCGGTTCTGTAAGGATCGCAGTTCTAACTTAACCTAACCTACTTTTCTGCGAGCGGTAGGATTATGTATTCTGAATTAATGGCTCACCAAATAGTATATATATATATATATATGTCTGACCGAAGAATTCCCTTTCTTCAAAAAGTACTTGTTGTCCAACCCCTTTTAACCTCCAACCTTCGAGGAAGAGTATTAAAAACGCAGTAATTTGTTTTCTAGTCCTTGACCGAAGTAACAGTTCCCTTATTTTAATTGTCTTATCCCCCGTATAAATTTCCAACTCCTATTAGCCCTTTAGGGGTGAATCTCGTTTAACACCCAGTATTTTTAACCCTGACGCAAAAAGAGGGGTGTTATAACTGTTATAAGTTTAACGTGTCTGTCTGAGTATCTGTGCTGTGTATCTATCTGTGGTATCGTAGCTCCCTAACTTCTTAGCCATGTTTCATGAAAATCCGTTCTGCCGTTTTTGAGATATTGGAATTTAAATGAAAACGTCGGGGGTTTTTCAACTTTTCTAAGTATTCAAAGAAACAGTCTAAAATTGAAGTTACAAATGTCTTACTTTAAAAATGTCTTGCTCTCTATACAAACGTCGAAGCCCCTTTTAACCCTCTTAGGGTAAGATACAACTTATACATCTCTTACTTTAATATTTTCTTGCTCTCCATACAAACTTTTCATCCCTTTTGAACGTGGATTTTTCTGAAATGCTTAAAGTGTTTTTTTGTATTCAAATAACTAATATGTCTACAACGTTTCAAATTTTAAACTCAAAAGGAAAAGTTTCTTACTTAACCCCCCTAGGGGTAGAATTTTGTAAAACGCTGACAGTTCTTTTTTTGTATCCTAATAAGTAGGTTTTTTACAAAGTATCAAGTTTCCAGCTCAAGAAATAAAGTTCCCTTCATACAAATTTTGCACCCCTATTGAACCCCCTTAGGGGTGGAATTTTCTAAAACACAGAAAGTACTTTTTTGTATTCTAATAAGTAATCTTTTTACAAAGTTTCTACAAGTCTCTAGTTCAAAAAATAATGTTTTCCCCATACAAACATTGCACCCCTGGTTAACCCGCTTAGGGGTAGGTTTTGAAAAAACCCTGAAATTACTTCTCTCGTATTGTTATAAGCAGTCCATACACAGAGTTTCAAGTCTCTCACTTAAAATAGGTAATAACAGGTTTGTACGGAACCCTCGGTGCGCGAGTCAGTCTCGCACTTTGACGGTTTTTTTGTATTCAAATAAGTAATCTGTCTATACAGTTTGAAGTCTCTAGCTCAAAAGGAAAAGTTCCCTTCATACAAACTTTGCACCCCTATTTAACCCCTCTAGGGGTGGAATTTTCTAAAACGATGAAACTGCTTTTTTTGTATTCTAATAAGTAATCTTTCTACAAAGTTTCTACAAGTCTCTAGTTCAAAAAATAATGTTTTCCCCATACAAACATTGCACCCCTGGTTAACCCGCTTAGGGGTGGGTTTTGAAAAAACCCTGAAATTACTTCTCTCGTATTGTTATAAGCAGTCCATACACAGAGTTTCAAGTCTCTCACTTAAAATAGGTAATAACAGGTTTGTACGGAACCCTCGGTGCGCGAGTCAGTCTCGCACTTTGACGGTTTTTTTGTATTCAAATAAGTAATCTGTCTATACAGTTTGAAGTCTCTAGCTCAAAAGGAAAAGTTCCCTTCATACAAACTTTGCACCCCTATTTAACCCCTCCAGGGGTAAAATTTTCTAAAACGCTGAAACTGCTTTTTTTGTATTCTAATAAGTAATCTTTCTACAAAGTTTCAAGTCTCTAGTTCAAAAAATAATGTTTCCCCCATACAAACATTGCACCCCTATTTAACCCACTTAGGGGTGGAATTTTCTAAAACGCTTAAAGCACTTTTTTGTATCTTAATAAGTAATCTTTCTACAAAGTTTCAAGTCTTTCAATCAAAATTTTACTCCATCCCCATACAAACTTTCAACCCCCTTTTTACCCCCTTAAGGGTGGAATTTTCAAAAATCCGTTCTTAGTGGGTACTTTCGTTATATAACCTACCTGTTGTGAAAAAATCAGCTTTCTAGGTTCAACGGTTTGGGCTGTGCGTTGATTTAAGTGAGTGAGTGAGTGAGTCAGTCAGTCAGGACTTTGACGTTTATATATTTAGATTAATAATAAGTTACAATTGGATTTTTGAAGACGTCGTTTAGTGTCTATACTGAATAGGTAGAATATTAAGTTTACAAAAAAATATTTGGTTTTTAAGTTAATAAGTAAAAATAAATGCGAAAGATTGGATTTGTATCATCGTTTTTTATTATACACCGTTAAATTGTAAATTATTTGACACACACATTGATATCACCAGTTTACTGACGCTATCCAATTTTAGGCAGATAATCATATTAACGTAATTCGTAGCCGATCTCGTGGTTTTCCCCTTATGTAGCGGAAAGCGACTACGGCGGTCTGTCGCATATGTGTCGTCATGGGCCCTGAATGGGTTCATAACACTGACCGACGACTTGTTTCAGGCAACTTACTAACAACAATGTAAGTCTGTCCTTGAATTACACATGGTTATTTGTTACGAATTTAGTGTTCAAATAATTTCGACAAGACTGATGATGAATTAACAAAGCTCTCAGACTACTCGCAATTTTTACAGATCGACCAGTAAAACTTCCACCACCGAATATGTATAATGTGTGTTATGATTCTAGGGGTCTTATTAAGTTGGTGACGACCCCTTCAAACAAATAGTTAGCCTTTTATGAATAGCCGCTGGTTTCAAAAAGCAATATTAGGTCCAGTTGGAAATTATTTGACTCATTGTCAAATCTGTCAGTAACAAAACGTGAGACGGCGATATCCAATGACAGGTTGATACTCTCTTCGAGAAGCGTCATACAGTTTCGTTCAAATTTCGACTCTGTGTTTTGACATATAAAGTTCATTCTTGCAGAATGTTGAGATATTTTTGAATGCTAATAGCGTCAGATATTAATGCAGTCTATATGTGATCCGATAATTATGCGTTTACAGTAGATATATCTTTATGCTGATGATGTGTCACATAATTTTGATTTCGTGTACTGTCAGATACTTTTACTCGGTCCGATCCGATACCTACTTATGCTGTTACTGGCAAACGATTATTATACCGGCTGTAAATCACCACATATTTTTACCGGCTATGTATCGTCACATAATTATACCTTTAATTGATAGTCAGATATTTTTGCAGCGTTGCCCATATTCATATATTTATGCTGGTGACTGTACACGATGGAATAAACCGATAGCGAACTAACAAACTACACCTTCAACAAGTGAACTCCGACGATACACAATTTTGTTTAATAAGTTTGTAACTCCTAGAACTCCGCTAGGCTAGCATTTTACTTTTGTCTGCTGGTCGTTTCTAGGGTATTGCGAGGAGCGGGGGGTGGGGCAGTAAAGTATTGCAGCAGTTTTTTATAGTTGTAGCAGTTGAACAACTGAATGCAAACGTTTAAGAGTCCCCGACACGGTCAACTCAAGATGACTGTCTTATTTAAAACGGTGCACTGGAACAACAACTTTTTATACACAATAGGATTTGCCATATCTAGATCAGAGATGAGTTTCTGTTGCCATAAATGATAGTACTTGCTCTATTTTCTTACCTTTTTGATTATTAGCAACCGTACTCTAAGGCTCTCTAGCTCCACTCAACAGCTCACGAAGGATGCCGATGCGACCTTATACCGGCAGCCCAATAAACAGAGCTCCAAGTCCCTTACCCGCGATCTGCGCCAATTCAATACAAATCGTATTGTAGAGGCCATCCAGCGCAAAAAGGCAACGCAAAATTTCAAGTGTCTACATATTACGGTTCTAGAGATATACCGATTGTTATGGGTGGACGATAAAATTACGTTTCATTTAAAAAAAAATTAATTTTAATTTTAATTTTAAAATTAATTTAATTTTTAATGGTTAAATTTTAAAGAAGCAATAAATAAATAAAATCTGTGAAAATTTGAACAGTCTAGCTATTGCTGATACGCAGACAGCCGGATGGACAGCGAAAGCTTAGGAACAGGGTTCCGTGTGATATCCATTGGGAACTCGACTCTAAAAAATATCTAGTTGAATTTCTTGACCCCAAATATGTATATTAAGACACTAAGTTTGTGATTCTACGTTATTTAGAGCTCGAGATATTAATGATATACGTATAATTCAAAATTTCCGCCATAAAATTAAAGACGGCCGATGGAGGAGTTGGTTCCTATCAAAAACTTAAAGCTATGGACCTAACAAGTACCTGAAAAAAATTTGGTGCTATTGTCCAGCGGGTCCACAATATCACCTGAAACTGCCCTAATACTATGGATTAAACTGAAGATAGGAAGAAACATTTACTTTCGTTAAAACCTCCATCGTAACCACCACTATATAGCACAAGGTTCTTAGTTTTCTAAACGCACAGTTGTACAGGGATGGAACGCATTAATTAGAAACTTGTAATTAACTTTACTTACGGAAATCTTGGTGTTTTACTATCATGATACATAATATTCAATTAAGTAGTCAATATGACATGTCATTAAAAGTATACGAGTATATCCCTCTCAACGTGTCCCGAAACCGTGACAGTTTTATAAAGCGCCGGAGCTAGAAGAATATTGTGAACGATCTCAGTTGAAATACTGCGAGTTCTTTATTCTGAGATATTGCAGCGAGACTAGAGTAGCTAGTACCCAGTTTCACGATGAAACCTCATTCTGGCGGAGTACCGCGAGTCTAGGCAGCGCTCGGCGACGGAAAAGCGCGAACACTCCGGCTATCTCCGCTCAGCGAGCAACGGAACATAAACTAGAAAACGGCGTTGCACTTCAACAACTGACTACATCAGTCAGCAAATGGTGTTTAAGAGGAATGCCACTGACAATTCGTCAAAACAAATCTCATGAAAGCAAGGGAGATATTTGTTTCTTTCTGAATTATTTTAGACTTGGCTCTAGTGCAGGTGGTAAGGTCGGTTTAGTAGTGTAATATCTACACGTCCAAGTGGTATCGCCATTTTTCACAAATTGACTATTCAATCAATTAATCAAACCATTTGTTTGCAGTAACACATAAGTCAATGCGTGCAGATACCATTAGATATACACACATGATGAAACTACCAAAATAAAAATAAAAAATCATGGTCACGATGTTACGAGCGGTCATTATAACGTGTTGAATTGCGCTGGAGCCGACCGTCTGTCGCCTCCTGCGGGCCGCTCTGCGCTACTATATGGTCACGTACAGAACATAATTATAATAATAATTCTGCAAATGTTACACAACAATTACCTACAGAAGTATACCTCATACAGTTACACAGTCAGCATCATATAGATAGTTGCTGCCAAAGTAGCCAAATGTATCGTAACACATCCTTACTTATTTTGGCTGACACTAACTATTTTCTGCAACGTGTTAATAAAATAACGCAAAACCTGAAAACAGTTTGTTTAGAATCGACAGTAGAATGTGAAAAAAATTGCTTTTTTTTTCAAACGAGTTTTTTTTACCTTTGTATGGAGCCTTGGCGGACTGGGGCGACCTGCTCTATACAAATGTAAAAAATAAATCCCGTCAAAAAAAATCCTTATTTATCACATTCTACTCTCGATTCGGAACAATCTCTTTTCAGGTTTTGCGTTATTTTATTAACACGTTGTAAACGATGTTGACTGTACCTCGTAAAGCTCAAACAGTTTTATGCCTTCTTATTTCTTTTCTTGTTTCATGTAAGTGTCCTTTGTTCCAGGTATGTGCGGGTTCAACCATTGACTACCATCTCCCTCTGGTGGAGCAACTGGTTTTAAAACAAAAGACGACACCTTACTCACAGTAGATTCTGAACCGCCCGTCTTATAAGTGATTTTGGCTTTACACGTTTGGTTAAAATTCGCGCGGCAGCGTCGTCAGTTACAGCAAACACATTATCTGTCTTATTAAAAGTGCGATTATAAGCTCATGTTTCTTCTATAATAGCGAGGACGTAAGTATGTACTCAGATACAAATACCATAAAATTTAATCCCCTGGATCCATTACGTCAAAAAGTGGGTTTTACTTTATTTCTAGTCGTGAAGTTATTCTATTCACTTATACAATCATACACAGCATTTCTCACGCCCTAGTTTTGTCATGTAGAAAATAAATCTGTCCGCTTCCCAAAGGTGGTTTCTTGATGAAGAATTGAGTTCACGAAATAACATTTTTAGATACAAGTTGCACATTTTAACTGCCAGGCGCCTTTCATTTTAACTGACTTTCATAAATTGGAACAGCCGTTTGAGACATTAGACGATTTCACAGGAAATGAAATGCGCTGCGTTTGAGCACAGAATAATATAAATTAAAGTACTAGTTAGATCCCCGCAGGGCGAAGGAAATCACGTGACGTGTAGAGGCGTAGGATGGGGGGGGGTGTCATTTTTGTAAAATAAAATTCGCAAGTTTTCACTTCTGCCGGCACTCCCGAAGTGCAATCCGGTCTTCCTTTTAAGTTGGCCTTGTGATCGAGATATGAATACCCAAATACAGCTTCTGACGGCGTAGCCTAATCACGACGCACATATTCCAGAGCGCTGCAGGCGCTTTCCGTTACATATTATGGTCATTAACACATTCACTGCGCTACACTCGTAGCCGACCACGTGGTTTTCCGCGTATGTAGCCGAAACGACTACGACGAAGGCAGGTTCCTGGCAGTGAAAGTTTTAAGCTACTACGAACTACGGCGAAGCCCTATCAGTATCTTAACCCATGGATGGTCAGACAATTATGACTACGATAAGACATGCGTCAATCTTGCGCCCACGTACTTGACAGACCGTCGAATGTAGCGTAAAATTTGAATATTTCTTCATATAAAAGCATCCACTCACATCCCATTACGTACATAATTGTTGTATCCAATGTTTGACCGTTGCTTGCAGCGCACGAGTGTATGTAAACTCGTGCAGTATTGTGTGAGTGGAGTGGCGCGTCAACCAGGCGTTAAGCGCGTGCATTATTCGATGGCCGAGTTGTTGACTCGAGGTGCGCGGCCTGTGAGCGGAATTATTCATTACCTACAAGGCTTACTAGAGAGATTGTACTTCGTTTTTAACTTTAATTAGTTCTGGCAACATTCGAGGCATCATAGAGTTGTGGATGAAGATTGCAGTGCAGTGAAAGTGGGGCAGAGTGCTCAAATAAATTGTCGTAAATGTGAACACGCTGGACAAAAGCACCAAATTGTTTCGGGCCCTTGTTAGGTCCTAAGCTTTAAGTTTTTGATAGGAACCAAACCAACTCCTCCGACGGCCATATTCAATTTTAATGCGGTCATTTTGAATTATAGTTAATTATTAATGTCTCAAGTTCAAAGTCACTTAGAATCACAAACTTGTTGTCTACATATATACATTTTGTTTATGCTAAGTATATGCTGAACCGCATACTTATATGACACTGCATATACATGTAAAACATCTTTGTTTTTAGAGTTGGTTTATGTTTAGTTAAAAAAAACAATCATTAACGTTCTTATATTTTCATTACTTGTTATTATGGAGGCTTTAAAGTATTACGTAACCTGCGGATATTGCAGGTGTCCAGATATTACGGTTCTAGACATATACCGATTGTTATGGGCGGGCAAAAAATAATTATGTTTCATGTATGAGAGGTGTATGTGAAGTCCCCAATCCGCACTGGGCCAGCGTGGGGACTACTGCCCGTTCCCTCTCGTGCATGATAGGAGGCCTGTGCCCAGCAGTGGGACGTATATAGGCTGATGATGTGTGTGATGTGATGTATGAGAGCACTGTTTAATTTAAAATTTATTTTTATTTTTATGAATGTATGTCAAAGCAGCAATAGAAAATCAACTTCTGTGAAAATTTGAACAGTCTAGCTATTGCTGATACGCAGACTGCCGGATGGACAGCGGAAGCTTAGGAACAGGGTTTCGTATGATATTAATGGAAACTCGTCTCTAAATATGTATGTTTAGACACTAAGTTTGTGATTCTACTCTATTTTGAACTGGAGATATTAATGATATACGTATAATTCAACATTGCCGCCATAAAATTAAAGATGGCCAACGGAGGAGTTGGTACCTATTAAAAACTTATAGCTGTAAAAAAATTGGTGCTTTTGTCCAGCGTGTCCACATTATCACCTGAAACTGCCCTACTGACAGGTTGTATGCTGCTGCGCTCTAGTCGGTACACGTGCGGGTAAGATTGATGATGTACTAAGTATGTCATCGCATGACATATTTGGTGTTAATTAAGTAGGTGAACTGGGTAGTAGAAGTATTGTAGGAACTGCGATTAACAAATTCGAGAACGAAGTCGCGGGGATCAGTATGCTTAATTAGTAAGCTTCAAAATGTCATTGAAGCGAACGAACGGGCGTTTTATTAAAGTGTAATGTAGAGGCTGTACCCCGGCTTTAATCAAGGCCTATAATTAAATTCCTGATTAGGGTATTAGATTGACAGAAGACGCGGACCGTACTCACGTCCTCCCGACACCGCTTCGTATGCTATATCCGTGTCAGATAGTAGAATATTGATATAATCAATTTTTAATCGTATGATAATTCATATTGTCACACGGTTTTTGATACCCGACTATTTTTTTTACATACATTATAGCCCGTCACTCCCACAACTAATCGGTATCTAACGACACCTCACAACATCGGACGCCTGCCTAATAAAACTGTTTCAATCTTTATCTCTGGCAGACGGTGACTCGCTATTAATAGCCACATTAAAAATGGACTAAAGGCAATACCAGTCAGAGAGGTGGCTCTGGACTTTAAACATATAGCCATCTCGCCACTTAGGTGTCCACATGTACCCTCGAGCAACAGCTTATGCGACTCCACTCTGGACGGCCAGTAAAGACAATCCACAGGCGGAGGGCCTGTCCAACCAACCACCCGGTCGGCTCAGTCTGACCACAGGACACCCCCAGGACATCCCTACGCCTTATTATTATTATTATTATTCGCCCCGAGCCTCTTTTAAGGGGGACTCGAACCAATTAAAAGAAAATCAAAGATGTGAATGTCCTCATCGGTGTTTATTTTTGAGATATATAGTAGAGTGTATGACAAGGGTCTAAAGTAAGCCATATTACCACGAGATAGATATTTTCTCGAACGAAGTGAGGGGAAATAGTTCGAGGGGTTATATGGCTTTTAGACCAGAGTTATACACTCTACTTTTCACTTCGACTGCGAGAAAATAGTAAACCAAAGATCCATCCACCATCAACAAATTATACCAAGGCGAAAAGATTGTTCAGTTTGGCGCTATTCTTTTTAATAAACTGCTTTGACACAGCTACAAAATATTCACACCACGAATAAACGCCTCTGACCGTTTAATAGCGGCGTCTAAACGGCCGAGTGCGGCGGACAGCATGCGCGGGGCATACGATAAGGCGAGATAGACAGCAGTCTACCCCGCTCAATCTTCATAGCTTATGTCATGTATGCAGTCAAACACGCTTGAACGTTCGGACGGAGCTATAGTCGGTCAGGGGCGTTTATTTCTTTAATTATTGTGAATTAGGGAATAAAAAACACCTAAGCAAATACTATTTTTTTTTTAAGAGTTGTGATTGGTGGATGTAATATTGATCTGTTGTGATTGGTCAAATTAAAATGTTTTATAAATCATAAATATGTATCCATATTTTCCCTAGGGGCTAAATTAGTCCCGCTAGATTAGTAGTACTACTTTAGTCCCGCTAGCTAAGTCTAATACGACGCACTTTTTGAGCATGAGAAGTGAAAAAGTCTTTTGTAATGTAGTCTCTATTTCAAATGTTTTATCAGATATGGAGCAGACGATATGCCATACGGCAGTGATATCGGTATGCCGTATAGGTTCCATCAGATAAAACGTGAGGTGCTGATAAATGAGGCGTCGTCGTGGCTCAGGTGCGCGATCCGTTACGTCTCCAGTCGGAGTATAACTTATCTGTTCAAATAAAGGGGACTGTGACAAAACGGAATTGCTTCTTATGTTGTCAAAGTCGATGGAACGTTTTAAATAAATACTGGCTTTGGGGCTAAAGATATTTCAATCCGCTTCCAAACAACTCGATGATATTCTCAATGTCTACTTGCTCTGACTTTAACATAGTTAAAACAGTCTCAATAACTATACCATAATCCACTAACGTACAACTAATATCTGAAACTACTCAATCCGGTTTCAACAGTACCTATGTAGTGGGGCATTTTCAATAAATTCTGTACCCAATTAGCTTGAGTTGTTGTACAAAAATTAATCTGTGTCAGTTTTGCGAAGACAGATAAGTATTCAATATGTATAAAAGTTAACTTTTGCTTTACAATTCATACATGATATGCATAAACACGTCATTTAAATGACATAAGTTCATTTTCACTTATTTTGTATTCTTAATTTTCGTCACTAACTAACACTAAGATAATTATTGTTTAAAAACTCACGCTTACTGGGTACCTACCCAAAAAAAAAGCTTTGTATGTACTTCCAAGAGTAAAATAGGTTATGTTATATCCCGTGGCTCCACTCAGTTTTGTTTATAACACGCGGGATGAGCAAGGACGAGCTAGTGATTAATACTAGCAAACAAATGTACTTAACGCCGTAGTTAGTGTGTTTGTAGAGTTGAGCTTCAATATTATAATTTCACACTCGGCATCTAAAACAGCTACTAGCACCAGATGTCTTAAAGATTTCCTGATGAAATCGCTTAAAGTGTTTCAATATACATACGTCGTTCATAAATTTCATAATTGTAATTGCGAAAGCCGCACTGATGAGCCACCAAATTATAAATAACAAAAGGATTCCGCCTAAGACAGGTTCCTATCAACATATCAGTGATTGCGGAAATGAGTTGTTGCTAACAAAGAACAATTCTAAAGATGATGTTACGAGCAACATCCGTGTGTGTGTGTGTGTGTGTGTATGCGCTTAATGAAGACGCTCCCCCATGCGAGTGTCGACAAACATGATCTATTGAAGCACACGCACACGCAAACAAACACGCCGCGGTAATCCTCCGTTCCCGGCCATATTGCTCCCGGGATTCATATGTATGTTATTATTGGTTTAATTAATATGTATGATTTCCCGGAACGCTATATCCCTTTGCCTTTTAATTTCTTTATCATCTCGAGAAAGCGTACGAGTGTATATAACAGCGCCTATTCCGTTTTCATACGCATCAGTTAGTTTATCTATCATTAGTAATGTTATTCTAACGCCTGAAACTAGTTTATTTCCAACTGGAGAAACTAAATTCATTGAAGTCTCTGCTTGAAACTACGTAGTTCTTATTTATGCAGTATACTTACAAACAAGCAAGTGGCCCGCCACTACCCGGACAAGTTGCAGATACGCCGCCGCCGCCGCCGCCGCCGCGACACCACACCGCACTCCCTGAAATAGGCACTCGTAATGCATTAGTTTCCTACTTAAATTGCTCATTGAACATTAGTGGTGTAAAATAGAAAACAGCTGTTTGGGTGGCAGATTATAATTCCCAAGACATACAGGTATCAAATCTACAACAGAGATGTGGCAATGTTATACATTAAAAAATGTACAGTCAGCATAGTATTATGCGATTGCAATGAGGTTCGGAATAGAATAGCTGGCCGTTCGTATAAACGTAGACGTATTGTCACGGCAAAACTGTCACCTCCAGCCCCCCGCTAATCATGGATTCATAATAGCGCGACGTGATACTCCTACATTGAGGTTTCTATAAGGTCGCAAAGTTGCAATCCATAGGTAAAAACAAAAGTAAACTATTAAAGAAAGTACTAAAAGGCAGAGATTACGTAAATAGCACGTCATGTGGGATTGCACTATGGGCAGCCAGCTTGTTCATACATTGGTTTCTTTTCACCTCTTTCTTATACAATATCATACTTAACTATTACGTAAATCGATATCAATGTTATTGTGATCGTAAAATTTAAATAGTGTTGCTATTTGGCAGCCCTGCTCGCATTCCGTAAGGTGGTGGACAGGATGATTGGAAACACAAACTCACTATCGAAGTAATGACAGCATTAGTATTTGTTTACGTGATTTCATTCGCCCCCTCTTGCGATCGACAGGAGTAATCAAGCCGGCATTCGGCTCCGTTCGACTGACAAATCGAATCGAATCGACGACGCGTTCTGCCGTTTTCTAATTAGATTGTTAACAAAGTGGATTCCTGCAAGGTTTAATAAAGTCTGGACTTAATAGCATCTAATTAATCTTAAGAAAGCTCACCTTATTGCAGTTCAGCTCAAGTTGAGTGCCAGCGGTGCGGCTGACCCGTTTTGTTTGCGGGAAGGTCAATCAAGTTGTCGCGTCCGCAACTGCAGTCCACAAGCAGTCAAACACCAGCATTGTTTTGTCACTCTAATGTAAACTCAACTCCGCGGGCACACAGTCCAAAGTCAATCGGATAAGGACTTCGGAAACTTGACCACCGCGATCAAACGTGCGAAGTGTTCCGCCAGTCATTACGGCTGTCCGCGCCGGGCAAACGATATTGAGTTTTAACTGCTAGTGCTACGGTCTTGATTCGAACGAGAAATGGTACTAGCAGGCGTGTAATGACCGGGAATTGTTTGCACTGCGGTGTCGCGATAGCCGCTGACTTTTGTGTGCCTACGGCATACTGCTGCTAGTGTCCGATTGCCGTGGAGCTCCCATGAGCAGTAAGTACTAGCTAAGCGGAGCTCAGGCTTCACTGGGTGGCTTTTATTAGACATTTGTTGGAAGACGGTATCGGTTTTATCTGTTTTACGTAGTCATTAAAGCCCGCGGGAGCGTACGTGAGTTCCGTTTGCAAATGTAATAGAACCGCTGATTTGTAGCGATGAAGCTTGCACCGCGCGCGCCTCCGGGGAAATCCTGCCAGATATAACGCAATCCGCTCTTTTAATGCATTCTTATACAGCTGTTAGAAACGTGTTCGCGGGAGGTATTTGTATTCCATGTTTAATCATAATCATACACGTTTTATGTTAAAAAGTACGAGCCCATAATAATACAATTTTCGCTTCCTTTTTGACATTATTATGCTCTTGCATACTTAAGGTGGTCTACGTTCCATACAAAATGTATTTTTTGACATTCACAGCCTATTTTAAGAAACTTACGTATACAACTTTCATAAATGGGCTTTCCATTTACACAAAAATTCCCCCTATAGAAGAATAAACTTGTAAAACTAGAATAATTTGAGAAATTAGTTTGGGACATACTTTGGGAATATACTATTCTTCACAAATTATTCTAGTTTATAGAAGTTCATTCTAGGAAAGAGGACCTTTCGTGCAAGTGGAAATCCAATGTATGAAACCAAACAACATACGTTTCTTAAAATATCACGCCGTTAGCCTGCGAAAGTCAAAAGACGAACCACCTTAAACATCTGATGCGCAACCAAATCTTGTCAGTCATTATTAATATCGAAACATGGTTTAAATGCATAGGTATTTATAAATTTCAGTAACATGTAAATATACTTATCTCTGAGCGTCGTGACAGGCTGCGATCATTTTACAAGCTTTTATTTCAGTAGAATAAAAGAGCGGGTGCAGACGACAGGTTGTCACTGTCACCCGGCCCGCCACCGGCGGCTCTATTCTCGTACCGCGAAACCGATATTTAATATGGCATATTTTTTAATGCACATCTGTATAATTTTTCAGTACACTAGGTAACTCCACTAATTAACTGAATGCGTACCAGAAACAATAATGCTGTGCAAAAAAAAACAATTGCAAACTAAACATGTACTACAAAAAAAAAAACACTCAAAATGAAATGACCTTTTTTATCGAATTCACACCAAAAATGTGGTTCGTACATCGGATATATGATTTGATTTATAAAACCAATATATTAATTGTTTTAAAAAAATACTAACTTGCACTCTAAATCGTAAAATGTAGTGCGAAGGAGATCGAGGGGCAGCTACAAAAAGGGGAGACGGGAAGCAAAGACCCCCACGGGGGGGGTTCGGGGGGCAATCCCCCCAACGAGGGGAAGAACTGGTCAGTTCTTTCAGTTCTCACCTATGGTGCACAGACTTGGTCTTTGACGGAAGCGCAGAAGTCCAAACTCGGGGTTTGCCAGCGAGCTATGGAGCGCAGCATATTAGTTGTAAAGCTAATGGATCGCATCCGGAACACAACACTGCGCTCCAAGACCCAGATAGAAGATGTAGCTCGAAAGGCGGCCAAGTTAAAGTGGGACTGGGCCGGTCACGTCTGCCTGGAAAAAGAGGTGGGAGGCCTTTGCTCAGCAGGGGGACAATGGGCTCGATATAATAATAATAATAATAAATTCAATATTCGCGATTGGCCTCTCCTTAGTTTTCTAAAATTAGTAAAGATTCTGTACATCGGTCCCTCTACATGCTCTCTAGGCGCCGCTGCGGTGTTGAGTTGTCGGTGCTGGACGAGGTCGCCGGAGGTCCTGAGGATGTGCCGTGTTGAGAGCGAGGGTGAGGCACTGCATCTGCAAACGTCCATAGGCTGCAGAGTCTGTTTCCTATCAAGCAGCGTAGGATGGATTTTAAAAAATCCTGTTGTGTTGTTGTGTTTGCCGTCAGCACAGCTAATCCTTTACGTAGCGCACTATACGCACGTCAGGGAGGTCTATGTATATAGTTTTTTTGTGTGGCGAATTTACACTTGTCTAAACGCTCGTTCCATAAGTTACGTGATCACTCCTCTGAGGTATGAATTTTAGTGTACTATAGGAATGAACACAAAAAACACAAGTCCTTATGCTACTTACATAGTAAACAGTGTCACCCGTCTCCGTTCTCCTGTAAAGGAGATAGACAATCCTGTCCGAATTGAATGTGAGCAGAATGTCTTGTCAGAACACGCCCCTGTTTATCGGCATTGTTTCTTGTGCTGAGAACTGAAACGCCAAAAATACCACCGCGATAACTGATTGCTCGCGTGATTTATACTGATCGGAAATCCGCGGCTGCGAGCGAGAGGCACGTATCGCTAATGGACTAGCGTATGAGTGCGAGCGAGACGTAACAGTCATATTTACCAAGTTAACCGTGCAGTCAGCTAAGAGACCACTTCGAAGGAGCATTAGGGAAGTTTCACGCGTCCACGTGCAGCAGTAACTTTGTGACGCTGTGACGAATGCTTCCATTAGCCGATGCTTGTCATACATACTAATACAAAGCTGTTGTTTATTCGCGAATCTAATAAATCCACTTTTGTATTGATTGCGAGTGCGTGCGGCCGTCCGTCACCGTTGTCCACTCCGGACTTCATGTTCGGACCGAATCCGTGTTCCATATGTAATGGTTCAATATTGGCTGATGGATTGTAAGGGTTGACTGCGATAATACAGGAGATCAATCTTCCCTTTCGCATTCCAACTGGATATCAAATTAAAAAAATATATGAAGATCAAAAGCAATAAACAAATTTGATACCTCAAACTCAAAAATTCGAACGTCATCATTATCACAGCAGCTGCGGGAGAGTGCTACAGTGCGGTCGCTGTAGCACGGCTCGCGGGCGGCCGGCCCAGGCGGCGGTCGGCGCCCGGCGCCCGGGCCGGCTGGGGCCGCCGGCTGCGGGTGGCACAGCGGCATCCAGCAGACTCGCAACGTCCAATAGAACGTAACAATAAAATTCACAAAATATTGTTACTTTGTATAGTCATCCACGCTCACAAAGCCCAATATAATGTCAAAACAAGCACGACAAATGAAAACATGATTGTATCGAAATTTGTTTTTTATACTCGTCGACCTTAATGTTTGAATTAAGACTTCGTCAAACTTAAATCACATACTTTTTACTATATGGAGCTCCCAACTCAACATTTCATAACTGTTGAGACAACTAAAATAAAATTGACCAATCACGTGGCGCCTTTACTGAACTACAATGTATTTGACCAATAGGACGCCGTCATGAGAAAGTCAAAAGGTAAATAGACATCAACGCACAAAAAAGAAAAAGCCGTTGGTTGCATTTAGTTTTCAATAGATACCAAGTTTGTTTAATTAGTTCCGTTGACTCGTAGAAAAAGTATTGTATACAATAGTTAGATAATTAGCTTTTTAAGTCTCGTATCTTAATTAGGCCACTCAGCAAGCTTCGTGGCCTCAACGTGGTACTCGACTGAAAAAGCATACATTATATAACGATAGCATAAAATACTATCTTGAGTCAACCCCTAGGAACGATTGTATCGATCTATGCTGCAATTGCGTGTTGCGTCTACATTATCGACAGGCGACACACAGTCACACGGGCGGCGGGGACACCACACGGTGTGGCTCAGGGGACACGCCTGACAGAGCGAGCGGTTACGATTACATTATACGCGATACAAGATTTGGTACTTCGCTTTCTTTTCCTTTTTGGTTCAGTTGTCATGGCGTACATTAATTTGCAGGAGGAGCGGTGGTTGAATTATATTAACATATTATTCCTTTAATTTATTTAATTGAAAGAAAAGATAGTTGCCAGTAAATATTTGAGAGAAAGCGAAAGATTAAATAAAGTTATGGATAAAACGTGGAAGACATTCCTACGATATAATATAATAGTATACGCGAAAGTTTGGATGCTTAAATGTCTGGATGTTAAGATTTTAAAATGGATACACTTATGGGGTTCTTTCGATTTGTAGCCTATTATGTACCTTTATAGCCTAGATTAAAACATGGGATAGTTTTTATCCCGGGCCCATGCAGACGAAGTCGCGGGCGAAAGCTAGTATAGATATACTTTATATTATAATCGAGGTGGTTTATGATCATTTGATCAAGCAGGGAGATCGACACAAACAAACTTAATCTCGCTTTTTTTAAGACTGTATGTGTATATGTATAAGTATGCGCGTGAGCATTTTGATGCTTGCTTGGCAGTCTGTGCCCCACGTCTCTGCCCTAAACAAGACCTCCCAACCGTCATTTATCAGAGTGTGCGCGCGATAGCAAAACTGATTCCGAAAACCTTTCAAGGATAGACCCCTCGGTCGGTTCCAGCACCCAACACATCGGTCAGTGTCCGAACAGGCGGTTAAAATCGCATGAATGGTATCGCCTTTTCGGCCGGTATCGCCGCGAGAGGCGTCGCAGCGGAAATAAACTGGATATCGTATCGCGACATCAGGGGCTATTTATGTGAGGTATTTTGTTAGTGGGTAAAGACCGATGAGCGGTTTGGGATATACGCACTCACGAATATATCTAGGACGCAGTTCAGTTCGCTAATCTTGTATACACCGTTCAATCTACGGAAAAGATGAGTCGCACATGAAACATAACCGTGACTTCACGAAGCCTATACCGGAAGCTTGTTGGAAATAACGAATTTGTAGACAGTGTAGATGTTAACTGAGTACCTCGCACCGAACTTTACGATAGTTATCCAAAAATATCCGGAATTAAAAATCAGAACAAAAATAAACGTTGTTTGCGTAGCGCGCTCTACGCCGTAGCTGGTTCGTAGCAGCGCTACGCCTTGTCAATGCTTTAAATTGCCACTAGTTTATCTAAAGTAACCGCAACTCGCAGCGGCAGTTCACCGCTCGATCCCATAACAGTTTAGTGTATAGAGTTACTGTCGCTCCGAACAAAGGAGCGCCGCGCTGGGGAATACGATTTGTTTTAGTGTCAGTTCGGGACATGGCGACCATCAGGCATAATCTCAAAGTAAAAAATGGAAAGAGGCTTTACAAAAAATATAATGAAAAAGTATATGGCAACCATTGTCATTGAGTCGTAAGATTTGCGCTGTCATATTTACTCATTACAAAAAGAACTGCTGCGAAATATCGTGTCAGAACGATATGCGGTGAACTCACTAAAATTCAATCGGAATATGAACTGTACGTATCACATCGACCACCAAGTCGAATTTTGCTCCACTTTGTCCAGAATAACCGAAAGCAATATTTCAGCTGCTTGATCCCATATCAGTTTAGCGTATAGAGTTAGTGGCCTACTCGCTCTCAGCGATACAGTGTCTGGTACATGTTTTAGTTCTATAAAACTGGTACGCTTTTTCATAACCTTCATTTTTTAGAATGTCCCTGTTTTACGGCCCGCCTCGTGTTTTATGTGCTCTGGCTCAAAACAAACAAACTGCGCCAAGCTAGATATACATAAATTTCTACTTATTGGCGCTCTAAGTCTTTGAACTCTTCATGAAATCCCTTATTTTTTGGTTTTTAATTGGTGCTGCGTCAGCAGGGTCGTTCCGCAGAGTGATGACGTCACTGCACTGACTTCGGTCGGATAAGGTTGATATCAACAAAATAATATATTGAAATAATAAATAAAATAGCCTTTATTTCAGACAAGTATTTTGTGAGTGCTAACATATATATTATTATAATTAATTTCTATCTGTATGCCTTTTGTAGGCAAAGGCCTCCCCTAACTCTTTCCATTTCTCCCTATCCTTTGCTGTTGTACTCCAGCAACCTCCTGCTGCACTCTTAATCTCATCCTCCCATCTTCTTGTTGGCCTGCCACGCTTCCTCTTTCTGTCTCCAGTAAACCTGTATATTATTGCTTTAGACCACTTTTCTCTCCCTCTAAATGTGTGACCTGCCCATTTCCATTTTAACTTCTTAATTGTTGTAGTAGTACGAAACATAAGATAGCATAAAAAATGTCATCGACGTCTGCGATTGATGCGATTTTGTCGTTAAATGGTGCAATTTAAATGACATGTGAATCGTTGAGGGTGAGATTTGTAGCGAGGACATGGCGACATAACGATTACCGGCTATTTGAAACAAGCGAGCCTTACTTCTGTTTTTATTACTGCTTTCTTTTGTTGTTACAGGTTCACGTATGTTTTACAACACAACAAAATAATGTCATTAACGAATGTAAAGCGATCCTCACGGACTCGTTCATGACGGTAGACTCCTAAGCACCCGCAAGTTTTACATAGTTTCCGCGCTAAAATTCAATCTAGAGCAACCAACGATTAAAACGATGTAATTACTATGTATTTATGTTCGTTTGATCAGGATTATACATCAGGTTAAAAATATTCTTCACAAATATAACATGAGTAGAATAACACTAAAGCTGGGGATTCCCGAAGGTGCCGCACCATTTCTCTCGGTAAGAAATGGATGGACGTCACATTTTGACTGCAGTGTATGGACGCTGACTTTGATTTTTCACTTACGTGTGGCTTGCAGCGATGGAGTAGGAGTCCGAAAATCACTCACACTAATTACGCACAAACAGTATTACGCCATATTTATGTCCACAAAAAAATATTCGTTGCTAGGCAACAATTTTTAGCTTTTTATCTACGGCATTCGATTACTTAATACGAGCTCGACTTGGACATTTGACTTGGACACACATATAGCTTCTATTGATCTAGAGAAGGCTTTTGACGAAGTAGACTGCAAAAAAATGATGTGTATTCTGCGTGAAGTTGGAGTCGATTACAGGGATAGAAAAATTATATACGAACTCTACAGAAACCAGGAAACCATCATAGAAGTAGGCGGAGAAAAGGGGAAGGCAAATATCAGGCAAGGTGTAAGACAGGGTTGTCCACTCTCACCTCTTAGATTCAATATATTCATTGTGCGGGCCATACTGATAGCAATAGATTCAGACTGGCGTTAAAATAAATGGAAATAAACACCGTACAAAGTACAATTCATTAGATTTGCAGACGACATCGCAGAATTTGCCGGAGATAGTAATCAGTTACAGCAATTAGTATTAAAAGTGGATGATATTTTCAATCAAACCTGACTTAAAATTAACAGGAGAGGCAATAGATGGTGGGCCGCCTGATACGGCACGACAGTTTCTTCCTAAACATCCTGGAGCGTAAAATTGAAGGCACAAGAGGCGACAGAAGGCCTAGGCTAACATATTTTAGCCTAATAAAAGATAAAGCTGATGTCGAGTCATATGAGGAAGCCAAGAGGCTGGCAATGGACAGAGAAAAGTGGTGGTTACTCCACCGACAAGAGCAAGGCTCTTAACTAATGATGACGATGAGCTCAGTCATTGGAATCTGTGCATCTTCATAACTATAATAGGCATGATGACAGTAATTGAAAATCACTAAAATATGGTATTTTCTTAGTGAAATTTTAATCATAGAATTCGAAAAATGCTCATATTTTTTTATTGAGTAAGAGATTTTAGTTTATTTTGATAAAATCAAACTGATAAATACGGACTTCCGCCATGATATGTTAAACACCAATCAGAGCGCATGACGTCACACTTGTATAAACAAATACTCATAACGGCCATTACCACAGATTACAGAGAAAGGCAGAGAGGCCCTAATAAATTGAACGTTTTCTATACACCCGATCTCTTCTCACTTACGTACTGAACGACTGAGATATGGATAGAACCATGTTATCTGACAGGTCTTCATACGTCATTGTCTCCGCTTTGTCGCTCACACGACCGCGCAAGACTTGTATACTTTTGAATTCATGTTCATTCAATGAGCAATCGAGCATCTAGGTGGCAAACGTCAAAGTCAAAGGTTATGCGTTCTGTTCACAGACTAATAAGAATACACACGCGCAGTATAAAGCAAGACGATGTTTCATATAGTTGTCTCTGTCAATGCTTATGGTCAGCTGATGTGAGTTAGAATGAGACGAATAGTACGGTATTTTGAGTCTATTGACGACTTGTCTCCAAAAACTGTTAACCACGGTGTTAAATGCTAAACAATCTGTCAAAGTCAAATCAACGTCAAATCTCTTGTGAATCTTGAGGAAAGCTAGTAATTTCAAGAATATTGTGTTGAAAAACTAAATATTTCTGTAATAAGTTAATGATTTAAGTTGTATGAAGTGGCACAATGGCTTGTGCAGTTCCGTACTGCCGAAGTTACGCTAAGTTGTTAAAAAAGACCGGAGAAACAATCGGATTTCATCGGTAAGAATCATTTGGTTATTTTTCAAATATTTCATGTACATTACGCAATATAAAGGTCTGGGATTACAGCAGATGCTTGATACTATCGGATAAGTACTTTTTACATGGATCAAACTTGATATTTTAGAGATTTTTAGTAAAAATACAATTGTCGTAAAAATGGGTAGTGTTGTTACCATGTATATATCGATATTTCGTCGACATGAATTATTCATGTAGGCGTTTAGACAAAATATTTTAATGTTACATGTCTTAACTGTTAACTTCAGGTTTCCGGTAAATAATAATCTTCGAAAAACATGGATTGACGCAGTAGGGTGCAATAATTGGACGCCGAAAAAACACCATAGAATATGTTCGAAACATTTCGAAACTAACTGTTTCGTTATTATTAAAAACATAAAACACTTGCTGCCAGATGCGATACCTACAGTTTTTCAGAGGCCGCTTGAGGTAAGTTGGTATAGTGAGTTTTATTTATTTTATTACTTGACATTTCTGAGGTCCCTCCAGATGAGTTCGTTTCATTTAAGTTTTGTATATGCAAAGAATTTGTATTAGTGCATTGATTTTCTTTATATATCCATAACTACTATAATATGTATTATACATGCGAAAGTAACTCTGTGTTGGTTTGTTGTTTACCTGTTCATACTTAAGCAGCTCAACTGATAGAGATTGTATAATAATGTTTTCGTTACTGTATTTAATGCAGGGATCTCACCAGGATCAACAATTAGAAGGCAACTACAACAAAATGATGCTGAGCAGTAATGAAAGGCTACCAGATACAATACCTAAGACATCTGCCTTGCCTCTTCAGGTGATGCAAGTTTACTGATTGCAAAAAGTTCTATATAATTGGATATTTATTATTTAAAGCATTAGGTGTAACTTTCTTATTAAAATGAGATATTTTCAGGAATAAAATTGCGTTGTTATTTTGTGTTAGCTTACTTTAAAAACAAAGTTTTAATCGACTTCAAATCAATACTTCACGAAGCCACATTCCATATTACCGCATGAACTGCTTTCTGAAAGCAAATGCACGATTTCAAAGTACCCAAATCGTTTCAAAATAAGATTTGAAGATTGCCCTGGTTTTCTCCAGGATCCCATCTTCAGATCCTGAGCTGCCTAGGACCACCTTTTCTAACAAAACACCATTCTTATCGGTCCAGGCGTCTAAGAGTAATCGAGGAACATACATAAAAAAATAAAGTGCCAGCGGAATTGATAAGTTTCAGAAGTCGGTTAAAAATAAATGTGTTCCACTAAAGATCCACAAAATAGTGAGACTTAAAAAGTAACTCGTCTGACTACCTATGTATTTGCATAATTTAATTTGTAGCGAACATATGAAACATGAATGCAGTTTATTATATTCGTAGTCGTGTAATGGTTTTTGTTTTCTATTTGGTAAGTACCATATTAATTTTTGCATAGTATGGATAGAGATACAAATTACTTACGAGTATCGCATATTACGAATTTATTAACAGTAAATATCGATATCGATAACTTGTAAGAAAATATATTTCTGTGCACTAAATCTCAAGCGAGCGAGAGAGCGAATTACATCGTGCGAGCGAGAAAGCGGAGACAATGACGTATGAAGACCTGTCAGATAACATGGTTCTATCCCTTTCTTACTCGGCGTTCAGTACGTAAGTGAGAAGAGATCGGATGTATAGAAAACGTTCAATTTATTAGGACCTATCTGCTTTTCTCTGTAATCTGTGGTTCTGTTTATACAAACGTGACGTCACTCGGGACGCTATGACGCTGACAAGCGTTTTAGCGCCAATTTGAAATTTAAAAACTAAAATGCATTTTTTTCCTACTGCATTCTTGACTGTTATTTTATTTAGAAAAATCTTATTCGTTGTACATCATAATAAATGTTTCTAAACAGAATTAAAAACGTTTTTCAAAATGTGTCATCATGCCTATTATAATCAATGTCTTCTTCTCTGTGTGCACCTGCTGAGAGTATTATCAATGTACTCTCAGCAGGTGCAATAAGCCCTTTACAATTACTCCTAAATTGTTGGAGACTGTGGTTGACTCCGTGTCGCGACTCGTGTGTCCTCAACCGCAACATCTTTCGACTGTTTAGCGTAACATAACAGTCGTTTTATTGTAACCCTTACGTAGTCGGTATAAGATTGTCTTTGTTACGATAACTTCAAACATTTTTGACGGAAGCTCGTCACAAAGGTTCTTTTATCGTCGACGTCTCGGAACCCGTGGGCCTTCGGTCGCGTTTGATGTTCCCCGCAGGCCAGCTCCTCGCGAAATGGTTTCTGGTAATGCCATTAAAAGCATTTGATTATTGAAAGCGTGGGTGCTAATTTTTATAATTTAATAAGTAAATATTATTATATTGGTGGTTAGTCTATTTGTAGCATAAAGGTATGTTATCTAACCAGGCCCCTTTTCTAACCACCGTTACACATGTGACCCGCCCGGGGGCGCTCGTCCGTGTGACGGTCTACCCACTCTTTTACATACTTATTTTGATATTAATTTATTAAGGTGTGAAACATTGTATCATACGTCTAGGCAATATTGGGTTATGGGTTTGCCCATAGCAAAAGATCCACGAAACAAATAAAATTGCGTTTATTATTCTCGTGAATGAGTAAGTATCTTAGTTAGCAGCTATTGACTGTCAAAAACTCCGTTTAATTGAAAATAACTCACTAATGTAATGTATGTCACAATAAAGCAATTTCATATGAGTAATAGTAAAATGTATTCATTAAAAGTCCACTAGCGGAACGGCAGGTTTCGATATCATAAATCATCGGACACGGCCGCCATCGCGTTATTTATTATTTCTATTTCAAGCATAGCACAATGACGTGACATAACGAATGGCCTTTCGAATATCAAATTGAACAAATCTCAACTTCTGTTTTAGGCCGTCTCCTCAATTGGCGGGGCGGGATCTTGTGATCTATGTGGTATTTTTTACTATTCCCAGAGCTTACTGGTTTCACCCAGATGACCTTACATGTTGATATATTGTCAGAGTTATATTGGCACAGTAGTATTCCGCGCCAATCAGAAGATAAGTAGTGTAGTGATAAATAAAACAAAACAATCACAATACTTGTCCACGTATAATTTATTAATTAAGTTCCAACATTTTCAATTTACGATTAATTAACCCGCTGCTCATGTCACGGTGACCAAGTTGGTTTAAGCACAGGTTCGAGCAATTAATACTCTTCAAAACTAACAACCTTGGAAAACCGGACTCTTCAACCAGATCTTTGGGCTACGCGCTCTCAGATTGTCATTGATAATAAGGTGGACCTGGAGCACTGTCGAAAGCTCTATGAATAGCCTGTTCGGCTTTGAGCCGAGAAACCAATTCCTTAGCTGCTGAGAATGTGGTCTGAATGGGATATGGATGATGAATGGACGATAGCCGAAACGAGAAACCAAATAGGTAAATCACGATAGCGTCTAAAGCTTTTCAGAATTTTGGGAATGTAACAAGTGATCGTATGATAGAGATCCCGATCAAAGACTAAGCTACAAAATACACAGTGCAGCAAGCGGTAAGCCAAAGCGGACTTACTATGTCAAAATCTGGTAAGAAACCGGTCAAAATACGTCAAGCTTAAAAAACCAAAGGGTACTAAGTATAACTAAGCCTAACATTTATTGTACGCTACTTAGCTGAGTACGCTCTTACTGACGTCGAAACGTTGGATTCCAGCTTGAGGAGCGATCCCATGCCATACATCTCCAGCTGGATGTGGGCTTCCTCCAACTGGTATTACCGGCGGCGTGAGCGCACGTTGTACGTCGTGCTTCGTCATTACCGGCGGCGTGAGTGCACGCTGCACGTTGCGCCTCGTATTACCAGCGGTGTGAGCGCACGCTGCACGTCGCGCATCGTCATTACCGGCGGCGCGAGCGCACGCTGCACGTCGCGCCTCGTATTACCGGCGGCGTAAGCGAACGCTGCACGTTGCGCCTCGTCATTACCGGCGGCGTGAGCGCATGCTACACGTTGCGCCTCGTCATTCAGGCCTCGCGCCCCAACTAGGAAGCTTCAAATTAAATAAAAAGGTAAGTACTACGTCACTACTGATGCAACTGTGAGCCTCCATGAGACACAATCAAACAATGCTTACCTAGATCGCTATCCGCGACTGACCTTAAAGTTGAATAATCAAATGAACCTTTCGTTCACGCTGTGTTCCACCATGTGAAAAAAACAGAGGCTCCTGCGACCTCCTGAATCAGGAGATGGAACTGCTCGTATGGCGACAAAGTAACCAAAACACGAAAACTCACAGCGTCAGCACTTCCCGATGTAAAACGGCTTTATCTCGTCAAGCTCAAGTAACTACTACTGATTAGACCTGAACTTCAATGAAAAGAATGCTTCGGCGGAAGGAAAATAAGTCTTTCCTTCAACAGACCGCTACACAATGAATCAATCGTTTATTCTCAGTTTTTTCGATTCTGACAACCTCAAATCCGAATCTAGAAGATTCCCATTTAAATTTTAAATTATCCTTTTTTATACTGCGTGTAATTTTAATATTACCTCAGATTGTAACCAGAGGTGTAACGTGTTAGGGCTATGAACCGATAATGCAAGAAAATTTTAAGTAATTCTTAACTACCAAGGCGTAATATTTTTTTGAAAATTTTAGAGTGGTAATGTAGTGCGTACTGTAACATGATGACACATGGAAGAATCGGGTCGCTTGTGACAATTCATTGTGACGTCACGTCAGTAAGACAAAGTAGTGATGCATTAAGTGCTGAATTATTTTATATGGAAAAAATAAAGATGCTGGTTAAGAAAAAAAAATCCAATATTGGTTCTTAGCCTTAAAACCAACCTTTGATTACAATTTGAGGTAATATTAAAAATACACGCTGTATAATCAAGACCTAATAATAAGTAGCCTGAAAGAATCCTGACACCTCGAGCCACGTTAGTCAGCAAAGTCAGTTGACTCGCGTGTTGACAAATACATTTATTGAGCTCGTTCACTACAAATGCGATAGGTGTCGCAGAAATAAACAGTCCCATACGATCGCGAAACATTAAGTTTAAACAGCGTCGATATATAATTCTCTGCAGTTAATGCTGCAGTAGGCGCGCAGCAATGATTCTGTACTGATTCGGTGACAATTTATTGATACCACTCTGACTCCGCAGTGCCCAATAATGAGTCACCACCAAATTCAGCTCCAGAGCATATTATGCAAATGAAATCGTACGGTAGATTAAGGTGGATTAAAAGGTAGACATTCTAGCTTTGCCCTTCACGGTGCTTGGTTAAGTGGGTCTTCCATTCCTGCGCTAGCTGGGGTACTAAAATACGAGGGCATCTATGTGATTCACAATCCTGGTTTCAACCGTCTTTTAAAAAAACTACATGTAGGATTAACCAGTTTCGAGGTATGGTGCATATAATCATTGTGTATTTTCTGTATTTTTAATTCTACGTCATTTTAGTTTTAATTACCCTAACCCTAGTCTGTAAGTATGGATCGTATGGTCTGAGAAAAAAATAAAAAATGAAAATAAAACTTTTCTCTAGTATACCAGATATAATTATCTTGACATCACGACTCGTAAAAATTGTACGTAACGTAGAGGACACTGAGATTTTACCTTCACGGTGTGAGCAAACTTTACAGCAAGGATACTTCAACAACGATGCGTGCGACATGACCGGCCGTGGAGCTCCGATAAGTACAATTTTTATGATGGAGTGTACGCGGAAGCGTCGAGCGGTGCCTGTCGCCACGTAACCCCATTAATCCACCGAATTTAAATGCCATATGACACACGTAACTCGGAAAAAAAAATACTTTTTAGCTTTCACTGCTCTTTATACAATTGTTATTGTGTGTTCTGCCTGTACGAATGGAAACCAAAATGCATGAAAGTTTAATAAAGATAATTAACTTACATTTTGATCAAAAAGTTGAAGGGTTGAAATTGTTTTCACAGTTGGATATATTTTTGTCTTATAACGATCAGTAAAGTTCTTTGGCTTCTTTGATATTTCCAGACAAATGAAGTGCATAATATTTGAAACACGCTCCAAGACGAGACAATAGTCTGGCTGTGCTACGAGTATAAATAGACGCACTCGCCAACTTAAACACTTCAAAACAATAACTGGAAACTGCAACTGACATTATTCATGATTGAAATTGAAAGCAAGAAATTAATTTTATAACAACTCAATTTGCAGGTGTTTAACTTCATAAACGGTGTTTATTGAAACTTTACCTTGAACCACTTGGTAACTTGAATTTCCATATAATCTGATAAGAATCCGGCCGATAGATTAGTGCGTTGCGTAATGTAATACGATTCCCACCGAGCGGGCCGGGCCGGGCCGGGCCGGGCCGGGCCGGGCCGGGCCGGGCCGGATCGGATCGCCTGGCGCCGAACGCTTGGTTTGATCACCTGAAAATTAATAAAGACGAGAAAAGATTTTGAAACCCGTTCTCCAACAATTTGACAGTTGATCACAAAATCTGTTTAGTGGATTTGTACCTACAATTCTTGGTGCCTATATTTAGAATATATTAGAAGAATACATTTATTCTGGAACAACAACATGAATAAACATTACATAAGGCTTCAACCCAGAAAAGGAATCTAGTGTTGCTCCAAAAAAGGAGTACACTCAGCATGAGTCGAGACTCGAGACACAGAGTGCAATTTGACCTGTGAATGTGCCTCCCACGCGAAAATTGTCCATTGGCAATTTTATTGATTGTAAAACTTTTTATTGCACGTATTCCAATTTGACGAATTTCGCATTTGCAAGGGCGGCCACAGCGGGATGAAAATTCATGGGAGAGGGATGGCATTTGTGCTTATCATTTATCACATCATACAAGAAAAACAAATGCCATCCGATGTCAATGATTTTAAGTGCATTTCTCCTAGGCTCTCGTCCACCACCATTTTTTCCGGCTTCCAACTCTGACGGCTCGATAACCGCCCGGCCGGGCCGGATGGCATTTTTTTACAGTGTCCGTATGTGATGAAGAACATGCATGTCAATTTTGAAGCGGTTGCCTGTAAATTTGTTTTTTCTTCGCTAGCTTACTCGCACTTGGAGGGATGTCATAAAAATTTTATTATATAAACAGCGCGAGCGTACACACTTTCAGGCTACCGCGTTTCAATCGGTTGTGTCGCGACATTTTTTTTTACCACCCCCCTCCTATTTCCGAACCAGTCACAGTTGGGTCAGTTCGGGTTGCACAGGGCGGTTCCACAACACTTCGGGAGTTCAAATACCGCGAGCCATCTGGTTGCCTCTCCGACATTAAATTACGCGTCATTGTTTTAACTAATTAATATTGGTAACAGACTGAGTCATAATAATCATTTCAATACAATAATCAGTACGATTACTTGGAGTTTTCTACTGGCATGCAGTGTTCATCCATTAGATATTCTACAAAAACATGGAATGTAATTATTTATTTATTACACACAAAATTTGCAGCTAACTATCGACAAAACAGCACAAAGTGTAGAATTACCTAATGAAAAAAACGTACAATACAGATAATAATAACAATTAGTCAACATTTTTCTACAGTACTAACACTTTCTTACATTCTATCATCAGCTTTCCACAACAACTCACAAACAAATCACATGGAGGCGCCGCCTCGCGCACGGAGTTCACCAGCGCCAGTGCGGGCGCGACGGGCGCCTGCGCATGAGTGCGTGTGCGCCTCCCGCACACCGCCAGAAGCGTGTGCCGTTGCGCGAGAGTATATTGATTGATTGGGTACAAATAGGCGGACAAACTAGGCCTGTGCTATCGATAGTGCTCCTGATAACATTTATAGAAACTTTAGCAAAAAGAGTAACCTACGTAGTTGAAGAGAGTCATATCCTAATTGACCCTGTCAAAATAGCGTAGGATACAGTTATGGGTAATAAAAGTGTTTTATTTTATGTAGCGCCCTTAAAAACATTTTCAGGACTTGTTCCAGCATAAGACACATACACATATTCTCATGGGGGCTCCAGACTGCAGTATTAGTTTCCAGCACAATCCGAACGAGTGCCGCATACAGAACGCGCATAGCATGTACGGTCATGGGTGCGGAATTCCGTAGAACGAACCCTAGCCTCTGGTACGCAGCAACACTAATGAAACGTTATTGCTAGGTCAAAAAGCAACCCAAGATCACGTACCCGCTCTACATGCGCTATAAGAGCCCCTCCGATGATGTAGGGGAAATCTCTAGGAGTGTGAGACCGCGTTAAACTCATCATTTGACACTTGCCAGCGTTGAAGAAGAGTTTATTATTGACACTCTAACGGTATACCGCATCAACATCTCTTTATTCCTCTGGCCCACGGTGGGCTGAGAACGGCCATAATTAAAAAAAAATGCATGTTGTATTTTCATATATCGAATATTGTCATACCATTGGTCAAAAATGTACTATAATTAGCAATAAATAGATCCCGAATAACTATTTGTTTTCATTCCCTAATGCAATTCGAAAGCGAACACAACTGTCGTTCGCACGCGCACCCTTATCAGAGTGGCTCAAAGTGAGCATCGTTAGCGGCTTTTTTTAGTATTTCCCGATATAAGTGACTAGTTTTGAATAATGGATATTCAAGAATTAGGTATGTAGTTTTTCTTTATCTACTTGTCTTGACATATTTATATGAGTAATAGAAATTGAATAGGCTGAATCAGCTTAACATCATCAGCGAACAGCAGCACTGTTGAACCACGTACCTCATTCGGTAGATCATTCATAAGGAACACAAAGAGAAAAGGTTCATAGTTAGACCCCTGTCTAATACCAGAGCGCGTGTGGTAGTTGTCAGATACATACGGTTACGGTCCATACTTAACACGCGTCCAATCCGACAGATAGCTCGCAAACAGATTCAGGAGCCTAGGTGTAAAGCCCATCGCACCTAACTTCAATAGAAAGAGAAAGAAAGAAAGAGAAAGATATACTTATTTGCACAAATGTAGTGATGAACATAGTTGGACAGTTATTTTAGAAAGGAAGAAGAAGAAGGAAGAAGGAGGAAGGAGAAGGATGTCATTATCCACTCAATCAAAAGCTTTTTGGAAATCCAGATAAATGACATCGATCTGAGACTTTTTATCTAACTCACGAGACAATATTTGCGTTAAAGTGAGAAGATTGGTAGTCACTGATCTTCTGGGTAGGAAAACGTGTTGCGCGCTGGTGATGTGAGGCCGACACCGAGGCCGCAGTAAACTAATGCACAGTTTGCTTGCTGACTCAAACACTTTTTTACGACGTTAAGTATGGCCATAGGACGGTAATTTTCTGTAATTTTCAACCTTTGCATTGGAACCCGGTATAGGAATTGGCGTTACCCTTGACCTTTTCCAGGTATCTAGATAAACTCCAGCTTCCAGACTAGTAAGGTTGAAAATAACCTTATCGGTCCAACTAACTCGTCTATACAGGCTTTGATAATAAACGTCGGTGTCGCGTCTAGACAAGGTGCCGAAGTAGGTCTTAATTTCTAAACATCCAATGTAAAAGATCTAACATCCACATATATAGCATCGACTAGGGGTCTATATCGGGTGGCATAAAATTGTTGGTCCTACTATTTTGTCGCATACCAACTTTATGCCGAATAACGTATGGCATAAACATTGTTGTGCATATTTTTTATTTGCTGAAATTGTTGTTCCTAATATCGATTGTCCTAAATATTTATTGTCTGAATGTTTATTGTGTCGAAGTTTTTTTTTTGAATGATTGATTTGCATAACTTTAATGTTACTAATATTTAATGTTCTAAAAATGTTGTGCATAATCTAAATGCAGGTTGGATCTGTCAGAATTGCCTATTACTTAAATTACTTATAACCCGCCCTCATGTTGACGGAGACCCGCTTCGCGGGCCCTCTATTTCTGCTCTGAGGGACAAAAGGCTACTAATAAACCTTTCTTATTTATCTAGATTTAGGTCGGATCTGCTCAGAGTTAGAAAATAGTATTAAATTTAGGAAAAAATAGTATAGGTGGTTTAGCTAATTTTATAATAGGCAAAATAATTACTATGACAATTAAAATTAGGACTTTTTAGGTAATTCGATGTTCGAGTAATCAATATTAGGACAAACATTCTTTAGAACTTTTGAATGTGTATGCGCAAAAATGAATAGGCTAAATAAGTAGTATGCCACTCAACATTATGCCAAACCTTCTCGGCCATAAAATTTTAGGACGATCAACATTATGCGATACGACAGGCACCCATCGACTAGTAATAAACGAAAAAAAAAAAGAAATACCAACAGTGAATTTGTGCGTGTCGTGTTTTGTAATAAAAATTAAATATTAACTTAAAAGTAAATAAATATAAATCAATAAATATTAGGGGACAATCCTACACAAATCGACCTAGTCCCAAACTAAGCAAAGCTTGCACTATGGGTACTAGACTACTATAAACATAGGTACTTATAGAGATAAATAAATACTTAAATACATAGAAAACATCCATGGCTCAGGAACAAATATTCGTGCTCATCACACAAATAAATGCCCTTACCAGGATTCGAACCCACGACCTCTTGCTTGCTTCGTAGGCAGGGTCACTATCACTACCAACTACGCTACAGCGGTCGTCAAAAGTATTTCTCAGTTCGTATTTATTATTTAATGATTCATCTTTTCGTTGTATAGTCATGGACCTTTGCACTAGAATCGACTCGGAGCGGTGAACTTTTGCTTGAGCCGAAGGGTTATATCCTAAACAGCACTATATCTGGACTGGGCTATATCCCCCATCATCGCGCAGTTTCTACCGCCAAGGGGAGAAACTGTAGTAGGAGCATATTTATTCTCAGTATCTAAACTTAAAATAATTAACCTGAGCCCCGTTCCCGTAATTGGGGCGAGTGTGACGTCAGCAGAGCGTCGCGTGACGTCACTCCCAGCGTCGAGGCGGCCCTGCCGTGTCGCGGCGGCTGGCAGCGAGGCGTCGCGCGCGATGACCCGGAACTGAGACGTCGTGATGATGGTGGTTCAGATGTTAATGGGATACTTCTACTGCCTTTCTGGTTTTTATCGCATAGATAGCTTGTCGAACAGTCTAGTCTTATGAAGTTATGAATATCGTTTTTATAAGACATCAGCCAAGAGTGGCCAAGATGACGCAGATGTTTTTGAACCAACCTTTTAACAAGGGCCTGCTTTTCTGATTTAACCAAGGCATATTGCTTGATCGTTCTTTACCAAGAGGAATTCAAGGAAATTATATATGTACATAGAAATTCGTGTGCATTACTTTTTCAGTAGAAGTCGGTTTTCATTTGTTATTTGCTATCTAGACAAATATTTAAATACTAAAATTAAAGCGAAGCAGATTTAAAAAACATAATTTATATAGGTAAGTTATTGTGAAATTAATTTAAACACTGTTTCATTTCCGATTCAATAACTGTAGCGTGACAAACTGAAAACTTCTTTGTGTTTTCCAAAGTATATGACTGTCACTCGCGAATATGGCACTCATTTTCATTATGCCTCAAAAGCTCTTCCGTCCCCGCGCCACAGCCGCGCGGGGCGCCACAGTTGCAATCGATTTGTAATTTGCTGGATCCGCAATATCATTCCATTCCAGATTCGCCAGCGAACTTATTCAACCCTTTGTCCACCGGTACGCGAGTAACCATAATAATATACTTGGATACGACGATACCCGCGCGGGTACTCCATTCCCGGGAAACGTAATGTCCCACTATTAACCATGCAGCTTAGTTAATCTAATAGTTTAATGTGCACCAAGCTGAGCTAAATAACACTGTAATACGACAATCAATCTTCCCTAATAGCTTCTCTACCCCTCAATATCAACGTTGCTATTATGGTAATACACCACTACGAGTATACGATATTTGAATTTACTTAATCGCCGTGTGTTGACTTCTGTGCATGTGCTATCGCTTACGAGTATTACAGTTATTACGGTAGGAATATAAAATGTTAATGCTCTTCGGGAATAATAATACTGACTGTAAACAGTCGGAATAATGTGGAGAATAATATAACGCGGACCTTTCAGCAAGGAATAATAACAATTAACTGTTAGACGCTCGTTTTATTAAAACGAACTTGTAAAAATGTTTAGTATTACATACATATATATATATAAGTCACCCAAAGGGCAATGGAGAGGTCCATTGCCCTTTGGGTGACTTATTGTATTGACTTGTATGTACCCGAAAAGAAACCTGGCTAGAAAAGCTATAATTCCAAAAAAAAAAATCCCATACAATTTGTTGGAACAGTATAAACATACTCCTTGCTTTAATACTGTCAGCTTTATAGCTAGATGACTTACTGTATCAAGGTTTAAAATTTTCTGCTAGTTTCCGTGTTATTTCCTAGACAATTTGTATGAAAATGAAAAAAGTTTTTTTTACATGCATTTTTTTATGTCAATCGATTCCATTTCTGTCCAGTATCAATAGTTTACTTAGGGTCAACTTTCGGTAATGTACAAAAAAGCCTGAAATTAAAGAAAACTGTTTTCATACAAGGGATCAATATTCGGGCCTTTCCTGTTCTTTATCTACATTAAATGACTTGCCATATCTCGTAAAGACCCACCATGATATAATATTGTTTGCTGATGACACCTCACTTATTTTCAAACTTATAAGACAGCAATAAGCTTGCAATGATGTAAACAATGCTGTTTCTAAAGAAGTAAATTGGTTTAATTTTAATAATTTATTGTTAAATGAGAAAAAGACTGAATGTATTAAGTAAGCATACATTTGCTATGGTGAAAAGATAGATTGATTGCAATTATTACTGTGATTTTCGTACCGTATTATGTTCCTTCAATGAAACAGAACTGATTAGCGTGTAAATAAGAATAAAGTTTTACTATTTCTCCATAGCAAATGTATGAAAACAGTTTTGAAAAAAACTTGTATCGTATATAGTATGCTTTGGCAATCAAAAATTCATGCTTTTAGACATAAAAAACATTTAGGTATCACATGTACCTATACCTGCAATTTCATATTCCCTTCATCACGATCGATTACATCTTCTGAAAGTCATTTATTAAAGTCCCATACATTCGGTTGACCGACTTATTCCAGTGCTCAGTTCAGTTCTCCGTACAGCGGCACGCGCGCGTTCACCGTATTACAAATATATCATACCATCTCAAGATACATCCTAATGGCATCTGAAGATAGATAACACGATTTACCGCCAGATGAAATTATCTCGTGAAATATTTATCAGCGCCATTGTGCCAGTTGGCGCAGGCGACGCTCGAGTTTACGACTCGAGTTGTCGCGGCGCCGGGTGAGCTGTAATTCGATTACGTTCCGAATTTACAAACAATACGAGCTCTTGATGGGTGTAAATGGGTTATTGGTCTGAATTGAGTCAAGGGTATTGTAAATATTTTGTGGGGGAAATCGTTTTCAAAGGGAAAATTGAATTTTTATCGTTAATTGCCATTAAATTAAAACTAATTGATATTCATTATTTTACATAGATACAAATAAAAGGTATTCAAGAACCAGATTTACCTCAACTTGCTCGTCGTTTTTCGTGTTTCCCGGAGAAAACGAGCTTTGCCGGCAATGGGGCCTAGGCCTAGTCGACATCTCTGCCCCTGTAAAACCTTGTACGTTTGTTGCAAATTTCTTTGCCATTGTTAGAGCAGTTTTCGAAAATCAAATTACAAATAAATCAATAAATACAAAACGTTGTTTGTTTACAAATTTTATTTAACGCTTGATAAAAATACGAAATAAATTTATTCGACATATAAACGATAAGTTCTCTGTGTTGCATATTTAAATTCAAAATTCAATCGTAGGCTTTAGCAGTTGACTCGAACTCGAGAATAAAAATCTCGAGTCAATAAAATACGATCGTGGACTCAAACTCAAGTCGGTGAATCCCCATCACTAGGCGCGCGCGAGTAATTGTAATTTGAATATTGCATGAACGAGCCGGTGCGTCCGTAAATCTTCGCTTTAACTTATTCACAAACAGACTAATTTCATTTGCTTGTCGCGATGTGCTGATGATGAGGTGCCGAGTGTGTGCTCTGCGAGTTATAGGTTACGTGTGTAGCGGGGGGCGGGGGGCGGTGGCGGAAAGAGGATTTTGGGAGAGGGATTTCAGAGGCGATGCATGGCGTTAGTTCAAGAAGGTATTGGTAAAAATCCTGAAGGTCCTGGGTTCGAATCACAGAACTATATCAAGATAGAAGGAAAAAGCTCGGCGATTAGTACCTATGGGAACCGAGCGTGTAACATTTTGCGTAGGTACTTTGACGTCACGAGCGTAATTTAGGGACGGAAACATAAGCCGCACGACATAAATTCGTCGACATCGATTAGCACGCGGTAGTTGCAATAACTTGTAGGTTTCTTTTGTATCGATTCAATATATCGATAAGAACCGACAGAGGAAATAATAATTACATTCAATGCAAGAAATGAAAAATGGTATTAATAAAAATGTCTTAGTTTTTAGGGTTCCGTACCTCAAAAGGACAAAACGGAACCCTTATAGGATCACTTTGTTGTCCGTCTGTCTGTCTGTCTGTCTGTCTGTCAAGACCATTTTTCTCAGGAACGCGTGGAGGTATCAGGCTGAAATTTATATCAAATACTCAAGTCTATTCTCCCTTCGACCTGTGAAAAAATCAAACTAAAAAGTCAACCCAATCAAAAGATAAAGTCGTTTATGCTGCAAATTTTAGAGTTTTTCGACACTCGCAAAACCTACGGGGTACTTCCCGTAAACTCAGAAACTTGAAACTTGGCACGAAGAAACTTCATATAGCACAGACAAAGGAAAAATTACGAAAAGTAGACATTATTGTAAAATCATACAAAAAACCTTTTTTTAAATTTTAAACTTAACACCTTTTTCCTCGTAAACGTGTGGAGGTATTGAATTGAAATTCATGTCAAATACTCAGAGCTATAGGACCTTTCAGATGTAGCAAAACCAAACTTTTATGTCAACGCAATCAAAAGAAATTGCAATTTAACTCCAAACTTAAAGGGTACTTTCCGTTAACTCAGAAACTTAAAACTTTGCACGAAGAAACTTCATATAGCACAGACAAAGGAAAAATTACGAAAAGAAGACATTTGTATTAAAATCATACAAAAAACATTTTTGGTAAACTTACTACCTTTTTCCATGTAAACGCGTAGAGGTATTAAATTGAAATTCATATCAAATACCTTTCAGCTATAGCAAAAAAAGTTTTATGTGTACACAAGCATAAGAAAGAGCAATATAAGTTGCATAATTTAAAACTGAAAAAGTTGTATGTGAAGTCCCCAACCCGCACTAGGCCAGCGTGGGGACTGCTGCCCGTTCCCTCTCATCCATTGGAGAAGGCCTGTGCCCAGCAAGGGGACGTATATAGGCTGATTTACATTATTATATAAGTATTATAGATAATCTCAAGGGTATCAAAACCTAAAGGTACTTTCCCGTGAACTCAGTTTTATAGCAACACATTAAAAAGAAACAGCATTTTTTTAAGTAATCCACTTATTTTGGCGTTCGTAACTACTCGCAAGGAAATCAAAGCCTAAAGGATGATTACTAAATTGATAAAGTGACCCTGTTTAATTTTATGCTCCCCCAGCTTTCCACATTGCAATGTTACGGATTCCATTTTCATTTATCATTTAGTATAAACATACTACAACTTTTGCTTGTTTGTACGGAACCCTCGGTGCGCGAGTCCGACTCGCACTTGGCCGGTTTTTTTTTACACTATAGAAGGAGAAATAACTCGTCGAGACTTATGGTACGTTCAGTCCCTGAGCATCCAAACAAATTTCTGTATGGATTGCTCACGGGCCCGCTCAGAGACGATACACTTTAATCACTGGCCGAGCATTATTAGCTTATTTTTACATCGCTGGTTTTGGTCACACGCCAAGTCTGGCTCGTCAAATTAAAGCCGCAATGGAAAACTAGCGTTAGCACGCAGTCGCCCGCTACTGTTTTGATGAAAATAATAAAATAAATCGTTTTTTTTTAATTAATAACAGATATTTAAGGACAAATTGTACTTACCGATGAAAGGAAATACCTCGATTAACAGCTCCAAATTTATTAGAAGTGTTGAACAATTAATTAACGCGCAATAGACCATTTTGTTTTTAAAACCTGACGTCACACGCAGTCCGCGGTCGGGAGCAGACTGAAGCTCGCAAAGAGCAATTGTGACACCGTGTCATAATTTCGCCACGCGAAGTACATACACGCTTTCCTTCTATCTTGATATATTTTTGTGGTTCGAATCCTCGTAAGGGCAAATATTTGTGTGAGCATGAATACTTGTTTCTGAGTTATGGATGTCTTTTACATTTATCGTAGTCTAGTACCCATAATACAAGCCTTATTGAGCTTACTATGGTTTTCTAGTTCGATTTGTGTAAGATTGTCATGTAATATTTATTTATTTATTGATAAACTGCTCAGATACGTGACTAACCCACAAATATCGGCTATAACAGTTATACATAATATGTATGGTTAAGCAAGCAAATTAGGAAAATAACAATAAACTTAAGCGTGTCATTTTGTGGGTGCAGTGCAGTGTAGACCACAAGTTGGATACCTGTCAAACGACTACAGTTTGCTTTTATAATCTGTAAAATTATTCCAATCTAATTTCCTTTAACGTAATAAGAAAGGTAGTGTAGTTGCACTACAAAGATCTCAGTTTATATTTCGAAACTGATACAGATAATGGTGTACTTTAAACATGATAAGTTGCCACTTACCTACTGCAACACTACAGTAACAGTCCACAGTCGCATATTATTAAAACTTACTGCAACGTTGTAGTGGCTGCTCGTATGTGGCCCAACACGGGATTTAGCTCACGACTATTTTAATGTTGTGGCGAGTTTGAAGCAGCCGCTGCGTGGAACACAAATGGCTGCCATCACCTGTAACATGACTGTATAATGTCAAACCAATTTAGTGACAACCTCATACTACTCCCACTTGATTAGATGATAGGTACATGTAATGGGGTACTAAAATCTATAGTTATGCATTTCATCTGCAAACTACAAATCTAAGCTATGATTGTCATGTTTATTGCTGTTATGACAGATAATGATAATAATGATAATAAATAAAGACACGGGCAGGGACAGCATCCGCTCGGTGTACTCCTAGCATTTTATTTTGTCAAAAGGGCCTCTACGTGTTGGCTCAGTTGGTACTTTGTAGGTACCTAGCTCCACGCACGCCTCTCAAAGGTCCGGGACATCATTGTCCCGTGAACGGGAAAGACATACATAATAAATAAATAAATATAAGGGGAAAATCTTACACAAATCGACCTAGTCCCATAGTAAGCTCAGTAAAGCTTCTGTTATGGATACTAGACGACGATATTTATAATAGATATATATACTTAAATACATAGAAAATATCCATGACTCGGAAACAAATATTCATGCTCAACACATAAATATTTGCACCTACCGGGATTCCAACCCAGGACCTTCAGCTTCGTAGGCAGCGTCACTACCCACTAGGCTAACCGGTCGTCGGTTTATTTCCTAACGCTAATATATGATGGTCGGTTTATTTCCTAACAGCCATATATGTTTATCCAGGGGCAATACTAACGGTACTTATGACAACTTGTGATACGACGTGACTAATCTGCTAATTGTATGATATCTACAGAATGTCCCACTTACTGGATGTATGTCATGTTAGGTACAACATAAGTCACAGGGACCGGAAAACGCTTTCACTTGATTAAGCCTTTCGATAGGGTAACCCTATCAAATGATTACCCAAACGATATGGTTTCCCTATCAATTGTGTTAGCCTATTGTTATGGATACGGTTTTGAACAGGGTAACCGTTCCCAAAGTGGTTACCAAGTCGAAAAGGGTGAAAATATTTACCGGTTACCATTAAATAGTCTTACCTTTTCACGTCTTGATTTGTTGGTTGGTTGTCAGTATTGTCAGTGAACAGTCACAGAGAGTCAGTTCTCTCTTCGTTGATTATTCACGTACATGACGTCAGCGTTACCTATACAATATACTCATAAATATCAGTAGTGTAGCTGCGTTTAAAAGTGTAACGATTTTATAATGGAAACGTATGACACATCTCTCAACAGATTTTAGTGAAATTTTGTGAGCGAGTTCGATATTTAATTATATGGCAAAAATGCTTTCGTATGTCCGGCTGTCCGGCTGTTCCCTCTATAGGTCTCATCTCTTAGTGGTAGCCGTATAAGCACAATTTCAAAGACCGCAAATCGATGTACAATTTAGCTATCTGGCACACGCATACTAGAGGTGACAACAAAATTTTTGACCCGCAGGCAGTTCCTTAAAAAAAATCCTTGGGGGGAAGGAGTGCTGCGACATTTTATTTTTTGTAGAAAAAAACTTTTTCTTATCAGGAACCACAACCTACCTTTAGTGTGTAGAATCATATGAAAGTGCTTTATGAGGCGATTCTAAATATATACCACATCATTCCTTTTCAGCCATTTTTTTAAATATCAGCCATATCGTGTCTGCCACACTACACAAGATAGGTTTCCGAAAAAAAAATTGTAACTGTAAATATATTGGATGTGTTCGATTAGAGTTTACAATTTGTCAAGTACATATAGAGCACCGGAGGTAAGGAATCAAAGATATAAATAGAATAGACTAAAAGAATCCTAGCAAACCATTTGCGACGCAACTCTAGCACACGAAGTTAAAACAATGTTATTCTAGCTAGGTAGCTAATACAAATGATAATATTGATCTCTGCATACTATCAATAAGAATAATTCGCATGAATCACCTGCTTCATGGATATCTTCTTCCTCTAATAGACTAGGAACCTGATAAGTGTTTTCCATTTGTGCGATGCGTGGGTTCAAGATGTTTGAGCTAGTCGCCTCACAGCCAAAACCAGCATTAAATAAATGGATTCACTCATTAGTCAATTACCATTTATTAAATCGATTTACTAACATGGACCCATGGAATGCAGCATTCAATTTTAGAGGAAAGAACAACTAAACACAGAAAATACAAGTAGATGATCTCTTTGAAACAATTGGAAAAGGAACACAATCTTTCCAAAAAGCCATGCGGGTTACTTATTGACACTGGGTTGTCGTTTCTATAAATGAGAAATTGAACCTGGATAAATGATCAAGATGATTTGTTTTATTTTATTGTTTAAAAAGAAAACTGGTCAACACGCTCAAGAAAAGGAAATCCTACGATTTTATGTAGGGTATAACATAAAATAACTATTAGTACATAGAAAAAATACCTAAAAAAATACGGATACGACGTCCCGGGATTTTCATTTCTGGGACTTACTCTTACCTATTTTATTTTATCAGTGTACATTTACTTTCATTACAATAATAAGAAACCGGCCAACACGCTTTTGAAAAGGAAATACTCCACTACTAGTAGGATATAATACATAATATATAAACTACCTATCAGTTTACAAAAAAATACGAAAGTATGGATAAAAGGTAAGTCCCGGGATTTTATTTCCAGGACTTACTCAGGCAACCCTATTGCATTTTATCAGTGTACATTTACCTCTTCAATAATCTTGGTCAGTATCAAATGACTGATGAGGGACCTTTATTCCTTATATTGTAGGTATCTCGTACGATACATTTTATTTAGTTTTCGGCGATCATTTACTATGTAGGTATACTTGTAGCAATTTAAGGAAATAAGTACAAAATATGCCCAAACATTTGAGAAGATCAATTCGAAGTTCGAAGCATAAAGAAATAAGCATCCGCGCCGATGGAAAATCATCAGGTATCTATCTGACCAAGCTTCGTACGTTGCCGCTATGGGTAGGGATGTATTTATCGCAACGCACGAAGTTGCGCGCGACATAGGTAGGTATTTTTATATATTTATAAGGTTAAAGTCAATTTGAACTTATTCGTTACCTACTTTAAGTGTCAGCGGTTGATAAAATCGGAGATTTCATTTGCAAACTGTACCAAAATAAATTGTATTGTGTTACGTAGATAGGGGTTTGAAGGTCGCCTTTATTCCTACCGCTAAAACCATTGCACTGCCAATGTTTACCTTTAGCGGGTGAAATTCACAAGTACATATATGCGTATTGAGGATTCTAATGTTTATTCTTACACTCGGAAATTCAAGACCAAAAAAACTACGACAGATATGTCACTGTCATTAAGTGTCAAAGTCACTTATGTCATTGTCAATCGAATATGTCAGATGTAGCCAACCTTTTTGCATTGATCATCAAATCCAACATTTTCAATATCAAAAAAGTTACATTCAACAATACGCATTATTAAAAAGTAATTGTATACCTGATATCGTTCAAAATCAATTACAACATCCCAAAACAAAAATAACTTGTAAAATATTCTATAAATCTATTCAGATGTAAAATGACAGATTGACAAAAAGGGTCATGGCTGGTGGGGTCTACAGATTATATGATTTGACCACATTTTGTCAGTGCAACATGTCGAAGTCATAATTGGGTGTGTCGTATAGATGTAACCATCCAACACATGTGCATGCAATTTCTCAATACAACTCTTTTGACAGTTGGATCAGCAGCTCAACATGCCTCCAGACAATAGCAATTAGACAGCTTCTGATAAATTGGGGCTGACAAATCATTACATGTATAGACCCCTTGAGATAATGGTGGATAATTTCGATTATAAAGTGAGCTACACACTTTTGGCCTGTTATTTTGTCGAATAGCTAAACGCGTGGCATAATATTTAAATTACATCTAACGTTATTCACGACTATTGTTTATAAATCGTACTAAATGTTATGAATACCTGAAGTATTACAAGAGCAATAACACTTTTTCTACCAAAAATCTTTTATGGTTATATATTTAACAGGGCATCTTGTATTTTTGTAAATAAGTTGAATTAACTTGTCTATTTAAATCGTAGGTTTAAAACTACCAATAAATACATTTTCTTGGTGCGGCCTTTTAAAAAGTGAAAATATACCACCGTACACATATTTTATTTTAGTGGCAACCCACGTTGATCTTGAATTAAGTTTCTGAGTATAGTAATTATGAAGCTAACCAAATACTCTTTTCACTGTTTAGTAAATATACATTTTTACTTACGTTAGATCCATTGCTTTTTGGAAAATAATAAATATCTTAGTTTATATTTTTTTGGGAAAACGTAGTACAGGTCCGTCTGGCACGAGCGCTCAGCGATCACTGTCACATTTCGAAAGAGTGACGGAGAAAGACATTGCAGGCCGTAAGTCGATATCTTTATACGATTGTATTTTACGATGTTTATTATTATAAAAATATTGCCTCAAATTATTGAAATTCGGAAGCTGTGAAATTATTATTTTAGTTATGATTGATTTTGTTCCTAGTTTTGTTTTATTGTGTCACGTAGTAAATAAACAAGTAAAGTTGGAATAAACATTCGAATTGGAGGTTATTTTGGGAATGATCTGTATCGAGCGAAGTGTTACGAATCGTGTATCGAAAGCTGTGTTATTGAAGAGAATATAATCAAGAATGATATATATGTTTCCTAGTTCTAGAAATATCATCGTTTCGTAGAAAAATAGGAGCGGCTCAGTGAGTGGCCGAAATGAGCTACATTTCATAAATAAGGAATAAACAATCGAAAAATACGAAATGTGTTCATGTTCGACGCTTATTTGACATGAAATTTAGTGTATTAAAAACATCGCCGCAGTCTTTTTTTAATTAATTAGTGAAAATTTGTGTTTTCTTATGTTTTCATGATTATTCATTTCTTATCTTCAACTGGAGCCCATTAAATTAGAAATTGTTAAAATAAAAAGAATCTTAGTAGGTACAAAGAATCCTCCGATACACATACGGGGATTACCTACTCGTACTAGTACTGAATCCCCCTGCTTCCTTGTGCGCCGGGATGTGTGCGGGGATGTGCTCCGGGATGTGTGCCAATACTGTCCGGATGCTAATACATTATTCATCACACTAATGAATAATTAGCATAATGCTGCGCTCGCGATGGAAAATCAACACGCCTCAGCAGACAGCGACAACGAGTCCAATCGCTACAGAATGGTTTATTCCCGAGGCCTGATTCTGAAATACGTACGATTGACATGATATGTGAATCAATTTGGTGCGTGCACTTAAATTGCTCTCGGATTAGCGCATTATCAATATGAACACATCTGACACATTAATTATCAGAAACAGATAAATGAAATTGAAATTGGTCGCGCATGTTTGAGCGAACATGCGTCATGCGCGGCTTGAAGATATTTTCTGTTTCTTGTCAAAACCATATTAATATTATAAATGCGAGTCTGTCTGTATGTTTGTCTGTTACCTTTTCAAGCTTAAGCAGTTGGACTAATTGTGATGAGATTCGGTATAAAGAGAGTTTTAGTCTCGAGGTATACATAAGATGTATACCTAGAGTATGTAGTTTTTATCCCGGAAATCCACCCCGAAAGGTGGGATTAAAAGGGTGCCCTTTTATGATCTAAAATTGTTTGGCAGAAAATATTTAGTGTAATATTTAATGCTATATTTATTCTTTAGTATAAAGATTTTTTTCATACATATTTTTGTCCTAAAACATGTTTGACCTAAAATTGTTTAGTATATTTTTTATGACTAAAAGGCTAAAAGTATAATATTATTAGGTATAATTATTCTTTAGCCTAACATAAGACCTCCTAAAACAACAAACAATGGCTACAATCACTGCACCTAAACTATTTGAAAACTACGTTATGTAGGTTTGTAGGCAAGGGTGTTAAATTAGGTTAGGGCAGCCAAAAAACGGGGGACGGGAGGGCGAAGCCCCCCCAGTAAATAAATAAATAATCGTAACAATTGTAGTATTTGGTAGGTTAGGTTAGAATAAGCTTGTGCCCCTTAGAGCGGAAATAGGCACCCCGCGAAGAGGGGTGACATCGAAACGCACGGTTAGGTTAGAATTGCGACCTCTACACGAAACACAAAAACGTCTTTTTGCGTTTTTTGTTTCGGTTAAAAAACACATAATTGACTGAATGAAATTCGGTCAAAGTACCAGTTGTAAAACAATATAATAATATATTATTGCTTGGCAAAAGACATTCTACGAACAATTTTTCGGAAAGTGATAATTTGTCCGTTTCCAATCCGTTTGGTAAAACATAGGTAACCCAATTAAATAAATGCGACAGTTTTGATGCGATTATTAGTGACACCAATATTCGGAATACCAATTTTGTGCCTAAAATACATTCGACCATACAATGTTATTCCATACTAATGTTAGACTAAACCAGTTACGGCCAAAAAATATATGCAAAACAATTTCGGCCAAACAACTTTCGACATAAAAAACAATCGACTAAAGATTATTAGACCAAAAAATATGTACCCAAAAAAATATGGGGCAATTTTTTTTAGACCAACAGATAAAGACCCGGGGAAAAATTGTATAAAGATACGATATTAACTTGTTCCACGAGGACGGAGTCGCGGGCAGAAGCTAGTATAATATATAGTATCGGAAACAGCTATAAATGAAATCCTCTTTCTCCTCTTTTACGATATGAGCTCATCAGGTCTTCACTTTCTGTTGAGAAAGACTCAAAATAAAGCGAGCTCGTAACTCGTGTAAAAAATAATGCACAAAAACCATGCCTCACTCGCTTCGGCGTCAGTAGACTCTCGGAGACTACAACTAATTGTATCACGCCGGCGGACGATTTCATTACGCCTCGGCTCTTTGTCTCATTATGTGTTACAATTTGAAAAAGGAATCGTGAAATTATACCAGTGTGACTAGCCAGACTTGACAACTCTGGGCTGAGAAATAGTCAAAGACGGTCTGGGTACTCGGAGTAATTGTCTGAAGAGGACCCGCATAATCTAGCCTATTATTAAAAAAAGTCCGCGCGGAGTAAACGTAGAGATAACGAGTTCACGTTAATGTTTGAATTTTAGAAAGCTGTTGATTAACTTGCACGTAAGCGGAATACATTTGTATTGTTTGTATATGTATGCTTGTATATTTGGTTTATCGAGTCCAGGTGTTTTCAGGTCAATCGATGAAAACGGTTCTATCTGATTACTATTATGATCTGTTGAAGTCTATTGTGCATTTATAAAAGCGTTTATCGGTAATAAATCATGCATTTGCACACACTGCGCTGTTTCCTTTCTCAGGCCGCGTTCATAGAAAGTTGACGCGTGCGTAACTTAACCATACACAAAAGTATGGCGTTCCTTAGGGATTGTTCATGTACATGCGTGGACGTTTCTTTACTCCCCTGATAACCGTTGCTTGACCATAAACGTGGCCTGAACTGCACAATCCAACTTATAAAAATAAGCTATAAACGGAGAGTGGGACACATTAACATCGAATAACAAAGTGCGCGCATGCATTAAAGTTTATGACGTCATATTACTTGTAAACCCAGCGCTACAAATTGTTAACAACAGTTCTATTTGAGGCCGGAACACGGTCTCGTTTATATTTAAATGACTGCGACGAACGCGGTGCAATTCATAACGAGTGCGATAATAATTTTCATACACAAGCAGCGGCGCGCGGCCTCGCGGGTCGGGACGTTACGATCCGAATACAATTACACCGCGATACAAATTATTTATATTTGTACAAGCGGCCGGAAAGCGCATACGGGGCGGACGCACGACACAGCAATGCACCTGAAACCTAACTCAAACTCCACAATATTACGGTTCAAATTTCTTCGGCTTCGAACTTCCGTGCATGTAGTATTGAATTTGAAAGTATAATTTGCATCGACATCGCTAATGCGATCTGATTGGCGCGGGCCTGCCGCCGCCTTATCGCGCCGCGGTACTATTTGTGCAATCGACGAATTCGTCAAAAAACATCGGCAAAGTGCTAAATTACGCGTTACGCACTCACGCAGGTCAATGTCCATTTTTATAACTATCTAATAATGTGTAGTTTGAACGCTTTCACGCCAGTCGGATATTGTGAGTTTCAAGCTCTCTTCTGTCCATGTTGCAGTTTCACAAGGATTTGATTCATTTACGTGTTGTTTGTGTCTTATCAAATTCTATAAAAAACCGTTTATGATTCTAAGTAGAAATTTGTTATTTTGAGAGTATTATAATTTTATTGTGCAACCCCTATTTAATTTATTTGCATCTTATATAGTAGTAGCAGGGCTGTTATATATTATGTTGTTAAAATCAGAAGTAGGAAAATATCCAGGGCAAGATGGCGCCTCTGTGCGGCGGCGACCAGCCAGGATACCTGACTAGATTTAAGCATTAATACATACACTCATAAAAAGTCTAAGGAGGCAAACAACTAGATTTGTCAATATTATATTGTCTTATGTATTGTATTTATGAATAGTTACAATATAAATTAGAGTTAGCTTAATCATAAATACAAGATAATCATAAATAATAAAAAACAAAATTGGCTAACTAAGAATAATTATATAACTAAAAATGAAAGCATAAAAATGTAAGTTATAAAAAGAGCACCACCTCTAGAAGGTCAGACTGCGGCGTGGACCCCATTTCTCTGGAAGTATTACCTCTCTGAATAGCAATGGAAATTCGTTATGAGAGGTAAGCGCCAGCTCTGGGGTCTTCAGTTGCTTATAATGTCTTGTATTTACCAAAAAAATACTGGACCGCCAATTTCTTATCTGATTATCTTAATTTATCTAAAAACAAGTGCATACTAAGGATAATTATAAGTTTTAACTATTTCATTATTGAGTGTGAGATTACAATGGCTTGATTTCGTGTTTTTGACATTGTACCTATTTAATCCTATATATCATATAATACTGATATGACGATCCACTCGGTAAAAAAATTGACAGCCCATGAAAAAGTTCCGACGCGGCCTATTTGCAGAATATAATATTTGATTTAAATTCTTGATTCGTGTATAAATAACAAGATTACCTGCCTTCTCGGCACATCCTTGAAAACAAAAGTAGGCATCCTTGACGCACGCTCGTTGCCGCCATAGTTTAAACACCCAGGATGATGATTGAAATACTTCTCCGCCCTCATACACACACATACACACAAACACGTACCTTCTGCGCGGAGGGCTGTCGATGCTCGCATTCATGATGGAGCCTTGTTATTTACCCCTAGTTATTTATTTACCGTTAATTAGTGTTAATTAAAGGCATTCATTGGAGTCAATTGGAGAATATTACGGAGCCTGCGCTAAATTGGTCCATAGCTTTAATTAGTGGGAATGTGCAATTTGATACTCAAGATAGTAAAATACGTGAACTGTAAAAAAATATTCTAACCTGATAGTATTTATCAGGCATAATCGAAACATATTGAAAATAAATTGGAATGCGAAAGGTGTGATCTGACACTGCTCGGCCATCATACTTGTTGATGTACGAGCGCGTTAATATGTCCGACATACAAGTATGAAGTTGCGAAAAACGAATGCCTTAATCGTGGTTCCGGTAGAAATGCCATTGACTTTCAAATTAACGCAAACGTCAGCTTTGTACGTGTGTAGAATTTATGGGCCACGTCAGTATAAGTATTATAAGCGCCCATTAGATAAATGTGTCGCCATAAAACCCCCAAGTTTCCAACAAGGTATACAGTAATATTCCTATATTTTAGTTGAATGCAGGGCTTCAAATAACGTTAAAAAGTTGGTATCGTTACCACTCTGAGACAGAACTAACGTTAAGTTGTAATTAACGTTAAACTATCTACCGTTACCTATACTACTTTTTACCGGTAGTAAAATGGTAACGTTACCTGCTGTGCATTGAACTAACGTTAAGTCAAAGGTATCGTTAAATGTTTTTAACGTTAGTAGGTAACGTTAATAGCAGCCTATTTATATTTTGGTCACTGATAGATGCCATCGTCAGTAATAGAGCGAGTGTCCATTCACATGCATGCGTCGTCGGTCGTCGGCGAGTGAGGAATTAAATCGAGTTATTAAAAATGGGTAAGTGGACTACACCATAATAGCTTATTTATTTGGATTACTTGTTGAATATTTTTCGTTGGGAATTCAGTAGGTAAATAGGCGTGTCCACACCGCGTTTATCAATAGGGCAAAAATGCTTTCTAATGTATGTTTTCGTATGTCAGGCTGTCTCCTCTATAGGTCCCATCTCTCAACAGATACTCGTGAAAGTTTTTTTGTGAGCGAGTTCGAGTATAGGGCAAAAATGCTTTCGAATATATATGTCTGGCTGTCGGACTGTCGCCTCTACAATGTGTATTGCTTATACTTGATCAAACGAAATGTGCGGATACTAGACAAAAAAATATCAATAAAAAAAATAAAAATAAAAATTATAGCCTAACTATTTAAAAAATTAAGGCGTTTTAATTTTTTTCTTCTTGTTTTAAAGCTAGAAAATGCAGCTAATCGACCAACCATAAGATAATAATAATATCAAACATAAACCTACAAAAAAAAAGAATTTAGTAGAAATTTGTGAAAAAGAAGTCTTTTTTTTAAATTAGTGTCTGTAACTTTAAAACTGGCAGTTTGAGGTAGACTTTTTTGCACGTTTTATTAAATTTTACAGTTCAGTCTACAAATTCTCCGAAGCAACAATGGGGCTATCGCTTTTCGTTGTTATGATATTCAAATTATGAGCAAAAATCAACAAGAATCTAAACTGTTTCTTTTTAGTAAAAAAATATGAATTAATATAACAAATTAAGTATTATTCTTTGGTTGGTCGATTAGCTGCATTTTTTAAAACAAGACTACTTTTGAGAAACTAAACCGTTAAGACGCAAAGATACGAATTAAAAACCAAACTCTGAAATTTTCATCAGAAAAAAAATTAAAACGCCTTAATTTTTTAAATAGTTAGCCTATATATTTTTTTTTGTCGATATTTTTTTGTCTAGTATCCGCACATTTCGTTTGATCAAGTATAAGCAATACACATTGTATAGGTCGCATCTTAACAGATTGTAGTGAAATTTAGTGTGCGAGTTCAATATTCAACTATAGGGCAAAAATGATTTCGTATGTCCGGCTGTCCGGCTGTCCCCACTATAGGAAACATCTCTCAAGTCTTAACAGATTCTCATGAAATTTTGTGAGCGAGTTCGATATTTATCTAAAGGGCAAAAATGCTTTCGTATGACTGTATGTCCGGCTGTCCGGCTGTCGCCTCTATAGGTCGCATCTCAACAGATTGCAGTGAAATTTAGTAATCTGTTTCGATATTCAACTATAGTGCAAAAATGCTTTCGTATGTCCGGCTGTCCGGCTGTCCCCACTATAGGTCGCATCTCTCAAGTCTTAACAGATTCTCATAAAATTTTGTGAGCGAGTTCGATATTTATCTATAGGGCAAAAATGCTTTCGTATGTATGTCCGGCTGTCCGGCTGTCGCCTCTATAGGTCGCATCTCAACAGGTTGTAGTGAAATTTAGTAATCTGTTTCGATATTCAACTGTAGGGCAAAAATGCTTTCGTATGTCCGGCTGTCCGGCTGTCCCCACTATAGGTCGCATCTCTCAAGTCTTAACAGATTCTCATGAAATTTTGTGAGCGAGTTCGATATTTATCTATAGGGAAAAAATGCTATCGTATGTATGTCCGGCTGTCCGGCTGTCACCTCTATAGGTCGCATTACAACAGATTGTAGTGAAATTTTGTGAGCTAGTTCGATATTCAACTATAGGGCAAAAATGCTTTCGTATGTCCGGCTGTCCGGCTGTCCCCACCATAGGTCGCATCTCTCAAGTCTTAACAGATTTTCATTAAATTTTGTGAGCGAGTTCGATATTTAACTATAGGGCAAAATGCTTTCGTATGTATGGCCGGCTGTCCGGCTGTCGCCTCTATAGGTCGCATCTCGACAGATTGTAGTGAAATTTAGTCAGCGAGTTCGATATTTAACTATAGGGCAAAAATGCTTTCGTATGTCCAGCTGTCCCCACTATGGCACTGGTCCCACCGCCGGCGAGTAAGCGATGAGAACCGCTTACCCGTATTTAGTGCTTTAAAAGCCAAATTTGAAGAAAACGGCTTTGGTAAGCAAAACCTTACGAAAAACCCTCGAAGGGGATACTGGGCGGGCCCCTTTACCGGGATTCGAACCCAGGATCTTCGTAGGCAGGGTCACTTCTAACTAGACCAAAGCGGTTGTCTCGTAACTATACGTAACGGTGTTAGGCAAAGCGAAATTAGGCAAAACATTATAAATATCAACCAGAGGAATACCCCTAGATTCATGTATTAGTAAGGACGTAGCCGGTTTTTATGGTTAGTTATGTATATATGCAATGATGTAATATAAAAAAGAGGTAGATACGTTGTCTGTCCAAAATGTTCACCAAATCTGATAGCTGAGACACGTTTATACGTGTCAATTGATGACGCGACACTGAGGCAAGGTCATACAACTGGCTGAGTTTTAGTGTGCCACTTTTAGAGTGCTTATAACCTATCTACCTCTTTTTTATATTACATCATTGTATGTATGTAAATACTTTATTGTTCACAAAATATATGTATAATTGAGTAAGAACGGTCAGCATCACAAGGGGCTTAACACCTTTGCACCGTGTCGCATTAAATGTCATAGTAAACTGCCATATGAAGTTGTCAAACGAGTGAAAACGACAAGGTACTCAAGTGTTCAGCAACTTATGAGGCCGACTGTACCAAAGTTGTCATTTCTGTTGGAGATACCTAAGTGTCCCAACCCGCTACAGCCTAAGCTATGAATGCTAAAAATCTGTAAATGAAAGCACATATGTATAACGAAATGAAAAGAAAACTATCAAGACTAAGTAATAGGCTTCATTGGTTCACAAGTCACAAGTTATAGCCATGTAACTTGATATAGGTATCCCTACCTACTGTTCTTAAAAAACCTATACACGAGTCAAAAATCGCAACATGGATAAACCATGTGGAAAAATCCATTAAGAGTACGGAACCCTACATTTGTGCTTGTTCCGAGAAACACTTGGCCGTTTTCTTATAATATCGAAACAGTATGAATTATAGATACCTTTTAGCCCTAGTTAAAAAGTTACAATAATAAAATGCAACCACCAGCACTACTTAGAATAAGGTCCCTATTTTGGACAAAATAAACAATGATTACTAACCTTCAAAAGTTTCTTACATTCGCCCACTAAGCAGGTTGCAGTACGGTCTTCATGTAGTTCGTAATGCCTGTAAACGGCATTCTTTTTACGGCCCATGTTAAACCGTCGTAGCTACCTAACTTTTTAACAGCACACGTTAAATCACAAGACACAAACTTACATCGCACAACGCCCACCCGCACTCAACTAAATAGCAAACAAAATGTACTGTAGGGTATACCTTTACGATAGATACGATATACAACAAGGCGAAGGCTCTTCAAGCTCACGCACGATAGCCAGTGTACGGAGTGGCAACAACGCTAATCAACCAACGCCGCGTGGCGCGTAGTGCGCGCGCGCGCGTCTATCGGTAGCGCGGTGTGGCAACGTAGCATTACCGATTAAAATTGTTACTTAGGTAACGATACTTATAATGTGAATTGGGTAGCGTTAACAAGTTCTTCAATGAAAAGTAAAATTACCGATAAAAGTAACGTTAACTGGTTACCGTTATAATAATGATATGTTAGCAAGTAACGTTAGTTTTTACTACCGGTAATAAGGTATTTTTATGATATTACCGTTAACTAACGTTACTTATAATGGGAATTTGGTATCGTTAACAAGCCCTGGTTGAATGGTAATAGAATACATAATAGGGTGTTATTATTGGGTAATCAGAATATCGATTTAAGGTTAATTAATATCTAGTTAATGATTATAAGTGTTACGATATCCGTTAATAATATGAGTTAATATAACACCCGAGTTATGACTGGCTATAAAAGGCATGAAAAGAGTTTCTGTGATTGGATAATAATCTGGGGGACGATTCAGGGACGTGTTTTTGATGTATAATGAAAGCTGACGCGAGTTATTCTGAGTGGTTCGTCGCTCCCTCTTGTATCGAATTGTGTGCAACACGGGACACGATATTGAGATTGCTATCATATTGAAGATGCGTGCACATTCAAGGTCCCGTAGAAACTGCAATTACTATATGCATGCGCTTAACATGGTTGTACGTTATCTCATAGACTTCATTTTTATAGAATTTCGTTTTACATAAAATTATTGTCATATTATTATTTCATAGAATAGTCATTTCGCCGACTACACTTACTCTGTAGAATTTTTAACCATAGATTTTTGTTGCAAAGAAAAATTATTTCTTGGGTGTTTCTGTTCACAGAATTTCAAATCACATTTTTTTTATACGTATATCATTCAGTTTATGCAAAACCTATTGCCAAGAGAATAGTTTTATAGATTTTTTTGCATTAACTGAGTTCTCAGATTATTGTTTCATCGAATCATCAATTCGCAGAATACTAAGAGCTCGTTCCCACTATGTCGGATGTCGTGGCGATTTTTAATAGTGTGTCGTTGCCGCTGTTCTCACTATGTCGGATGTCGGATCCGGATTTCAATCGGGTGTCGGCGGTACTGTTCCCACTAGTCGTCTGTCGTGCACGATCTCAACGACGCGGCAGCGACGCGCGGGTGTGTGAGGGGGTGCCGCGCGGGCGGCGCGGGGGAAATCGTTCCGACATCCGACAAAATGTGAACAGCGCTATATTCACACGTACGCGAGCGAGACACGACACGATTTTTTTACCGGGCTGGAGGGCTGGCAAAACGCACGACATTTTATGTCGTATCTGACACAAAATCATTGTCGGACGAGTGTGAATAGCTTCATATAAAATGTTGTGCCAGTGGAACGTACGATTAAAAATCGCCACGACATCCGACATAGTGGGAACGAGCTCTAACTATGTAGAATTTATAATAACAGTTCTTTGTTGTAAAGATAATGTTATATTGTGATATTCATACGATAGAATTTCAAATCATATTACAATATTTCTCCGTTTAGTATTCATATTATAGCAATTAATTAATAAAACATTTTATCGAGTGGTATGTTTTTAACTAGGTACTATGAATTCTGTTTAACTCACCATCGCTCTTTTAAGCAACGTTTCGTATAGAATCATATTACATTCCGTAAATGGGGTAAGTAATAATCGTAAATGGGGTGGTAAACCTTTTTTGCCCGACTGCAAAGCTGCCGACTGACGAGGGGAAGGGTTATGTTGTTCTAGTGTATGTATATATGTATGCATGTATGTATGTATGTGACTATGTCTTATTCTTTGGCACGCCCTGCAGCCTAAACCGTTTGACGGATTTCGACATACGAGGTGTCGTTGGATACCCCTTAATTGTAGGAGTGACATAGGCTATAATATTTGTAAAAAAGCGGTCGGGTTTTCACGTAAAATCTTTTGATTTCACTTTTTGGCATATAATTATATTAAACGTACTAGTTTTTGGGTTTTCTAAATAAAATATCATCGGTAAGGGTATTTGCTTGTGTGATCTACACAGATATTTATTCCTGAGTTATGGGCTCATGGGTGTTTTCTATGTCTATATGTATTTATCTATATAAGTTTATATATAGATAAACTTATATAGATCTATATAAGTTTAACTATATATAACTTATATAAATCTATATAAGTTTATATATCGGAGCTACGGTAGACTAGTTTTCCCTCCGGGTTGGAAGGTCAGATGGCAGTCGTTTTCGTAAAACTAGTGCCTAAGCCAAATCTTGGGATTAGGTGTCAAAGCGGACCCTGGGCTCCTTAGGGGCACAAGCGGGAATAACGCTAGGAGGATGATGATCTATATAAGTTTATATATGTCGTCACCTAGCACTGGTATTTATTTAATAATTTATTTATTAAAAAGGTGTGTTTTTATTTATACTTTCGGTGACATATTGTTGAGGGTGAGGTTACTACTAGTATCGAGATTAAAATTGTTAATAAACACAAACATCATGTGCAATGTCGAAAGCATTTATCTACAGTAACCTTATGAAATCGTAATAATATTGAAGTTGTAAAAACAGTTGGTAACCTCTGATTCAAGGGAAGCCCGGCATACGACTGACTTGCCTTGTACATAGTAGACGGACTTTCAAACTTAACGACATTTTAATGTGATAAATGACGGAACGTATAATTACAAAACTAAGCCAATTTCTGATAATTTAAACACGGAATAAAGACAGCCGGTGCATATATTACTCACGTAGTTACTTTCTCGCACAAAATCATGTCATTAACTATTTTTACCAATTTTACTACCAAACACCGTCACACTAGCACTTCGAGTTCCATACACGTAATGACTTGTTGAGGCGGATTGCTCTGAAGTTCGTTGTCACAGCGCCATCTGTTTTAGAGTGAGGAAACTAGCGCGAGAAACTGCTTTAGCAACTGGACGCTAAAGCGGAAAACGCTTTCAAATTCAAAAGTTATAACGTGTCGAAGGACTTGCCTTGTAAACGGGCTTACCCACAGTGACCTTATTTATTTGGTATTAGTAGGCATTAAGAGTCGGCATTATTAAATCGTTTAAGGTTATTGATAGGTACCACTGGTACTGCAATTACTAATTGTATTGTTCATTATTATTTTTTACATCATTATTTTTTATTTTATTTATTAAGTTTATTTCAATGAATAGTACCTTTATCTAATTATGACCATATTGTTATTTTTCATTATTATTTATTTACTCCTAAAATTGACATGTTTTTCCATTGTGTATAACCAAATAGTAATTTGCGTAATTTTGTAAACGATCGCTATATGAAAAGTAATATAATATAACTGTACTTATGTGAAATTTATGTCATAAGATTTAATAAACTAAACTAATTAAAGTATTATCGAAAACTGTCGGTTCTGGCGTTTCACCGGCCGCTGCCGCGGCACTGTCGCTTCGCTCGCTCGGCTCGCGCGCTGTAAGGTCGCGGTTCTACCTAACACTCCTCCTCGCTTTGCTCGTCGTCGTACCTACACGGACCTGCCCTACCAGGCCTTAATATTTTTATAACACAGAAATCGTTTTCGATGTAATAAAAATATTAAGGCCTAAACTGATTGAAAACTGGAAATGATTGTATCAATGAGAATGTTAAGTAGAACATAACTCTACTACTTAATTGATAAAGTTTATAACTGAACAAGTTAGTTTTTAAAATTAATTGTATCGTGTGTCTGTGAAATATGTTTCTTTCAAGTGCAGGGGCGGTGAAACAACAATATCCGAAAAAAAAAGAAGAACCAAATATTATGTTAAAGTTCTTTCTGTGAAACGAATTTATATGAAATTTCTGTCTGCGAAACAAAAATATACCTGAGATAATTTCTACTGCTTGATAAGTCTGTTATTTTAAAAAAAAGGAAAAAAGAATAATTGAATGGTACTTATGAGAAATATGTTTCGTTCAAGTAAATGGAACTTGAAGGAATAATATTCGAACTAAAAATACAAGAACTCAATATTATATGAAACATTTTCTGCGAAACAAAATTATATGAAATTTCTGTCTGTAAAAAAAGGGATCATCGCTTAACATGCTGTCAAGACGTGTCAGTATAGACTGCGAGGTGTAGTGGAGAAGTGGCCCATAAGTAGCGATCCCATCACTATGAACGATCATCAAGTATGAACTAAGTAAAGGTAGTGTAGCATGAATAAAAAAGGATTCGCCTCTTGAATACTCGGCATAATACTGAGACAGCGACCGATTCACTGCCGCGAAGACACACACAATATACGTGTCAATTGTATCGTATGTCTACTCCCTTTGTCTCTGTGTATCTTTTGTGTAGTGAACAAAATGTCTTTCTTCTTTTTCTTTCTTTCTGAATAATACAACTTAAAAACTCGGAAATATAAAGATAAGACGGAATACTTTTAAATCAAACCTCAATTAAGCACGCACTACACAAGAATAAATTTAAATAAGGACCTCTTTAGTTCATACAAATATCGCACCAACAAGTTAAAAACTCTAAAGTGCAAGTCGCGGTACAAGACAGGCCACAATCCTGAACAGAAAAAAAACCGGCCAAGTGCGATTTGGACCCGGGCACAGAATAGATAAAAATTAGTACAAGTACTCGGGCACGAAGGGTTCCGTACCGTTATGTTTAATATTTATTTGGGCAAACAACGGTATAATAACGGTTCATGAGATACAGCCTGGTGACAGACGGACTGACCGACGGACGGACAGCGGAGCCTTAGTAATAGGGTCCCGTTTTAACCCTTTGGGTACGGAACCCGAAAAATGGAGAAATGTATACACCTCTTTGACGTGACCACTATATATTGATTTAAACTTTCACGATTCTCACACATTATTTATACTAAACGGGACTTCATCGCGTATTAACTTATTTATTTACCTCACTGTGGTCTTGCGACGTTTCGGATGTGTTGCAACATCCATGGTCACGGGACAACAAAAAAAGTAAAAAAAAAGAAAAAAAAAAGGGATAAATAAGTTAATACGCGATTAAGTCCCGTTTAGTATAAATATTGACCACTATACTACTAAATTAACATCGCGTTATATCGCCAGGATTGTTAGCACGCGAAGGTGACGCCACGGGTGAAAATAAGTTTCTGTCAAAAAATTCATTTTAGGTACAAGCTTTTATTGCCGACTATACTTTTCTGTATACCATCATCAACTACTCATTGAGACGGAGTTACGTCGGTTAAGTACGGAAATCCCATGGGCAACTTCTGTCTCCATAATCAGATCAGCTCGATGGTACCATAATATTAAAATTGTAATCCAAACTATACTTATACCCAACATTTCAGCTCAATCGGTCACCGGGAAGTGGGTCAAATCTAACTTGCAAGATTTGTCCCATACTGACAGGGCAAGTTAAATAAAAGCTTATATAAAAAGGTGTGTCTAGGTGATGATGTTGTTGAAAGGGTGAAGGTGATGTGGTGCGTGAAAAAAAGGTGAGCCAAAGTGATGTTTAAACAAATTGCACTTTTAAAATTTGGTAAATATTTACGGATGAAAGCCGGAATAAAGATCCGCTGATAATAAATTGAAGATTGAAGGTTTTCCAACGAGCTCTGGAGCGTAGTATGCTGGGAGTCAAACGGATCGACCGGGTACGACGTACTGACGGGTACTGGCCTACAGAGCGAAAGGCCGGGGGAGCATTATAGCTCATGGAATTGGTACATTTTGCCTTGCATCAAATCGGGTAGTTCTGAATTTTGTATATGTTCTATGTGATGAAGTGGTTATAGCAAATCCAAGTTTTCCAATTCGGAAACCCTCCGGATCATTGTAATTTGTAAAACCATAATATTTTCAGAATTTTTTCAGTTTCTACCAATTTTTACCAACAGGGACTTATTTTACGGCAAATGTCTTTATGTATACTTTAAAGAAGACAAAATTTGCAACAAAATAGGTAAAAGTGAGAAGGTAATAAACTAAACAGTTTGAAAGATACAGTTGTTCAAAAATTTGCAAAATTTACAAATAATAATAATTTTATACGTATTTTTAAGTTTTCGTCAATGTGGTGAACTATGGACACATTTTACGTCATTAGTCCAAGCACGTTATTCAAGAAGTACACCATTCGCGACAAAAAGAGACCAATTTGGTCTATAAAGACCTGATATTTCTTTAGATACAGCTGTTCTAAGTTGCTGAGGTGAGTAAACAAAATAATAGAAGGGTTTGTAAAATGAACCGCGACATAAATAATAAGCATTATAATTTACAAAAAACATAGTAATAATCATCATATCAGCCGAAAGACGTCCACTGCTGGACAGCATAGGCCTCCCCCAAAGAGTGCCAAAGTGACCGGTCCCGCGCCACCCGCATCCAGCGGACTCCCGCAACCTTTACCAGGTCATCAGTCCACCTTGTGGGGGGCCTACCCACGCTGCATCTTCCGGTACGTGGTCGCCACACGAGAAACTTTCCGCCCCAACGGCCATCGGTTCTACGAGCTATGTGCCCTGCCCACTGCCACTAAGTTTAGCGATTCGGTGGGCTATATCGGTTACCTTGGTGCTGCTGCGGATAACCTCATTTCTGATGCAATCACGCAGAGAAACTCCCAACATGGCCATGACCATGGCCAATGGAGAGCCATTGCCCTTTGGGTGACTTTGAGCCTTCTTATGAGGCCCATAGTAAGCGACCACGTTTCAGTGCCATAGGTCATCAACTCATCACTGGCAACACACACTGGTCAAAGACTCTCGCCTTGAGACACTGCGGAATATTGGACGAAAAGATGTGCCATAGCTTCCCGAACGCTGCTCAGCCGAGTCGGAATCGACGATAGTAATAATAACTTCATGGTATGCGGTACTGGACTACTGCTTTGGTGACCTGCTCCGGTGTGGCATTGAAAATGAAAATGAAAATTATTTAATCGTAACGAACAAATACAAATACATACGTACAATACAATACTATTTAACTACTTAAAACTATTTATTTGTTACGAAATGGTCCCGCCTCAGCATAATGCTGGCTCACGAGCCAGCGCTGGTCTTCCGGCGGGACCATTTTGAGTAGATAAAATAAATGAATAAACGTGCTGTAAGTACGTGCGAGACGGCCTTAAATTAAAAAAATGAACGCAGCCGCTGCGCTTGTGTCAAACAGCAGCGACACCTGGTTGCGAACAGGTGCGCATTGGGGCTTAGGAAAACCGCAGCGTTTTATTTGACGCTATTTGGCGCGGCTTTCTGCTCAGTGTCGAGAGAAATTTCATTTTTCCTTGGCCAAAAAGTGCTGCTGGTGTATCACAACTACGGAATCCGTCGAGTAACTGATATCTGGGATTTTTCCTCTCCCACATTTTTTTAATAAAAGGGTGTGATCTCCTCCTCCGCGAGTGTAGTTTAGGTTCGCATAGTTTAATTTAGTTTGTAAGTTTTTTGTTTTATCTTCCTGTTGTTTTTTTTTTCATGGTTAGTCATTAAATACATTTAGTTGAAATTTGGCATACTAATGTAACTTCGGTGACAATGCAATTTAACCACTTGTGACAAACCACAAAACATGACCAACAAATTTATGTGCTCGCCAGCAATCTTCACTACGTCAGAAAGACGTCAGAGTCGAGGACATCAGCATGTTGATGAGTCTGACCTTGTTCCTGACATTCGATAGGAACTTATCCTGAGCAACTGGAGAAATGGTTGTCTCGTCGAAAATAACATCAGGTGTGCGGACGTTGTTCCAACTCTACGGACGTGTTCAGAGCTTATGGTGATTTTTTCTGAAGCGTCAGATGGATACCCATCGAAAACAACAGTTATATTGGAGCCGTAGTGACTTTGCAAGTATTGGACATACCTAGCACCAATTTCCTCAAAATACGCATTCCGAGGCCACACAACTTTGCAGTAAAAAGTGCCATAGGAAATGGTGACTATTCACGTATGAAAAAATCCTTCAATTCTTAGTTCAACGTTCAACAACTCACATTATGGCCAGGTGTGACATAAAAAGTGTTAAACACACTAAATTCAAAAAAAGTATTTTTAAGAAATTTTGCTAACATTAGCTGTATTTTAGAAACTATTTGGTCTAACTTAACCATCTTACTTTTAATTTTGTTTCAAATTTGGTTTTCTTTAAAAAGTACATAGTGAAATTTGCCGTAAAATAGGTCCCCGTTGATGAAAATTGGTAGAAACTGAAAAAAGTCTGAAAATTTTATGGTTTTAGGAAATTTTGGTAACATTTGAAAAGCTGTATTTTATGAACTATTTGGTCTAACATGACCATACTACTTTAAAATATGTTGCAAATTTAGTCTTCTTTAAAGTGTACATGGTGAAATTTTTGTGTGATACATTTCACGTCAAGTTCGTGAATTCAAATCCGGAACGAATTGAGCAAACGGCCAGCTCCGTGTAAAAATCCTGCAGAAACTAACTGGGGCCACATGGGATGCCTCTGCCAGCTGCCTACGAACGACCGCTGTGGCGCTCGTGTATCCGACGGCAAAATACTGTGCCTCTACATGGCTTAACAGCTGTCACACTAAAACCCGTAGGTATCTACGGTTTTAGTGTAAGTGCAACTAAATTCTACAATGCGCTTGATCACGGGTTGCATGAAACCCACCCCTGTACAACACTGGCTCGTAGCTTTAAGTAACATCGTGCCCCCCCACCTGCGCCGCCAACGCCACCTGCTCCGGGAGATAGATAAAGCCCATAAACGACCGAAACTACCAATCAATAGGGATCTGGCTTCCTTTACCAAAAAACGACTTAAGTCACGAAGCCCTCCGACGCTGCTGGCCCACCAACCCAGCCCCCGACGGAGCCTAAATGAGGCTTGGTCTGATGAATGGTCTGCTGCTGACACCCCTCCTGAACTTTTTGAGCTGGACCCGGGCCGCCACCCAGCTGGATTCAACCAATCACGCCGTGTCTGATGCATGCTGAACGCCTGAGAATGGGCATAGGCCACTGCGCCCATCTCCGGAAAAAATGGGGCCGGAGCGAACAGGAATGCTGCTGTTGCGGATGCCCAAAGCAAACCGTACGGCATATCGTGTTGGAGTGTCCACTAACCAAATACGATGGTCCAGCAGAAGATTTAAAAAAAATTACGAGTTCAGCTGCCAACTACCTGGCAGAATGTAATTTTAAATTATATAAAACAGTGTATTTTAATTGTAATTGCCTTACGATAAATAAATAAATCTGCGCACTGCGGCTGAGTTAAACTCTTGCGTAATAAATTCACGAAACCACTTTAAAACAGTGTAGTGGAGATTAAAGATAAATGGTATCTGGTAGTTAGTAGTTGGAAGCAGGACGTGTCGCCGCGAGATTCAATCCGGGGGATCGTGCCGCGCGTGCCGAGTGTCCGCGCGGGGTGGAGGGGAGGGGGGAGGGCCGCCGTCCGATTCCATTCTTAAATATCATTTCAATATATTCCGCGTATTTATCGTGGCACGATAGCTGGACGCGCTGGCCGCCATCAATCACTATGTTTAAATATGATTAACAATTTCATTTAATTATTTATTTTTATGATATAGATTAATTACCCGACTTCAATAACTGAAATAATACGTCAACCGTAAAAACGGGACCCTATTACTAAGACTTCGCTGTCTGTCCGTCTGTCCGTCCGTCTGTCTGTCACCAGGCTGTATCTCAAGAACCGCGATAGCTAGACAGTTGGAATTTTCACAGATGATGTATTTCTGTTGCCGCTATAACAACAAATACTAAAAACAAAATAAAATTTATATTTAAGGGGAGCTCCCAAACAACAAACGTGTTTTTTTTAAACGTGTTATTTATACGGAACCCTCTGTGCGCGAGTCTGACTCGCACTTGGCCGGTTTTTTTTAACTCACACTCGGAGCTACAGTTCTTGAATCCCACAAGCAGGAATAAATGATCCTGATCGGTAAATCATACAAAATGCAGCAATTATTTAGCCATTACGTTCTGCGGCACCCCTGTATAATGATGAGCTGTAGAATCATGTACTGTCGTGACCAACACAAGTAGGTATTTAACTTGTGCCGTTTACTTACGTTTTGCTTACGAGTTAAATATCTAATTTGCAGCGGAAGTGGGCCACTCACAAACTTCATCGTTCGTTAAACAAAGAGAGGTTAAATAAAGTATATAATACAGTTACGTTGTGAGTTTATTTCTGAGCTAATCAACACTTCCCATCGGGATTTAGAGAACAAAACTCGGTTTATATAAGTTATCTTTGTCTTAAAATTATATTCTTTTCAAACATTTTATTTCGTAACCCCTTCGCTACGCCCTGGATTAAATTTTAATAAGCCCTCTTATTATCAACACTTTGTTATAAATCAACATAAACATGAAATAAAAAATATCACGATGTGTTATAGAGCTGCGGCATGAAACATGTGTGAGACCCAATTGCCAACAGTGACATTTACTTTAATTTCAGCTTAAATACATAGATATGTATATATAGAAAGATTTTAATGCGAGTTACATATAATGGCTTTAACCCTGTCGAACGGCAGCTTTGTGCTAGTTTACTGTCTGGTTACATACACATACATAGAATTAGGAGCCAGTTTTCCGTTAGCATTTTGTCCGGCGCAATGCAAATTGTTTGGTCCCAGCCGACCGCAGCGACTAGGCCGGGCGACGGCGCCAGTTTACCGGAGTCGTTCCACATTGGAGCCCCAGATGTCGATTCAGTGAGAAGCTATTACATCTCTCTCATATTCATTCATGACACCCTGTCATCATCATCATCCTTCCCTAGCTGTTCCTTCGTGGGTTTCTTCACTCTTCTACGCCATGTTACTCTGTGTTGAGTTGTCAAAGTCATTTTCCATGTTTGACTGAAAATTAAATATGTCTTTCATTTTTTTCATAACGGCTGACTAATTACTAATTATAGACATTTATATCGAGATCTGAAATTGCAACACAGAATATTTGTTCGTTTTCTTTGCGTACTCAGGTAACGACGGTCTCGCTGTTGCAAATGAAAATTGAATTTTGCGGTGTTTTTTATGAATATAAATATAATTAGATACCTATATCTAATGATGTAGACTAAACTCTCTCAGTATCCCGGACTATGCGAGGGCGTGCGCGCGACAACCGCGCCCGAATGCGAAACGTGCCCACGATGCTAATGCCGGCCGCGGCTTTATTTCAATTCCGCCTTCTTATTACGTTACGTGGCTCGCTCTGGAGGCGTGTGTTGTTCCCGGCGGCAAGGCGCTGGCTCCCGAGGACAGGCTGAAAGGCACCGGCATTTGTCTCTAGTTGGCATCACGACAAACCAATTAGTAGTACCTATAGGCAATGTGCATTTCAAGCGTCTATTAGCTACTTGTCCGCTTAACATCAGACAGTTCGCAGGCTCGTTTGCGATCGAAACATGTGCTATCAAGACTCATATGGGCTTTCTTTTGTTACAGGTAAGAGCGCGCTCTTGACGGAGCACAGCTGACACATTACCGAAAAGATCCCGCTCTCGGTCGAAGTGCATCCAAGCTCAGGGCAAGATTAGATACATTCCCGATCCGAGGTGGGGTTGCGGACTTACAGCCCGAGCCCCGCGCAAAACGTCTATATCGATCTAGAAAGGCCAGTGCGCAAATCTCACTTCCAGGAGTTACTTTAAGTGCTCTAGCCAGTGTCCAGCGAGAAGGATTACGATTTTACGATGTCATCAGAACTGTGTGTCAATAAACCATTACAACTACGCCAAATTCAAAGAAAGTTTTCATCGGTTGACAATCGACACAGGCAACAGTCGGTTGATAAAGTGTAGTTAACACAATTGACATTTAAATTTGGGAAGTGAATCTTTTACATAAATTACATAATATTGGTATAATAAAGTTGTACTGTATATTCTTGAAGCATTCAGGAAACTTGAGTATATAGATAGTAGATGGTAATGACTAATGAAGCTGTGCAGTGCTGTGCTGGCTTGGGCCCAACTCCGAAGTGCATAAACATGCTAAGTACAGTCAACCCTAATGCCTGCGGACAGAAGCGTCTACATTTAGATATATTTTGAAGATTCCAAAGATACGTAGGAAAGGAGCAAAGAGCTTATATAGGTAATAGCCAAGAACTTTCAGATGTACGAGAATAGTCACGACCAAAGAAAAGCTGAACTATGTAAGACGATATAAATGTGAAGGAATGAAGGATCAGGACATAGGGAGCACAGCAACGATAACGATATGTATCCAGTAATAGCGATAGGTAACAGTTACCAACAATAATCATAATATGATACTTCAATGTAATGACTGTTGATAAACAGAGAATCTTACCACAAATATAGCGGTCCCGCGAGCTTCGTATGTTTAATTGTAGCCACGAGCTGCCGCCCCCCTCCTTCCCCCAAACTCCCCCTCTCTTTGAGCCGTGAGTCCATTCACACCTGTCGCCGCGCTCCAATTAGCTCACTCGCCGCCATCGACTCCTATACACAGGGCTCGAATCACACGCGGAAGGGTTTCTATGCAAAAGTTCGATAATCGTAGGCTGCGTTATGAATACGATCGCAAAGTTTACAAACCGCTTGTTTGTATGGACTACCTGGCGGTTAGCCGCGGCTCGGGACGGCATCGAATGCGGTCTCGTCGAGTTCTTAACATCGGAACGCCCCAGTAAATATATTATTTATACCTGTTTAGCCTAGCTCTCCAGTTACACTGAGTTCCACGCAGGCATGCGCGACTCGCTGACTGATGTAACGCTGACTACTCTGACTCGCGCTTGTCTTTATTGTAGCGACGCGTTGCTCTGAATACTCTGAATGCACAGCACATCGGACTTTAAGTGGGACAGAGTGCTTTAACAAATTATCGTAAAATTGGAGACGCTGGACAAAAGCACCAATTATTTTTCAGGCACCTTTTAGGTCCATATCTTTAAGTTTTTGATAGGAACCAACTCCTCCGTCACCAATTTTTTTTTTGGCGGCCATGTTCATTCTATTTAATTATTAATACCTCGAGTTCTAAGAGACTTAGAATCACAAAGTTGGTGTCTAAATATACATAGGGGTCAGGGGGGTGCCTGTCGTATCGCATAATGTTGATCGTCCTAAATTTTTTTGGCCGAGAATGTTTGGCATAATGTTGAGTGGCATACTACTTATTTAGCCTATTCATTTTTGCGCATACATATTTAAAAGTTCTAAAGTATGTTTATCCTAATATTGATTACACTAACATCGAATTACCTAAAATGTAATAGTCCTAATTTTCATTGTCATAGTAATTCATTAGCCTATTATTAAATTAGCTAAACCACCTATACTATTTTTTTCCTAAATTTTATACTATTTTTAAACTCTGAGCAGATCCGACCTACATCTAGATAAATAAGATAGGTTCGTTAGTTGCGTTTCGTCCTTCAGAGCAGAAATAGGGGCCCCGCGAAGCGGGGCTCCGTCGACATGAGGGCTGGTCATAAGTAATTTAAGTAATAGGCAATTCTGACCAGATCCAACCCTTATTTAGATTATGTCAACATTTTTAGAATATTCAATATTAGTAACATCAAAGTTATGCACATCAATAATTCTAAAAAAAAACCTTCGACAAAATAAACATTCGGACAATAAATACTTAGGACAATCGATGTTAGAAACAACAATGTCGGCAAATAAAAAATATGCACAACAATGTTTATGCCATACGTTATTCGGCATAAAGTTGGTATGCGACAAAATAGTAGGACCAACAATTTTATGCCACCCGATATAGACCCGGGTCAGGGAATTCAACTAGATAAGTATTTTGCCGATATAACACTGCATATAAATGTAAAACATCTTTTTCTTAGAGTTGGTTTAAGTTATGTAAAAAAACAATTATTAACATTATTATATTTTTATAACTCGATATTATAGAAGCTATAGCTCTTAATACATAATCTGCGAAATTTCTAGTGCCTACATATTACGGTTCTAATGATATACCGATTGTTATGGGCGGGCAGTAAAATTACGTTTCATGTATGAAAGAACTGTTTAATTTTAAACTTATTTTTATAAATGTGTGTTAAAGCAGCAATAGAAAAACAAGTTCTGTGGAAATTTGAACAGTCTAGCTGCTGATACGCAGACAGCCGGATGGACAGCGGAAGCTTAGGAACAGGGTTCCGTATGATATCCTTTGGGATCTCGACTCTAAAAAATATCTAGTTGTATTCCTTGACCCCTATGATGTACTAAGTTTGTGATTCTACGTTATTTAGAACTCGAGATGTGATATAATACGTATTATTCAAAATGACCGCCATCAAATTAAAGTAAGCCGACGGAGGAGGTGGTTCCTTTCAAAAACTTAAAGCTATGGACCTAACAAGTACCTGAAAAAAAAAATTGGTGCTTTTGGCCAGCGTGTCCACATTATCACCTGAAACTGCCCTACTATTTTGTTCGGTTTGGTTTTACTGCTTTAACCGAGGGGTTCGATCAGTTCACCAAACGCGTTAGTTCCGCATAGCTGAGTTTCCATTCGCGTTTTTCCCCACTCGAATTTGTTTTCGTTCATGAATGTCACCATTGGCATAGTTCCCCAAACGCGTTAGTTCCGCTTAACACCATTTTCCAGTCGCATTTTTCCCCACTTCTTATTTTTCTTAGTCGATTTAATTCATATACGCAATTCGTCTCTAAGGCAGGTCGGTGTAGGTACGACGACGAGCGAAGCGAGGAGGAGTGTTAGTTGTACCGCGACCCTAAGCGCGCGAGCCGAGCGAGCGAAGCGAGCGTGCCGCGGCAGCGGCCGGCGAAGCGCCAGAAGCGAAAATGTGTTTTTTTACTTCCTCATATTAAATGTTCGTCATTGTCGTACCGACACCGACCTGCCTTGGAGACGAATTGAGTATATGAATTAAATCGACTAAGAAAAATAAGAAGTGGGGAAAAATGCGACTGGAAATGGTGTTAAGCGGAACTAACGCGTTTGGGGAACTATGCCAATGGTGACATAAATGAACGAAAACAAACTCGAGTGGGGGCAAACGCGAATGGAAATTCTGCTACGCGGAACTAACGCGTTTGGGGAACTGATCTAATCACTCCTTTAACCTACATATATCTATTTTGGAAGCGGGTTGTAACTAAAGTACCTACATAGTTAGCTACCTGGCAACTTTTTTTCACGGCGATATTCGAACCAGTTTTCTGAGTGAATCAAATGTTTCCGTGGGACTTACTACAATTAGAGCAAGTAAAAAAACCCGCTGGTGACAGCAGAAACGGCTTACATAAATTGATATAGAGTAGGTATTACGTCACCATTTTCTATTTGTACTAATCGCATGGAAAATGTAGTAAATTGCCGTTTTGGTTTTTAAATTAAAGTGTAAAGATGTATTTTTTATGGAGTATCGACACCATATTTTTTTTTTTCTAATATTCAAGTTTCATCTATTTTTAGGGCTTGATTTTATCTTGTAATTTACAATTACAATATATTGCAATCATTTGATGGTTCACTTTCCAAACACTATACGTTATTAATTTCAACACTACCCTATTATGTGCATTCGACCATATTGCCTCGTCATTACTAGCCAATAGCTATTGTATGGAGGGAAGTGTTATCGCAGCACAATCCCGCGATCACCCGCCGAGGGCAGTGTTTGCTATCACAGATCGCACAGGCACGACGCATATGTCCATGTGAGCAAATTGTGTACGTGAGTGAACAAAAGTGTGATGTGTTTTGTTATCTGATAGTATTTAAAACATTGTTTGGTGTTGGTAGAGACTTTTTTTATACTTGATATTTTTTTATTTGTAATAAATCATTGGTTGCACAATTAGCAAGATCGATTTAATTTTGTGGTTCAATTACAAAGTGATAAAAAGAGAAAACTGGTGGGGTATCTACCAAATTCGAGTCAATAGTTACTGATCATTAGCTGTGTACTGAGCTACTGAGTTTAAGGATATATTATTGAAAAACATTGTCAGTGTGCCTCTCGCACTTTTAATGCAACTTTAAAGTGGTCGCCGCGCCGCCCCGCGCTCGGCCCTGCACCGGCCGTAGCGGAAGCGTTTACCCTCGCCCCGCCCGTGTTCTATCGCCGACATATCGCGGACAATCTGTTCCTTCGCATTTGCATTCCGCACGTACCGCCTGTCTATTCACAACACGTGCTAGTCTGTACGCTCGTGTCTAGTTTTCTTTTGAATTTGCGCGCTCGCTTACACGCGTGCCCAGCTAATGTGGGAGAACGAGTGCGGGAAACAAATTTAAAACGTGACGTACGTTCAGATTGACCCTCAGCACGAAGCTGGACGAGCGATTCAATGCAGTCAGTTTGTTTTGTGCTGGCAGCTGGCCGGTACGAGTATACTGTGACCGAGCATCACACGCCGACGTGCTGTGCTAATGTACCTACCCATTATGTCACGACTGGTCGTCCAGTGGGGCGGGGCTTCCACGACTGGCCGCTATTACAGTAATCTTTCTCGCTTTCCTCTGTTGCATTTAATTCGAATAAGACTTATGGCTCATGTCATGGCATCATGGCTTATTTATGGTCTCAACATGGCGCTCAATTTAATTTCTACGGGCCGAACTACAACCAAGTAAAATTATAGGTCCATTGAGCCATGCATTTTGGCGTGCGCGCTTGTACCCTGTGCTCGTAACCAGCAAAAAGCCGTTACCAAAAGTGACGGTATGTCAAGCGTCACGCGGGAGTGGACGGAAGGGTGAGGGGGGCTCCTTACACGCTGATTGCAGACACAAGCACAACTCACCAGTAAATCATTTCATTTTCAAACATCTACTCTTATTAAAGAATACTCCTTTCATATTCTAAATACGAGTATATCGCAGTTATTTGGTCTGTATGTCCAGCAAAACATGCTGCCTAGTCGCGTCGCGCATGACCCAGCGACTCCTATGTAACTCGCACTGAGCATATTAGAAATAGTAGGGTAAATTATTTCATGTCCGTTGAACTAGCCCCGCTGAGTGTCAATTGTAATGTAGTTACAAAGTAATTAGTGGATTAACTCTACAAATTAAACAACACCGTGATAGGCGATTACAACAAGACATACCTTATACACATATACGTGGCTTCTATGATAGAAATATTTGATGAGATCGCCGCCATTATCGTTATCAGGACTAAGTTAACTAGACACCTCGATGTCATCTTTGTATAATACATCTGTTACGTATTATTGAAGTATCACATATTTGAACCTAATACTCCCCACATTGTGAATCGTCATTAAAACAAGTGGAATCCAGCCGATTGTGCTCCGCAATATCGCGCGTGGTTCATGCGAGTGATTGACCGCCCGTGATGGATTGACGCCGCTGTTCGCTGCAGCGGAACTTTCCGGCGACGATTGATTCCAACCCATTGTTTTTGCATCGAATAATAGCTGACAGTTGATACTATCTGAGCTGAGCATAGTTACAACGCCAATGTTGAGCTAAAAGCCGATCGATCGTGCGCTGAACTTTACTAAATGCCGTTCACCTGAACTTTACGATTCTTAATGATGTTGTATTGTTTCGTAACTTCTAAAGATCAACATTACTTGCGTAATAAACAAAACGTTTAAGGACTTTGGCTGAGCTCAAGGAGGCGAGCTGCGACTGTTGAACGACGTTATATAAGCGTTTTATATTCGTTACGCTCATATTAGAGAAATGGTAGTGTTTCTGTGCTCGAGTTGTGTGTGTGACGCAGGTAGAGACAAAGTGAGTTCAAGCATCATGTTAGATACTAGCTTTTCTCGCTGTTGTCCACGTTAATCCCCTAGCCTGATCCCCCAGGGGAAAAAAACGCAAGGTTGTTAGTTGAACTGCGACCCTACTGCGCGCGAGCCGAGCGAAGTGATCGTGACGCGGTAGCGTCCGGCGAAGTGCCATAACCGAATATTATCATTTTTTCCTAGTTGAATATAAAATTATTGCCGCTAATTCCCCTGGGTGATCGGGGTCAGGTGATTAACGTGGATACGTTATCCATATCCACTTTTCTCAGATTTGCATGATTTACTATGTATTCGGCTTCACTTAAAGTTAATGCATATTGTCCCTACGAAACAACTTTTTTCAAAGAAATGTCATTTTTAATTAAACATCTTGCATAACTGTTTCGTCTGAAGAAGAATACTCGTATTTCTTTTATTCTAAGAGCCACGCAGAGAAGAGGTGTAATGTATGTGGTTGTTGTTTGCAGTGCTGTCGTGCGGCGAGGCGGGCGGCGGCGCGGGCGGCGGCGCGGGCCGCGCGCGCCGCTACGTGGGGCTCTACACGGGGCCCTACTTCGACCCCGCCGCGCCCAACAACATCACCGCACAGCTCGGCACACACGCCTACCTGCCCTGCAAGGTAACCACTTATCCTAATAATACTGATATATTGATCATCCAACTAATATTATAATTGTGAAGATTTGGATTTTTGGACGTTTACATGTTTGCATGTTTGTTACTCAATGACGCTTAAACAGCTCAACCGATTTGTATGAAATTTTGCACGAAGATAGTTTATAGCCTCGATAAAAGTAAAGGATTGTTTAAAATTAAATTACATGTCACATATTATTAATCACACTACTACTATCTTCGCCGCGTGACAGCACAGAAAGCGTGATACTGACACTTAGTTATTACATGCCTTCTTAGAACCTTCTGAAATCGGCTATGATAAAAAAACCGGAATAAATTCACAAAGAATCCTTCCCTGGCCTGCCATTATACTGGAGTGTGCCCCTTCCGAGGTTTGTTTAGTACCTACTGCTTGAGACCGATAGCTGTAGGACTTTCTCCGGAGTTTCTGATTCTTTGTTCTTAACTTTATACCTATTAAAAGATAACTGATCATATTTCGATGCTAAATTAGATCTCATTCGTCTAATTTCAGAGCCATCTGTCATAGCCATCTATGACGGCTTGTATGCCGAAGAATGCCTTGATACAATATGTCTTATATCTTTATTCATATTTATCCAGATTTATGTGATTGGTGCTCGTTTATTTTATTTTGCTATAAAATGTGGTGGCATATTCCAGGTGCGGCAGCTGAGCAACAAGTCGGTGTCGTGGATCCGGCGCCGCGACGCGCACATCCTCACCGTGGACCGGTTCACCTTCATCGCCGACGAGCGCTTCCAGGCCTTCCTCGTCGAAGCCACGGACACCTGGACTCTGCAGGTGAGCGCCGAACACACTTAAGTACCACAAGGACGCTGGATCCTCAAGTTCACCTGGCCACGACCCAGTAAACCGTGGAACGCATCACCATTTGCGATAATATGAGATCAATTAGTGATGCTGATCATCGTTCGTTTACATTTTTAGGGTTCCGTAGTCAACAAGGAACCCTAATAGTTTCGCCATGTCCATCTGTCTGTCCGTCCGTCCGTCTTAGGCTTAGCTCAGTAACCTTTACTACTAGTAAACTATGATTCGGCATGGCTAGGTATATAAATTAATCATGCCGACAAAATGCATAGGCATAACTCAAATGTAAGTAAATTGTCTGTTTGTAACCTAAATCTAACCCATTTTCTTCTAAACAACGCATGGCAATTATTTTGATCTAACCTAAACCTAACCTAACCGCCAGCGTGTTGACGTCACCCCGTTTGGTGCCTATTTCCGCTATAAGGGTCATAAGATAACGCGGGGGGCGGGGGTTGTCCTCCGAGCCCCCCTTCTCTAGTTGCCCTAACCTAGTTAAACGCTGTTCAACTATTGTAATAGGTAGCGTGTTTTTTTTTTCGAACCTATTCGAGTCTATTGTCATTAGTTATGCATAGCCATTCTTGCGACTAAAAATAACAGTGAAGAAACAAAATTACAGTGAAAGTATTATGCGTAGAATAATTAACTATAAAACACTTATGAGTAGGGTTAGGATTCTGGTGGCAGTACTGGCAGTTTGGCACATGTAATGCAGTGCAGTGGAGTCGCCATTGTATATTTTTTTATTTGAATAAATGAATAACCGAATGATAATAGTAGTTTATGCGACTGATTCATAATGAGAGGCCTTAAAATACGAGTGTGGTAATAGGATCACACGAGTGTTTTAAGGTCTAATTATGTACAGTTGCATACACTACTTTATCTACACACATATCATAAGTAGGTAAATAACAGCAAAAAACTAACAATAAAATGACAACAGCAATGGCGGCAATTCGTTACGACGAATGGTTTTTTTAAATCATAGACAAACGAATGAAGTCCCTATACTCATATCACTCGAGATCAAATGTCGTGCGTATATAAAAAAAACATACTGAATGGACGTTCCGTATCGATAAATGTTTTAATATCTATGGATACTAGAATAGAGACCCGCTTGAGTTTTGACAACGGTTCCAAATTTAAACTCATAACGATACAAAAATCTGTACTGTAATGACATTACAGTACAGATTTTATACATACTACCACAGACAAGAAAGTTCTCATTGTAAAATTAGTTGTAATAATGCTGGTCATTTCCTACGGTTTCTGAACGCATTTTTTTTGGTTACTTCAAATATCTTCGTAAATATGGGTTCATATGTAATGCCTTCTTCATAACATTGGTATATTCAACGAATTCTACTCTTTAAATCTAAAAACACAGCTCTGGCACTAAGTTGATGGCGGGGCACGATATTATATGGGGAGAACTTTTCTGCGTGGAACCGCCCACTAATGATATGTGCGTAGATAAATCTGTATAACAGTACCGGCCAATAATATATTACCTTTGCATTTTATTGTATGAACGTGAATAGAGTAAACAATGTTTGTTGATTCATCGCATATTTTACTAGTTACATGTTTTACATGATATTTTGACGACAACTGCAGTGTAATACTGTCAATTACAATTAAGATTTTATAATAAATTAATAGATTTTGATATTTTTAATAGTAGTATAATATCTTTGAAGAAATTGTTCCAATGATCAGCAACGTAATTCAACACTGTTTCTAAGCTTATACCTAACTGTACTGTAGCTATACCTACTTAGTTTGTAACATACTGTGTAATGTAGGTACCATTCAAAAATGTAACTATGTGTCATTGAATGTATGCTTCTTGGTGTATATATATATATATATATTGATTTTAAACGGTTGTCAAGATTATAAAAAGCATATACTATGGCATATACCAGCGAGCCATGGAGCGCAGCATATTAGGTGTCAAATTAATGGATCGTATCCGGAACACCACGCTGCGCTCCAAAACTCAAATAGTAGACGTAGCTCGGAAAGCGGCTAAGTTGAAGTGGGACTGGGCTGGGCATGTCTGCCGCATGCCGAGTTAACTGTAGGCCAAAGCCGCCACTGACTGGCAACCCAATAGTTCAAAACGGAAACGTGGCAGCTAGAATAGAATAGAATAGAATAGAATAGAATCTTTATTTGCTTAGAATAAGTAGTTACATCGGTGTCCTTAGCTGTTATATGACAATAAGTATCTTATTCTGCTATTTGTATTGAGTAATACTAGCATGCAAATATCTTAAATATTACTACTGTTGAATGTCCTGAGACAGGAAATCTTTTACACTGTAATAGTTCTTTACACTTAAGAACTTGATTAATAGGTTTTTAAATTTATTCAGAGGTAGCTCTTTCCAACATTTCGGTATCTTATTAAATATTGTCATGCACATAACAAAGCAGTGACTAGAGTACAATGCCGTCCTAGGAACGCAATCATGCACCAACCGGCCAGGATTTCGTTGGTTTCGAGTGGAAATGCTTGCAGCTGTTTTAAATAAATACATATGCCTCTTAACGAACATGCAGATTTCCAAAATATATAAACAAGGTAGAGGTAATATATTAAGCTTTCTGAAGAGCGGTTTGCAAGACTTGTAGTTAGCGAGTCCACAGATAGCCCGCACACATTTTTTCTGTGCCACAAATGCAATGCCGGAATAATTACAATTTCCCCACAAAATTAGTCCATATCTCAATACTGAATTAACATAGCCATGATATGCAGCAAGAGTGGCCTGCAATCCTGAAGTGCGCCTTAATTTATGTAAAACATAAACAAACCTATTCAATTTGCAACGGACCTTATCTATGTGAGCTTGCCAGTCTAAATTTTTATCTAAAGTGACTCCCAAAAAAGTAAGTCCCTGCAATTCTTGTATTTTCTTATTTCTAAAATGTATATTAATGCTAAGATTTTCACCTCGTTTGGATTTAAACTGTACACAGTGGGTTTTATTAATATTAATTTGTAAGTTATGCATTTCTAACCATTTTATAACAGTTTCCATCATTTCGTTTACTTTACATTCATGTTCTTGTATATTTTGTTTTTTTTTCCGACGTAACAATAAAAGATATATCATCAGCAAACATAACAGATTTGCATGGAATTATATTAGGTAGTTCATTTATATAAACGATGAATAATAAAGGGCCAAGTACACTACCTTGCGGAACACCAAAATAATTATATTTTAATTCTGATTTATAACTAGTTTCTACTTTATGTTCATCTAGTTGAACTATTTCTACACATTGCTTTCTATTTAGTAAGTAAGTTTTTAACCAATTGAGCACAAGACCTCTAACACCATATTTTTCTAATTTGACTAGAAGTAATGCATGGTCTACAAAGTCAAAAGCTTTTGACATGTCTAAAAATACCGCTGTAGTGTGCTGTTTCATATCTAAGCATTTAACAATGTGATGAACAAGATTAAAACTAGCTAATGTCGTCGATTTATTTTTTTGGAAGCCGGTTTGTTCTGGTTTTATTATTTCATATTTATTAAAAAAATGTATGAGCCTCTTGTACATGCATTTTTCAAACATTTTTGCAAAAATTGGAATCAATGTTATGGGACGATAGTTTCCCATGTCTTTTTTATCTTTTTTTTTAAATACAGGCTTTACTATGGATATTTTCAGTAGTTCTGGGAAAACGCCACTCTCAAAGGAGAAGTTAACTAGGTGTGTAATAATTGCGCTAAGTTCATATTTACATTGTTTTATGACATATGTACAAATTTCGTCAAATCCTACAGCTTGCGTATTATTTAATGACGTGATGACATTCACAATTTCTGTTTCTGAGAATCGCATTAAAAACATGTTGTTATTACAAGTGGAGCTCAAAAGAGAATATCTCTTATTCCCGTTATCTAGTTTTGTGCCGGTTTCGTTAGATATACTAATAAAATAGTTATTAAAGTGTGATGCTATCTGATCTGGTTGACTAATTTCTTTATTATTGATACATATTTTATCTATATATGATTTAACGCTTTTATTTTCCGTTTCTCTCTTAATTATATCCCAAGATCGTTCTCAAAAGATTGGCCACAAGAATCTCAGGATCGAGAACACTGGATACGGAGGGGGGAGGCCTTTGCCCAGCAGTGGGACACTACAGGCTCCCAATAATAATATTAAATAATAATAGTATGGCAATTTGGGCGAAGCTCTCGGTAAATTACAAAATAATCCTCCCGACGAATGCGGAGGTCACCTTACTATATTACAGAATTCCGTCCGCGGAGCGCTCCCAATATGTACCTAAACGTGTTTCCTCACCGATGTGTTGTAATGTGTACACGTGTGTGTTGCAGGTGAAGTACGTGCAGGCGCGCGACGCGGGGGTCTACGAGTGCCAGGTCGGCACCGAGCCCAAGATGTCCCACTTCGTGCAGCTCAACGTTGTCGGTGGGTACCGCTTCATTACCTCAGCAGGTCTATCGTAACTGAATGCGTGATTCTCAGTCATACACAAAAATAGTATCTACATCTGAAACCACTCTGAAACACTATTAAACATTTTATTTTCTTAGTGTTTGCCCGTGATCCTAATCAAGTATGGTTATTGATTAAACCGTGATGGTCTTTCAGTACGTATATACCAACTACTGACTTTGTGAAATGTAGAACTTTGGAGCCTTTTTAGGGTTCCGTAGTCGACTAGAAACCCTTATAGTTTCACTTTGTCTGTCCGTCCGTCCGCGGATAATCTCAGTAACCGTTAGCACTAGACAGCGGAAATTTAGTACTAATATGTATATCAATCACGCCGACAAAGTGGTAAAATAAAAAAGTGTTTTTTTTTTATTTTTATTAGAGTACCTCCTCTATAGGCCGAAGGTCTAGAACCACCGAGGTCTGGTGTCAAAGACAGTATATGGTACACGGACGGATCGAAAATGGGATCCGGTACGGGAGCAGGCATTTATGCGAACGACTACTGTAGTAGTGTAAGCATGGGTAGTTTGGCAACCGTCTTCCAGGCGGAGACATACGCCATAATTGCCTGTGCACAGGAGAATATAGACAGGCAAACCAGAGGGCAGACCATCTATATACTCAGCGACATTCAACCGGCTCTTAAAGCGCTTACAGCGCCGAAAGTGGCATCTAGACTTGTCTACAATGGCGTCCAGGCACTGAACAAGCTTGGAAAGCACAATAAGGTGCAACTGGTTTGGATTCCAGGGCACGAGGGCTTCATTGGCAACGAAAGAGCGGATGAGCTTGCAAGAGGGGGGTCAACAAACCACTTTGTAGGCCCAGAACCATTTGTGGGACTCTCACAGGGAACCATAATCTCGGCCTTTAAAGCCCACGCCAAAACCAAACACCAACACGAGTGGAGGAATGAGGCGAGCTTAAGGCACTCTAAGCTCTTCATAGAAGGAGTGGACTCGGGCTGGACTAACAAACTCTGGAAATTCAGCAGGAAGCAGCTCAGAACCATATCTGGGGTGTTCACAGGTCACTTCGGGGTCAAGGATCTCTTGGCCAAGATGGGACTATCGGACAGCTTAGACTGTAGAATGTGTGGCGAGGAGGATGAGACTATGGAACACTTATTGTGTGAATGTCATGCCCTTGCCAGACAAAGAATGAATTACTTTGGTAACGGCTATCCGCAACCAAAGGAATTCAAGGTACTCCCGCTCAGCTGCATCATCCGCTTTGTGGAAATGATGGAGCGAAGTTGGGAGTAGACATAAGGAGAGGGCAAATGCACAAAAGATCCCACTGGGTCGAAGTGCATCCGAAGGTGCCCTCATCATCTAGATAAGATAAGATAAGACCTCCTCTATACGTAAACGTGGGGTTAATTTTTTTAAATTTCAACCCCAACGTGTGATACATTGTTGGATAGGTATTTAAAAATGAATACGGTTTGCTAAAATCATTTTTTGATAATGTTAATGTTTTCGGAGATAAATGCTCCAGAAGTTAAAAAAATGTGTCCCCCCCCCCTCTAACTTTGGAACCATAAGGTTTAAAAATATGAAAAAGTCTCAAAAGTAGAACTTTATAAAAACTTTCTAGGAAAATTACTTTGAACTTGATAGGTTGAATAGTTTTTGAAAAAAATTAAAAATAATTTCTGAACTAAGTTTGTAATTTAATCGTATAAGCAGGTGTTTATTGTACCTGTAATTTCTACGAAAACACAATGAACTGAAGTGCTTTCAAATAAAGTAAAAACGGTGAAAAGCCGATAGATGTCGCTGTACGCGGAACGCTCATATCGCAAGTTAAGATTGTGGTGTTAAGATTTTTCCTGATTTAATGGGGTCGGAGCAGGGTGCGCCCATACATTAGGTCGAAAATTTCTTGCTCGAATTGTCTTAGTTGTTTTAACGCTTAAGTGGGGACACTTACTGCGACGGACGGAAAACTACGGAACCCTACAGTGGCTAGACTCTTTATAATTAACGAACCTGCTCACAAAATTTCACAAACATCGTTTTAGAAATTATACACCTGTAGGTGTAGAGGAGAACAGCAAGAAAGTTAATCCGGACGTCTAGACATACAAACGATTTTCGTCCCAAGCTGAAGCATAGAACTTAGTTCGCTTTGCAGCTTCGCTCACTCTTTCGATTACTTGATTGATGCAAGCTGGTCTTTTCATTAAACGTTAAGTAGATTTTGTTGTTCAGTATTATCTACGGAAGCGTTGTGATAGATAGCTTGAGGCCCATACGGTACAATGTATAATAGACGTGCGTTGGTGTTCCAGTGCCGAAGATCGAGATCGCTGGCGAGGCAGAGGTGTTCGTGCGCGCGGGCAGCACGGTGCGCGTCACGTGCGTCATCACGCAGGCCCTGGAGGAGCCCGCCTACATCTTCTGGTACCACAACGGCGCGCGCGTGCTGGACTACGACCGCGCGGCGCGGGACATCCGCATGGAGCGCCGCGCGCCTGACACCACCGTGAGTCTCCACCACCCACCACCCACCACACACCACCCACCACCCACCACCCACACAAAACATGCACACAAAAATGGAGACTGATGGTTTCTTAGACAGAGCAACAAACATGGGAAGCGACAAAATGCTACCCAAGTTTTTATTCCATAGGAACTACATAAGAAAAGTTCCCATCCAGGGCTGAATGGGCCGAAGGTCTAGAACCACCGAGGTCTGGTATCGAAAACAGTATATGGTACACGGACGGATCAAAAATGGGATCCGGTACGGGAGCAGGCATTTATGCACATAACTGCAGTAGTAGTGTAATCATGTGCAGTTTGGCAACCGTCTTCCAGGCGGAGACATACGCCATAATTGCCTGTGCACAGGAGAATATAGATAGGCAAACCAGAGGGCAGACCATCTATATACTCATTGACAGTCAAGCGGCCCTTAAAGCACTTACGGCGCCGAAAGTGAAATCTAGACTAGTCTATAATGGCGTCCAGGCACTGAACAAGCTTGGAAAGCATAATAAGGTGCAACTAGTTTGGATACCAGGTCACGAGGGCTTCATCGGCAACGGAAGAGCGGATGAGCTTGCAAGAGGGAGATCTACAAATCACTTTGTAGGTCCAGAACCATTTGTGGGACTCTCGCAGGGAACCATAAACTCGGCCTTTAAAGCCTACGCCAAAACGAAACACCAACACGAGTGGAGGAATGAGGTGGGCTTAAGGCACTAAGCTCTTTATAGAAGGAGTGGACTCGGGCTGGACTAACAAACTCTGGAAATCCAGTAGAAAGCAGCTCAGAATCATATCTGGGGTGTTCACAGGTCACTTCGGGGTCAAGGATCTCTTGGCCAAGATGGGACTATCGGACAGTCTAGACTGTAGAATGTGTGGCCAGGAGGATGAGACTATGGAACATTTACTGTGTGAATGTCATGCCCTTGGCAGACAAAGAATGAATTACTTTGGCAACGGCTATCCGCAACCAAAGGAATTCAAGGTACTTCCGCTGAGCTGCATCATCCGCTATGTGGAAATGATGGAGCGAGGTTGGGAGTAGACATAAGGAGAGGGCAAATGCACAAAAGATCCCACTGGGTCGAAGTGCATCTGAAAGGGCCCTCATCTAGATAAGATAAGATAAGACCCACCACCCACCACCGGCCTTTGTAGGCCCGACGAGTACGAGTGTCACGCACAAGCACCAGTCTTCGCCAACATTTACTTATTTTAGCGCGTTTACATAACATTACAGTTTGAAAAAAACAATATGGCACGAAAATTAGACTAAACAATTTATAGTCATCGTTCTGGAGTACCTAACACCGAATGGATGACTGGCACGTTCTAAGGCAAAGACCTGCAAAATGGTGTGACACTATAAAAAAGTTGGTGGGCGTTAGAATCGAACGCCGTATGACATTGTAAATTGGCTGTATGTGGTCCCGTTCTTCAGCAGTGACCCATGATGGAGAAGCGTTTATTTATTTAGAGTAGCAAAATTTCCAATCGCATTTTTCACCAACCGTGTTGGGGCCTGTGCACTTTTATGACAACTCAATAAAAGATAAATACACTACAATTAAAGATAATAATCTTCGTGTCAATAAAGAAACATGTCACTTCTTCAAACTGCTATACTACTAACTAACTTTAACAGAACAGCTTCTTGACATCAATATAAAATTACAACACTGAAAGTATCTGGTCTCTAAGGTTTGCAAATTCAACTGCAGGCAAAGCCTTTGTAAAGATATCAGCAAGCTGCTCCAAACTTGGCACCTACTTTATCCCTTTTCTTGGCAAAAAAAAAAAATGTATATCGGGAATTTTTATATATTTTATGAAAGAATATCAATACTTTGACTAGGAAAAAATATTAAAAAAAAAAATTTATATAATTTTTTTGGAAATATTATATGTATCTCACAGGATACATTGCCAGGAATACCCACATTATTGGTTGTGACTGCAATGTATCTCAGAAGATACATTGCCAGGAATGTGTAAATAAAACGCAGATAAAGAAATGAACACTTTACTCAGGTATTTCTATAAAATAATTATATATTTAACATTTTACGAACCTACTTACTTGGAGTGGAACATTACAAAACAATTACGTTTAGGCATTAAGCATAAATTCAATTTACATTTAGAGCAGTGTATGGTTGTTTGCCCTTTTTTACACAACTTACATCTCCCTTTTGTGCCAAAAAGCGGGAAATGACCAAACTGATCCAGTCTTACGTCTTCGGTTGGTCTGGGAACCAGAGGAGCCTTTATAGTTTTTGAGGGAGTAGGACCCACAACGTCTCTTGTACATATCGATGGCTGACGATCGCACTTCAACAAGCCCTGCACTACATGGTAACGGAACTGTTTCAGCGACAAGCTCTTGCTATTGTAATTTATTGAATCAGGCGTTACTTTGCGGAAGTCCATGATATATTAGGAGAACAATATTTCTTTGCTATTACATTGCGCTTTAGACTGTGCAATGGCAAGGAGAAAGTGGAAAGTGCCAAAAAGTCGGGAGTCTACAAACTTGCCTGTGATAATTGCAATAAAGTTTATGTGGGACAAACAGGCCGTAGTTTTAGCACAAGGTATAAGGAACATGTTGCGTCGTATCGGCATAATCACCCGGACAAGTCTAATTTCGCAAAACATTTATTGGAGAATAACCATGCGTTATCTGACAATCATTCTTTCAACATCTTGCATGTTTGCGAAAAAGGATTGCGTCTAAGTGTTCTAGAACAATTAGAAATAATTAGGTACAGCAATAGAGGCGTTATTATCAACGAACAATTGAATGTTGCGTCATCACCGTTGTTACGTGTTCTTCCATCTCTTTCACGCATGAACGGTAGTATGGGGGGACAGAATATAAATATGGCGGATGGCTCCGGGCGGGTCATTTGCTCAGTGGACGTGGCGCAAGCAACATCTCCTGCCAGCATCTCCTGATGATGCCTCGTAGAGAGGCGAAACACGTGTCGAGGTTTTTGTCATTATTGGTGGTGGTTTGCTGTAATTTTTTGCATGTTTTTACGCAAATAGTTGCATCTTATCTTCACTAATAGACCAGCACGTTTTTTAGCGGAATAGCAAAGAAATATTGTTCTCCTAATATATCTTGCTATTGTGGTTAATTCTCTCCCTGCGGTATAAAATCCAACTATTGGTAAGGCACATGTCAAGTATTTGTGACACCAAAGGTAAATACCAGCGATGACTTTTGATCTCAGTTCGGTTAAGTGCTATTAGCATATCCGCAAGATCGACGCCACCCATGTGCGCATTATATTGCTTTATAATCTCAGGACATGGCACTGCCGTTCTCTGTTTTACATTTTTATCGTAACGCTGAATTGTACCCAAAGGATGTGCATCGACGAAACTACTGGCAGTAGTTACACATTTGTTGTCAAACCACTTGACAATGCACACCTTGTTTGTATTGCAGACTACTTGCGAGTGTGATCCTCTTGTCTTTTTTTTTAGGGCTTTATCCGTCATTAATTTAGTTGCTGCACCCCTTAATCTGTTTGAGCGAATTGTCCCTAGAGAAAATATTCCCATTTCCTGCCGTAGGTAGCATATCAGCTCTAGGCTTGTGAAAAAGTTGTCGAAATATACAACTGAGCAGGCTGGGTCCGGTATACTTTTGCAGAGAGCTATCACAACCTTAGCTCCTAATCCCAAACTTGACTCTACTGGAGTCAACTCGTTGTATCTAAATGTATCGTCACCTGCGTAAGGAATAAAATCGTAAACAAAACCATTTACACCGGCTCGGACAAATACTTTAAAACCCCACTTTTTGGGTTTATTTTTCACGTATTGTTTACGATTTCCCGCTTTTTTTCCTTTGTACGGCACCATCATTTCATCAATGCTAAATCTTGATTCGTGGGGGGTTTGCAAAAAGTTTTCTCTTACCATTTGAATCAATGGTCTGATTTTGAAATATCGGTCACCGTCGTCTAACAGATTGTTATTGAAATGAATGAACCGACGAATCAATTGGAATTTTTTTAACGGCATCACATCGGCAATAGCTGGGTATCGGTATTCATGCGACCAATAGTCAGTAAATGCTGGTAAGGTGACTATGCCCATGAGTAGATTGATAGCGATGAAATCTTTTATATCATCTGCAGTGACATTCAACGGCTTTCCAGTCACCTGGGTGGAATATAAGTTTGTTTCATTAACGATCATGTTTACAATGTCGTCAGAAAAGAACATTCTGAAATATTGCAGTGGAGTCTTGACTGTGTCATTGGCAGGCAAATCTTTATCTGTAATTTCGGCACGGTGTGTAAATTTTTTGTTCGCCCATTTGAAGTTTAGTGGCTGTCTCTTTATAACAACGGGTCTTTGTTGTAATCTTTTCAGAAGCAATCGAGGCCTTTTGGATCGGGTAGATTTAACCTGTGGCGATGGTGATCCCGTTGAAGATGTATTTGATTGGATTGAAGGTGATAGTACGGGCTGTTCGAAACTGCGAGCGATCGTGAAATGCCGTGGTTGTGCAGATTGTCTGTTTTCTCTCGGAGTTAGTGGTGATGGGATCGGAGCAACCGGGGAAAGCGGTGATGCAAGTGCTATTAACGGCGATTGTATTGGTGCACTTGGCGTAATTGGCGATGGTGTTGGTGCCATTGGTGTAAGTGGCGATGATATGGGTGCACTCGGTGTAAACGGAGACTGAATTGATGCAATTGGAGAAGAGACCGACCGCATTGGTGCAGTAATTACTTCAAAGCCAGGTATATCATCGTCTGACAAAATGTTCAAATTTTCGAAAGAAGATGGTAATGAAGGGGCTGGGGAACTGTCATCACTATCATCCTTGTCGAGTCTTGAGGGAACAGGTGGAATTTCTGATTCTGAATCAGATGACTCCTCGACGTCTGACTTTATCCCTCGCTTTGGGACCAAAGCCAGTATTTTTTTGGCTCTGTAAAAAGATGGCCGTGCACCTCCCTAAAATAAAATAGAAAACACACATAACATGCAAAGCAGAGAACCAATGCATAGATTGAACCCAACTTTTAGAAGACTCGTCTTGGAAATAATGCGTTAAAACATACGTAAAACGAATAAACCACACACTCCATGAACCGGGCAACGTATACTTTAAGATACGTTGCAAGGAGACCAAAAACTGTCATGAAGCTGGCAATGTATACCACAGGATACGCAGTGCAAAAATGAAGAAAATCCATGAACCAAGCACTGTGCATTTTGAGATACATAACTTTTGAAGGTTAGGTAGTCACGTGATATATTAGTTATTTGTTACATACTTCATTCCTCACAAACAAAAATATTATTAGGCGTATAAAAACAGTCACATTTTGTTAAAAAAAGTGCCCAAACAACGTAAAAAACAGGTTTTCTTACCTTCTTGCGCGTGATCATGTCGAAACCGGTTATTCTCACTGCGATGACGTCTCGGTAGTGTTGCCAACTTATTGCAAATGGCCGTTTATACGTTCAGAAATATGTAGAGAAAATGATATTATGGAAGCGTTCAGGTTTACTACAAAAACTTAAGAATAGTAATTTTTTGAAGCTAATTGTATCTTACAAGATACATTGTCTAGAAAAGGGAATAATCAACTTTTGTTGGACCTTCTCACGAATAAAATTAAATTTCTCATCAATATGTTTGCTTTTCTTGTGAAAAACTCGATTATTTATTAGCTTAATCGCACTTTGGTTGTCCATACACAAAGTTGTACAATTTTGCTCAATCTCAATATCCTTTATAAATTGCCTCAGCCATAAAAGATTTTTGGCTGCCTCACAGCTTGCCATAAATTCAGCCTCACACGTTGACAAGGTGACACACGGCTGTTTCTGACTGGCCCAAGAAATAGGACCTCCATTCAACATAAACAGGTAACCTGTTGTTGACTTCCTTGTGTCCAAATCCCCAGCAAAATCTGTGTCTGAATATCCAAGCAAGCTCTCCTGACTTTGATACTTAATACAAACGTCTTTTGTTTTAATTAGATACTAGATTATCCGTTTCGTTGAACAACATGTTGCAAACTAGGACTGTTAATATATCTACTTAAAAAGTTTACAAGATGTATCCTGCCTAGATACATTTGCTAAAAACAGCAATGAGCCAATGGCTTCTCGGAATGGAAATTTTTCTGGCTTACATTGTTTTGTATATAGGCAAATTTGCATCTACAGGAGTGTTAAAAAGTATGGCCGCCAGGGTTCTTTTTACATGAGTCGACCTGTACATGGGTTGACAGTGCTCATATTATGAATTTTCTTATTATCTGCTCAATGTAACTTTTCTGATGAATACAGATAGAGTCATCACTCTGCACTATTTCTAAACCGACATATTTATTAAGTTCAGTTTCAGTTATTTGTAACCACGTTTTTAAATAATCAACAATTAAGTTTAAAACTCGATCTGATTCTGACATAACTAGAGCATCATCAACAAACAAAATCACAAGTGCTTTGTGTCCCTCAAAATTACCTACAAAAACACAGTTATCTGCCTGTGACTGCTTGAACCCAAACTTCACAAAAAAGTCAGTAAACTTTTTATTCCAGCACCTTGATGCCTGTTTAAGCCCATAGAGGGATCTGTTCAGTTTACATATTTTGTTGGGCGGTGCTCTCACTCACATAAAAAAATGCTATTTTTAAAGGTTTTCATCGAGTAATGTAACCTTGCAGTTACAGTCCTCACCCCCACCTTTTCCTAGGAGACACCAGAGTCCAGGCGCGGAACTACTCCGTATCTGGGAAGAAGTAACTGACGACGGGCGCATCTAGAGACGCCACCTGGATCAGCTGCTCCGGACTCCAGAAATTTCCGGGAATCGCGGCGGAGATGTGTCATTGACCAACTCTGTTACCTATTTAGCTACCGTTGTTGACCGTAGTGTTATATAGTAGGGCAGTTTCAGGTGATAATGTGGACACGCTGGACAAAAGCACCAAATTTTTTTAAAGCACTTTTTAGGTCCAAAGCTTTAAGTTTTTGATAGGAACCAACTCCTCCGTCAGCCATTTTTAATTTTATAGCGGTCATTTTAATTTATACGTATCTAATTAATATCTCGAGTTCTAAATAACATAGAATCACAAACTTAGTATCAAAATATACATATTTGGGGCCAAGGAATGCAACAAGATATTTGTTAGAGTAGAGTTCCCGAAGGATATCAAACGGAACCCTGTTCCTAAGCTTAACCTGTCAGAAGTTATTTTTCTATTGCTGCTTTAAAAAATCATAAAAATAAAATAAAATTAAACAGTGCTCTCATACATGAAACGTAATTTTATTGCCCATCCATAACAATCGGTATAAATCTCTAGAACCGTAACTGTAATACTTGAAATTTCGATTATGTAGGTATTATTATAGCCTCTATAATAACAAGTACTTAATAAAATTATAATAACGTTACTAATTGTTTTTTTTTAACAAAACTTAAACCAACTTTAAGAACATATGTTTACATGTGTATGCAGTGGTATATCGATAAAATACTTATCCAGTTGGATTCCCTGGCCCCATATAATGTCTATTTACACACCAAGTTTTTGATTCTGAGTGCCTTAGAACTCGAGATGTTAATAATTTACTGTAATTAAAAATGACCGGCATAAAAAAATGTCGACGGAGGACTTGGTTCCTATCAAAAACTTAAAGCTATGGACCTAACAAGTGCCTGAAAAAAAATACTCTCACATTTCATACAAATGTAACAAGGAATTCAGAATCAGGGTGGCATGTAACTGAAGGAGATAAGAGGAAGTATAATAAATGAGAAAATATTCTAAAGGAAGAAATAGCGCAAAATAATTCTGATATTATATGTATTTAAGAATGAAACAAAGTAATACCTAGCACAAAACGCGGAATAAGTAAAATAAGTTTGGGGAAGTGATCGTGCTACTGTTTGTTTGTTGTAGTCTCAGAAAACATTTAGTAACTGCTTAAAGTCGTGTGTTTTAGTCATTATCTGGTGACGTAACGTCATGTGGTAATTTCCAGGTGGGCGACTTGGTGATGTACAACACTCGGCGCGAGGACTCGGGCAACTACTCGTGCGCGCCCTCCAACCTCGACTCCGCCTCCGTCGTGCTGCACGTGCTCAGCGGTCAGTCCACAATCACACCATAGTAGACAATATGACCAATCAATCAAATCATCAATCAATGCGCGGCAATCATTCAATGACTATAAGCTGCTGCTAGTCTTGGCTTTGAAACAAAAAATAAACTACCAGGAACGGGCTAGTCATTGAGTAAAATTCATACCATGATACCGATCTATGTAGGACGTCATATATTATGAGTTACTTATCGACTTCTATTGCACGCAAGGAGCATCTCCCAAAAAATCTATTTAATGGTTCGTTTTCAGTGCGCCGTCGTATAGCAGACTTTAGCAATAAAATTTTCAATTAATCTACATACAAGCACCGCTCGAGTACGCACACAGAGACACAGCTCACGTACACCATATCTCGGACCGGTTCGGAGCAGTGCGAGCGCGAGCGCCATCCGCTTGAGATACGTCTGTGAAGTTTTTCAATCAATCAATCAATCAATCAACCAATATTTTATTCGTTCATCACGGGTACATAAGGTGGTAACATAATATTAAAGGAACAGCTATGACGTGCCTTCTGGCGTTTGAAACAATTGGTTTTTTGTGCAATAATGGAACAACAAAAAAAAGTTATTATAATTGTTGTCGCGTTTTATGGTTCCTTGCTATCTCATTAGGGAAAAATAATTGATGTGGTATTGTAATGAAGAACAAGGAATACGTGCAATAAAATGTATATTAAAAAAACTAAGGTTCAAGGTCCGACTGTTGAAAAAAACTAGGGTCGTGGGGTAAAAACTAAAATTCACACAGTCCCGGTTATGTCTCCACGGTTAGGTACTCTCGCCTGGGGGAACGTGACGTAGCTGGTGCTCGCGGGCGCGCTTAATTGCGGCCGACTGTACTGCGGCGACCCGGAGATGTTGAAGATGGCGATAGGCGTCGTTCCCAACCTGGCGACGACGTCACGTTGGTGTAGGCAGGGGCGGCGGTGTTTCCTCCACCCAATTCAGTAGCCCGAACTTTGGACCCTGGAACGCGCCGACCAAAATGTATTAAAAAAAAGGGTCCGGATACGATTTGTGAGCATCCCAGCGAGCGGCGGAGCAAAAGGAAAGTGCCTAAATGTAGCAGTGATGCTGTGGATGTTCACCATCAGAAGCGGAGATTACAATTTGCGTGGATGATGCAATCGTTTATAAAAATTAAATGTTCACAAAATGAGGGTGGACTTAAATATCGAATCGATTGCGTTTGTTCTAGAATGATGGTGCTAAATCTATACGAAATGCAAAGAAACATAAGCACTAAGCACAGTTAAGCTAATGTCTAGGATAATTAATTACTACAGTTTGAAAAGCGTTATTATAATATAACACTTACCCAAATTGGGGTTGAAAACACTCGCGACAAATATTTATTAATTATTAAAAAATCGAGGAACATTTAGTGACGATCACCATTTACTTCGGTTACGTTTTAAACAATAATTAGGTGTCTTCACGTATCAGAGACCGAATAAATATCAATGTGTGACGTGCGTTCAAACTCGGTTGCAGATCGGGAGTGTCGCGACGGCGGTCCGCAAATGCATTCCTTAACTAGATAATAACAAAAGAACTTGTTACCAGGGGCGCTAAAACTGCGCTTGGCGTGAGCGCTAAGACGACGCCGATGAATTCATGTTACCTTTAGATGTAGTATGTAGTTATAAAGTTGTAAATTTGTAAATATTAGATTATGACATTAGTTTTAAGTATTGTATATATTTGTTTTTACTAGTAAAATTAATAATAATGTTATATATGTAACGATAACGTTACATTACCCCCTCGTCTCGGGAAGGGTTTTAGTCTTAATTAAAACCCGATTAAGCAGTTTTTCTAGCATTTACTCATTCATTCTGTCATCTTACATACTATACTTTCCAAAATTACCATTCACGAAAACCAACAACAACATTACAATTTACGTTGCTGACGCTGCCTTTTATATCGACGAGTTACCAGCTGATGGAGCTAGTGACTCATGCTAGAAACTAGGTGTTACTGGGGGCATGTTTATCTATTATTTACTACTAGTTTCATGTTTTATTTACTAGCTTCATATCTTTTATGTGCCAAACTCCGATATTTTTGCCTGACATATCCTCCAACTCGTAAACTAAGGGTGATCGTTTTGTAATAACCCTGCATTTTATGTACTTGGGTGCCAACTTTTTGCAGAAATACTTATCTTTATCACTAAGAATGTAAGTACGCTTATATACTATATCGCCCACGTTATATTCTGCTGCTTTCCTTCTCAAGTTGTAATGAGCAGTATTCTTTACATGTGCATTCCACAGTGAGACCTGCACATCATTGAATACTGAAGAAAGACAACCCAAATTCTCTGCATATATGTCGCGAGGCAAGAACAGCACTTCATTACCCAGATCAGTGTCAGTATAGTGCGATCCGCATAAAACTAGCTCTCTACCGTAAACGAGAAACGACGGAGTGTAACCGGTAGCTTCGTTAACAGAGTTATTTATCGCAAACTGTATTTGTGGGATAAAGGTGTCCCATGTTCTGTGGTCATTTTCTACGAATGTAGATAGACAAATAAGGATCGATTTATTGAATCTTTCAACTAAGTTAATTTGCGGAGTATACCTAGGCGTGAAGTATATATTTGGCACCTTGTATTTCTTAAATAACTTGTCTGTGGTGGCACTAATAAATTGACTACCATTATCAAGAAAAATGGTCTGAGGTACTCCGTGAACTAAGAAAATGGATTCTTCTAAAATTTTAACGACTGCATCGGCAGTCGCGCGCCGAAGAGGAAAAATGTTGCAGTATTTGGAGAAACAGCAAGTTACTACAAGCATATAACAATTTTGTTTTCGAGTGACGGGAAGTGGTCCAACAAAATCAATTGAGATCATTTGATGGGGACGAGAGCACTGCTTTGGGCGTCCCATTTCTCCCAATGTAGTGTGATTTTGTAGCTTATAAGATAAGCATACGGAACAAGAGCCTACAAACTGAACGACACTCTGGTGCATCCCGGGCCAATAGTAGGATAAAGATAGGCGACGGTAAGTTTTAAATATGCCGAGATGTCCAGCGGTCGGTACGGAATGGTTGTCAGCAATAATTTGGTCGCGAAACTCAATGGGAACCACTTCCTTCCACTCGAATTCTGACATGAGCTGTGATTTAGTTTTAGAAAGCCGAAATAATGAATTATTTTTGATGATGAAATTTGGAAACTGGGTTGGTGAACTAAGACAGCCATTATAAGTTTTTATGTACCAATCGTCCTTAGTAGATTTTATAGCATCAGAAAGAGATATAGCTGCAACTGGGACAGCACGAGACAGAGCATCGGGAATAACATTATCTACGCCTCGTCGATGCTTGATATCAAAGTTGAAAGAAGATAATCTTACTCCCCAGCGTGCTAGCCTGCCTGATGGATTGTCTAGCGATAAAAACCATTTCAGTGCAGAATGGTCAGTGTACACCGTGAATGTATGGCCGTTCTCTAGGTAACATCGCCAGTGCTCGAGAGCAGCTAATGCTGCGAGGGTCTCCCTTTCCGTGATACTGTAGTTTTTCTCGGCACTGGTGAGTGAGCGACTCATATAAGCTATGGGGTGCTCTTTCCCATCTAAGGTCTGCGTTAACATGGCGCCAATGCCATAATTGCTGGCGTCCGTGTGAACTTCGAATGCTTTATCATACGCTGGGCAAGAGAGGACTGGCGCGGAGACCAAGCAATCTTTAAGGGCATTAAAAGCCGCGTCAGCCTCAGGCGTCCATTGAAACGGAGGTGCCTTCTTGCCGTTTGAGGTCAGTTTGTTAAGCGGACCAGCCACTGTACTAAAATTCGGAACGAAGCGTCGGTACCAGGTTGCGGTACCGAGAAAGCGTTTCAATTCTTTCTTGCTAGTAGGCACGGGAAAGTTTAGAATTGCTTGGACTTTTCCTGGGTCCGTGCGCAAACCACGAGCATCTACAACGTAACCCAAATATTTTAATTCGCTGCGAAAGAATCTACATTTTTCAAAATTTACTGTTAAGTTGGCTTGCTTTAACTTGTCCAACACGCGTAACAGACGAGACACATGTTCCTCAAAAGTTGAGCTTATGACAATGATGTCATCCAAATAGGCAAAAGTTTTGAAATCCATGTCGGCAAACAATAAATCTACCAGGCGCTGCTGCGTTGCTGGCGCATTACACAAGCCAAAGGCGGTAGTTTTAAAACGCATAGTACCTCTAGATGGCACATAAAAAGCAGTCTTATCGCGGTCTGAAGGATCTATAGGGATCTGCCAAAAAGCCTTCGAAAGATCAATGCTGGACAGGTACTTTGCGTCTCGAAGATTATCGAGGATCTCCGAAACGTATGGCAAATTGTACGCGTCGCGTTTTGTCACAGCATTGAGCTTCCGACTGTCGAGGCAGAACCTGGGCTGTCCATTCTTCTTGTGCACGATAAGCACTGGTGACGACCATGCGCTCTCACATGGCTCAATAACATCCAGTGACAACATCTCGTCAACTTGCTCCACCAAAATACGCTGTTTTTCCGGCGACATTCTATAATAACGCTGTCTTACTGGTTGCGCGTCTCCAGTGTCTATTTTATGAGAGATCAGGTTGGTCCTGCCCAATCCTTTCTCCTCCATTGAAACAGCTTTGAATTGAGCTATAACATTGTCTGCTATAGACCTCTGCGACTGAGTTAAGTTATCGTAGGAGTTGATGAAAGAGTCAGGGTTAGTCACTTTTAATTCCGCAAGAGGGCTCTCAGACAAAGTTATACTATTCAAATACTTAGGGCAGATTTTAAACGCACGCCAAAAGTCAATGCCTAGTATGATGGATGTTTCCACCTCAGGGACAACATAAGCCTTAATTATATGAAACTGGCCTTCGAAACTGATGGGTAAATGCATGTACCCGATACTATTTAAGGATTGACCACCTGCGGCTACCATAGAAATGTCATCATCCTGTTGCAAAGTGCAGTCGACTAAGTGTTTATGGGCATTATTACCCAAAATGCTCACTGCAGCACCAGAGTCTAACAAAGCACAGGCGTCAATATCATTTATCTTAATATTTACATAGGGCCTAGGATCATGTTGAGGTTTGGTATGCAGAATTGTAGATATTCTATAAGTAGAAGAGAACGTTTTGATAAACGCAAGCCAAGAGTCCCATTCTTGTTGGTCGAAATGTCTACAATTCTGCTCATCTAGTTTTTTAAATTCTTACTCTTATTACATACAGTGCAGTCTGGAGTTTTAACATCCTTCAGTCCGCATTTAAAACAAAAGACGTCCCTATTCGCTTGGCACTGTCGGATGTGATGAGAGTTACTGCGACACCTGGGGCAGTAAGGTATTTGTTTGTTTGCTTGAACTGTGTGTATATAATTTTGGTGTTGTGTTTTGGTTTGATTTTGTTGTCCAAAATGTTGGTTTTTTGAATAATGTGCCTTATTTTCGTATGTGAAATTTTGTTTATAAGTGTTATTGTTAAATTTATATGTATTTTTATTTGGTACCTTAGCATACGCAAATTCAGGTGCAACAGTGTCAGACGTCACTTTAGGAGGCTCCTGAAATTGCGTGAGACGAGAATGATACGTCTCGTAATTTCGACAAAGAGAACGCAGAGTGTCGATGGTTAAAATTGTAGCAGCCGAGGCTGCAAGTGTGCTGGCGTAACACGGTCTAATGTTGTGGAGTAGTATTTCGAGCTGCTCCTCTTCGCTTAGAGACCTGGATAGGCGAGAAAACATCCCACTCATAATCGAGAGATAAATGGTTATGTTCTCCCGCTCACCCTGTGTGCGAGAGCGAATCTCAGAAATAAGACGGTAATCGTAATCCGATTGGTCAAAATCCTCTTTTAATTTGGCGGCAAGCTCTGGCCACGATGAAACTTTGTCCTTAACCGAGCGAAACCAATGAAGGGCATCGTCCTGAAAGATCTCGGTGGCATATGCCATAATTTTTGTGGAAACAATATTACGTGCAACCATGAATTCATCGACGCGCTGTATAAATGAGCGCACGCAAGTCTTGCCGTTGTATTTTAACTTATTTAAGTCAGCTACAGAGCGATCGCATGTCACTGATATTAAGTTTTGTACATCTGGAACCATCGTCGCAGCCTCGGCAGAGGGGCCAGCGCTAGTAGATGCGGCGTTCGCTGAGGAAATAGGCTTTTTCGCTAGAAGAGCCGCGAGCCTTTGTGAAAAAAGTTTATAGCCTTCCACTATCTCTCTATACTCTTTTTTATGATCGTCACTACATGTTATCCTCGCCAAACGATTATGAAGGTGATTTAGCATATTTTGAGTTCTCATTACAGTGGGCACATTAGGGTCAGATACATCAAGATTCATCTGAACCTTTGTGAGAACTTCCAAGCAACCTTTGAGGTCCTGTCGAACATCCAGCGGAGACTCTAATATGTGTTCGGACGGGTATTCTGTAGCTAATTTTACGATTTGCTTACGAAGTTCTTCAACTGAAGTAGCCGCGGTAGCACCTCGGATCCGAACCTCATATTCCAGTTCCGTTTTTTGGAGTGAAAGATATTTGACAGGCAACATAATGATTTTGAACCAGTGGGTAAGTGGTAATAAGCAAAATCAATAATAATAATAGCAGTATTAATAAAATTCTCCGTTCTGTTACAAAAATAATGATCAATGTTAAACGTCTGGTTTTTTTTTCCAAATTAGTAAAAATAAAAAACTGGTTAGCAGCAAATAAAAAGTAAAAAAGGGTGCTACTAATGTGTACTTCAATAGTAAAACAAATTCTATATCAAATATATAAAAATTTTAGAATCGATTTGTATAAGCGCTATATTAAGCTCCAAGCTTTAAAATGTGTATAATTTCTTAAAAACAAAGAGGGAACAAACAATTTAATAGAAATAAGCACAAATCAATCATGTAAAATAAATGTACACTTTAGTAGCAAAAAACCAAAAATAAAAATAAAATAAACGTTTCACAAAAAAATAAGCCACAAACATACACCAACTACAAAAAGCCGAGAGAAAAAAACAGGATCTGTGTGAATCTAACCACGTGGAGGGCGCCAGTGTCGCGTTTTATGGTTCCTTGCTATCTCATTAGGGAAAAATAATTGATGTGGTATTGTAATGAAGAACAAGGAATACGTGCAATAAAATGTATATTAAAAAAACTAAGGTTCAAGGTCCGACTGTTAAAAAAAACTAGGGTCGTGGGGTAAAAACTAAAATTCACACAGTCCCGGTTATGTCTCCACGGTTAGGTACTCTCGCCTGGGGGAACGTGACGTAGCTGGTGCTCGCGGGCGCGCTTAATTGCGGCCGACTGTACTGCGGCGACCCGGAGATGTTGAAGATGGCGATAGGCGTCGTTCCCAACCTGGCGACGACGTCACGTTGGTGTAGGCAGGGGCGGCGGTGTTTCCTCCACCCAATTCAGTAGCCCGAACTTTGGACCCTGGAACGCGCCGACCAAAATGTATTAAAAAAAAGGGTCCGGATACGATTTGTGAGCATCCCAGCGAGCGGCGGAGCAAAAGGAAAGTGCCTAAATGTAGCAGTGATGCTGTGGATGTTCACCATCAGAAGCGGAGATTACAATTTGCGTGGATGATGCAATCGTTTATAAAAATTAAATGTTCACAAAATGAGGGTGGACTTAAATATCGAATCGATTGCGTTTGTTCTAGAATGATGGTGCTAAATCTATACGAAATGCAAAGAAACATAAGCACTAAGCACAGTTAAGCTAATGTCTAGGATAATTAATTACTACAGTTTGAAAAGCGTTATTATAATATAACACTTACCCAAATTGGGGTTGAAAACACTCGCGACAAATATTTATTAATTATTAAAAAATCGAGGAACATTTAGTGACGATCACCATTTACTTCGGTTACGTTTTAAACAATAATTAGGTGTCTTCACGTATCAGAGACCGAATAAATATCAATGTGTGACGTGCGTTCAAACTCGGTTGCAGATCGGGAGTGTCGCGACGGCGGTCCGCAAATGCATTCCTTAACTAGATAATAACAAAAGAACTTGTTACCAGGGGCGCTAAAACTGCGCTTGGCGTGAGCGCTAAGACGACGCCGATGAATTCATGTTACCTTTAGATGTAGTATGTAGTTATAAAGTTGTAAATTTGTAAATATTAGATTATGACATTAGTTTTAAGTATTGTATATATTTGTTTTTACTAGTAAAATTAATAATAATGTTATATATGTAACGATAACGTTACATTGTTTAGTAGACGGTTGTTTAAGTTCAACATTAATCTGTGAATTGTCGTTTTTTAAGCTGGTTTGTTATATAAAAATGACATTAAAAATAATATATTTTAGTCATTATTAATTTATATTTCCATTCTTCCCGTTTCATTCTCAAATATAAATCAAACAACTGGATACGAGTCCACTACCACGATTGTTGTTTGTGCATAAGCCATAGCGTATTTAGTTGTGTGGTCTCGCATTTGCGTCGAATCTCGTCTATAAGCGCAAGCCAGGCGCGCCCCGCTAATCATCCGTCCATCTAGAAATAATTTACTCGCTCATGGTTGTGGCAAGACGCGGTTCTCCAAAGGGCTCTAGTTAATGTGCGGCCTAATAAGCCGCGTCGACCATATCTGTCCAGTCGGTAAGGATGATATGTGGACGCGGATTATTGAACCGTTTATTTGAGTTAGTATTGTAGTGTGTGTGTGTGTGTGCGCAGGCGAGCAGCCGGCCGCCATGCAGCACGGCAACGCGGCGGCGGGGCTGGCGCCGGCGGGGCGGGGCGCGCGGGCCGCCGCCGCCGCCGCCGCCGCCGCCGCCGCCGCCGCCGCGCTGCCCGCCGCCGCGCGCGCGCCGCGCCGCCTGCTGCTGGCCGCCGCGCTCGCGATACTGCTGCCGTGAGTATCCTGACCTACACCACTGAATAACTAGTAGGTTATATCGCCAGTCATTGGCCACCCCCCAGTAATTGGCCACATTACACTAAAATGATTAAATTTTGAATTCTATAATATATTCACACACTTAAAGTAAATCACCAGATAACAATAGTTATCACAAGTATTACTCAACATGTTAAAGTAAGAGTTCATGAACCAGCGTGGAACCAGAACCATTCAACGAACAGCTATGTATCTCACTCTAATAAATAGCTGTCACATAAATGCTTCGCGTTCGTTGGTCGTTCGTTTGCTCAGGGTGTACCCGCCATTACAATACCTTGAAATCCCGAGACAAATGTGAAACTTGTGAACTTAATATGGTCGGCAATGTCAATGAGCTTTTTTGTTGATGATGAAGATGTAGTAAATACTTCCATGAAGAATGTGGGGAACACATGTTTTATGAAAACAATATACCTGGGACCATATTTATGTCCTATTTATTATTATCTTCACCGGGCAAGTTCCTCATCGGATAGTGAGGATTGAGGATTCATTCCTAATTAGATTATTGTTGAATTTTATGTTAATAAGCTTTTATTATGTTAACATTTTATTTGGCAAAGTATTGAAAAAAAAGGCTAGTATTGAAAATACTGTCTAATAACTAGGTTAAACGTAATGTCCAATAAAACAATTAAATATTTTAAGAAATATAAAATATCGTCCTCTAGTAAAGACATGTTCATTATTTTCAACATTCACTACTTCCCCTAAAACAATAATATGGTCGATATCCCTTTACAGGTGATCACAATAAACATTCTAAGCAAGCAAGGTAGTAAAGTGGCCAGTTACTAACGATTTACCCTATTTTATTGTAAAAACGTATGCAGTTCCCCGCGAACGACGTTCTAACCTTGCGGAGACGACTGGCCTTCACTGCGATCTTGTTTTTACTTCTGGTGTTGTAGTCGTGGATATTGCTGTTGCGTTTGAACTCGTGAAGGTTTTTCCGCACATACATAATATTCTCAAGAATGTATTGGCATGCTACAGTAAGAATGTTTGCCTCCTAAAATTTGTCCCTGAAAGATTCTCGAGCTTTTAGTTCGTATATGGAGCGTACAGCTCGTTTCTGTAGCACAAATTATGGTCTGGATATCAGCTGCGGTTGTCTATTGTTAGCCCGACATTCATATACTATAATAATCATTTGCCCGAACTTCGCTTGCTCGAATTTCATTTGCCCGAATGTTTCGTTTACCATAATAGTTAATTGACTGACATACTCTTGTTTACCCCAATATTGGATGTCATAATGATACGAATGCCATACGTATTATATTCCAGATTATTGTTTGCAGTAATATTATTTTATAGAATATTTAAACGCCATACTAAACATGCATTCGGATTCATCTTTGTTATTTTGCTGGTTTTTCCGCTCTTTTATAAAAAAAATAACCTCGAAGACTCCCGCTTCCGTCTTCTAACCTATCCGCGATCCGAGTCGGTTTTGCCACTAAGCCCCTGTTCCCTACTGCCTACGATACAACACTATCTTGGCATCAGGTAATCTCAGAAAAAAGTTCATTTTTACTTAGTGGCAAAACCAACTTGGATCGCGGATAGGTTCGAGGTATTTTTTTAAAATATTAGACACTGCAATACGTACCCACTTTATCACATAAGAATATTATGGATGTTGAGATGGATGGCAAATGATATTATGGCATGTGATAGTTATGGATTACAATGATTATGGAAAATGAGATTATTGATATTGATATTACGGAAAACAAAGATTCTGGCATATAATTATTATGGTAAACAATGAGTATGGCATACAAAATAATAGAAAACAACATTATGGCAGTTGTATATTATGGCAGATAAAATTCGGGCAAATGAAATTCTGGCAAGCAAGGGTATACCATCAGCTGCTTTCCCCCACAACAGGATTCCGTAGTACATAACACTGTGGAAGTAACGGTAGTACACCAGTTTGGCGGTCTCAACGTTTATTAACTGTCTTATGCGTCTTACTGCATAGGCTGCCAAACTGAGTTTTCGGGCTAGGGCGGTGATATGCGCATGCCATTGTATTTTTTAGTCCAAGGTGATACCTAAAAACAATGTACTATCTTCAATTTCCAGTTCATCGCCCTTTAATTTGATCTTGGTATTGGTTACCGGCTTGACATTAGGTAATGTGAATCTGATACACTTTGTTTTCTTTGAATTTAGCAGTAAATTATTTGCTGTAAACCATTTCACAACAGTGTTGAGCGCATCATTGATAACATCGAAGCTTTTCTCTTTCCTGTCTACCTTGAAGATAAGTGACGTGTCGTCTGCGAATAACATATATCATGTTTATCTTGCAACACACTTGGTCGGTCATTACTACTACGTATAGACAGTTCTTTGTTAACTTACTCCCTGTTAGTTAGCCACATTTAGGCACGTTTGGCGTACCTAGCCAAACGTGCCTAAATGTGGCCATCGCTTTCTATCACATGCAACGCGCTCTTTCGGAGGCGGGACCTTAGAGCTAGGGTTGCCGCCAGCTCGACCTTATAAATTATAAGCGTGACTAGATACTAAAACTTATTCTGTGCTAGTACCTCTCTATACAATGTTTGGCAATTATGGCTCTTCATGCATAGTATTCTTTTTACATTAAGTTTGAACAATGTGTTATGTTATGATGACAATGGTTTATGCAAAACTAGACTTCAATGTTAATCTGAAGTTCTACCTACATTGTTTGCTTCGTGATTAATTTGATAGATTACGTAAATGAGTAGGTACCAATATAATATGAGGCTACCGGTGAGGATCTGTTACTATATAGTTCACTGTCACTGCACTGTTGTAAGCTACTGTGTAGTATTTCAGCTGATGAGCTTCCTATATAAATTAATTTATCCATTATCATCACTTTCCTGGACGATTACGACCACGGCGACTAGAAAAAAATATTTATTTATTTATTTTTTGCAGTATGGGTCTTTACAAGATGTTATATACATATAAATACAGATCCAGCATAACCCTGTTAGGGCACAGCAACATTACAATAAAGAATACTTATTCTAGATGAATGCATGCAAATGGCTAACTGCAGCGTCGTTCGTGAGCTCGCAGGTGACTGACGTAGCCTATATTTGCAGAGAATGTGCGACTACACTCCCTACAGGTCAGCACCCCTCCGACAAAATTGTCGTGAATGGCCGCAGGTGGTCGAGCCTTTAACTCCTCGCGCTTAGCGTCGAGTTAATTTCGTCTTCGTTCTTCGAAGGCTTGCACTTTAACCTTCACTGCATGCCTCCACTTTGACCGATCTTGAGCCAAAATCTCCCAGCGCGATGGTTTAATATCTCATCTCCGCATGAGGCGCTTCAACACATCCTTATCCTCCTTCGAACAAAACCGCTTAACAACCTTAGACACAAAACGCCAATTGCGAAAGGAGAGGCCTAAACCTTCCTACGTGTACACCTATAACCCGACTGGCCAACTCTACTGTTCCCCCTGTAAAAGAGTTTTTAAGAATATGTTTGGCCTAGCCAGCCATATCAGAGCTCACAATAGGGCAAATCCGTAATTGCTAGGGTCGCCGTCATCGAAATCGATGAGGAAGACTATATATATACCGCAGAAGCTGGCCGCCCTGTTTTCGCTTGCCTTCCTGCAGTTCTGAGTAAAAGATGCGCTTAGCGACTCTTTCTCCGAAGTCATGGGGTTAGAAACACTAGCGCCTGTTGACATCAAACTCGGTGATGACTCTCTTAAGCAAGTGGACAGGTTTAAATATCTGGGGAGTACTGTAACATCTAAGTTCCACCTTGATGATGAAGTAAACAGCAGAATCGGGGCGGCTGCTGCTGCCTTTGGGAGGCTTCGCGTCAAGGTGTTCCGGTTACACGACATAAAGCTCCAAACCAAGGTCTCTATGTACATGGCAATAGTTCTGCCCAATCTCCTGTATGCCTCCGAAACATGGTGTCTCTACCGCAAACACATTCGCGTATTAGATAGGTTTCATCTCAAATGCCTGCGTGACATAATGAACATCTCCTGGTCAGACCGTGTCAGGAACACAGAAGTTCTACGCCTTGCTAATGTCAGCGATATTGAAGCCTATCTAATGCGTAGGCAGCTACGATGGTCTGGTCATGTCTCCCGCATGGCCCAAGAAATTAATCTCTTCATATAATAAAGCTGAAGACAGTCGAAAGTCTGTAAATGGAAGATATTCGACAAAAGTTTTCTGGGGATCCTTAGGATCGATAATAGAACACGATCCAAAAGTTTTTAGAATTTATGTCTATTTGTCTGTTTATGTGTACGCGCATCACGTGAAAATGGCTTAACGGATTTTGATGCAAACTTTACTTTTCTGTCGAGAAAATTTCCAGCCTACATAAAGGCTATAAAAGTTATCAAGATAATGGTGCAAAGGGGTTAAAATGGGGTTTAACTATGTATGGAAACTTCATAAATCTATTAGCTAAAGACTTGAAAATTGTCAAGCATACACTTGACTATAAAGTAAGAAGAACCCCATTCAAACTTTTAGCAAAATATTGATAAAACGTGAAAAAACTAGGGCTGCTTAATGGGTGTCTATCATTTTATCGAAACGCATTACGTCGATTTACATTTCGCCGAAAACTATTCCACGAATTTAATTTCGTTGTATTTCTTGTTCACATAATCATCAATTCATAGTTTTTTATTTCATCGAACAACTTTTCATCGTTAATCGTTTCGAATTTGTCTCAAATCGTAGCGTAACGATTCATCGAATTTACTTTTCATAGAATAGTCAGTTGTGTATAGTATTTATTATCGAAACACGGTTCAATGTTGGTACGTCCCATATATTTTTGTTGCCACGATCAATATTTCATTTTTCTACCAAGCTGTTTTTCTATAGGTCATTTCGTCTAAGTATATAATACCTATTGGATAAAATGGGTCCACATTGACTCATATACGCTTCGTATACAATGTAGACGTAATATTAAGCCTAAGTAAGTGATATTAAAAAAACGGTTCTGGCACTTCGCCGGCCGCTGCCGCGGCACGATCGCTGCGCTCTCTCGGCTCGCGCGCTATAGGATCACAGTTCACCTAACACTTCTCCTCGCTTCGCTCGTCGTCGTACCTACACTGGCCTGCCTTAAAGTAGAATAGGAAGGTAATCCGATATCCAGAGGGAGAGGTGGGTAGGCTTAGAGCTCTATGTATACGTCCAAAGTCTCGGTGAAATGTACCTACTCAGTTCGTTGAAAGGTAAATATTATCAATCATCTGTGTTTGTCACACAGATGAAACGATATTCTATGTAATAAGAATTTTGGGAACTGAAACTTATGTTAAAACAAAATTATAGTAACGGTGATTCGATGAACGACTATGTCGATGAACAAATAAAATATTGAAGTGAAATTCGATGAGTTCATTTTTGTGTAAATGGTATTTCGAGCAAATGTATGAGCGATCTAACGAAGTTCGATGAATGATTCCTGTGTGATGATGAAATTCTGCGAATAGTGTTATGGGAAACGATAATCGATGAAACTATTTTCGGTAAAATGATGGTTTCCCCTGTTTAATACTATATATTAACCAAAATTGGTTAATACCTCCACCGATTATATTGGAACTTCAGTCACTGACGACGTCGCTGTTTATTTTGAAAAACCAGCAACCTTGACCTCTGCCTTCTTATATTTGCTATGAAATAAGAGGTCATCTAAAGTTGTTTGATGGTTGAGTTGAATACTTAACTCGAATTATCAAAGTTCACTTACGTCAAGGTATGTGGGTATACAATTTGGACAAAACGGCGTTCCACGGAGAATTGAGTATCTATTCCAGTATCTATTTAATGTAGAAAACTCCCGTGACTTTCTGAAATATGCGCATCATAAGGAGCGCCCCCTAAAGGAATGTTTTGGGCCTTGTATTCCTACGAAAACCTCAGCCTTCGCTTCGCTTCTTCTTCGCTTGCCTCCCCTAGCTTGCAAGACACCGGAAGATAATGGTAAGTGGTCCTTAGCGCCCTTAGCGGCCATTGCTCGCATTGAGACCGTTCTCAGAAAGGTTGCTTCGGGCCTTACATACCAACGAAAAGGCCTTGCTCGCCACTCACCTTCGGAACTTTGGCCAGGAACTTGGTTTTTTTTTCCTCCTATTTTTCTAAGTTGGGCCCGCCTGGAACTTCGCTTGCAAGACACCTGGGAATAGTAAGTGTACGTGAGGGCTCGCCGTCAGGTTTCACTTACAAGACACCGGGAGATAATGAGTGTCCGTCCATGGGGGTGCATTGAGAGCGCTTTCTGAAGAGGAATGCGTCGAGTCTTTCACTTCAACGTAAAGCACGGTCTTTGTTCTCGGTGGCCTCGCCACTCACCTACGGGACTTACTTCGCCCTTCGCGTCGCCACTCAACTAAGGGATAGTAAGTATCCGTGAGCGCTCGCTTGCCTCGCCGCTCATCTTCGGTACTTTGGCCACAGGTTTCGTTTGCAAAAGACACCTAGAAATTGTAAGTAACGGTGGGGGCTTGCCTTCAGGTTTTCGGGCCTCGAGCTCGCCTTGGTTGCGATCTCTAAAAGCATGCCATTAGGCCTTTAATTGCTTCGGCTTCGCTTGACTCCTCTTTCATCTTCGGGAATTTGGGCCTCAGGTTTCGCTTGTAAGACATCCGAAGATAATGAGTGGCGAAGGGGCTCGCATTGAAACGCTCTGTAAAGGCATGCTGTGGGCCTTTCATTCCAACGTAAAGCTCGGCCTTTGGTCTCGCTGCCACCTGGGGATAGTATAATATAAGTGAACTTCAGCCCCCAAGTGCTCTCTTAAGGCTTGATTTGGATCTTTCATTGTTACGAAAAGTTGCCTGGCCGCTCACCTTTAGGACTTTGGTCTCTGGATACTCCGGATACGAAGACACCTGGGGATAATAAGTGTCCGTGAGGGCTCACCCACGGGCATTCAGCCCCCGAGCTCACATAGCGACCGCTCTCTAAAAGCATGTTTAGGGGCTGTCATTCCTACGAAAAACTCAGCCTTCGGCTCCGCTTGCCTTCCCGTTTACCTCCAGAACTTTGGTCCTCAGGTTTCGCTTGCAAGTTACTCGTAGATAACGAGTATCCGTGGGGGATCCGGCTTTAGGCCCTCGAGCTTGCATTGAGACCGCTCTCTGAAGGATTGCTTTAAGCCTTTAATTCAAATGAAAAGCGTGGCCTTCGACCTCTCTTGCCTCTCCGCGCGGCACTTTGGCCTCAGGTCTGACGCTTAGGATAGTGAGTGTCCGTCGGGCTAGGTTCTTCGGACCTGGGGCTCGCATAGGGAGCCTTCTCTAAAAGGATACTTTGGGCATCTGTATAATATTATTGACGACCAAGTTTATGAGACATTAATTTAGATTCGAAAAGAATTTGAACTGTTACACGCACAATCTATTGAAATGAAATCTTTATTTTCAGTATGTGGTATGGTTAAACATAGGAGCTAAAGCTATTAAAGTTTCAACACAACCCTGGGAGGGCACTGCAACATAATAATAACAAATATAAACTTCAATTAACAATTTAAAATAATATTTCATGCATTAATTTATTTATCAATTATATAATATCTTGTACTCATTTATAATAATAATAATCGTTTACATTAAATAGAAATCCATAATTACAGTAAAAAAAAGATAATAATAATGATAACAATATTTTAACAATCGAAAATTATCCATTATAATTTAAGTTAAATACATTAAAATTGAATTAAATTGCAGAATGTCATGAAAAATAAAATACAGTGAAACAATACAAATTATTTAAGATTATAAATTATATAAAAATTAAATTAAATATTTCTTTTGTAGGCTAAGAATTCATTGATTGAGTAAAACGCTTCATTATAAAACGAGCCTAATAGTAAGACATTTCCCAGAAGTTTAAAAGCATTCCTAGTATGCTTATACTATTAGGCTCGTTTTTTATTTCATTGGGTAATTTATTGAAGTTTTTTATTGACATTGAGTAGGGGCCCTTTTTATGTATAGCTAGTTGTGATGTTGTTCGAAACAGATTGTTTTTGAACCGGGATTCATAACGACGGGGCATATCTCCAAGTTTAGAATAAAAGTCCGGGTAAGTTTTCACAAATTTACAGGTTTCGAAAATGTATATGCAGGGTACCGTGAGAATTTTAAGGTTTTTAAAATGTGGTTTACAGCTATCCGTTTGTTTAATATGCGTTAATATACGAATGCATTTCTTCTGTAAAATTAGCAAGTCGTGTGCGTTTGTGCTGTTGCCCCATAAAACTATAGCGTAGCAAAGCCATGAATGGGCGAAAGCATAATATGCTGTCAGAGCTGTTTGCAGGTCTGTGATTTTTTTTATTTGTCTCAAGGCGTAAATAAATTGGCTAAGTTTAGTTTTAATTTTTTGTACATGGTCTTTCCAGTTCAAATGGGAGTCTATAGTTGTGCCGAGAAGCGGAAAGTCAGGCACGCATTCTATTTTGTTATTCTGGAATGTGAAATTTTATATGTAGCTTTTGTTTTTGGTAAGGTCTAAATTGCATAATTTTGGTTTTCGAATAGTTAATTTCTAAATTGTGATCGCTCGTCCAGTTAGCGATGTTTGTAATAGTTTCCATTTATGTTTGTGTTGCGGTTACATGATATCAACAAGGAAAAATCGTCCGTGAACATTACACACTTTTCATCGAGTGATTTTGGAAGGTCGTTAATGTAAATAATGAACAGCAGATAGCCGACCACACTTCCTTGTGGAATGGAGTTTAATACGGGCTGGACATCGGACCTAATGGTACCAATTTCCCTCGTTTGCTCGTTTGTATATTCGATATCAACATATTGCTTCCTGTTGCTTAAGTACGATTGAAACCACTTCTGAGTAATGCCACGTACTCCAATTCCGTACAATTTTTTGAGTATAGTTTAATACCTAAATGTTAAAATCTTTGTAAGAATATAGAAACGTCCCGCCCTTCTTCTTTAAGTAGATAGTAATTTACCTAGCCACCTTGGGTATATCTACACTCATATTATAAAGAGGAAAGATTTGATTGTTTGACATTATCATAGACTATGTTTTATCGCGAGAAAATGATTCATTCCTACGGGAAAACGGGTAATCGGTACGAAGCCGGGTCGAGCAGCTAGTACAGATATCGAGAAGGTACCTGCAATACCAACAGTAGGTACATACATAGAGAATCACACATTTCCATACCTTTCGGTTACCTTTTCCGACCGTCTTGATGGCAGCCAACAAAACGAATGTTCAGATTTTTTGTCTTTATTCTGATAACCCGCTGCGATACAGTATGTTTTAGGTTTAGGCATATCTCCGAGACAAATGACGATGCAAGGTGCGAACGCTTGAACGCTGTGCGAAGAAAGACATGAATGCAATCTCCAAGTGATTGAGTGTGTCGATAGTAAAATCCATATTGTATTGCAGGTTGATGTGCCACGATGAGGAGCGCGAGCCGCACGCGCGGCACTAGCGGCGCCCGCAGGCGCCCGCTGGCGCCCGTCCGCGCCCGCCGGCGCTCGCGGCGCCCGTCCGCCGGCGCCCGCCGCGCCCGCCGCGCCCGCCGCGCCCGCGCCACACGTCCACTTAAATAATTATTTCCTGTACATTTCGATATGCCACGGGGGTGTAAAGTGAAACGGACGCTAGACGCCCCTTGTACAATTGTACATATTATTACTACTATATTAATAAAGTACTTATAACGAGCTGAGCCGCCGGGTCCGCCCGGCGCTAAACATCGAACTTTACACATATTTTCAGGATTTGTTAACGGTACATTCAATCTAAAAGGAATTGTGTTGCGTACATGGGTTTGCATTCGGTGCGGTACGCGGGTGCTAGTGTTTGTTTAGGCGCCATTTTTTCCGTCTTTGGATACAGACACGAGCACCGGCGAGCTACACGGCCGCCGCCACACAGTGCATTTTTTTTGGCCCTGTAGTACCTTTACAATGTGCTCTAGCCTTAAAGGCACTAAAGGCTCATCTCCGGTCAGCTGGTCAATTTTTAAGACTTAATAAAACAACCTTGTTTCAATGGCATAGTAAGTACAGTGTGTAATCTGCGAATCTAGTTGGAAAAGTGCGTTTAATACCATGTACCTATATTTCAGATAATTGAGCACTTTCAAGGAATATGAACGGTGTTGTTACCTGACTGATTCATTGATACAAGGAATATATGCCTATTATTTTTTCACGTCGTGATGACGCAAACATATGTAGATAGGAAGCTGGCCGGACCCAGCAAGGCGGTGGCGGCACTTCTTGTTCTATACGTGGCCGAAAATAGCATTTACTACCCACATTATAAGCAGAAAATGCTACTTTCTGGTCAAAAATGTATCTACTCACCACGAGCAGTGATAAATGTAAGCCTCAGAAGGCACGTGAATTGTCGTCGGAAGCTACCATCTAACGAAGGAGTTTGTTTTATTACTGCCCTAGGCGTGTATGGATTACTTTACCATTGAACAGTGGTGAAGTTTCGTTACACTGTTACTGCCTCACTTGTAAATACTTAATGGTAAGGATACAAATAAAGATGAGATCGTTGAAACATTCATCAGTGTATCATTGGCGCCCGCCGCGCCGGCTGCCTCCTCCCACACGAGATATATCGGATGTGAATAATAACGACATTCATTATTTTCAACATTGTTTATTCATAAACATGTAAAGGGATTAAAATGTTCAATTTACATTTTCAACGCACAATATACAACAATAAAAACTTAATTTTTATTTCTATCTTTGGTGGATATAAACAACCATAAACTTTGATAAGCTAGATCACGAAAAGATTGTTGCATATGACTTTCGATTAAAACAACCAAGAATATCACAAGGCAGCAGCAAATAATCAAACACACATACTTAGGTACTTACCTATAAGTTAAGAAAGCTAACAAGTCCCTTCTTACAATGACAATGACAATGACAATGGTTTCGAATATTGTGAAATGTACTGGATGTAATCTAGTGATCAGTGAAGTTTTGGCTTTCGTGAAAAATAAGCTGGATGTAATGGACGAGGATAGTCTAAGCCGAATATGTGTGACGTCGTTTACACCAGAAGATATACTTTCTGCAAAGAAACTACTTTATGAGTCCATCCCTACGGATAAACGGATTAAGATGCGTAAAGGTGACAAAAAAACTCAAAGAGATATTGACGATATAATCTCACTTTTTAAGCAGGCAGATCCTGACTGTGTTCCTACGTTTGTGGCTCGAGATCTCCAAAAATTGCCTCCGATCACAATCGATCACGTTGATGTGACGCGTCTCCTCAAAGACATCTTGTTGTTAAAAGAAAGTTTGAAGACAATACAAGCGACTTACGTCACATTAGATACCTTTAATGTGTTACAGAAAGATGTAGATGAGTTGAAATACTCGTCGATCTTGCACCGCAACGATTACAACAATGTAAACACACGAAGAGGAAACTACCTACAGAATAATTGCGGTTATGACAGTGGTCCAATGGGTTTGAAACATATCTCGGGGTCCAGTCTCAACAATAGTAACTCATCACTGAATAGCCCCGAACAGTTACTCGAACCACCGCTGAACTCATATCGACAAATTTCTGTTTCAAACTTGAATCACGGCAACGGACAAATCGGCGTAAACAACTCTGATGGGAATTCAACACCGCGTATGTTCAATCAAGCGTTAACAGCTGTAGCATCGATGACTAATACCGAAGCCGTCAAGCAAGCAAAATCACCTATGTCGCACAATGCCAGTGCGCTCGCAAAATCTGTGATGTTACATACAGACCCGAGCGCTGTGCAATCAAAACCGCAAATGTGCACTCAAGTACCGCAACCATCTACAGCGCGTGCAAAACAAACTATGTCACCGGCGGACGTAAGCACTGCGCAATCACATACGCCAATGTGCGCTGATAAGGTGCAGTTATCTTTTGCAGACAAACTTAAGGAGCCTGGGCAGTGGAAAATAGATAAACCTACCGAGGAGAGGCAGGTTGCTGAGAGAAAAAGATTAAGGAACAGAATTGTGGGAAAAATGGGAACCGCAGCTACTGAATTAAGTGGAAATTTTAAAGCGGCTGATAGCAGAATACCGTTGTTTATATACAATGTCAACAAGTCTACCACTGAAAATGATATCAATACGCATGTGTACAGTAAGACACAAATAAATGTGTCTTTGAAAAAAATCAACTTGAAAACTGACCGGGGCTATGACGCTTACAAGGTATTAGTGCCTAAAAGTATGCAAAACGTCTTTTTAAATGAAAACTTCTGGCCAGAAGGTATACTGTTTAGGCGTTTTGTGAACTTTTCGAGAACCCCGTTGAAGAATAGAAATACTGAACAACAAAATGGATAACATACAATCGACGAGTAACTGTAAGTTTTTATCTTTTAATTGTAAAGGATTCGCCAGATCTAAAGAATGTGTGAGGTCGCTGTGCGAATCAGCTGATATTGTTGCACTTCAAGAAACGTGGTTACTGCAGCACGATATACCGCTACTGGGCACTACTGACGTCAGGTTCGGGTACTGTGGCAATACGGCTGTGGACTTATCGTCGGGAGTCTTGCGTGGACGCCCCCACGGAGGTGTTGCGCTCCTGTGGCGCAAGGGCCGGTTCCCAAGTGTTTCTACGATAAAGTGCAAAAGTGTTAGGCTTATAGCAATTAAAGTGTCTATGACTGATCGATCTATGATAATCTTCTCGGTATACATGCCAAATAACGAACGTGAGAACCTTATCGAGTTCACGGAATGTTTAGGTGAAATTTGTGCGATCATAGAGAACGAACAAGTGGATCTGATTTATATGCTAGGCGATTTTAATGCGCACCCTGGTACGTCTTTCTATAAGGAATTGGACAGTTTTTGTTGCGAACAAGATTTATGTATAGTGGACTCTGAGCTTTTGCCGGCTGACTCGTATACCTACGTTAGCGATAGTCACGGATGTACGCGATGGCTCGACCACTGTGTAACTTCTCAAGCGGCTAGACAAACAGTTATAGCCGCAAAAATATATTGTGATGTATATTGGTCTGATCACCTACCTATAGAAATAGTATGTAATTTAAGCATAAATGTACCTAAAAATAAATTCCAAGACGGCGCTGTAGGTAACAATAACCTTTTGGAAGGCATAATATGGGGAGAAAGGGAACAATCACAGATAAGTGAATATTTAAATATATGTAATAGTAAATTAAGGGATATTGATTTTCCTGTTGAATTAGAGCAATGTTGTGATAACTTATGTAGTAGTACTGACCACAGAAAAATCATAGATAATATGCACTGTTCCATTATTACAATACTGAAAGAGGCTTCTATGGCTAGTTGTGAGAAAAAACATCGCAGGGCGGGTGGCTATATCACGGGGTGGAATAAACACGTAAAGGGGGCTCACCAGAGGGCAAGGTCTTGCTTTCAGGAATGGTGCATCTATGGCAAACCCAAGTCGGGCCGACTGTATGTGGAAATGTGCCAGTCTAGGAAGGATTTTAAAGCTAAACTTAAGTACTGTCAAAACAATAAGGACCAAATTAAGATGGACATAATTGCTTCCCACCACCGGTCTAAAAATTTTGTACAGTTTTGGAAATCGACCAATAGGCTGAATCCTAGGGTGAGCCTTCCGGTAAGTGTTGATGGTGTTAGTGAGCCTAGTGATATCGCCAACGTCTTCAAGAACCAGTTCAAAGTGGAACCTCTGGGAGTGGAGGGGCGGCAGCCGGTGCTCGATGCTGAAAGTCGTGTAGGTGGTGGCCCAATCAGAATAACACCAGCGGAAATCTCAAAAGTTATTCGACAAATGACGAGAGGGAAATCACCCGGACATGACGGGCTCAGCATTGAGCATCTGCAATATGCCGGTGCTCATCTCCCGAGAGTTCTTGCTATGTTCTTTACATTTTGCATTCGCCACAACTATTTACCAGATGACCTCATGAAGACCATTGTGGTACCTATTATAAAAAATAAAACAGGCGATGCCTCCGACAGGTCCAACTATAGGCCCATCTCTCTAGCCACTATTCTGGCAAAGATACTGGACAGTGTGCTTAATACGTATCTAAACAAACATATAACCCTGCATGACGCCCAGTTCGGTTTCCGACCTGGGTTATCAACTGAATCAGCCATACTATGTCTTAAGCACACTGTTAAGTATTACACGGATCGGAATACCCGTATTTGCTTGTTTCTTGGACTTGTCGAAGGCATTCGACCTTGTATCTTACAATGTGTTATGGAACAAGCTTGGAGATTGTGGAGGTCTACCGACTGAAGTAATCAAAATGTTTGAGTACTGGTACGGTAACCAAACCAATGTCGTTCGATGGGCCGGGGGGTACTCAGATACTTACAGGCTGGAATGTGGTGTGAGGCAGGGGGGGTTGACTTCGCCCACACTGTTTAATGTGTATGTGAATGGGTTGATTGAGGAACTCAGCAGCTCTGGCGTGGGTTGTTCGGTAGATGGCTGTTATATTAATAACATCAGCTACGCCGATGATATGGTGCTGCTCAGTCCCTCAGTCAACGCACTCAAGCAAATGTTAGCCGTTTGTGAGAATTTTGTTGTGGCTCATGGACTGAAATACAATGTTAAAAAGAGCGAGATTCTAGTATTTAAATCTGGTACTAAAACATACGCGATTCCACCCATAAGTCTCAACGGTTCTCCTCTCCGGGTGGTAACCAAATTTAAGTACTTGGGTCACTGGGTCACAGATAGCCTCAAAGATGACGTAGATTTAGAAAGGGAACGCAGAGCGCTGGCGGTCAGAGGTAATATGCTGTCACGCAGGTTTACACGCTGTACACCTGAGGTTAAAATAACGCTGTTTAAAACATACTGCCAGAACTTGTACACGTGTAACCTGTGGAGCAACTACACCAAGAAGACCTTCAGTGCTCTGCGTGTCCAATACAACAACGCCTTCAGGGGGATGTTGGGCCTGCACTGGCGATGCAGCGCATCAGGGATGTTCGCCGAATGGAACACTGACGGCTTCCAAGCCGTGCTGCGCAAGCGTGTGGCGTCCCTGTGGAGCCGCGTGCGGTGCAGTACCAACACTCTCCTGAAGGTGGTTGCAGAAAGGATGGACAGTCCTATTGTCACTCATTGGATGAATACATGTGAGGTCCAATGAGCACTTCATTTTTTATTAACTTAGATTAAAATTATTATTATTATTATTTATTTTTTTACCTACTAACTTATAATTGTAATTTGTAATATGTCAAATTTGTACCTACTTATGGATACCCGATGTCCGAAATAAACAATTTCATTCATTCATTCATTCATTCTTACATTTCTTGTAAACTTGATGAAAAAAGTATAAGTAATTCGGAATTATTTGTGTACGGTTAATAAACCCATTACTTGGCTGTATTGTTTAAAAAACAAAATATTTTTGTTACGTAAGAGGGGAACTTCTCAGTCTGTTTTTGAAGTACACCAGAGAAATTCGGAATCGTTGTAGAATTAAAACAAGCGCGTACAACAACCAACAACCACACGCGACATTGAAGAATATTATTAATAGCAGAGACAAGTAGTAGAAGCCTCACCGAATCTGAAACAAGTGATACTTATTTAACATTTCATGGTACTTGGGTTATACAACCTAAAAATCCCCTCATTGTGTTTTCGATGCGTGCCATAACAAGGCAAAAACCACATAATAATCTATCTGCGAGTTCCTTTCATCAATATTTCCTTTAATTGGCTTTATATTACTATGTAAGACTTATATCATGTTTTTGCAGCTGTTGGTACTCCTTCAGTATAAATAAACAAATAAAAATAAATAAATCAAAATGAAACCCTACCTCACAAGGTGGCATATCAGAAATGCATTGATAGATATACTACTCAGGAACACTGGATTTTAGTTGGTTGCCATAGCATATCCTGGAAGAACTTTTATTTTTGGGATAATTGACCCCATGTTTGGGGCTCATAGATATGGCTGACCTTGGAACCTGCCAGTAGTAGTAGTAGTAGTAGGTCTTTATTTGCAATAAATGTGGTTGACAATAGATCTTATAATTATAAAACAAATGAATTCAATGAGCACACATTTAGCTATAATTATATTAGCATGCAAAAGTTATTTTTTATAGCCTATAACTTATTGGTACAATAATTAAGATACATTCCATACATTTTTACAACTACATACATGAAATACCAGTTTATGCAAGTTACTTATATTGTAACATATCTTTCCTCCGGGTACCTTCTAGGGACATGTCATTGAAACAATACACCAGATAACTTCACATTATTTATTTCCAAGAACAAATTACCTCGGCTAGATGGTAGAGTACTCATGGGGTTGGTGGGCTTACTGGCGAATCGACCAATTACTGTTTGCTTTTTGCTGTCTTTGTAAGTTTAAGGTTGGGCGCCGACAAGAAAAAGGGAGAAGGCAACCGACCTGCTGTCTGGTACCTTTACCAGGGAACCTCTCTAAGGCTCGACGTCTCCGGCTGTCCCGGGGTGATCAGCACGCTCCCACGGAGCGGCATACGAGCGGCCCTCGCCCAACAACCGACCTCAGGAATAATGGTGGTCCCAGAAGACCCTGAAATTAACGTTTTTTTTGGTTAGATCTCTTCGAGACCAGGTTACATTCGGTACGAGTACACCGGATGGAATCACTCTCTTACCTCAGGAGACAGTAGTCCTTGCCAAAGGTGCTTGGAAAAGCTTTCGATCCTGAGGGTCTCGCGCTGCGTCTACCAGGGTGGGCAAACCTGGTGACTCCACAGAACCCCTGAAAATTTAATTCGGATCCTTTAGAAGGAACACTAATATGTGATATGAACACAAATTTGGGTGAAACTACTTACAGATTCCCAAAGGGATGACGGGTTTAATTTGGGATACGTGGATCCCGGAAATCAAAATTCTGTCAAGTGACACTTGCTGTCAGACCCAGCTCTTGACAGCGCAGAAGGCATTGCCACATACAAAATCCGAAGTGGGTATTTCAGCCCAGACGATCATGCTAGGATTTAAACAGAATATTAAGAAATTGAACCAAGCTTCCAAACACCATCCTGAAACGAAATATTATCCAAACAGAATTTAAGGAGCGACAGAATGCCTCATAACAGAACCAAAAGTGAACGACCATTTGGGAAGTGGCAACACTGGCGACTTACCTTTTTAAAATAAAGCCCGTGACAGAACGACAGGGGCACTTGATGCATACAGCCAGTTACTCGATGATCATTAAAATCGATAATCGATAAAATTGAATAATAAATTGTATATAGCCCCGGGGGGTTGGAAAATTATATGTAACAGTACTCCCTTCCTCGAGGAAAATTTTGCACCAGCAAAATTTCAAGCTGGCCTCCAGCTTTTAATACAAACCTAGCCATGCAAAGCTCAACAACACAAAGATTAGGGTGCCTACGGGGATTAAGTGCATTAAAGCACTGCTAACAAAGCCAAATCTGGAAAACAAACATCCACCAAACCGAACCCACGCATCAGGCCGTACGGCTGCAACGGGACGTCAACAGTCTTGACACTAGAATAAAAGAAAAGATTACTTAGTGTTCGCAAGTAGAGCTTTCAAAGCTAAGCTACTAGCAAGTACACTACTTCTCCGGAACACTGGCGGTGCAGCGAGATATACATGGATTGTATACCGGGGTGCACGTCCAACCCTCACAGAGGCAAAGACAGCCACTGGCCAACAGAAAACTTAAATAACTAACGAATAACGTAGGTTAACCACAGTTCTATTCAAACTCTCCAACGAACGGCACATGCGTGACGGGCTGTGTCTTGAGCGACACAGACAGTGCACAATTGTATTGTATGGCAGAGGCATAAACTTGCTGCCAACAATAAAATAACACATCTAAAGCTAGAAATAAGTAGGAATAAATCCTCTATTAAACTTACTTGAAAACTATTTAAGTGGCAGAACTCTTAAGACTCTGAATATGCCACGAGCCTAAATTCTTACCACTAAGAAAATCCTCTAGCTCATAAACTAGAGAGGAGTGTTTTTTAACCACTCGACACTTAAGAAACTTAGGGGCTAGTTTAGCCATGAAGAATTTACTAGCGTTACTCAACGGGAAGGTTTTCTTCCAAACCACATCGCCGATTTGAAACTCCTTCTCCTGCCTACCCCTATTGTAATAACGCGCACCTCTACTGTGAGCTTTACTCAGAGCGGACTGAACCTGATCGAAGACGTCACGCAGACCTCCGACGTTGCTGGCGTATTCGTCACATGGAGCTATGGATAAATCTAGCTGGGAAGATTGTTGGTCGCGATACACCTTACCACAAGCAACCGCTTCTCGACCGTGAACTAAGAAAAAGGGAGTGAAGCGAGTTGACTCATTAACTGTGGTGTTTAAGGAAAACTGAACCTTAGGCAGCGTCGTGTCCCAGGCACGATGGTCTTCTTTCACCATGATAGAAACAGCGGACAGGACTGTCTTATGGTATCTTTCAACAGAATTTATCTGCGCGCAATAACGCGGCGTGTAATGTACTTGAGGGATGGAGTATTTCCGAAACAAGGTTTTAAGTTCACAAGCAGTAAATTGCGTTCCATTATCCGCAATCACTGTGCGTGGCACACCGTATTTCAGAAAGACCTCATCCTCCAAACGCTGGACTATCGTTTTACCTACGGCACGTCGGAGGAGAAACAGTTGAACTAATTTCGAGAAACAACAAACCACGGACAGAATGTACACGAAACCCGCCCGGGATCTCGGTAGAGGTCCAACCAGGTCAATACTGATCGTATCATGGGGTCGAGAACAAACCTTTGGGTTGCCCATCAAACCTATGGGGGGCTTCTGCGAGTGCTTATAGGCAGCGCAGACCTCACAACCTTGAACGAAGTTTACCACGTCCTGATACAGCGAAGGCCAAAAGTAATGCAACGCCAGCCGCTTGTACGTTTTGAAAACTCCTAAGTGAGAAACCTCCTCACAATGACACGCCTTTAATAAGTCCATGTGTTGGTCCGAGGGTATCACCTCTTTCCAGTCAAATTCAGAAGGTGAACGAAATTTGTTTTTAGAGTAACGCAAGAGCCTACCATCCTTTATGGTGTAATTTGGACACGAGGCGGGAGAAGGTTCAGACTTTTGATACAGTTTATTATACCAATCACAAGTTCGAATCTCTAAGACTGGTACGGTACGAGACAGGGCATCAGGCACCACATGTTCCTTCCCCTTGCGGTGGACGATATCGAAACGGTAGGGAGATAGTCGACATCCCCAACGGGCTAGTCTACCGCTTGGGTTGGATAAGTTGAAGAACCACTTCAAACTAGAATGATCGGTGACCACCTTAAAGCGCGGACCGCCTTCTAAATAGGGGCGGAAGTGCTCCACAGAAAAAACTACCGCAAGCGCTTCGCGTTCAGTGGCTGAAAAGTTACGTTCAGCTTTGTTTAACGAGCGGCTTGCGAAGGCGATGGGATGTTCCATACCGTCCGAAGCGATTTGAGTCAACGTTCCACCCACCCCAAAACCCGAGGCGTCGGAATGTACTATGAAAGGTTGACTAAAGTCCGGGCACGCTAAAACAGGAGCAGACACTAAGGCGGACTTAAGCTCATGGAAGGACTTATCTGCTTCCGTCGACCAAGAGAACGCAGGCGCATTCTTGCGCGTGCTTGTTAAAGCATTGAGGGGAGCAGCCATAGCACTAAAGTTTTTAATAAAACGGCGGTAATATGAAGCCGTTCCCAGAAACATTTTTACCTCCTTCCGACTAGTGGGGGTGGGATAACCAACAATGGCCTGAATTTTGGACGGATCCGTATGTAAACCTCGCTCGTCTACCACATACCCTAAGTATTTTAATTCTCGGCGGAAGAATTGAGACTTATCAAAGTTTATAGTTAAATTAGCCGAAGCTAGCCGCTCCAAAACCCGAGTCAACAAGGAGATATGCTCGTCAAACGTACGGCTGACAATAATGATATCGTCTAGATACACGAAAACTCTGTTACCAAATTCTGGACCAAACAACCGGTCCATTAACCTCTGCTGGGTAGCAGGAGCCCCAGTAAGTCCATAACACATTACCTTAAATTGAAACAATCCCCGCGAAGGCACCGTGAATGCCGTGCGTTCGCGGGAGGCCTCATCCAATGGAATTTGCCAAAAGGCACTTTTCAAGTCCAGCGAAGACAAAAATTTAGCGTCCCGTAACTGATCCAGGATACTCGAAATAAATGGCAAAGGGTAAGCGTCATGCTTACTCACGGAATTCAATTTGCGACTATCAATACAAAATCTCAGCTGACCGTTCGCCTTCGGAGTGAACAAGGTGGGGTTATTCCACGCACTAGTGCTGGTTTCCACCACATCTTGTTCCAGCATCAGATCTAATTGCTTATTGAGTTCAACTAAGCGGTGAGGTGAGATAGGGTAATAACGCTGCTTGACCGGCGGGCAGTCGCCCGTATTTATGGTGTGGGTAAGCAAGCTCGTACGGCCTAAGCCCCTCTTCCCAAAAGAAATATCCTCAAATCGCTGTATTATATCCTCGGCAGTTGACCGCTGCTCAGCCGTCAATGCCTTAAAAGAATGCAGACGGACCTCCGATACACTGTTCCCGGTGGCGGAGTCCGTGGGTGCACAAAAATCTCTAAACAAACTTGGAGCAATATCAAACAACTTCCAAAAATCTACCCCGAAAATCAGGGGTGTAGTCACATCCGGTATAATATAAAATTTGACCAACCGAGTCATGTTTTGCGCCATGACTGGTAGGACCAAACAACCGCAAACCTCAGCTTGGGAATCGTTGGCGGTGGCGATGTGTGTGAAGTCAGCGCAACCGTCCAACGTAGCACCCCAAGACAGGAACAATTTGGACAAGTCAGACCCTAAAATGCTGATCGACGAGCCCGAATCAAGCAAACCCCGAAACTGAGATCCAAAAATCTCGACAGAAATATGGGGGCGATCATCAATACGTTTCAATACATTCCGAACTACCGAAACAGAAGGAGAGACCAAGTTATTAACCTTGGAAAGATTCTTAATTGACGTAGAATCACCGCTAGGTAAGCTTAAGTTCTTATGTTCACAGACATAAGGACGCGGAATTCGGCAGTTCGGGTTAACTAGTTTTTTGGCCCGCTGCCACCAGTAGCAGAGTTGGTCGCGCCTGAACCGGAACCCGAAGCGCGAGGTGAGCACGAGGGACACGTGAGAACCGTGACATCGGGTGTCCCGCACTTGAAACACACGATACGCTTAGAGGGACACTCGCGCCAACCATGCGCGTCCGTTCGACAGCGCGGACAGAACCGCTGAGTCACATTCGCTTCCACCCGGGGTCTAGACACGGCTTTACAACATAAATCTACAGCCAGTGAATTAGACGAAGGCTTAGGAGGCTCCACAAAAGAATTCGCACGCTGCCAGCTATCTTCCAGCACGCGACACACCCTTTTCAATTCCTTCAAAGTAGAAACCGAGTACATAGCCAAAGGTACAGCATATTCCGGCCGGACATTTATAGAAACAATATCGAACATCTCCGGCTCCGTTAAGGTTCTCGTTAATCGACTAAAATAATTGTACATGATACTAATGTAAGTCGAGATGTTTTCAGTCGGTCCCTGTGTTCGGTTCCGAATTTCTTTCAATAAGCGCCTATCGTAATCGAACGGCAAAAATTCTTCAGTCAAAAAAGTCTTTAATTCTTCCCACGAAGTAGCCTCGTCCCGAATACCCCGATACCATAGTAACGCATCGCCTTCAAACAATTCCACGGCCGAGGCCAACAAACCAGTATCAGAGATCCGACGGGACGCCGACAGCTCCTCGACCCGCTGCAGAAAAGCCTTTACACAAGAGCGGCCATTAAATCGGAGATTGAGGGAAGCGACAGTTGGAGGCTTGCTGGCGCATGCCATGACAGTAGGAGTCGGTTCAGTAGCGACGGGCCGCACGGTTTCATTAGGCATATGTACTGTAGGCGCAACCTCCACACCGGCGGCTCCCGCTACCTCCTCCTCCTCAGCATCCTCGAACCCACGGGAAGCACGACTAGAATGAAACACCGAAAACAACTTGTCCAACTTCGACAAAATACGCATCAGCCGGTCGGTCAACTCAGCATGCACAGCGATGGTGCCCTCATCGTCCGGATGAATCCTCGTCAGGCGGTGGTATATGTGATGGCCTAACGCCTGTACCCGATTCAACGCCTTAAGTGTGATGGGCGGCTTAGCAGAAATAGTTGATCGCTCTAACTCCTCAATCTTACAACGCACTACTGCCAACTCCGGTAAAAGGTCACCCTCATACTCTTCAATATCATCAGACGGAACCTCCCTACCTAACTTCCTGATCTGCTCCCTTAAACCTTTGACATCATCTTTAGGAACAGCATCCCTAATAGCTACTTCATAAGTAAGCTCATCCTTGTGTAACAAGTTAAATGTAATTGGTCGGTCCTCCATTACAAAGAAGGTCCCAAATAATAATCTTAAAAAACTATTATTCCGCAAAGGAAACAAAAATTTCAGCCCTTGGTACCAAGTACAGAAATAACAAGTCGGCTTGAGCAATAGTACTCAATAACCAATAGCTCTAAGAAGTTGCTTTAAGTAGCCAACCTCAGTAAATTATACTTAAGTTAAACACAATGTAACATCCAATACCCATATGGCCTCTTAATGCAGAAATAATTTCATAATTTTAACCACTTAATTATTTGTCTGACTGTACCTACCAATGTAACAATAGTAGCCACCGAGAAGTATACAATTAAACACAAGCATCACTAATTCAAAAGAAATATAGATAGTATTGCGGCTGACTGTACTTCAGAATCAAAGGTATACCGTAGAATCACTAACGTGTAAATACTCGATATTTAAATGCAGGAATCACTGTTTCAAAACTAATAGTATTGGGGCCAGCTGTACTTTTGAATAAAGTGTACTAAAGAGTCACTAAGGTGTCAATAGTCAATAATTAAACACAATAATCACTGTTACAAAGTTAATAGTGTTAATATTAATAGTATTGTGGCTGAATGTACCATAGCCAGATATAAGATAGTTTAGATATTCAGTATGCACAAAAGTATAGTATAAGTATGTTCTTATTTTAAATAAACAAGGCTACAAAAGCTGTAACCAGCAATAACCAACAAGTTATCCTCAAAGTAGCACAAAATAACCAAACACTTTAAATTATTTAGTGAGAAAATGTTCCCTTAAATTCAAAATATAACAATACAAGGTTTAACCTTGCAAACACAGTCTAGAATGTTCACTTTTATTATCATAAAATTCACCTTTTTTTTTTAAAAAAAATAGTCACCAATGTAGGTTTTACACACTCCTCAATATAGAACCACAAAAACAGCAAAGCAAGTAATGGCCTACTCGTTATACCAGGTTGTATAACAAGCTTCTAGCAAATTTGGCCCCACATTGGGCGATCACTGTAACATATCTTTCCTCCGGGTACCTTCTAGGGACATGTCATTGAAACAATACACCAGATAACTTCACATTATTTATTTCCAAGAACAAATTACCTCGGCTAGATGGTAGAGTACTCATGGGGTTGGTGGGCTTACTGGCGAATCGACCAATTACTGTTTGCTTTTTGCTGTTTTTGTAAGTTTAAGGTTGGGCGCCAACAAGAAAAAGGGAGAAGGCAACCGACCTGCTGTCTGGTACCTTTACCAGGGAACCTCTCTAAGGCTCGACGTCTCCGGCTGTCCCGGGGTGATCAGCACGCTCCCACGGAGCGGCATACGAGCGGCCCTCGCCCAACAACCGACCTCAGGAATAATGGTGGTCCCAGAAGACCCTGAAATTAACGTTTTTTTTGGTTAGATCTCTTCGAGACCAGGTTACATTCGGTACGAGTACACCGGATGGAATCACTCTCTTACCTCAGGAGACAGTAGTCCTTGCCAAAGGTGCTTGGAAAAGTTTTCGATCCTGAGGGTCTCGCGCTGCGTCTACCAGGGTGGGCAAACCTGGTGACTCCACAGAACCCCTGAAAATTTAATTCGGATCCTTTAGAAGGAACACTAATATGTGATATGAACACAAATTTGGGTGAAACTACTTACAGATTCCCAAAGGGATGACGGGTTTAATTTGGGATACGTGGATCCCGGAAATCAAAATTCTGTCAAGTGACACTTGCTGTCAGACCCAGCTCTTGACAGCGCAGAAGACATTGCCACATACAAAATCCGAAGTGGGTATTTCAGCCCAGACGATCTTGCTAGGATTTAAACAGAATATTAAGAAATTGAACCAAGCTTCCAAACACCATCCTGAAACGAAATATTATCCAAACAGAATTTAAGGAGCGACAGAATGCCTCATAACAGAACCAAAAGTGAACGACCATTTGGGAAGTGGCAACACTGGCGACTTACCTTTTTAAAATAAAGCCCGTGACAGAACGACTGGGGCACTTGATGCATACAGCCAGTTACTCGATGATCATTCAAATCGCTAATCGATAAAATTGAATAATAAATTGTATATAGCCCCGGGGGGTTGGAAAATTATATGTAACATTATCATAAATAAGTAATTTAGAACATACATTTTATTTTATATACTTGTAACAAAATCAAAGTAATCTTTGATATTGTAAAATATATTTTCCACTAGCCACGAAAATAATACCCTTCTAAATCTCACGACGTTTGGAGTTTCTTTAATAAGCAGTGGTAGATGATTGAATATTTTGATTGACATTAGGTAGCAGTTGTTTCTAAACAAAGCAGTTTTACTTTTGGGTCCTATTAATCTCATAGGATCTCTAGCCCGTAACCTGGGATTTGCCTCAAGCCTCGTGAATAAGCTATAATTAGATTTTACATAGACACTTATTTCTAAAATGTACATACTTAATTTTTGTTTTTTTTAAGCAGTAACGCTGCTAACGGAAATTATAAATTTTAAATGAAAGGAAAAATGAATGGGAGGATGAAAGGAATCCGGCTCGGAGCATTAAATTTTTCAATTTTTCCTTTCATTTAAAATGTATGTACATACTTGTTAAAGTTAGCAAATTAAGTTTTTTGAATAGAGGTCTGCAAGAGTGTAAGGGTCCTACACCACATATGGCTCGGATACATTTTTTCTGGCTAATAAATACCCTCTGTATATCGGAAGCATTTTTCCAAATAATAAGACCAGGCTTTGGGCTGGCAACTAATGCGGGGTGTTATCTCCAAATGTGTCTCTTTCCATGAGTAAACGTTTCGATCTGCCACATTATGATCTAATTATCGATCAAAATAGTGATACGACGAAAAAAAAAAGGGTTCTTTCAGGATATGCTATAGCAACCACCTAAAATCCAGTGTTCCACTTATAGTATCTATCATTAAATTGCATTGCTGATCCGCCACCTTGTGAGGTAGAGTTTCGTGCAAGGAGAGCTTAGACTACTAGCAAAACATTCAAAATAGAGTAAGTACCCAAGAATGAAGTTAACTTTTCTTTGGTTTTTATTTTTACCTGGCACGCTGTGTGCTAAATATTTTTTTTCGTAGTTAATTTTGAATCATCTAATATGATAATGGAGTTCATTATTAAATTAACATTTTACGTAGCGTTAACTCTTTTTTTGGAAAATATTGCGTTGCCTCTTAGTAAAATGAGCCAACTTAAGGATAAGTTAAGAATGTTAAGATACTATCCCTCCAGGGCCCGACTTATTTTTCCACACTGTATACTTACATACCTACATACGGAGGTCAAGATAATATAAAGCTTGTATAAATAAGAACCGCATTCAAAGATTTTCAAAAAACTCGTACAAGGGAATCGAACCTGGTCAAATCAGTCTAAAATAACAGTTAGTTTTATTGATATACACCTGTAGCCCAAGGATGCTAGCCTTGTCGACGTTCGGATCGCCTCAGGGCTCGCTATGGGGCACGCAATCACAGACTCGTCACATATACTGCTCACCGGTGGTTACTCATCCAGCCCCAGCAGGTCGGCCGTGTCGCCGCCCGGCTCGTCGGGAGCGGGGCTCGCGGCGCGCGGGGAGGGAGGTGAGCGCGGGGCGCGCGGCGGGCGCGCGGCGCGCAGGTGCCGGCGCAGCTCGCGGCGCACGCCGTGGTTGGGTAGCAGCCGCGCGCTGCGCAGCCGCCGGCCCGACACGCCCGATACCGCGCCCTCTGGTATACGGGAAACGATACAGTCACCATAACATAAGTACATCAAGCTCAAACATATCGGCTGAAGGTGGAGAGCGAGCATAACTGGTATCCCATTATATCGGCGCGTGTAGTAGCGCTCTATTTCGGCGACTTTTGATAATTTAGAAAGAAGAGTATAGAAAGTTGAATTACGTGCATAATATGTGTCACGGCTTTAACGACGGATATGCAATGCGCGGTTCCTCCTCCCTTAGCTCTACGAATTTCAAACCTTATTTCACTAGCCCCAATGCTATGAACCCTAAAATCGCAAACCCGAATTTATTTTTTTCTTAATTAGTCATTAGCCCTAATGTTCATATCGCGAACTTTCATAATGTCTAATTTCTCACGACCGATTTCTCACTGATACAAATTTTATTTAACCGATTTTTTCCTAGGCTATCTATTTCCACCCTGAATAAGTTCAGGGTGGAAATAGATTTTGGGTCAGTGAGGCCAGCTACCAGATCCCGTGTTGCTAGGCAAAAATGGTCTTCGAACTTAGAAGACCTTCCTTCGATTTCAAATGAATGAAGATTGGAGTTTACAGATTTTGGAAAAGGCATTTTGGGTGCGAGAAAATGGTCATTTTTGACAAACTTTTTTTTTGATGCCAATCGGTCCCATTCCTTTCCAGGAGCAGAAGCTTGTATGGGACCAAAAAGAAATGTCCTGCTAGAAAAGCCATAAATCTAGAAAAAAAAATCCCCATACAATTTGTATGAAAATGGTAAAAGTTTTTTTTATGTAAATCGGATCCATTTCTATCCAGTAGGTATCAATAGTTTCCTTGGTGTCAACTTTCAATAATGTACAAAAAAGCCAGAAATTAAAGAAAACTGTTTTCATACATTTGCTATGGAGCAAAAGTAAAACATTATTCTCATTTATCTGTCACCCTAATTCGTCCCCCTATGCTGAATGACTGTATGAAAACACTACAGTACTAAAATTTTAATGAACAATAAAGGGGAATTTTAAGTTATTTCTCTTGGTTCGATTAAATTTTTAACAACAAACAGCAATGCTGGAAAGCTTGAAGCCAATTTGACTTAAAATAAAAAAAAAACAGACTCGATTGATTGATTGCAATTATTACTGTGATTTTCATACCGTATAATGATCCTTCAATGAAACAGAACTGTTTACTGAACTGCGTGACAGATAAATGAGAATAAAGTTTTACTTTTCTCCATAGCAAATGTATGAAAACAGTTTTCTTTAATTTCTGGCAATTTTGTACATTATCGAAAGTTGACCCCAAGGAAACTATTGATACTGGATAGAAATGGATCGAAAAAACTTTTTTCGTTTTTCATACAAATTGTATGGGTAAAGTTGTTCTCGATTTATGGCTTTTCTAGCAGAAAATTTATTTTTGGTCCCATACAAGCTTTTGATCCTGGAGAGGAATGGGATCGATTGGCATCAAAAAAAGTTTGTATAAAATGATCATTTTCTAGCACCCAAAATGTTTTTTCTAAAATCTTTAAACGCCAATCTTCATTAAGGTGGTTCGATCGCCATACAAAACGTCTTTTGACATTCGCAGGCTAACGGCGTGATATTTTAAGAAACTTATGTAACATTCTTTCATAAATTGGCTTCACATTTGCGCGAATTTCCCCCTTTCTTTCTTCTTTCTTCTCGTTTCGTACTATTGTACATTTATATGTCTCGAGTTAAGATGCTCGGCTCTTTACCCAAACATAGTTTTGTTCTCATTGATTCCCTTGAGACTGTCGAAAGATACGTTTTTTGCTGGTATAAACGACCGTCAAGGGACTGTAAACCTGAGTATAAGGTTTTAATTTCAACTCGATACCTCTATGCGTGATCCTATAAGGGTTCCGTTTTACCCTTTTTAGTTACGGAACGCTAAAAACAGAGCGTATGTAGCTAGATTTTTTTTTTAATTCTTGTTACATTTCTTTTACCACAAACTTGTGGCAACGTAGTCTAATTTCCGATCTACCGGCGGATTATTCCCATTATCTATACAAAACAAAGTAACATGCTATTCCAGATTGCCGTCTTAAAATGACAACCAAACTACGTTTTTATGAAGAGCCGAGCGTTCTGGCGACACTAACCAAGACATATACAGGTTGACATTTTAATCAGTGTCCAAATTTTTTTTTGGCATTTGCTATCACTAATAGACCCATTTTTGAAAAAAAACTGGTAGGTTGTTTTAAAATTATAAATTGTCTTTCCCAAAAGAATTATCCGTACAGCGTGGTTACTGGGCATTCAGTACCGCGCCGAGCGGGCGGGGCCGAGGAGGCGTGCCGTGCGCAAACCTTACTACCCACTGAGGTGCCCGCGAGGTAAGGTTTTATTGGGATAACTTTAAGCAGCAATTAGTATTTTTTTTGTACTGATTGGATATGAAACAAAAAAAACGTATTTTATAATTTTGCTGAAGAATGTTATACTTGAATTTGGACACTGATTAAAATGTCACCCTGTATTTGCACTATAGGTACATGTGCAGTAGTACATAAAAAGATGGGAAAAACTTATAAGTAAGTAATCACAACCGTGCGTGGGAAATGGGAATGTATCACAACCTGGGGGCCTAGACAAGGTTACAATCGACAAGCGCTAACGCCAATAGAAAACTAATAAAATATATGGGAATGACAGATATTAACGAAAAGTGTTTCGTCGGCATCTGTCATTCCTATACATTTTATTATTTTCTATTGGCGTTAGCGCTTGTCGATTGTAACCTTGTCTACGGCCCCTGTTCCTCCGAATGAGTCTTTTGACTCAATTTGCACTATAGGTACATGTGCGATAGTGAAAGTAGAGAGAGTGAGGTAGAGAAAGGTAGAATTGGGAAAATAATAATGGGTAGCAATTAACGCAGCATCTTTAAATTGCAAATTTCGCCATCAAAAATTAGTTACCATCTAAATAATAGGTCAGCAGCTAATCTTAAGCGTCTAATAAAAACTTTTCGAGCAACCGTTTATTTATGACTGAGCAACGTGATAATTATATAGCAACTAAATTTGTAATATGCCTACATATTTTAAGCTTCTAATAAGTGTTTCTATTGATTGCATCAATAAAATAATTTCAAAGGACTCTAATTTTATATTGGCACCTTTATTTTTATAGCTAAGCTGCTATAATTGAACGTCAAATTTACTTAATATTGTCATCTAAAATGGTGAATAATAGCTCTAATTGGGTGCAAAGGCCTCAGCCCACCGAACGTGTGTCGTGCGCGGCGCGTGGCGTGCGCGGGCCCGCGCTGCTGGAGTGATAGAGATAGTTAGTTGCATATTAAATGCGTTGGTTAGGGAGAGAGATGACACGCGACGCGCGCATATGTAACTCACTATCTCTATCACTCCATCAGCGTGGGCCCGCGCGGGCCCGCGCGTGCACGCACAGCACACGCGCCGCGCACGACACGCGTTCGGTGGGTGGAGGCCTTTACTTAACCTTACCCAATCGCCAGCTTGTCAAAGTCACCCCGCTTCGCGGGGTGCCATTTCCGCTCTAAGGGACACGAGATAACCATAACCTAACCTACAAATAATACCTTTGCGGGGCCCTTCGCTCCCCCCTTCCCCTTTTTTTCAAGCTGCTCTAACCTAATCTACTATATTATAATCATTATACGAAAATATACTATGTGTTAGGTTAGGCCCTGACCACGCTAGCGGTTTGTACGGAAATATCGCGCTGCGGGCCAGTCGCGCGCAGGCCGGTGCTGTCTGTTATTCTATATTGAATATTCAGTTATTATACAAATTTTCATTAAAAAAGAATACTATTTATTAAATTAGTTATTAGATAATTAAATGCGATGCTCTTTATTGATACTAAATGTTTATTTTATTGGTTGCCAGATATTGAATCTCTAAAATAAATAAAGAAGATGATCAACAAAATTAGATGCTGAGTTATCAATTTAGAAGCCAATATAATGATATCGGTAGGTGAGTTATATTAATGTTTGTAAATTGGCGCTGGATTTTTCATATTCTGTCGGCATTGTAAAGATGGCGTATTATTTTAATAGAAGCTGTTTCATTAACCCGTTGCTTACATATTAAAAAAGATGTAACGTTGTTCTGATGCCAATAAAAACTTTAGATGCTGCCTTTATAATTTCCCAATAATAATACGGGAAATGTAATTTCGGGCAAACAATAATTGTTCCAACTAATAAAAAGGGAAACTTTTCGGGATTTTAATATTCGGAATTACGATTTTCGAGCTTATGATAGGTAACCTCCTCCGAATGAGTTATTTGCCTGAAATTGCACTATAGGTAAATGTGCAGTCATCATCATCATCATATCAGCCGAAAGACGTCCACTGCTGGACATAGGCCTCCCCCAAAGAGTGCCAAAGTGACCGATCCCGCGCCACCCGCATCCAGCGGACTCCCGCAACCTTTACCAGGTCATCAGTCCACCTTGTCGGGGGCCTATCCACGCTGCGCCTTCCGGTACGTGGTCGCCACTTGAGAACCTTTTCGCCCCAACGGCCATCGGTTCTACGTGCTATGTGCCCCGCCCACTGCCACTTAAGTTTAGCGATCCGGAGGGCTATATCGGTTACCCTGGTTCTGCTGCGGATAGCCTCATTGCTGATGCGGTCACGCAGCGAAACTCCCAACATGGCCCTCTCCATTGCCCTTTGGGTGACTTTGAGCCTTCTTATGAGGCCCATAGTAAGCGACCACGTTTCAGTGCCATATGTCATCACTGGCAACACACACTGGTCAAAGACTTTCGTCTTGAGACACTGCGGAATATTGGACGAAAAGATTTGCCGTAGCTTCCCGAACGCTGCCCAGCCGAGTCGGATTCGACGATTGACCTCTTTCTCGAAGTTGGACCTACCTAATTGGATCGTCTGTCCTAGGTATACATAATCGTCTACAACTTCGAGCGTAAAGTGTCCGATTGTAATGGGAGTTGGTACTACATGGGCATTTGACATGATCTTCGTCTTATCCATGTTCATTCTTAGACCAACTCGCTCGGATGCTTTACTGAGGTCATCGAGCATCGTACTTAAGTCCTCCATGGTCTCAGCCAAGACTACTATATCGTCAGCAAACCGAAGGTGAGTGATTTACTCGCCGTTGATGCTGATGCCTAGCCTTTTCCAGTCCAGAGTCTTGAAAACGTCCTCCAGTGCAGTGGTGAACAGTTTTGGAGAAATAACATCTCCTTGCCTGACTCCCCGCTGCAGCGGAATAGGTTTCGAGTTCTGGTCCTGGAGTCGGACTGACATAGTGGCGCTCTCGTACAAACACTTCAGCACTTCGATATAGCGATAGTCAACTTGGCACCGCTGGAGAGACTGTAGTACAGCCCAGGTTTCTATCGAATCGAAGGCTTTTTCGTAGTCCACGAACGCTAAGCAGAGAGGCAGGTTATACTCCTCGGTCTTCTGTATAACCTGACGAAGCGTGTGGATGTGGTCTACGGTACTAAAGCCTCTTCGGAAACCGGCTTGTTCGGGAGGTTGGAAGTCATCTAGCCTGCGTACGAGACGGTTTGTAATGACCCTCGAAAACAGCTTATAGACATGGCTCAGAAGTGAGATGGGTCTGTAGTTCTTCAGCAGAGTGTTGTCACCCTTTTTGAAGAACAGCACCACCACACTATCTATCATTGCTATCACAACCAGGGTACCGGAGGTCGCCGGAACCTCGGGGCCGTGGTTTTTTTGTACCTATCATGGGGGGGTATATGCAGTAGTACATAATAAATGGGAAACATTTTTAAGTAAGTTATTACAATCGTGCGTGGGAAATGGGAATGTATCACAACCTGTTCCTCCGAATGAGCCTTTTGCCTCAATTTTCACTATATGTACAGTCAGCGTCGTAAACATGTAGGTATGTCTTAAACATGTATACACTTGTGGTGGTTCTAGGACCTTATCGCTTATTTTAGAGATAAGGCCCTAGAACCACCAAAAAAACATGTTTATGATGCTGACAAATGATTTATAAGTAAGTTATCACAACCATAAACTTTATCAGGAATCACGAATCTTTTGCCTAATACGATCTTATCAAGACCCCTCTGTTCATATAGGTACTATTCATTGATGGGCAAAGATATTGCTTCTCTATCGCACTTATGCTTCGGGTATAGGTATTTTTGTTACACTCAACATGTTCTGGAAACTTCTTTTATGCACGTAATTATTGAATACGTAAAATGTATTAGTATTATATATAAAAGTAGATTACTTACGAATGATACGTTATCCCCTGGTTCTTTAATATGATTAGTGCAAAATCGTATCACACACGACGGCCTGATTTTACTTTTGCGCTGCAAATCTGACAACTGAGACACGTTCACACGTAGCCATTGACGGCGCGACACTGAGGCGAGGTCCAACAATTGACGGGGTTTTAGTGTGCCACTTTTGAAGCGCTTGTAATATATCTACGTATTTTTATACTACATCATTGCTTAAATGCCTAATAATGACTACACCTTATTATCTATGTCTCTAAAATCACAAACCCGAATCTTCATTTTGCCTAATATCACTTTGCTGTTTTTAGCCCTAATGTCATGATCCCGGATTTTTATAATGAATAATGTCTCATGACTTTCACATTTTCGTATAAAGTCGGTTCTGGCCGCGCTATAGGGGTGGGTTGCAATTCTACCTAACACTCCTCCTCGCTTCGCTCGTCGTCGTACCTGCACCCACCTACCTTGGAGTAGAATAGGTACGGTACGCAATCCGATGTGCAGAGGTATTTTTGATTCTAGAAATTGATGATATTGATGGATAACCCAAAAAGTTCAATGTTTTGAAGATAATAACTACAACTTAGAGAAGTTGAAAAACTCCCGACATTTTCATTTTAAAGTCCAATATCTCAAAAACGGCTGAACAGATTTTCATGACTCATAGCTAAGAACACTTGGGATAAAGTTATCTATGACAAAAAAACCGCATTCAAATCAGTCCATCCGTTTGGGAGCTACGATACCACAGACAGATACACAGACACGTTAAACTTTTAACACTCCTCTTTTTGCGTCGGGGGTTAAAAATGCATAGGGCTAGTGAAACATTACAGCAAAAGTTAATTAGTATGTCAAGTGACAGATAGGTGCGACGAAATTAGGTGTAGAGTTCAATGAACATAGTATTTCATACACATCAATCATTAGGCTTACTAATAATTAGGAAAAGTCATTATTCGTTTCCAATATACTATAATAGCACACCTGATGTTTAGTATTAGGAAAGAGTAAGATGTATGAAATTACGAGTAGGCCCAGCAAATAATTATGCCAATAATACGAGATTAGTTATCCGAATATTAGGATATATCAAACGTTGGTAGTTGTAATTAGATTAGCACTAACGATATTAAGTAGGTTAAGTAGAGGAGACCCGTATTGCGCACATGCACATGTCGTAGAAATCATTTGGCGCCTCTCAATCCTAACCTCGGCGTATATTGCGCACACGGCGTGCACATAATGTTGGAACGCCTTTGGCGCCCTTTGGGGTTACTTGCTATATGTTACATTTCTACCTTTTTGCCACACCCCTCCCTCAGTTTATGTAACATTCATTACAAATATTGCGTAATTGTGATTACAAATCCAGTTACCGGCGGCGAGGAACCAGTCGTGCGCGGCGCCGCGCTCGTAGGTGAGGCCATCGGCGGCGCGCGCCGGCTCGCGCAGCAGCCGGTGCGACAGCGGGCACTGCAGCGCGTGCGGCGCGGACTCCTCCTGCCACATCATATCACATTAATGCTTAGGTACTAAGCAGAAACCTCCGCTAACGAAATTATAAATTTCGATACATACATACGTACATTCACGTATTTATACCTAAAAGGGATGCTCTGCACTTATGTTCCAGTGCCAAGTTTTAGCATAAATGTGGGTATAAAAGATCGACAAAATGTGATATCGCAGTGATAGGTTGCTAGAGCTCATTGCCCACAACACACTTTAATCCTGTACCCTTAGTCGACTCTTACAACACTCACAGGAAGAAAGAGGGTAGTGATATACAGATATGTCGTGTTTGTAGTGACTACAAATATGTCCTGCCCAGTTCCATTTGCATGATCTTATCCGGTATACAATATCATTCAGTTTTGTTGTTCTCCTAAGGGTTGTATTGTTTACTCTGTCAGAAAGTTTAATGCCCAGCATACTTCGCTCCATTTTCCGCTGGCAAATTGCCAATGCTTCTTCTTTTCTCTTGAGGGCCCAAGTTTGGCACCCGTAGGTGATAAGGTGATACACGGAAGGATGGCTACTTTAAAGAGCTTACTTTTAATACTTATATTTATCTCTTTGTTTTTCATGATCTCTTTATAGCTCCAATACTTTTTCCATCCTTTCGCCTTACCTCCTTTCCGGTGTAGTCATCAAAACAGACAGACTGCCCCAAGTATAGGTATTCGTCCACGTATTTTAGTTTTCCGCCCTGTACGATAATGTCGTGAGGAGGTCCGTTGGTCATAATTTGTGATTTTGAGGTATTCATGTATAGTCCTACTTTTTGGCTCTTCTTAGTTAAGTCGTTTACCATTTTTTCTAGGTCGTATGCGTTGTGGGAGAATACTACAATATCATCCGCAAAGCGTAGGTGGCTTAGGTATTCGCCGTCTATTTTAACTCCTTTCTCGTCCCAATTTAATTTCCGAAATATAGACTCCAATACTGCAGCAAACATTTTAGGTGACAGTGGGTCACCTTGCCGGACTCCTTTCTCAACGTAAAATTCTTTTCCCTCTCTTTCTAGTCTTATTTTTACCCGGCTTTTTGAGTACAAATCAGAAAGCAAGCTAACATAATAACAAACGATAAATAATAATCAAAGTAGTTAGTTTGTTAGTTAAGTAACAGTGACATGACACATGACAGCTGTTGCAGAGAAGCTACTTTGTCGCTCGAACAAGCAGGTGCGACAGAGAGGGCGATACACGAACGAAGTTCGTTTTCGTTTGGCGGTAACCCCTCTGGGTTGCGTAGGTACCGTTCCATTTCATTTAAAATTCTCTAACCGGAATTTCAAAGTTCAGTGTTAATAATTATTATTTATAAACAGTATGGTTTTTTAGCTGAATCAATTGTATAACAATTATACTAACGTGTAAATGTAGTCGCAGATATTATCAAATAACGTAAAATGGAGAGACCGATCGCGATCCAACCGAACGCCACAGCCGAACATTTCCGAGCCATTCCGAACAATATGGCGACGCTTCAAATTGAGAATGTTATCGAGATTTAATTACGTGATTGTAGAAAAAATATCCAACAGAACCGGAAGCCTTTATGCTCTTGTTCTAAGTTAATATCTAGAAAATTGATTCGTAAATTTATTTCTCGTGTTTGTTGCGTTGTTTTTGAGAAACGTGACGCCAAACATCGTGTTTTTTGCAAGGCGCTATCTCGCTCGTTCTTTCGTGTTTTATCCCGTTCTGATTTTCCGATTTTATATAATAGATGCTGTGTTTACTTATAAGTAGTTATATATTAAGCATGAGACACTTAACTATAAACTATCTGTTAAGTATCAATGTATTACATCTGTTGGTAAACCATTAAATAAAAAAATGAATAATAAACTGTGTGAGCGGTCTAAGAATAAGATAAGATAAGTGTACTGCGTTGGGGTGTGGCGGCACGCGCCGCAGCCAGCGCAGCTCGCGGCGCAGGCGCGCGCGCGGCGCCTCCTCCTCGCCCTCCGACTCCAACGCGAGGTCCGAGTCCGAGTCCACGTCCGACTCCGCCGACTCTGCAACCATACACGACTTTTAGTGTGATGTGATGTACCAACATTCGCTTTATTTAAATTATTTACTAATACCGACATGGAAAATCAACTGCGCAATATTTTATAGACACTATATTATAGTAAAACCATACAGCCAATTATAGGTTCTCACTTACAGAAATAAACGTAACACAAGGAAATCTATAGCCAAACTTTAATATATGCACTCATATAAAATGCCAGGGTGCCTATCGTATCGCATAATGTTGATCGTCCTAAAATTTTTTGGCCGAGAATGTTTGGCATAATGTTGAGTGGCATACTACTTATTTAGCCTATTCATTTTTGCGCATACACATTTAAAAGTCCTAAAGTATGTTTATCCTAATATTGATTACTCGAACATCGAATTACCTAAAAAGTAATAGTCCTAATTTTCATTGTCATAGTAATTATTTTGCCTATTGTTGAACGTGCTTAAATTAAACCACCTATACTATTTTTTTTCCTAAATTTTATACTATTTGTAAACTCTGAGCAGACCCGACCTACATCTAGATAAATAAAATAGGTTTGTTAGTTGCCTTCTGCCCCTCAGAGCAGAAATAGGGGCCCCGCGAAGCGCGGCTCCGTCGACACGAAGGCGGGTCATAGGTTATTCAAGTATTAGGCAATTCTTAGCTGAGGCAACCTTCATTTAGATCAATTAGATAGGTTCGTTAGTTGCCTTTTGTCCCTCAGAGCAGAAATAGGGGCCCCGCGAAGCGGGGCTCCGTCGACATGAGGGCGGGTCATAAGTTCTTAAAGTATGTACCTAAATAGGAAAGATTAGGTAACCACAAATAAAACATTTATTTTTACTATTTGTGAACTCTGAGCAGACCCGACCTACATCTAGATAAATAAAATAGGTTCGTTAGTTGCCTTTTGCCCCTCAGAGCAGAAAGAGGGGCCCCGTGAAGCGGGGCTCCGTCGACATGAGGGCTGGTCATAAGTAATTCAAGTATTAGGCAATTCTCAGCAGAGCCAACCTTCATTTAGATAAATTAGATAGATTCGTTAGTTGCCTTTTGTCCCTCGGAGCAGAAATAGGGGCCCCGCGAAGCGGGGCTCCGTCGACATGAGGGCGGGTCATATGTTATTCAAGTAATAGGCAATTCTAATATATATGTATGCGTAACAAAATGTATGCACAACATTTTTCGTACATTAAATATTAGTAACATCAAAGTTATGCACATCAATAATTATAAAAAAAAACCTTCGACACAATAAACATTCGGGCAATAAATATTTAGGACAATCGATATTAGGAACAAAAATTTCGGCAAATAAAAAATATGCACAACAATGTTTATGCAATTCGATATTCGGCACAAAGTTGGTATGCGACAAAATATTAGGATCAACAATTTTATGCCACCCGATATAGACCCAAAATGCCAATCTCAGGCACTTACATTCCTCTCGAGACATTGCAAACGCTTTCAATGATTTCTTCTTGGATTCTCTTAATGAAACCCTTCATAATGTAAGCTATGCATGTAGAGATGACAAAAAGACAGTTACAAATTCAGTTTACCTTAACCTTACTACTCCTGTACTATCGGCTGCATTAATGCATGGACACCTTACGGTCTAGTTTCGCTTGCACCGTTTGACATCTCCAGCTGATATGATTGCATGCGTTGCGCACAAAATAAACTAGATGGCGCTGCTGGCCAAAAATATTGATATATAGACGAATATAACTTAATTCAATGATAATAATTGACTCCTGTAATCACCAAAAAAATTTCTTGCGATGCGAGTACAATTATTGACAAGTTTAGCAAGGTTTAACCTACTGTAACCGTATTTGAGTGTGACTGAACTGTCATCCTACCTACTCGTTTATCAAAGGTATATATTTCACAGTTGAAATATGTATACCCGTGATAAACCACTGACCAGTGTCAACAACAAGATTGGATGGGCTTGTAGATTAGCCTATTAAGTGCAAATGACACGGTGCTGACTGCCTTTTTAATGTTTTTATGATTTCTGTTTTTTACACTATTTTGCACAGCCAAAAGTAGTTTTTTTAAATATAAATAACAGTAATTAAATACAATTAAATAACTAAAAGAACATTTCATTTTTAAATTATATTTATTCAGTAGTAGTATTAGTGAATTAGCCACTTTTTAACATGTTATCGAGGTTATAGCTTAAGTTTCATTTCCGAAAATCGGAAAAAGATTGAAGCTTTACCTCAATAAAAATAATACCTATTGTCAATTTTATTAATAATTTCAGACCGGGTTATGATAACATATATATCAAGCGAACGCATTCTGGTGTTTATTGGCATTTTCTATTTAAGTGAGATTTGAAATAAGTAATTAAACCCGCCATTTAAAATAATAAAAAAATACGAAACAATCTTACAGTTCACTAAGGCTTTTATTATTGATACTAGTATTTCATAGATTATAATGGTAGGCTTCTACGGTTATCTATCTCACTCGATCTCGTTAATTAACAAAATGATTATATTCTATTATGATAATTTTCCTTAACGTAACACATCTATTACTAATAGTGTCTACAGGGATAAAAAAGCACAATGAAAACAATATTCTACTCATATTTTACTTTTGTCATTTGTTTATATATAACCCGGTCTGTCTTTCTTCAAACCCTACATGTTCACAGTTAGATATACCACCAGATTCCGCGTTAGGCACTACGTGATCACTGAACGTTCCTTATGAATAGATTTAAACACTTCTCACTTCTCATCACTAAACATGACAAAAATCCAGTTGTCCAGTGTCCAAATTGTGACAATTTGCTGTTTTATGTGCTTCTCTGTAAGTATGGGTTTAACAGCATGCCCATGATAATTATAAACCCTTCTCGTTATGGAGACACGACGAACTCCACACTTGTGCAATAAATCGACGTAATGACTTGTCGATTCAAAATCATTTTCTTTATAGTCCATTGTCAATGGCTGGTGGCCGTTCTTTGTCGGTGTAGCAGAGACGTTTCCTTTTGCTCAACCTTTTTTTTAGCTGTAACGATATTATTTTAAAATAAATCATCAGAAAAAGGTATGATAGTTCAGTAGTAGTTACTAAATAATTATATCACAAACGTGTAAAATAACTACTTACTTACGTTTAGATCAGTTTCTGTAGCTTCGTTACATATCGCAAATATTTGCGACCTTTTAACTAGATCAATATTACGTCGAAAACTAGTTTTAATATTCATGTTATCCAGAAAAAATATGAATAACAAAGCTGAGTAGTCCTACGAACGAACACGTAACATCTTTGTGTTAAAAATGAATAAGTATGGTAGTTTTGATTCATTCGTCTACCCTCATCGATTATTATATTAATCGTAGTAGTAATGGATTAATATCTGAGCAGCAAATTAAACTTATGATAAATTTCAACTGCCTAGTCAATTGAACCGATGGTCGAGTGGCTAACAAGGCAAGTAACTAGGTCGACACCTAGCTTGAGAGTCGTGGGTTCAAATCCCGCACCCAACCAAAAATATGTTGGGAAAGATGTGTTTTTGGAATTGTTTGGATATTCACTGGTAGTGAATCGGAAACATCGCAAGAAAAATAAATGCACAAAGGTAGCACATAAATAGAATACACATTCCAAATTGCGTCATAATACCGCCATTATCGATCGATAATGCGTTGGCAAGATTACTTGACACTATAATATAGGAAAAATACAAACCCAAGAAAATAATTATAATTATATCCAAGACGAAGAATGAATTTTAGTTTCCATTTTTGTTAACAACGCCATCTAGTGAAACCTTGCTGATCCTCTGAGGTTTACATTTACATCTATAATGATATTACACGTCGTGCACATAGATGGCGTTAGCGAGCGCGTCAAAGGAAACAGTTTGTCAGTTGACCATGCACTTATGCTGTCTAGTGTACCTGCAGCACTAGTATGAGTTTGCAGTGAGTCACTCGTAAATTATTAGTATGAATAAGCTATACACCGCCCCTGGCGGTCACTTATAGAAATAAAAATTCAATCGTTAACATGAGTCACTTATAAGTTTACTTGAGTCGCATCATTAACTCGATTCGATCGTTCGTATAGTTTACATGATAGACGCCTGACGCCTGCCTGATGATGAAATTTCACGACTTCTTCGTCGATGATTTTGATATTTCGACATTGTTCACATCACGCAGATGACAACATTTCATTTTTTTTAAGTGGTCCATTATATGATTTAGTTCGATAGAAAATGAAATTTTAAGGTATACGTCGGTCTAGTACCCATAACACAAGCCTTACCGAGCTTACTATAATGGGACTAGGTCGATTTGTGTAAGATTGTCCCCTTATATTTATTTATTTGTTTTTTATTTATTTATACGTGTTTTTAGGGTTCCGTAGCCAAATGGCAAAAAACGGAAAACGTATAGATTCGTCATGTCTGTCTGTCTGTCGTCTGTCCGTCCGTATGTCACAGGCATTTTACTCGAAAACTAGAGGGTGTATTTGAATAAAATTTTGAGGATAGGTGTATTTTGTTTACCGCTACATAGTTATGTAATGAAATTACAAAAAAAAATTAGGAGTGCACTCCATACCTAAAACTGAAATTTAAAAAAAAATATCATTGCATGCCCATGTGTGGCACATCAATCGATAGGCCTTCTAAAATAAATATAAGGTTTCTTAGCAAGTTTATTGATTAAGTGAATAGTCCCACACTGAGCCCAGTGCTCAGTGCGAGTGTGGGGCTCAGTGGACGTGGCGCAAGCAACATCTCCTGCCAGCATCTCCTGATGATGCCTCGTAGAGAGGCGAAACACGTGTCGAGGTTTTTGACATTATTGGTGGTGGTCTGCTGTAATTTTTTGCATGTTTTTACGCAAATAGTTGCATCTTATATTCACTAATAGACCAGCACGTTTTTTAGCGAAATAGCAAAGAAATATTGTTCTCGTAATATATCATGGACGCCTGATTCAATAAATTACATGAGATAGGTCTCGATTGGATCCACGATACCTCTTGGCGGCTAAATACGATATCACGCGCTAATTTGCAAGTTAACTACAGTCGCAACGGTATTCGTCGATTCCAAACGTCAAATTTGTGTGCTATGCTACCGATTGGTCGTGCGAATCGAAAGTTTAAATTACGCATCGAAAACTAAGCGCTTGCGAACAACGTTTTGAAGTTGTTTTCGGAATACAACGGCACCATGAGTTACGAATTCGACAGCTCGAATTTGCGACAGTCGAAACCTATTCGAAGCGCGTTAACACGTTCACTGCGAGAGAAGGTCTAAAGACCCCCTGCTAGTACTTCCGGGCTGTGCGGGCAAAAATATTGTGGTTTCGCTCTGGTGCGGACCTCGTAGCTTATAGAATTGTATAGGTAGAAAAGAGTCCAATATATGGTTCGATTTCTATTATTACGTAACATTTTTTGACACTTTAAAACACGAAGGAGCTCTTAAGGCCTCTCACCGCACTGAGAGTGAAAAGTGTGCGTCCAGTGCGAATATGGGGTCTAAAGACCCCATATAGGTAGTACGGGCTTATCCGCCCCCTTTCCGCACCTGTCTGTGTCTGTGATACTCGAACTATGACCCAGTGATGTGCACGCGTCTATGAGCAATATACGTAATGTATTATTGCATTTGCTCGTGAGTCAAAATATGTACATTCTAAGTAGTAAGCGTCAATTGTGCTCAGTGTTTAAGTTCCCGAGAAGTGCTGTTGGTCAGTGAGTGATATTAACAATATGATGAGTATCGAATGTGATGAATTATTAGCACAGAATCAGAATTAAACCACTAAAAAAGTTAAGAAAATTAAATCTTAGTGCCATGATTGTAACTAACCACTGGTGTCGTAAATGCTTCTATAACAGTTATACGAGTAGGTATGTGTATTCACTTACAGCATATAAATAAAGGTTACCGATTTATCGATAAGATGCATTTTTATTAGGAACATCACTAGAGGTAAATACAAATGTACCTCAAATTCAATGCTGTAAGAGGTCTAAAAGCCTTCTAATTTTGTTTTGACATTATTCCATATTCTGACATCAGAACTTCGGGCGAAGCCAAAACAAGACAAAACAGTCCTTTAGAAACAGCATTATATAAGTATCATTCACAAATTTTTGAATTTCACGAGAAAAAAAGCTTTTTATATTCTTGTTCCTTGAGTGGTTTCAAGGCCCCTAACCGCACCGGTGAAATGGTACAGTCAAGGCGTAAAGACCTCTTACAGCACTAGTTGAAAGTTAGCCGCACAGTGAACGTGTTTATTAACTCGCTTGCGAGGAACGTAAAGTAATGTGTGTTTTGATAGTGACTCATACTAATGCTACTGTTTATATACCAAAATAATACAACATATGAAATACACTGCTAGTGTGGGTTATGACGACTTTTCAACAATTGTTATATAGCACTGTGCTGAGCTACTTAGAACCCCTTTAAGTCACATCATAGTTATGTCATTGGCACAGGGAGTATTTTTTGATTTATTAAAGAACAATATCAAACCCATTACATAAAAAGGCGACAGAGAATCATGCGATAATTAAAGATATTTGAAAGAGTTATTTTTAATTCATTATAAAAAAATCTGGAAAAAAATTAACTAAAGAACAGTTTGGCTTTAGAAAGAACAGATCAACTAATATTTGCTATCCATAGTCTACTAAACACCGCCACCGTTACTAAATATCTGAACTCAAGGAAACCAGTCTGATCTCTAACAATAAATAATACATTATTGTTCTTTTTTTTGACGCTTAGAGATCGTCATTCATCATACATCTCTAAGAATATTATAAATATTATTAATTGTATTTACATCTTTGGGTTACTGATATTATAAAAGGGAAAGTGTATGTGTGTGTTTGTGTGTTTGTTTGTTTGTTTTTAGTTTGTCCGTCTTTCACGGCAAAACGGAGCGACGAATTGACCTGTTTTTTTAAATGGAGATAGTTGAAGGGATGAAGAATGACATAAGATTATCCCCGAAATCATCCACTAAGGGGGTGAAATGGGGGGGGGGGGTAAAAGTTTATATGAAACTGCGATATAAACGAGTTCCAGGCAGACGGAGTCGCGGGCAGAAGCTAGTAATTAATATAACTAACTTCTTGTTAAATCTGACACAGACTTTGTATCGTATGAAATGGACAATATTTTGCATTTTTGTTTTGTTTTCTTAGTGGCATTTAGTTTATTTACCTTTTATATTGGTTTTTGATCTGCAAATTTTAAATAAGTACCTAAGTATTGTGTAGATTATTATAATTTTATTGCTAATTTGCAGAATAAATAATCAATTTTGATTATGATTTTTTAAACCGTGTAATATTTAGCATTATTTCAACATGGCCCATGAAATTTAAATTCGATACCGACTTTGTACTTGTATATTGCCATTGCCATTAGTGCGCGTTACAAGATGAGAGACCCCCTTGACTCCGTTCAACATTACGCTATTTCCGCTAGAAACATTCTACTAACAATAAAAAAGAACCTATTCAATAATTCAGTAGACAATCTTTTCGAACTAACGGAGTGTTATAGCCAAATAAACGCAGTGATCGAGAACAATGACGTAGAGACTGTTTTTATGCTCGGTGATTTTAACGCTCATCCTGGACAATTATTTTGTAATGAAATGTTGGGATTTTGCGCGGACCAGGGATGGTCGTGCGCCGACATGGACCTACTACCGGCGGATACCTACACGTTCGTAAGCGACGCGCACGGATGTACGCGTTGGCTGGATCATTGTTTGACTACGGAGGCGGGCAGGCAGTGTTTACAAAACTGTAAGGTGCATTATGATGTATTTTGGTCAGATCATTTTCCTTTAGAGATAGTATGTAATTTGAATATTATTAAGCCTAAATTCACTATTTATACTCAGGTATGTGATACAGTCAAATGGGGAGAAAGAGAGCAACAGCAAATATGCAAGTATACTGAAATTTGTAACTCTAAACTTAAAGTAATAGATTTTCCAGTGGAACTAACTAAGTGCTGTGATAATATGTGTAATAATGAAGGACATACAATTATTATTAACAAATTATATCAAGATACTGTTAATGCACTCAGATATGCGGCTAGTTCCAGTAATAACGCTCGTACACGTAGAAAGGGCACGTACATCACCGGGTGGAATAAGCACGTGAGTGCCGCTCACCGGGAGGCTCGATCTAGTTTTCTCAATTGGGTTAATCTTGGCAAACCGAGTTTTGGGCATGCATACATAGATATGTGTAACCTCAGGCGGGCCTTTAAAGCTAAATTACAGTGGTGTCAAAACCACCAGACAAAAATAAAAATGGACATTTTGGCGCAGCTTCACATATCAAAAAAGTTTGGAAAATTCTGGAAAGAAACAGGTAAATTAAATCCAAGGTCGAGCGCCCCGGCAAGCGTTGAAGGTCAAACTGACCTTAGGGACATAGCTAACTTGTTTGTTGACAGTTTTAAAGTTGCCTCACCGTTGGGTCCATCTTCAAGAGGTATGTCGGATGAAGCCGCGGGGCATCGAGCCAAGGGTGTGCTGACTCTGGTCACCGCTAAAGAAATAGCTAGTATCATCAAGCACATGTCAGGTGGCAAATCACCCGGGCACGATGGCCTCGGTATAGAACACCTTAAGTATGCTGGTGTACATCTACCGAGAATATTAGCCATGTTTTTTAACTTATGTATTCGGCATACCTACCTACCACCAGACTTAATGAAAACTATAGTGACCCCAATAGTAAAAAACAGGACCGGTGATGTCTCCAACAGAAGTAACTACAGACCTATCTCACTAGCCACCATAATAGCTAAGGTACTGGATAGTGTACTCAACAAACACCTTGAACGGCACACAGAGTTACGTGACGCACAATTTGGATTCAGACCGGGATTATCAACGGAGTCAGCTATATTGTGCCTAAAGCACACTGTCCAGTACTATGCTAAAGCAGACACACCAGTTTACGCTTGCTTTCTGGATTTATCGAAAGCTTTCGATCTGGTGTCGTACGATGTTCTGTGGCAAAAGGTGAGGCACGAGACTAACTTGCCTTCTGATCTAGTGTCCACTTTTAGGTACTGGTACGATAACCAGACGAACTTTGTGAGATGGTCAGGGCAACTTTCTGATATGTACAGGTTGGAGTGCGGGGTGAGGCAGGGGGGGTTGTCATCGCCTCTGCTCTTCAACCTGTACATGAACGGGCTGATCGATGAGCTCAGCGGTGCCGGAGTCGGTTGTTCCATTGGCGGTAGGTTTGTCAACAACATAAGTTACGCCGACGACATGGTGCTGCTGTGCCCATCGGTGAGCGCCCTACAAAAACTGATAGGCATCTGTGAAAGATATGCTGTGACTCATGGGCTTAAGTATAATACAACTAAGAGTGAGCTTCTGGTATTCAAAGCCGGGAATAAAATTTACCCAACGGTACCGCCGGTCACACTCAACGGAAAGCCACTTGTTAGGGTGAATAAATTTAAATACTTGGGTCACTGGGTCACGGATGATCTCACGGATGACCTAGACATGGAGAGGGAGCGGAGAGCCCTGGCCGTCCGCTGCAATATGCTGGCTCGCAGGTTCGCACAGTGTACCAGAGAGGTCAAAGTGACGTTGTTCAGAGCTTACTGCCAGTCCATGTACACGTGTGGCCTGTGGACCAGATACACGCGGAGATCGTACGGGGCTCTCCGTGTCCAGTACAACAATGCTTTCAGGGTGCTGCTGGGGCTGAGGAAGCATTGCTCAGCATCGGGCATGTTTGCGGAGGCTCGAACGGATTGCTTCTATTCGATCATCCGTAAACGAGTCGCAGCCCTGATGCGCAGGGTGTGGGACAGCACCAACAGCCTCCTGAAAGTGATTGCCGAACGGTGGGACAATCCCATTTTGATTTTCTGGGTGAGAATGCACACGATGTCGGGCTGCTTCACTCCGAAAATTATGTTATAATAAGGTCAATGTTGTATTAGTTTTATTTAAAATTTAAATGTTTTACTAACAAATTCTATTGACATTCAATGTACCTACTAACAAATTATGGATTGTAATATCTGAAATAAATAATATTCATTCATTCATTCATAATATTATTAATCGAGGCTATACTCAAAATGAACACCGAAAATTACCTTAGCGTAAGACAAATCGCTCCTTGAAAAACATAGTTTCACTACGCAAAAGATGACGTTTTCGAGTTAGCAACGCTATCTAGCTCGTTTAATCGTAACGCATGCAATACGAAGACACCTATCGCTCTAGTTCTTTTAGAAGCGACAGAGGGCGGTAATGTCGTTATGGCAAATAGTGGGGATAGGCACGTGCCTTATTGGAACAATGTCATATTCGCATTAGTTCCCGGGATGTAGATCGAAATACAGTCGATTCTTTGAAGAAGGTTGTCATTTTTTGCTTAGTGACGGAGTTCCGTGAGATGAAATGGTAAGTACGACAATTTTCTGACGGAATATTGTATCTGTCCATACAATGTCACTTTGTACTTATAATGTGGTATCAATATCGGGACTCAATTTAAAGCAATAGTGTACTTTTCGCTTTAATGACACTTCTACTTTAGCACTTTTAAACTTTTTGAACTAAGTAAAATGACGGTATATCTGTAATGACGATATTGCTTAAAACTCTAAGGCTTAATGCAGGTTAAAAATAAAGCCATACTGTATTTTTTCTTTAAATGACATTGTGGTTTTAATAAGCCGAAAGGAGTTTATTCAGATCAATCGGCATTATCTATTTAGTGTCAATTTTGCTAGCTTAATTTGCTATAACTACACTGACTTTAATGAAGTGAAAACTGCTGTTTTGAGCTTAATGCCATTACTACTAATATAGGCCGCTTAAAACTGTTTGATTAATTAACGTCACCTATTGCATGCCACTGTGTGTGATTTATACTCTTACAAAACAGTTGAAAATTGATTACCTACTAGACATATTGCATTTAATATCATTTTTCCGTCGTAATTTTTACAAAAACTTACATAATATTATTTGTTGAAAGTGTTCTTATAAAGGAGACGTACCTTCTTGAAAATAGCGAGTAAAATTTGAAACCGTTTACTAATATCTATCTTTTGTTTCAATTTTATTTCTGATAGGTATTATGATGGGGACATGCACACGCAAGCAGCGTTCCCACGCTGGATTGCGATTGCAATTCTCTGCGCGAGAAAGCTGCCCGCGCGAGCTAGGGTCGCCTGTTGCCTCCCTCAGCCGTTTGCCAAGCTCACGCCAAAAGCGATGCATTCGTATTGGGCGCCGAGAAGTAAAAGCCGAGAAGGTTCTGTACTTGGCTACCTTTTGACGTCGTCGACGTCGTGGTCGATGGGAGGTAGAACGCAGCTAGTTTATCGGTGCAAGTGGCGTCCCACACCAACACACGGCCCAACTTCCAGGGAATCAACGACATCCCGTCAGGGTGCTTGCCATCGTTCCGCCTATTTGGGGCTCCAGAGCGGCGGGAACGCCGGCAGTGACGAGCGCCCTTATCAGAATGTCGTTAAGGGCGGAATGACGAGAAGGCGACCGGCGCCCGAAGAGCAGGCGAGCCTGTTGTGGCCAAGGTTATCTATATAAAATCCACAAGAAGCACAGCTGTGGTCGGCACAGAGAGCAACTCCAAGCCGGAGACCGGCGGCTATGCGAAACGTCTCTGAGTCGATAAAGGTGCCGGTGTTGGGCGAAGGATAGGCGTGGAGCCAGTGACCTGACTCTGGCCTAGATGATGCGAGACGCCTCGCTCGGTCCCTGCATGTCACGGTGTCTAGAAGTGAGTTTAGGGTGGAAACTGATGCCATGGCATCCCGGGCCCTTTGTATCTTAGGTCGGGACGGAAAAAAAAGATACGGTCCAGCTACCCAGGCATTCGAGGCTTCAACCAGGTACGCAATCTCGCCGTTTGCAGCCGGAGATGCTAGAAGAATTTCCAAATGGGACAACAACGGAGCAAGTAAGTGAATTTTGGAACCAGTAAACAAATTTTTAAAATAAACAGAGCAGAATGACTGCTAATTTTGAGAAGGCGGTCTGAATGGTCACTAAATTTTGAAATAGATTTGCTCTAAAGAGGAGGGATGGCTTCAATGAAGATTGCTGCACCGAGTAGGTGCAGACAGTCTTTGGATATAGTTTTGATTGTTGGCGCGATGTTATTAATATGTTGTCTAAGCCGGACGCAGACCCTTTTGGGAATGAGAGCAGAGTTGCTAAAATGTCTTTGGCGGTGGCTTGGAGACAAACAAGCGGAAGCGTCAGACGGAGGGTCAACGAAAGATGATGATGAGGGGCATGTTCAGCGTATGTTTATTATTTTTGATTTGTTGAGTTAGAGAGATGTTACTGTTTTTACGCTCGGGTACGTGAAGGATTTTGTAAGAAAAGGTTATCTTGACATTTTGAAAACTGAAAGTGGTTTTTGTTGATTTACTTTTGTAATGTTTTTATTGTTTTGAGATAATATAAGCCTAATATGTTCGTTATTGAGAGTAGAAGTCATTTAATTTAATAAACGTTGATTAACACTGATATAAAAATGTTTAATTAGCGATTTTTCATTAAAATAAACGGTAAGTTCTTTCAAATAACGGCATATAGTGTCATTTTACCAGAAATTAAATCAAATTAAGGGAACCTTATGTGACATTAAGCAAAAATGAATGGAAAAATGACATTATAATTTTCTTTAAATTCGATTATCATAATAGTTAAATAAAAATACCACAAATCACTGTTATAGGTAACAAGCTTAGTCATTAATCTAACAAAAACTAACAAATCAATGTTATTTTTATCACGAACACGGCAGTATTAGACGGTTCAGGATTTTTAAAACTTTGAGACCCTGTACTCAAAAAACACGTTTTTCTCTTAATGACACTATGTTTTTCAAGGAGCGATTAATGTAGTCCTTCCTCTCCACTGTCTCATCATTGGGACCTTTCTGTGACTGGCAGTGCTTACAGCCCAGCTGCAGCTTATCAACCGAGCAAATGTAGTCTTGAGACAAATAAAAGAAGCAGAGAAAAGCGAATACGAAAGCGTACCCTGGCAAAAGCTGGGATAACGTTAGGTAAATGAAGAAACGTACTCTTATCACGGTGAGGCATGGAACAGCAAGACGGTGAGTCACGCGATAGTTACCGTATCCATGCGCGCGCATGAGGTCAGGCAGCGGGTCATCGAGCAGTCGCGCGCCGGTGAGGCCCGCGGCGCGCGCCGCGGCGAGTAGTGTCGCCTCCGCCTCGCCGCCCCACACGTGGCCTGACCCACCACTTCATTACGTTACTTGTTGTTAATTAGATTAGTTTAAGGCTTTGTCTATGGACAAGCGAGGCGAGCGAAGGCGCACGTGCCAACACAAACATATGGCGCTATGACTGTCTACGTAGAGGCTTCAGCGTTTCTACACAAGCATGACGCACGCGATTGTAACGCCGACTACCCAGCTTGTCGATTAACAAGACCTGCTAACTGAAAACACACAATCCGAAGTTTTCATCAGATACACATATCTATTACATACAGACTGTTACGTAGTCCTTTATTTGACCAAAAATAGCGAAGGTCCATAGTTCAAACCTCGGTGACGCAGGGCAGTCCCAACAATTTCAGGAAAAAAATACAAAAAGAGGGCCAAAGACTTTGTGTAGCCCGTCATACACTGTCAAATAAAGGGTTGTTACACAAAAGGGTTGTTACATTGATTATTTTCATTGAAATATTTGTACGCCTGCTTGCAGGCTGAATACATGAACTATGTGCACTATAGCTTAAGACCATCTATGTATGCTGTATTCTAAAAAATATATTTTTTTTATTTGAATTTGAAAAGTCAAGCTAGAAAGTTTTAGTTAGTAGATAGTATTACCAGGTGTCCTGGTGACGTACTCCTGCAGCCAGTGTCGAACGCCGGCGGGCCCCCACCAGCGTGCGTCCAGCGCCGCTTCGTCCTCGCCCCCCTCCGCCGTCCCCTCTAACCCCACCGGCAGACGCCACAGTGCCACCGTCCCCTGAGACACACATGTTTTGAATGACGTTGGAATAGAGGACACTTGATGGACAAAAGAGGAGATAGGGAATTTTAGGAGGGTTTGAGGCCTTTCATAGATCAGATACTCCAACATAACTCGCAACTTATCGTTATCCTGGGCTGAACTTAATTACAATATTGTATGTATTTATAGATACATTTAAAGTTAGATTAGTGTTTCATTCATAATTTTGTAAAGTGCAGCAATGATGTAAAGATCACGCTATTTAAGTCCTTTGACAATATTTTTATACTTGCGGCCTGTGGACCGGTTTTACGCAGCGAGCTTACAATACCTTGCGGGTGCAATACAATATTGCGTTTAGGATGCTGATAGGGCTTCCTCGATACTGCAGTGCGTCAGGGATGTTTGCCGATGCCCGCACGGATGACTTTTATGCTATTATGCGCACAGATTGCAAGGTAGTGCTAGCAGTCTCCTAAACGCATTATCTTGCAGAATAGACTGTCCCCTCATCACCCTCATGAGGCGATGGAGCAAGCTGCATGAGCCTGCATAAACCAATAATAAATATTACATACATATACATACATACATTCACGCCTTTATCCCTAAAAGGGGTAGGCAGAGCACATGAAACGTATGTTCCAGCGCCGCTTTTAGCATACAATACATGTGGGTATAAAAAAAAAGATTGACAAAATGTGATATTGCAGTGATAGGTTGCTAGCCCATCGCCCACAACACACTTCAACCCTGCTCCCTTAGTCGACTTTTACGACACCCACGGGAAGAAAGGGGGTGGTATAAATATTAATAAATAAATAATAACCAATGGTAATTGAACAGTATGAATTGTATGTAATTACTAACACTAGACTCTCTTCCAAAAACTAAATTTGCTTACCTTCCCGTCTTTATATTTTTGAAATTGCCAAATTTGTTAAGGTCCACATTGTTTTTTTTGATTTTGTTGACAAGGAAACAACTCGACCGCATAGAAAATATCGTTTAGCATTACCTGCAGATAGTAAGCTAGTAATAAGGAACAACAGTGCACACAACATGTGTATTAAAGTATATAATAAATTACCACCAAATCTAAAAACATTATCGGACATAGAATTTAAGAAAAAATTGTATAAAATACTTTGTGATGCATGTTTCTATAGTGTTAACGACTTTTTTGGACATAAATTTTAATTTTTCTATAACGTAATAAATGTACTTATCTAATAATCTGAACGTCAATTATCAAATGTTATAATCAATTTTATTATCAATTGTTTCATCGACCTTTATTATTATTTATGACGTAGTATGTAAGACTTTATTTTCACATGCCTGTATTGGTAGGACATATCGAGGGAAGCAAACTGTGCCTTAATCCACCTTTAACTGTACCATGTGTTCTTGTGAATAAACTTTCATTTCATTTCATTTCTAGAATTAAGTTTTTATGAATTTCTGTACGCTACTAACAAATATGGACTAGTATCCGAATGAAATAATTATTATGATTATGATAATTTTAGATTCAAATAAAACCCATTTATTACTTTTTGGTATCTTATTTTTATTTGTCTACAAAATATCAAAAACATAATTGGACTAAAATTAAGCTCGCTAGATGGCGCAAATCGACAACTAACATTATCGACCTATATCAAACTGAAATTTTACCAAAATTATGCTCGCTATATGGTGCTTTCATTATACAGGGTAGTTCAAGAAACAGCGACATCAATAATTTATTTTTGGGTTCTTTCTACCCAGGGGTGCCTGAAAATACCCAATGTGTTCCGCGATTTTATGCAGTTTTAAAGTTATGATTTCTTAAATAAATAATAAATAAACCATTTATTTCAGGTATCTAAGGCCCATAGTTACAAATACCTTAAAGGCGAATACATAAATACAATTATAAAATTAAAAACGGTTTTTTATGTAAGCGACGATACAGTGTTTCTCCGTTGCGTCGTCACGTCCGGTGTAGAATCGGTAGGTTGCCCCGGAACTGCCGAAACACGACACCCTTCGGCCAGAAGTCAGCACATGCGATGGTCTCCGGAAGCGGCCGCGGCACGCACGAAAAAAAAATGATGTGTTTTTTGTGCTTTTTTTTTACTGAAACATGATCTGCATAAATTGATCTTTCACATGCACAGCAATTAACTTCCTAGCATTACTGCAAGCTGAAAATTGAACTCTAGCTCGCTGAACCGTAATTAATTCACTTTTTATCAAAATTGTTGCAACACGCATGCTAGGAAGTTAACTGCTTTGAATGTGATAGAGAAATTTATGAAGATTATGCTTCAATCAAAAAACACAATAACACATCAGCTTTTTATTATTTTTTACAAGCCATACTACCGAAATTGCCTATGAAATCATAAAAAAAACATAACTTGAAAACTACAAATAATCGCGGAACATACATGGGGTATTTTTGGGTACTCCTAGATTGGAAGAATCCACAATAAAATTGACATCGCTATTTGGACCACCTAGTATAAGTCAAGCATTAATAAAGTTTCTTTTTCATTGAATTTGTGATTCACAATCATGCATATTATATAATTGTTAATATCCGTTGTAATAAAGATCTGAAACTGCGGAAGTATTAAAACGTTCAAAGGCACGCGGCCCGGCAACCTAAAAAATGAAAAAAAAACTTCGTACTTCTTTTTAAAAAGTCTGGGTAACAATTGTGTCTCCGAGGCCCAGATGAAAAAAATACGAAAATCATTCAGCGGAGGCCATGGGGTCGCCGTCTAACCCGTCAGCCCACCCGGCGCGTTTCACCGCTCCGTAAGTCCGACTTGATTTTGGCCAATTTTATCCCTTATTCAATAACTAGCTTCCGCCCGCTACTTCATTTGCGCGGACCCGAGATAAAGCTCACTGTCAAGTGAGTCGTAGCTCTGGAAATATTTCAAATGCTGCTAATATTATGAATGCGAAAGTTTGCAGCTCTATCACACATAAACGGCTAAAAAATATATTTTTGTATACATATTCGTGTATAACCTGGATTAACATACGAGTATATATTGTAATACTTTTAATGGGGCGAAATGGGTCGAAATTTGTAAGGAGCTACGATATTAAACGAGGACGAAGTTAGGTATACATATTTCTTTGTCACTATGGCCTCTAGATGTTTCGAGCGCATGTGTCATTGCAGCACGCGTTTCATACTTGATTTTCAACTTAACCTTACCTGCAGCGTCCCAAGCGCGAGATACAAGTCATCATCCTCTCTGAGCAGCACCGCCGACAGTGCGGAGTCGGCGGCTCCAGCGGCGGCGGCGGGCACGGCAGCCACGCACGCGCCGTCGGCCCACACGCGCGCCCAATCGTCAGCGCCCGCGCTCACCAGCAAGGAGCCGCCCCAGCTCGCGCACGCCGCTGCGGCACCGTGCGCGCCTACCAGGCGCGCTAGCTGCACGCGAGCTGACCCGCCTTCCTCCTGTGACCACAGAATAGATAATCCTATCAAAAACATTCTGTAAAAAACTAGCCAAGTCTCGACAGAGCTGCTTGTTTATCTCTAAAAAGTACTGAAATCTAGACAAAGTCGTGCCAAGCCTAAGGTTTCTTGTTAGAGATAAACAAGCAGCTCCATCGAGACTTGGCTAGTTTTTTACAGAAAGTTTTTGATGGGATTTCACTTCTTTTTGTAGAAACGTGGGCTTATTATATCTAACTGAATAAACTAAACCTAGAATACTAGAAAAGTACTTATAACTGACAATATTACCTATCTAGCACTAATTGTTATAATAACAACCTGCTAATTAACCTTAGCAAACCTCTCGAAATAATAAGCGAAATCAACGAAATACAAATAATCCCTCCTAATCCCTTTATATAAATAAAGTTAATCGTTCGACTATTTCTTCTTGTAAACTTGTAAGTATAAGTATAAAAACCAGTCTAGTCTGATCCAGAGTTTTCCTTTAATTTTATTTATATTAATTTAATTAGGCTCACAAAACAAGTTAAAGTCTATAGAATAATACAAATTATGCAATATATTCGGATCTGGACTATAATTCAAAATATGTGTGCACAGAAATATGCGTATTAAAAGCAGAAGGGGAGGCATTCGCCCAGCAGTGGGACGCTATAGGCTAAATTTAAATTAGAAGATGTGTCCCACTACGCTATATCTCTAATACAGCTGAGACCAGCTGAGGGTTCTTCATCAGATACTTCAGACCTTCGATTTTTGACATCAAATGAAGCGGCCCACCAAGTTGAATATATTTTGTAAAGGCGGTAGAGATATATTATATCTCTAATAGTTTGGTTGGGCTCTTGTGTTTTCTAATCAGAGTCACCAGGTACTCCAGATCTTCGATTATCCTAGTTTTTATAGTTTTCCCTTTATGTGGCCATTAAACCCTAACTCTGTACCAAATTTCAGCTCTGTGAGTTTATGGGAAGTACTAGTTCTATTTTGATGATCATGAGTGAGTGAGTGAGTGTCTTAAATGCGAAACTTTGCTTTCGCTTAACTTCGGAACTAAATGACCTACAGACTTGAAATTTTGGATTTTAAGTATATGATTATAGCTTACTTGTTGACGAAAATTTCATCGTTCTGGTCTTATCCAGAGGTTCTCAAATAGGGGCCTGAAAATGCGGCGAAATGATTCCAGTAAAGGATGGTCCGGCAGTGTTTGCTTCGCGCTCGACTTGGCGGGGGCACTGCCGTTTAGAAAGAGTAACCTAGATGTCACTGCATATGCAGATGCTGATTGGGGTAGTGACGATGTAGACCGTAGATCGTACACTAGATATGTTTTTAAAATAGGCGAGTCAGTGGTCTCTTGGGAAAGTCGCAAACAGAAGACAGGTAGTCTTAGTTCTACTGAAGCAGAATATGTTTCGTTATCTGATTCATGTAAAGAGGGCTTATTTATGTGTGCATTTCTAAAGGAAATTACTAAAAGAGATGTTGTTCCAACAATTTATAATGACAACCAGTCGGCACAAAAATTGTGTAAGAACTCTTTACATCATGCTAGAACCAAACATATTGATATTAGGCATCATTTTATCAGGCAACTAGTAAGTAACAATACTATTGTTGTTTGATGCTAAGTATCTATGTACAAACGATATGGTGGCTGCTAATATGTCAATATTGACAAAACCATTGTGTAAAGTTAAGCACTATAATTTTGTCAAACAGCTAATGTTGTTGTGATAGTTGTTTTAATTGTTTGATAAGACTTGTTTTGGTCATACAATTAAAAATATTGTACTTACCTCGTTAATAAATTTTTTAATAAGTTACATGTCTACTGTATTTTGTTTATTTACTTACAGTGTAAATAAGACATAAGACAGACATAAAACATAAGACATTTTTATTGAACAAAAGTAGTGTACACGTTATTATGAGTACCAGTCCCTGCACTAGGCTTTGCCTGTATCGCAGGAGACCGCATTTATTTACATTAATATTAAATGGAATCAAATTAAAATCAAATTCGAAAGTATATAAAAAATAAACAGTTTAAATAGATAATAGAATTTGCGTGTGTGTGTGTGTGTGTGTGTGTGTATGCAAAGTGTTAGTGTGTGTATGTGTGTATGTTTTATTTGAGTATTTCCAGAATCTTCTCTATGTCCTCATAAGGAAGTGACTTGAGCCATGATTGCACCTTAAGTTTCACTTCCCTTGTTGAGTAGTCTTGCAAAGGAAATTTTGCACAAATTTTATTATATATGAATGGATGGAGAAACGATCCAAACCTTTGGGCAAAAACAGAATTTGCAGATGAAACTGGAATTCTGAAATTACGTTTTTGCGATAGTTCTGTATATTCGGCAGAGTTAATAACCTTTGCGTGACATTTTAATATCACTCGCATAATAAAACTCCCACGGACATTAAGTACATCCATGTTCTTATAGACCAGCAGAGTCGGGAAGCGGCGACGTTCCCTTAGGATAACTTTAAGTACCGCTCTTTGTGCTCTTTCCAGGAGAAGTATATATGTTTTTGCAGCTCCGCCCCAAGTGGTGATACAATATGTAATGACAGTATGACATATGGAAAGATAGACGGTTTTTAATAATCGTCTATCAGCAGAATTGTGTAGACTTCTAAAGATATATATTAGTTTGCGAACACGATTTGCTGTAATTAATATATGCTGCTGAAAAGTGAGTTTTTCATCGAAAAAACGCCAAGGTACCTAACAGCAGTGCTCCTAGCGATTGGTGCACATGAACATGGCAATGGTAGAAGCCCATGACGTTGACACGTGTGAAGAGCAATACTTGGGAAATTGACCGGTGCTGAGGCTTTAGTTTTATGAAAGCAGACAAATTTGGTTTTGGTGACATTCAATGTCATTAAATTGGCCTGAAGCCATTCTGCCACTGTAGACAAACCTCTTGCTGTCAATTCAGCTACTTCGGCCCATGAGTCATCGTTGAAAATAATGGCGGTGTCATCTGCGTAACATAAGACATCAGCGTTTAGTAAGTTTGTTGCGGTAATGTCATTGATATATAGTATAAATAAAGTTGGCCCCAGTATACTTCCCTGTGGAACGCCAAAATCAATAACAGTACTGTCACTAATGTTTTGGTCAACTTTAACACAGTGAGATCGATTTGATAGATAACTCTCAAACCAGGCCAAGGCGTTACCTCTGACTCCAAGGAGTTCGAGCTTTCTTAGTAGAATCGGGATCGAAACAGTATCAAACGCCTTTGCTAAATCAAGGAATACACCTACGCAGGCCTTATTTTCATCTAGATAATTTGCTTAGTCATCAGTTCTACCGCATCGTCCGTTGATTTATTTCTTCGGAATCCAAACTAGCGTTCTGAAAACAGGTTATTTTTTCTGCAAAACTGACCAGACGTTTGCTTACAAGCTTTTCCAATATTTTTGAAAAAACACCCAGTAATGAGATCGGTCTGTAATTTCCAGGCTCAGATCTGTCTCCTGCTTTGTGTATCGGAGTGATTACAGCGATTTTCCAATCATTTGGGAAAGTTCCTTCAGCCATACTCATATTATATATATGAGTGAGAGGAGGCGTGATCGAGTTTTTAACTGTTTTCACTAATTGGTTTGTAATTTCATCAAGGCCTGGAGCGCAATCTGGTCGTAAACTAATTATTAGTGACTCGACTTCGGCTTCATCGGTTGGTTCCAAGAAGAGAGACTGTGACGGCGATACTCCTATTGAGGCCATTTGAGCTAGTTCCTCTTGTGTCCTGTTCACGTCAGAAAGGATACGATTTGCCAAGTTATTGCCGACGTTGGAGAAATATTCACTAAAAAAGTTTAGAGAGTCAGTCACCGAGCTTTTAATTGTGGAGAGTTCCAAAGGTTTTTGGGAGCTGGTCTTAGAGTATATTATATTTTTTATAGTTTTCCATAGTTTCTTTGGGTTAACTTTGTGCTCAAATAACTCTTTGGACTCATATTCATATTTTAATTTACGGAGAAGATTATTATGAAAATTTTTGTAACGGTTGTATATAAGTTTCAACGTTTCGTCATTGGGCGCTGTACGGGATTTTGCATGAAGATGATCCCTATGTTTTGAGCATCGAATAAGACCAGGCGTCATCCAGGGCTTCAATGTACATTTAGATCGACTAATCGACGTTCGTGTAGTATGTTTGTGCAAGGAATTTACAAACAAATTATTGAAAGCTTTGACAGCATCGTCAACACTTTCAGAGCTTGTGACAGAGCTCCAGTTAGCCGCATTCAATTCCTCCGCCACAGCAGTATAATTGACTTTAGTAATAAAGCGCTTTTGATGTTTAGGTTTTGATATGTTACTATCTATACCAGTAATAACCAGATCATGATCCGTGAAACCTGACCCATAGATAACTGAGGTCGCTTGAAGTCTATATGAAACATGAATATGATCTAGGCAAGATTTGCCTCGAGTAGGTTTGTTAACGGTTGGTTTAAGATCGAGCTCAGCTAGCGAACATAAATAATTCGTAACAGTACTCATATCGGAGCTGTTTTCTGATAAGGTATTTATATTTATGTCTCCAGCAACAACCACACATGGTGAGCTTGTGATGGATAAGATACAAGATGAGAGTGAGCTCAAAAAAGGAGAAGTGTCGGTGAAACAGGGAGGGCGATATATACCTAAAACACTGAAATTATTTTTTATTTCCACTATCAAGCAGTTTGCTTCCTGAAATGATGGCTCTGTTACTTCAGGTCTCCATAAGTTATTTACGTAAATTACTACACCCCCCGCTTTATTAATACCTCTGAGTGTCCGGAATGATTGAAAGCCAGTAATTTGAAGTATCATTCTGAAGCCAGCATTCAGTAAGAACTATTATATCTATAGAAATGTTTATTCTTGTCAAATTAAGTGAAAAAAAAAACAAAATTCCTTTGCAAGCGTCTTATGTTGAAAGTAAGAACTTTAAGGTTGAAATGGTCATCAATGTGTAACTTACATACCTCGGGTCGATCAGCAGTGAAACAAGGTGAATCATTAGTGTCCAGATCCAGTAACATATCCTGATTACTCATATTTATGCTGTTTGTGTCTGCAATAAAATTTACAAATATGATGACCCTGCCAGACAGATCGAGAATATTTACCAAAGAGAAGAGTGGTTTTATTGTAGAGCCAGTAATTGTTTACATATGTGTAGTGTATATTGTGTGATATAAAGTGTTGCATGTAGGTTCTATAAATGAAAATAAGTATTATATATTTGAATAAAGAACTAGAGTCGATATTGTTTGTAGGGCACGCTTCAAGTTTCTCGCCATTGATTAATCGAGTAGTCCGATGCCGACGGGGGTCTGTTGAGGATACAAGTGATGTCATTGGAGGATTTGATAAGGATTGCCTTGAATTATTCACGTCTTAACGTAAATTTGTGCCCATTTTGTCCAACAATATTTATAGTCTGCTTCTTTAAAACGGGTTCTGCATTCACGAAAAAGCTGCTTATTCTCGCGCGTAAGACAATCGTTAATGTAGACGTTCTGGACAGGTCCAGATGTCATTGGAGGATTTGATAAGGATTGCCTTGAATTCTTCACCTCTTAACGTAAATTTGTCCCCATTTTGTCCAACAATATTTATAGTCTGCTTCTTTAAAACGGGTTCTGCATTCACGAAAAAGCTGCTTATTCTCGCGCGTAAGACAATCGTTAATGTAGACGTTCTGGACAGGTCCATCAATTTTCAGATCTTTTGTGTTAAGGCGTCTAGACTTAGCAGAGAGATAGAATCGGTCACGAACGTTCCGGCGACAGAATCTGACAACAAGCGGCCGTGGGGGGTCGTTACGATTATTTCGTTGCGGCCCAGTGCGGCTCTCGAAGTCAATGTCAGAGTCTGACAGCTTCATGCCCGTCACGGTTGAGAGAGTAAGAAGTAAATGAGTAGGATTTTCTCCTGGGTTCTCACTTAGTCCTGATATTTCGATATCGTTTCTTAGACGGGCTTGTGTTTGGTAATTTAGTTATTCTTGTAGCGATACTACTGTTTTCTGAAGACAGGGGTTATTAATAGCATAGTTTTCTATTGAATTCAGTCTGGATTCGTAGGTAGAGAGTTTCACAGTTTGTGAGGTAACCTGAGTATGAAGACTTTCATTTACCTCTTTTAATGTTGAGATTTCGGACGCGATCTTTTCGTTTCTTGTCAATCGAGTCTCATGAGATGTCAATTTTGTAGTTATCTCGTCAATTCTTCCTTCACAGCGGCTTACCGTGGAGATAGTAGCCTCGAAATTCGTTTTCATGGTAAGAATTTCTTTTCTGAGTAGCATAATTTGAACCGTCAGGTTTTCGATACTAGAGCTCTTATCAGGTGAAGGACCGGTCAGTGGGCTAGGAGCTTTTTGTTTACGTACCGTTACATTACGAGCTGGAGTTTCCGTGGAATTGTCTCCGGCCTCTTTCAGCGTGAAAAGACAGGCGGGGCATAACCAACACTTTGTTGTAACGGAGGTTGGGCTTTTGATATTTGCACAGGTAAGATGATAAAGTTTTGAGCATTGTGTATCGCAACAACTAATGTGCTTTTTGTCTCCTATTGCTTTTCCACATCCCACGCAATGTGAGCTTCCCACGGGCGGCATTCTTGGCGTTGTATGTTGTGGATTGTAATAATCTAATAATACTAAGAATAGAGTATTTTAAATAATTACAGAGAATTTTGTGAAATATATACAAGAAAAGTGAAGAAAATATCACCCGTCAAGTTTGACATCCGTGACGTTTTGTAAATGTAATTGGTGCATACGATGGAGGGGGCTCCGTGTATAGGTAATTTTAAATGCTGGTGTTTGTGTCTATAAGATGGTATTGGTTTAACTACGCTATTTGTTTGGCTACGTGTGACAACCATTTTTAAGCTTAATAATAATTTTACTTCTTATAATTAGAGAAGGACCATTATTTGGTCTACTGATATGAAATAATTGCATTAGCATTTGTAACCAAATTATATTTTGTTTTCAATTTGACATTTAGACAACTACACATAGAAAATATGTACTAGAAATAAAATACAAACATAGAGAAAAACAGGTTATATATATACAGTCGTGCACAGTCGCTATGTGATCACCGCCTGGCTAAGGGATAAAGGCTAGCGCATTCGGTGAGTCTTGAATGCTTTGTGTTAATTTTAATTTTCGATGTATAAGTTTTATGACCCGCAAAACCATCTGGCGTAATCAAAAGACGACCTAAGGTCGCAAAGAAAAAAATGTTTGTGCTCTCCACGGTTCTCTAGTTCATGAACTGATGATAGTCAAGATTATGTAAAAAGTTGGCTTTCACTAGACGGGACTACTCGTTGACAAGGAAGCAGTGGTTGTTCCGTGACCCACCTCGTCTAGGTCGACGGTCCAGAGCTTGATGAGCGAGTCTCCGCCCGCCGAGGCCAGCACGAGCCGCGCGCCCGCCTCCGCGCCGAGCCCAGCCGCCTCTGCCGACGCCGCAAACTCACAGCTCGTCACACCTTGCCAAACAAAAGTTACACTACACATCTATAGGTAACGAAACAAATTCATGTATTATATTTTTTCTTTTTCTTTTTGACACTTTCAGGAAAATATAGTGGTTATTAAAACGCAGTGGTGACTGCGACCGCAAGGCAAAGATACGCAGTGATGGTTGCGGTTTGAGTAACCTTGTTCCTTCTGGCTACGGGCGCTGGACCGCCAATATCCCCTGTGTTGCATGTCGCAGCCATCGCAGGTTCGATTGCTGTTTTAAGCTACGGGTGACTACGGCTTTTTTTTTGTTCTCTGTATCAAATGGTTAAAACAGTTGAGTGGTGCAGCGTATCGAGCATTGTGTGTATTGCACATTCTCGTATCTTATTAAATTTTACTATGTAACTTACATAATTTAATGGATGACTGTTAAAGGCCTTATTTTATGTAAGCATGAATATGTCTTAGTTATATTTACGGCTGTTATTATCCTGAATACCAATAAGATAAAAATTAATAAAAAAGACCCTATGTAGAAATGTGCAAAATTTCATCAAAGCCCGAAGTAGGCATATATGATTGATGTCCATAATGGTACCCGACCCGCAATAAGCTTGTGTAAAATACCAAGGTCGTGCGCGTCGGCGACGATGGCGAGCTGTCTCGGAGCGTCGTGCGGCGGCGGCGGCGCGAGCAGGCGCAGCTCGCCGCCGGCGCCGCCGAGCGCCGCCGCCGACCCGCGCGGCGCCCAGCACACACACCAGGCCGCGCCCGCCGCCTCGCCTGCCAGGTACACGCTACAAAAATACACTATTAGTGCAACGCCACATTAGCGCGATGAAGTCTGGCGTCTCCGATCCGGTTTCAGAATCAGTCCCAGAACACCAGTAAATAGTAAATTATGGCAGAGGCAGTGAAGTAAGGGATTGCTGGACGAGCTTGGGGTAGACCGGACTCAACGAGTCCAGCAATCCCTGTTCCGGCCGAGGATTGTGTAGTGCTTTTCTCAAACGGTATGAGGAAATATTAAAATTATAATAAATACAAGGTAATCAATTAAATAATAGTTTGTGGAAATTACAATCGGAACGGAAGAATATATATATATATATATATATATTATGTCGCAAGTATGCTTACAGCGTCTAGTGGCGGTTGGCAGTATGTAATTTTTCCTTTGTCAGTTTAATATTCGTAAGCAAATTTAAAAAGTTAGAGTAGCGGACAATAATGGTTTTAGTTAGGGTTTTCATACATTACTTCTTGGCGTAAGGCCAAGAGTAATGTATCTCTACATTACTCTTGGCCTTACGCCTTGTGCCTTAAACAAGAAATTTCTTGCCTTCGTTTCGTGATATTAACGCATACATTTCCGAGCATGTTTGAGAAAATTATGCTTAGACGCAAACGAGCATAAGTAAGTACTGTACTGTACTGTATGGGCAGCGGGTCGTCCTCGGCCAGGCTCCACACCGGCGCTAGGCCGTCGTCCGTGGCTAGCAGCAGGAGCGGCGGGCGGTGCGGGGACACGGCGGCCCCCCGCACCCCGCCGCCGCCCGCATCGCCGCCGCCGGCGCCCGCGCCGAGGAACAGCGTACGCAGTCTGCAGCCTGCCTGCACACAAACACACACGTAAAGGATCATTGTAGTGTGCGGCTAGCCAGATTACCCCAAGCACTTACTTCATATTCTCTACTCGTAATATGTGTTCTATTGAAATACTCTCACTCTTAATGTATAGTAGATTAGATACCTATCTAGGTATATTTGTTACTATTTCATCCTCTTTGCCGTACGATTAAATAAATTAATATTTATAGGTAGGGTAAATAAAAAATAAACTCCTGACACTACCCTCAATATATATACTAAAAGTTGCGACGTTTGTTCGTAAATATCCAGAACTATTTCCAGAAAAACCTGACACTTTTAAAACTAGGAAGCAATATAGAAACAAATTATTATTGCCTAAATGTAACTTAGCCATGTATAAAAAAGGTCCGCAGTATAAATGCATACTCATCTTCAACAAGATTCCTGATGTGATCAAAGCGCAATCTAGTGACGAAGTCTTTAAGACTCAACTTAAGAATCTATTAATAGAACATTGTTATTACTCGATAGACGAATTCCTAGACGACAAAAATTTAGTAGGTATTATATAAACTACAATAAAAATAGGACATATGATTTTAGGTAGTTTTAGATCTGACATAAAATGATTACAATAACTATTAACTAAAGATTTTGACACAGATATACTTAATTTATTTGACATAAATGTGATTAATCATGTAGGTTACTTAAGCCTAGAATTAATATTGTAATTTATTGTGTGCCCTTACAGGGTGTCATGAATTGACTTAACCAAAAATCTACCACCTTATTACATAATAAGGCATTGTTATGTCATGCATACATATGACAAAACAATGAATAAATGAATATGAATATGAAATCGCTAGTAATTGGCCAATTGCACTAAAATGATTAAATTTTGAATTCTATAATATATCCACACACTTAAAGTAAATCACCAGATAACAGTAGTTATCACAAGTATTACTTAACCAAAAATGTACCACCTTATTACATAATAAGGCATTGTTATGTCATGCATAAATATGCATGACATACTGTACTCCGTACTGTACTACTGACTGACTGACCATGATTAAATTCACTATATGTACTAACATATAGTAAATTTAAAAGGTAACACTATCACGGACAAGTAGGCAGAAGTAGTTACCGAGTAATAGTCGACCAACTTAATGCACGTACTTAAAAAGGCCAATTTTCGTACAAATTCGGCCGACGCAACCGCACCGCACGCCGATGTAATTAAGACAGACAGGCAACTACGGAACCCTACACTGCGCGTGGCCCGACACGCTGTTGTCTGTTGGCCGGTTTTTTTTTTGTTGTAATAATGATGCTTATTATGGGGGCCCCTTACTGCACCTACTTTGATATGTAAAGTGCTGGTGAAATGTGTAAAACATCTTTTTTTTATTTCCAAAAATAAGTCGGGCCCTGGAGGGAAACTATCTTAAATCCTTCAGTTGGCTCATTTTACTTAAAGGAGACATTCCTTTAATTTAAAAATGAAACAAAACTGCATTCAAAGATTTCGAAAACTCGAAGTAATTTTAATTAAAAAAACGTTTGTATTAAATAGGTATTCTTCATGGATATCTTGTACGACAGACGAAAGTAAGACCAAATGTTTGTTAATGAATTTTATCCTGGATAATAATCCTGTCGATTAGTGTAATAAAATAGCGGATATGTTTGTTTATTTTTTTATTTTAGTTTGTTCGAGTCCCGGGCGAGGCAAGCGAGTTTTCGAAAATCTTTGAATGCAGTTTTGTTTGTTTATAAAAATGAAGGAATGTCTCCTTTAAGTAATATGAGCCAACTTAAGGATTTCAGGTAGGTTCCCTCCAGGGCCCGAGTAATTTTTTAACCGATTTCAAAAAAAAGGAGGAGGTCCTCAATTCGGCTGTATTTAACCGACTTCAAAAAAAAGGAGCAGGTTCTCAATTCGGCTGTATTTGTCTTTTCTTTTCAACGTTTGTTAACTCAGAACTCCGTCATTGATGAGCCGATTCGATTTTTTTTTGTTCGTATGTATATATACATATCGAAATTCGTTTTTTTTTGTTCGTATGAATATATACATATCGAAAAAAAAATTGAATCGGCTCATCAATGACGGAGTTTTGAGTTAACAAACGTTTATCCACCTGGAAGTATATATACTTCCAGGTGGATCCTATTTTTTTCAAAATTAAGTTAGATGATGGGATCCATGAGGAATTGAGGGGACTCCTCAATTTTATTAGGTACGCGTGTAGTGATTCAGGTATTTTCTGTTATGACTCGTGTATTTACATCCAGAATCATAAATTTGGTGGCGAGGAATTGATGATGAAGACCAGAGATGACTTATCGAATTCGATCGTTCGACTTATCGAATCGTTATGAATCTCGTTCAAAAAATAACTTATTACAAATAACATCAAATCTAGCGTTACACAAACATGGACCTTATTCCATGACAGTAAAGATCTATAATAAGCTACCTGATCATATAAAGAATGAGCCTAACAATAATAAATGTATACCTTAAAACAATTTTTAGTTGTAAATGCTTTTTACACAATAAATGAATATTTAGATCGCAAAAATAATGTATATTAAGAAGTGATAATTCAAATAAATTATTATTATTATACCGTGACATTTCAGTACCAAACACAAAATTGAAAAAAATTAATTGTTATTATTATTAATTAATTATTATTATATCACGATCATATATATTTTTTTTATGTTAATTTTAATTTTAACTAAATTTTTTATTTTTATTTTTATTTTTATTTTATTTTTAACTATTGTTTGAATTATTATCATGAATTTTACTTTTTAATTTATTGTTTGTAATTATGAGGATTATACTAGTCCCATTGTTATGTTATAATATTGCAATGCCCTCACAGGGTTGTGTTAGAACTTATTACTATCTTTAAGACCTTAAATTGTACACACAAACGCAATGAATAAATGAATGAATGAATGAATGAATTCCTCAATGATGTACTTAAAAGTGCAAAAGTACGTCACAGGTTCTGATAAGATTGCGTTGAAATAGGAACTAATAAAGTGCCATTGGTGATGATAGTAAATTCGGGCCCTGCCCGTGTCCACAGACACTATGGTAAACTGCGTTACCCGAAATAAAAGATACAAGAACGAAATAGAATATTTATTTAAAAACTTTCCCTATGGGCAGTATAGGGAAAGTTTTGAAATAAATATTCTATTATATTAATTCCCTAAAACTGCCCTAAGTCCCTAAGACTTGTAGTTTACTGCTGCTGCTGCTGCTTCTTGTAGTGGCTTCCAGGAGGTTCCGATGTACACTGATTTGACCCCTGTGGTTTTCCCTCGAACCCCGTGGGGGGGCTCGGGAAGCCTGTTGCGGCTGTGCCGCTTCTGGCGGGTTCGGGCTGGGGTGGGCGTGACGCCCGTCAGGTCCGGTGGGGTTATCTGCTTCGTCCGGTACACAACCGTAAATAATAAGTCTGGGGGTTCCAACTACTGCGAATTATTTATTTCTTACACAATCTAAGGACTTTTAAATAGGTTACAATATATATTACTTTACTTATATTAATAAGTCGCGTTCTTTTTATTGTAATTTATAAGTGTCTTTTTGTGTTTGTATATATTCGTTTTTTGTTTTTAATGAGTTTGTGTTCTTCGTTATTTTTAATGTTTTAGTAATTTGTCCTTGTGTGTGATCGTGGCGTCATTATTCCGTGCCTCACCAAATGGTCACATAGGAAGACCAGCGCTGGCGTTGCCAGCATTACGCTGAGTTGTGACCATTTCGTGGCAAATGTGTATGTGCACATAGCACGTAGAACCGATGGCCGTTGGGGCGGAAAGGTTCTCGAGTGGCGACCACGTACCGGAAGGCGCAGCGTGGGTAGGCCCCCGACAAGGTGGACTGATGACCTGGTAAAGGTTGCGGGAGTCCGCTGGATGCGGGTGGCGCGGGATCGGTCACTTTGGCACTCTTTGGGGGAGGCCTATGTCCAGCAGTGGACGTCTTTCGGCTGATATGATGTGTATGTGCGTATGTGTCCTCAATTTGTATTGTTGCCATTGCCGCGAATAAATGTTTTCTTTCTTTCTGCTACGCGCTATGACTAAAAATAAAAACCATTACTCATTATAAGGCTAATAAAACGGAAAACAAGGACTTGCAAAAATGGAAAGAAACACCACAAGACTCTGTTAACCAAGTAAACCTCTACTTTGCAAACATTGGTAAGAACCTAGCAGAGGACATGCTCATCCTATGCTACTTGGCAACCACACTCAAGGTAACATCCGACACCCGTCTTCATTTGTACTACTAGATACTGACGTTCAAGAAGTCGAAAATATGCTCATGTCACTTAAATCTAATAGTGCGCCTGGATGTGATGGAATTCCTACGCAATTCCTCAAACAGGCTAAAGTGGCAGTAGTCCCAGTAATTTCCCACCTAGTGAACCTGTGTTTTCATAACGGCATATTTCCTGACGTGCTCAAACACTCTATCATAACCCCTGTGCACAAGAGTGGGAAGAGAGAGGAACCAAACAACTACAGACCTATTTCGGTGCTATCTGCTTTGTCCAAAATCTTAGAAAAACTAATTAACAAACGTATAATAAGTTTTCTTAATAAAAACATACTTTCAAACTGCCAATACGGCTTTAGACAAGGTAAATCAACCGAGGACGCAGCGATAGTAGATAGTGGATAAAGGTGAAAAATGTTTTTCTGGACCTCAAAAAGGCTTTTGATACGGTGTCCCACCCCATTCTTGTCAACAAGCTGGAAAGGATAGGTTTTAGGGATAAAACTCTAAAATTGCTAGAGGACTATCTAAAAAATCGCTTGCAAAGGGTAACAGGGAACATTGGAGATCAAGTAAGCAATTATACGCGGGTGCAGTTTGGCGTCCCGCAGGGCAGTGTTCTTGGCCCCACGCTGTTTCTTGTATACATCAACGATTTAACAAACCTCAGTGTAAGAAATAGTAGGATTTTCTCCTATGCTGACGATACCGTCGTTGTGTTCAGGGGCAAATGTTGGGAAACAGTATAAAAGGATGCCGAAATAGGACTTCTTAGGGCTTCCAACTGGCTTACCTCAAATCTCCTAGCTCTTAACACGTCTAAAACTAATTTTATATGCTTCTCTAAGTACGATAGAAACCAGCCAGCTGACAATATCTACCTCAAAGTACATCATTGTGACCCCAATACAACACTCTGCGAGTGTCCTATACTTAAAAAACAAAATTCTATCAAATACTTTGGAATCCACATAGACCAGAGATTGTCCTGGCATCGTCATATCGAGAACAAAAATAATAGAATACGAAAGCTAATATGGGTGTTTACCTCAAAACAATTATTAAATCAACTTTATACTTCATTGGCTCAATCAATCATGTCCTATTGCATAACTGTCTGGGGAGGCGCCACTAAAACCAAATTTCTAGAAGTTGAGAGAGGACAGAGGTGCTTGTTAAAAGTAATGTATTTTAAGCACTACAGATACTCTACAAAGGAACTATATGAAATCTGTGACTTATTGACCATGAGGAAACTTTATATTTTGCATTCACTACTGAAGCTACACAAAACACTAACCTACAAACCCGTCACCCAAAACCGTAGAAGAAACACTACTTTAGCGCTCTTGCCTGCCTGCAAGTCCGCCGCTTATCTGTACAATAAAGTAAACACGACGACAAACATATATCCGATGTCAGTTTTTGACTGTAGGAAAAACCTTATGCAGTGGCTTAAAAATCTAAACTGTGATGAAACAGAGGCTTTACTACAAGGACAAGGTATATGTTTTTTAAAATAGACATTAACCAACAATCTCTCTCTTCACACACACACACACACACACAACCACACACACTCACACACACACACACACACACACACACACACACACACACACACACACACACACACACACACACACACACACACACACACACACACACACACACACACACACACACACACACACACACACACACACACACACACACACACACACACACACACACACACACACACACACACACACACACACACACGCGCGCGCGCGCGCACACGCACACGCACACGCACACGCACACGCACACGCACACCCACACGCACACGCTCACACGCATGTTCTGTATGATGTATTTACGCATGTAATGTGAAATTGTCATTATACACTAAAAATAAAATTTGCAAGTATACTTTCATCTACTAGGGAACTCCAGCCCTTATATGAAAATTGTAATTTATTCGTTACCCAAAATAAACATTTTCATTTTCATTTTCTTTCTATATTTAAACGCGGTTCATGAACTAAAATGTGCCGTCGTCATTTGTAAGTCCTGTCGTTCACAATAGCTACGTCACAGAATAGATAATAGTACAAGTAGCTACATTTAGATTTTTGTGTTTTGTTTAGGTCTATACAAATTATGAACAAGTTTTTGTTTTGTTCTGCTGAAATTACACCTGAAATGAATACACTGTACATTTCTGGCATACTTAGCACAATTAGTTATTTTTGTTTTGTCAACTGGGATTGTACTTATTATTATTTTAGGTTAGCTCAGAAAATTACAAGAGCTGTGGCTTAAAATTACCAGACTACGTTAATTAACCAGAAATTTCGTTGCTGATTGCAAATTGTTGCAAGTTAGTAGGAATAGTAAAATACAGAAAGCAAAGAAACGCAAAAAGGCTAAGAGTCTCTATTAGATGATAGGTTTGCTGGTTAGATACTAGCTGTTATGCAGCACACCGGCGCCCCACGCCGGATACCTACTGGGGCGCTCAGTCTGCTGGCCGGGTACCTGCGTGTCCCAGAGCACGGCCTGTCCGTCGAGGCCGGCGGACAGCAACAGGCCCGCTCCCCACGCTACGCTTTGCGCCGGGTACTGGTGCGCGTCCAGCACGTGCAGCTCCTCGAGCGCGCCGCCCGTGCACCGCAGCACTTTCACCAGACCGTCACTGTAACATAAATGTGATAGCTGGTTTAATTCATTTACTTTCAATTAATTTTGATTACTTTTGTTTCCCATTGAAGCCGAAACGCGTAAAACAGCAATATCAGGATCAATAAAGGTAGGGAATCCGTCACCTAGAGGCCGTGGCGAGCAGGTCCCCGCGCGCGGCGACGCAGTTGACGGCGCCGGCGTGCAGGCGCGCGCGCGCCGCCAGCCACGCGCCCCCCGCGCGCTCGCCCCCCCGCTCCTCCGCCCCCGCCGCGTCCAGCTCGACCAGGTCGTCGTCGTCCAGCGGGTTGATGCCCTGCAACACGCAGCCGGTTACTCATCAGTCAGTTTTTTTTAAGTTAGGGTACAGCGGAAAGTCACCTGTCTCATAATACTCGAAAATTGTTATTACCCCAAAAAATAAGAAGGCAAAAGAATATGCCTACTTAGTGACGAAAATCCCATTTAAATATCTCAAAGAATTACAATTTCTGAATATTTAACCTCTCGGGTTGCTTTTTTCTTCATTTGTCCACTTACATTTTTAATCCTTTTTCAAGAAAATATAATACAACATTATTGATTATTTAATTTAGTGTCCCACCCCTATGGAGCAGCCCAACTGGAGAAAGACCTCCACGTAGATATGCGGCGTTATGTTTTGTAGAAAGTCTAATCTAGCCTCCTTTAAATAATATACTATTTAATAAGTTAACTGAAATACTGGAAATAAATAAAATACTTGTGATCGTCTAGTTCAAGAATTACGCAAAGCATGACGCGCGGCTGAATTAACGCATACCCTAAACGTTCGTGCAGCCGCGGTTTTTTTTAACAGAAATAGTAATTGTTGTCGATTATGTTCACGGTGCTCTGAATACTATTTATATGCTATAACATTCACTGTACTGTCTGTCCCTTAAATTGGATTGCAGTGTCACTCTACTTCCACTAATTGACGCAGATGTCTAAGGTCCGTATAATCGAATCAGTTACAGCCCAGAACAAACAGAGCGTAATTAATGTTACAGAACATAAAAATAACTCAGGCCTTGCTTTAGTTCCTATCGTGTGGTGTGAAGTTCACAGCTTCTAAAGAATTGACACGTCAGATTCTTTAGGTGCAAACTAGAGTCGATTCCAGCTATACAGGATCTAGTATCAGCCAAAAAGCTTTGTATCGAGTGTACCTAAGTGCATGTATATCAAATGAAATGTAAGCTCGTGGTGTGTCAGCTAATGTATGTTGTGTAAGTGTGATATGTATCAGTGTGTGTCCATTGTAATCAGGCTAAATAAAGCCACGAAATACAATGGGTGTGTATAAGAGTCCCTTTTTTATTGTAAGTTCACTATCTTGTCACAAATAATAGAATCAAAAAGCCATCAAATGCGTAACACTACAATGCCTTAGATATATTGAAAGAGCCCGGTATAAAATTGAGATATGTGTGCTGTCCCAAAGATTTAGTCACATTGTAATGCCATCATTTTATGCTATTCATGCATTCTTATTCAATTTAGAGTTTCAATACAATAGTATTAGAAAGAAAGAAAGAAAGAAAGAAAGATACATTTATTCGTGACAAACACAAAGCAATTTACAAACAATAACATACAATTGCGTAATTTGCCACGAAATGGTCGCAACTCAGCGTAATGCTGGCGGAACCAGCGCTGATCTTCCGTTGCGACCATTTGGTGATACCACGGCACAGTGACGAAACGTACACATACATAATATAAAATCACCAGACATACATTGGATAAAAAGATAAAAGGAATCAAAAAGCTACAAAATTAAACAAAATTAAACAGGCAAAAACAAAACATACCTAAATAACATACAACCAAGAAAAACGCCTCATGGCTTAAAACACGCGAATCAGGGTCGCTCGAACATAAAAAAATAAAGTAAACTATCTATGATTATCTTAAGCTAAGTGACAGCGACACATGACATAATATGAAGATAAGATAAGATAAGATAAGATAAGATTTCTTTATTGTCAATGCTGTGTTACATAGGTCTTATAAATATTAGAAGTCCACCAGCTTGCCCATTTCGGGCGTACAATTTTACTATACTAATCCATGCAGGTGTAAAACAATAATAAATCAATAAAACTAACATATAACCAATTCATTATAAATATACATAAAATATTCATTTAGATTATAGAAACTTTTTGTTAACAGCCATTTCTTGAGCATGTTTTTAAATCTGATCCCATCTTGGGCCTTGATATGTTCAGGCAAGTGATTGAATATTTTTATTCCTGACGCATATGTGCTCTTGCTTAGTATGAAACTAGACGGTCTAACCGTACAGACATCATATTTATATTGCAATCTTATATTATTTTTTAAGTCAGTTTTCTTAATAAATATGTCATTTTGTTCCTTAACTAATACACAAATGTCCAAAATATAGATACATGTCAGAGGTAATATTTCATTGTCTTTAAAAACTTCTCTAAGAGATTCTAGATGCCAAAGCTTAAATATTATACGTATGCATCTTTTTTGTTTTTACATTTACAGAATTACCCCAAAATATTACGCCATATGTCAGGTGGGGATAAACATTTCCATAGTACGCCTTCTTTGCAACATCGGTTGAGGTTATATTTGTCAATATTGATAATGCGTAGCAAGCTCTGGCTAGATTCTTATTTATTTTATCTATGTGATGCTTCCAGTTTAGGTTGCAATCGATTGTGACTCCTAAGAAGTTTGTACTATTTACTTGTTCAACTTGTTTGTTGTTCATAACTAGATTAAAACTTTTAGGTACCTGTTTATAATTTAAGAATTGTATAATTTTCGTTTTATCTAGGTTTACACTTAGATTTAAAGTCGACAACCAATTAATAACATGACTTAAGGTATTATGTAATTCATTGGCTATATCTGACCCATTCTCTTCGGAGACGAAAATAGTGGCATCATCGGCAAACATAACACACAAGTGGTGAGCTATCAGGGGGAACTCATTTACATATACCAGAAACAGTAGCGGTCCCAGCACACTGCCTTAAGGTACCCCTTGCCGATTTATTTCACAATTTGACTGCACTCTTATTACTGTTTTAGTAGTCCTGTCATATGAATCTAATACAGTTACTTGCGTTAGGTCTCTATTAATTTTAAGGCAATTCCCCGTATCCCGATGAGATCTAGCTGTTTCAGTAAAATTTCGTGAGTCACGCAGTCAAAAGCCTTTGACAGATCTATAAATAAACTGAAAGACGTTTTTTTCTTATCCATATCTAGCCATATTTGATAAAGAATTTTGAATATGGCTAAGGTTGTGTTTTTCCCCTTTTGAAACCCAAACTGATTTGTGTTTAATATTTTATATTTGTCAAAGAAAGATGTCAAGCGATTCAATATAACTTTTTCGAATATTTTTGAGAAATTTGGCAGCAAAGCAATGGGTCTGTAATTGTTTAATTCCTGTTTAGATCCTTTTTTATGCAAAGGTCTTATTAATGCCTTCTTTAGATCGTCCGGAAAGATACCATTTTCTAAAGTTAAATTTATTATATGGGTCAGGGGTTCCGCTATGTATTCAATACTTGATTTTATTACTTTCATAGGTATTTGGTCATGACCAGTGCTATTCTTACTTTTTAATTCTTTAACAATTTTCACGATCTCTTCTTTTGTCGTCGGTCTCATAAAAATACTAGATAAGATTGGCTGAGACAGTGGTTTATATTGAATATCGCTTTGTGTACGAGTATTATTCAAATTTATGAAGAACTTATTTACTGCATTTGCAATGTCAAGAGGATTATCCAGAACCATATTATTTATCTTAACAGACTCTAGCGTGTTTTATATTGTGTTTGTTTGTGATGTGTTTTGTTTTATAATTTGCCATGTAGCCTTACTTTTGTTCGCACTCTGGGTAATATAATTCATATTTGTGTTACGCTTGGACTGCTTCGTTACCAATTTCATAATCCGGCAATATTTTTTGTTTTCATTTTTAAACTTTTCGTTACCAAATTTTTGGGTTTGCAAGTATAATTGCCGTTTCCGTTTGCTAGCTACAACAATCCCTTTAGTCTTCCAGTTTGGCTTTTTTTTGTAAGTAATTCTAGTTCTTTCAGTCGGTATGCACAGGTCAAGAACAAGCCTGAAGGTATCAATAAATGCTTTATAAGCGTAATTTGGATCTGTTGAGGAGTAGACATCTGCAAAGCTGAATTTAGAGATGTATTTAAGAAAAATTTCTAAATGCCTATCTGGATTTCGGTTATAAATGTACCAATACTGTTCTTTAAATCCTAAGCCAGCTGGAACCGTAACAATCTGACAAGTATGATCAGACAGCCCGAGGTCCAGCACTTCTACCTGATAAACTACAGTATAAACTACACGAAATGGGAAATTAGGTCACGGTCAAAAGAAAAGAAACAGAACAAAAAAAAACTACACATTTAACACTTAGAACTTATTTGCGACATGCGAATTGCGAAGTGTGTGCTATACCAATATATGGAAAGATACATAGTTATAAGGAGTCACAAATATGGTGTACGTGCGTTAAAAAAGAAAGAAGAAAGAGGTGCCTGTCTACTATAGAGGAACAAATGAAGCCACCCAGACCAACGCGCAGCAGGATGCTTCAGGAACATAAACAGCAGGTACATACGCATACTTAGCTAGAAACAGCTGGTATCGTTTTTCAAATTTCCTTGGCTTTTTTGATGTTCAAACAAATGTTTCTTAACATTAATCTTAAAACTATATCTACTTTTAAGGTCCCTGATCGGCGGAGGCAGATTATTCCAACATTTGGTTGCGGCATATCTAAAACTTCCACGAAAGCAGCTGAAGCATGTCGATGTGTTAGCAGTTGCAACCCACACTGACGTGCTCCACGTCCTGTCGTGCGAAATAACAATTTCTCGAAGAGATATTTTGGGGACTGGTAGTTTACTACACCGAAAAGAAGACATGCCAGGTGAAGCTTGCGCCTGTGTAACATCTTTAACATATTACATTTATTCATAAACGGAGTGACATAAGCCCTCAACGGGATGTTGAAACAGAAACGGGCACAGGCGTTTTGGACTCTTTGGACTAATTGTTTGGATTTCGAGAGTAGACGTGGACCATATACTGTATCCATGTAGTTTAATTTCGACATTATGAGTGATTCTACTATTTGCATTCGCAATGTTTCATTTAAAAAGGGCCTAATTTTGTACAGAACCTTTAGTTTGTAAAAACAGCCTCTTACTGAATTTAGAATGTGTTTCTCATATCGTAGCTGATCATCCATTAAAAGGCCAAGGTTACGCGCCTCACTGACCCGTTCAATAGGTTCACCCATCATTGTCACACTCACTGAAGGACTAAGCCTAGTCAACTGCTGGTTGCTGCCAAAGATAAGGTACTTAGTTTTAGACGGGTTCAGTAATAAACCATTACTTGTGGCCCAGGCTGCTATACTAGCGAGATCCTTATTAAGTTTCCCTATTGCACTGTCGACTTCAGACTGCTTACATGAGATATACACTTGTATATCATCAGCGTATATATGGAACTTGGAATTTGATATATGCAACCCTATGTCTGCACAGTATAAAATAAATAAGATTGGACCAAGGATGGAGCCCTGGGGCACACCTCGAGTGAGCTCCATTTTGTCTGAGACACAAGATGACCCGTCATGCAGACTCATTTTGACAAATTGGTGCCTATCTGTAAGGTAACTGTTGAACCACTTTACCGCCCTTCTGTCAAAACCATAGTAGTTCAACTTGGAAAGCAATAATTTGATGTCTATGCAGTCAAACGCCCTGGAAAAATCTAGTAGTACCAACAAGGTACACATTCCTTGGTCCTGAGCAAAAAGTAAGTTATCTGTGACATCAAGCAAAGCGGTGACAGTGCCTCGACCCTTTCTGAAGCCCGACTGAACATCCGGTAAAATATTGTTTCTCTCCAGATACTCTGTCACTTGCATGCACACTGCTTTTTCCACCACCTTTGACAGGCATGGAAGAATACTGATTGGCCTAAGGTCTTTAAGCTGTGAAGGATTTGCTACCTTCGGGAGAGGACGTACAATTGCCACTTTCCAGATATCAGGGAAAGTGGATGTTAGAATGGACGTATTTATTAGGTCAGTGATTATATCAAGCGTATGAGGCAAAGTCATTATTAACATATTCAGATTTATGCCGTCACAGCCTTCTGCGTTCGATTTAAGTCCTCGCATAATCTTAATAATGTCATCTGTCTTGATTGGCTCTAACTGAAATACCGATTGGCTATACCGATGGAATTCAAAATAGGTTAGCTGAGATATAGAAGCGTGGGACGTGATGGGCAAGCTTAGAAAATGTTTATTTATCAAATCCGGGTCATTGAGACTGGCAGGTAGCTCTGTGTCATTTTTGGGTAGCAAGGTAGTTTTTAGATTTTTCCATAATAGTTTCGGATCATTTATTTTATTGTTAATATTTTGTTTAAAATAGGCTACTTTCTCATGATATAGAGCTTTTGCGACAGTAGACTTCATATCCTTATAATATTCCTTCTTACTAGCCAACTCAGTTTTATGATAGTCCGCTGCCGCTCCATCACGCAATCGCATCATGAGCTTTATGGTGTCAGTGATCCAAGGGGCCTTAATCACCATTGTCCTAATAGGCGCATGAAGGTCAAATAAGAGTAATATATTTTGACTCAGTAAGTTCACCATATCATTAGCATTGCCCTCAGGTATTAAATCCCACCTCAAACTTTGTAAGTCCCTATCAAAAAAAATGGGATTAATTTTATGAATTAGCCTATGAGAGACAGTGAATGGCTTTGGTTTATTACGCTTAATATAAAACTCGCAACTTACAAGGCAATGTCCATAAAGGGGGCCTAAGTGCACCACGTCTACCCTTTTTGCTTTCACGTCGGTGCAAACTACATCAATCAGCGTCTGACTAGAATCAGTGAAGTGCGTAGCCTTAGTGACTAACTGTGTTAGGCTAAAACTAGCTAAAAAGTTATTAAGTTTAGTAAATTTTAAATCATTGGCCAAAACATTTATATTCAAATCGCCTAAAAGCATAATGTGATCATAATTATGTAAAGAACTAATTGTGTCTGAGATGGCATTAAAAAATAAGTCCACGTCCATCCACGGAGGCCGGTATGCTGTACCAATAACCAGTTTCCTCCCGTTAAGGCTCAATGTCACCCACATTTGCTCAACTGAGCTGTGTCGGGGGTCTACAGGGTGAGATACGGTGCGGGCGCTAACGCCACGCTTAATATAGAAACCAACTCCTCCCCCACGTGACCTAGGCCCCGGTGGGCGAGGTTTGTGACGTAGTTTGCAACCAGGCAGTACTGGAGCTCGCCCCTCCTCCCCGGTCTGTAGCCACGTCTCATTTACAGCTAAAATGTCAAAGTCTTGTTGGGAGCAGACGGCTATGAAATTATCATGATTCGTGCCCAGAGAACCTGCATTCAACAAACCGACTTTGAGCAGTTTATTAGGCATTGCAAGTATTTATTTTCCTGTTACCTCGACAATCCAAGCCACATGTAATGTGACCGTGAAAATATGTACAACGAGCAGTTACATTAATTAATTGTGACCTACAATACACCTCCCAGCAGTAAATTACACCTAAGTTAAATTTCATTAATAGAAACAAAATAAGCGTACACACTAGATTTTATTATTAAAATGCTGACCAATAAACCTAGTTTTTGCCAAAAACCTGTTTGATTTCTTCCTCAGACCTTATCCTACGTGCCGGCTCTCCACTCTGACGGCGCACGTAGACACGCCCGTCCCTGGTCCACGAGTAGCGCCAGTCGAGTCTCTTGCACTCCTGACGGGCAGAATAGAGCAGCGTCCTGTTCAGCCTGGTCAGCCGTTCGTTCAGATAGAATCGAGTGGCAACTCCGGGCACGCCAAGGTCGGACGTGTCGGCGCCGCGGCGCACGCGCGCAGCACGCAGCAGCTCGTTGCGGGTCCCGCGGCGCGCGAGCCGTATGACCAGCGGGCGCGGGCGCCCGATGGCGGGAGCTGACGCAGGATCCGCGACGACAGATGGCGCCTCTGCGCCCGCACCCGGCGCCGGCCTCCGCGGCCCCACCCTCTCGGCGAATACGACGTCGCGCTCCTCCAGGTCGACACCGAGCTTCCGCGCGACCAGGCACGTGAGGTGGACTGGGTTCTCACTCGCCTGCTCGGGAATTCCTGTCACCTCTATATCATTAAGAAGCAGGTCCTGGTCGCGATCGGAAAGTTCCTGCTTCAGCGCGGCAACGGTCGCCGCCAACTCGCTGTCGGCCACACCGCCCGACGAGCGCTGCTCCATCCGCTCCTCGATACGCAGCACCCTCTCTTCCACTGCTTGAAAACGTTCCTGGAATCCCCGAACGAGTTTATACATCTCCGCAAATTCTTGCCTAAGGCCCGCGATGCCGTCTCTCGTCGCCCTGAACTCCTTCCTGAACAGACGAAGCTGCTCTGCGACGTCCTGCCGCTCCTCAGGAGACCCAGCGCCTGCAAGCGCGCCTTCATGGTCGCCTGCTTTGACCGGGGTGTTATCCCCATTATCCCGCACTGGCTTCGATTTGCATGCAGGGCATGCCCAGGAAACGGGAACGCGAGCGGTAGTGGCGATACCCACGTACCCCTTATGGTACACTGACGGGCAGTCACTGCATTTAGCGACACCTGTCGCCGCTAGCGGCTTTCCACAACCTGCTGCGCAAGCTGCCATGGTGATCGCACAACAAAAACACGAGTAGTTAGATGACCAGATGGTTCAGCACAACCGCACTAGATGGCACGGTTCTTATAAGTTCGGCAGATGCGAACTAGATGGCGCCTCACGCTATGAGGAGAACGAATTAATTAAATTAAATGATCGTCACTATACGGCGCGGGGCGAACCAGTTCAACTTTACAGCACGATAAACGCCACAGTTTGCTTAACCACCAAAAACTACACACTTAACGAGAAAGTTAAACACTAATTGAATTGTATGTGTGGCGGGTAGGTATATATCACACGAAGCTCGTACACTGAACTTTAGGTGCCGAAAACTAATACTAGTTATTTATATTTCGCAACGAAAACACTGCCCGGTGACAGTTACAATGTAAACACTCAAACACTTCGACTAAAACCAACTTTACGACAGTTTATTTATTTATAAACACTAACGAAACAGCTGTGCGACCGTCCTCGTCAACGTCCGTGACGTCCAATTTTATTTTTAAATCCACTCTCATACCAGAAATGGTACTTAAATAATATTAGAATTTAGAGTTATATCTGTCCCTAATGGCCACCTAAACATTCTTCAATAAAACGTCTCAGCGGACCCGTTGATTTGCAGAAAAGAACTGACTAAACATACCTATAATTTAGGACGCCTTAAAATTGACTACCACAGCAATTAGCACGCAGAACCATGTATCCAGCTAATCTCCCGTAGCGGGGCATTTTCGCGAGAAGAGATGCATCGTTAGTGACGTCACCGAGTATGTTAAAAGTGTTCCACTTTGTAACTTTTATTTGTCATACAAATTGTATGGTTAATTTTGGTTACAAAATGGAACATTTTTAACTTATACTCGGTGACGTCACTAATGATGCATATCTTCTCGCGAAAATACCCAGCGACGACCTAAGGATTACAGCTGAAGCATAAACAATTAACCCTTAAATTACTTTGGTACATTACCTTCTATAAACACTTTATGTGAACACTGACTCTAAATAATAATTGTTAATTGCAGTGACACATTATTCATATAAAAACAAATCAAACAGTTAATGGTTAACTCACAATATTGCCAATTGTCTTTAAAAATACGTGCCTACACTAAATTCACTTATTCGTCTCTAAAATGTCCTAAATGTTTCTTAAACATATCACATAAAAACTCTAGAAATGGAACACTAATTTCAGACAAAAATAAAACGCGGATCGCGAGGGCAATCAAATATCAAAATCAATTGATAATTAATTATAAAGGAATCCGAATGGGATAATTTCAGCCTTTCATTATGAGGTCCAATCCCGACTGCCCATATTTTTAACATCGGAGTCTTACATTGATTCTTGTGCAATATTCAAAAGGTGTAATTATTTTAAATGCCGTATTAACATATTTACGTCATTTTGGTTTACAATAATTAATAATATAGGTTAGTCAAAAGACATGCAGGGTGTCTGGTGGCAGATTTATGTTTCTAAATACTAATATTTCAAAAAGTAATAAACGGTGCGGGGGGAACGGCGTCATTCGAACCACTAATCGTGCGGATTTGTCAGTCACAATCCCGCAATGGTCGGGAGACAATTGTGGGATCGCTATCGAGGCGTTCTATAAAGGCGGCGATTCTTCCGTTATCACCCGTCGGCAGTTTTGTTCACACTTTAATATTCGACGATTAAGTGATGGACCAAACGTGAACTTAATTCGTTCTTGGGTGGAGAGATTCCTTGCAACTGCTTCCGCTATGAACAGTCCACGCCCGGGGCCTAGCCCGACTTCAAGAGTCCCCGCAAACATTGAACTTGTTGAAAAAAGTTTATGAGAAAATTCCTGACTTTCGGTACGGAAAAGGGCAGCCACATTGGGACTTGCTAGGCAGCTATACATGAAATTTTGTAAAAATACTTGAAGTTCCATCCATTTAAAATCCAAACCGTCCAAGAATTGAAAGAGTAGACTGACGTGGCCCTAAAAAGAAAATATTCGTCGGGAAATCGCCAATATTAAACCAAGTGTGACACGAAACACGAGGCTTCGTTTTGAACAATGTGTGCAACTCCATGGAAGACGTCAGGATGACATCATTTTCAAAAAATGAAATCCGCATCATTGCTTTAACTGTGAATATAATGAATAAAAACATGACACCCTGTATGTGTTATAGTATTGCAACTGATATAGGTTCTTTCGAATCTAAACCCATGAATTGTTTATGCTAGCCCTAGCGTTTTAAGAACTCCTATCAAGTGGTAATAAATTATACGACATACAACACCAGCTCTGTGGTTAATCGTGCTAGTGTTTACTTTAAGATAGATTTCAAAGAACGCTGGGCGTGATAAATGTTTTTTATAGGATTTGTCTAAACTAGGTACCTATTTTTATTAAAAGACATTCATTGAGTAATGTAACCTTGCAGTTACAGTTTCTGGTGGTGTACTCACCACCAACACACAACACCAACACCAACACAGCGTATTCTTTGGTAGTGCTGGCTTACTAGCCAGCACTACCAAAGAATACGCTGTGTTAAGACTTGAAAATGAGGGACCTGCATTTGACTCTTCTAGCTGTCAACACAATGAATGTTCGACCCAATAAAGGGTCGGCAACGCGCTCGTGATTCTTCTGCAGTCGCAAAGCGTACAGAATACGAGCTCTGCTTACAGGCGGGCCGTGCACTTTGTCTGCAACCATCGTAGTTACTATATCGCCTTTTGAAGCGAACTGTATTGGAACACCTTGAGAGCAGGAAACGTGTAGCTACTATTTTCTTTGATTTGTCACGTGCCTTTGATTTGGTCGATTACGATCTCATCGCAAAAAAACTCGAACACTATGGCATCCGTGGTATTGTACTCAAGTTGCTCAGGGCTTTCTTAGGTGACAAACGGCAATCAACTGACGCCAATAATAAGAAGTCGAGTCTTCTCCCCGTAGCGTAGGAGACAGGTCCGCACCGCAAGGGTCGAATATTGGAAATAACATTTTCCTAATTCTAATGAATGACCTTCCGTTTGACTCGCCAATGATAGACTTCTTAATGTATGCGGATGATATCTGCGCCATTATAAACGCTGACAGCAGAGACCAAGTGCTTGCAAATGTATGCTACGTTATTGGTAACCTCTCCGAGTGGTTTGCCGTGAATGGAATGCTCGTAAATCTCGAAAAAACTAACATAGTCGAGTTTACAAACTCGATTAATAAAGTTCCTCGTTAGCAAAAAAGTTAGGAAAAATTGCAACAAAGAATATGACAAGTTATTTCCCTTATGTAAGATCTTACCGGTTGATAAAAAAGTTGAATATTTAATAGGGTTAGAACATTATTATAGCGATGATCACAAAATAAAAATTAGTAATAAATATAATACAAGAAGGGTTAGAGAAAAAAAAATAGTACAACAGAAAACTAGAAACTATTATGGTAAAAGAGTGTCTAAATATATTGTACCAAAAATATTTAACAAAATTAATATCCTAAGAGAAACTCCCAAAGTAAGCAAAACTGTGTTAAAATCAAAGTTAAAGGGCTTCCTCCTTGATAACCAGTTACTGTCGACTAGCTAGCTAAAATAAAACTTCAAGGATAAAAGTACTCACCTACGAGCATGCCTAGTTTTAAGTTAAGTTTGTTAAGTTTAATGCATGCAATGCGCTTTATTGTACACAGAAACAGGTTAAAAACACTTCATAACATATAAGAGGCAAACTTATCCCTATAGGGGAAATGTTACTAAATAAAAATTGTAATGTAAGTAAGTCTCATTAAAAATTGTTAGATTTAAGTAAATAGGTTACTATAGAATAAAACATGAGCGTTTCTCGTCATCAAACGTCACAGTTTGGCGAGTTTGTATGTAAGGTATAAAATATAATTTCCTTTGTTTTTGAATAAATTAAAAAAAAAAATAACTTAAGGCAAAGTTTAGAACCTACCGACACTAATTCACTAATTGTGAATAATATTACAATCCCGACTGTAAATCATGTCCAATTTTTAGGTTTCACTTTTGACTGTGGTCTAAAATGGCAACAGCATATTGACAGGGTGTGCACGAAACTTAATTCTGCCTACTTATAATAACCCGCCTCATGCCTATCCTATCGAATGAAAACCTTTTGATAGCTTATAACGCGTATCGCCAATCCGTACTAACATATGGCACAGACCTGTGGGGCATGGCTGCTAACAGGGATCGTCCATTTCTTATTCAAAAGAAAATCATTAGGAAAATAGCACGCGTCGCTCCGGACACGCCGGCTCACCAGCTATTCATAGATCTCAAAATCCTGACATTACCATGTATTTTCATTCTGGAAGTTGGCAAGTTCGTCCGGCAGAATCTAGAATCATTCAGGAAGAAAAAATGGAAAAGCGGTCGATACCACGACAGCAGGCAACACGACCTGGGTGTGCCGAGGCACCGTCTTGCGAAAACCGCTAACAGCTTGCACGTATTGGGTCCGCAAATATACAACAAAATCCCTGCTACTATTAAAAGTACCAAGACACGCTTAGGTTTTACCCTAAAACTAAAATCACTCCTATTACAGAAGGCCTACTATTCCGTTTCTGAATTTCTATTGGAATAAAGTTTAAAACAATAAGCTTAATATGTACGTATAATTGTGTGTTATGTCCCGTAGTGCCGAATTTTTATTTTATTTTTAGTTTTTAATTTATAATTTTCTGAATTTTAAATGTAAATATTAATTTTTATTGACCTAAATAACTTAATTTAAAAGACTTTATTATGCTTATTTTTTGTATAATTAATATGGCTATCTGTGCACATTACTACTGTTTTTCTATATTGACAATGTATAACCAATACTGAATAATTAATATGAATATGAATATAAAAAATCACTGATCTCGTGCCTTACTTACTACCTTGGTACATTGAAAATGAATTTAATGAATTCAACAAAACAAAATTTACTCACTGTCGATTATGCGATGCGAACATGTCAGCGTCTTCGTGCTGAGTGAGCATTAGATGCAACCATGTCATGGCACGGGCGGTAGGCGTACCACCAACCCGATCAGAGCCAACACCTCTGCACTATCCACTCGGTGATGGACAACTGACAGATAGTGGACTAGTAGCAATAGTTTTCTTCTCAGCGCCAGCGTATCTAGCCCGACCATGCCCGAGACAAAGATAGAGGGATAGAGGTACGGGTAGTAATCGTAGGCTTTTTTGTACAGTCAGCGAGTAAATTTGCGTTGTACTTTCTCAATCATGAGAGAGTATTTGCTCTCGTACGGATCCCAAATAACAGCACCGTATTCTAACTTGCTCCTCACAAATGCGCTGAAGAGAATTTTAGCCACTCCGATATGAAATTGTTTTGCAATCCTCATCACAAATCCCAAGGTCCTGCTAGCCTGCTTGCATATGCCAGTTACGTGCTTATGGAAGTCAAACTTATCATCTAATATTAAACCCAGGTCACGAATTTCACTAACTCTTTCCAGAGTGTCGCCAGCTAAATGATACTCAGTTTGGAGTGGAGAGCGCTTACGTGAAAAAGTGATAAACTTACATTTATTGACATTAAAAGGCAGCCGATTTTACTCCACTCAGCTGCCGCGTGAATGTCAGCCTACTACCGATACCTCGGAACAGCTTTAGGTCATCCGCAAAAAGCAAACTCTCGGCGGTGCGAGTCACATCAGGCAAGTCGTTAATCATCAGGAGAAACAGGAGCTATTGTTCTAGGCTGGATTATAATTATCTTCTCAGAGAATGAAGTGGCTATTGAAAGCAGCAACGCCATCCTGCCAGCTACTAACGAGGCTCAACAGGACGATGGCTTATCACCTGAACAGTTGGCAACGCTACCTGAAGCCGATCTCGACCAACCGCACATCTTTAAAGTAAAGTAAAGTAAAGTATTTATTCATTGTAAACTGTGTACATACAGGTGTTAAAAAAATATAGGAGGTAACAATAGTTGCTCATTTCGAGCGTACAATGTTCAATCTTAAAACTAAGAGTTAGTAGTGATACTGTGCACTGACTTAATATATAGCTATTCTAATTCATGCGCTGCTGGTACTCAAAAAATTCGTTTAAACTATAAAATACATTATCCATGAGAAAAGATTTCAACTTCGATTTGAATTTATTACCCTCTAGCATCTTAATACTATTAGGTAGGACATTAAATACACGTATCGCAGTAATGATCATGATGCATCTCGGGTGATCAACCAGCAAATACCGAGTCCCCGGAACCTGATTTGGATCCTGAGCTTTTGATGGCTCTCGGAGAGAGCGTAGATGAAACGCCTGAAAATTGAGATAAAATTCATGACAATTTAGCTAAAATATGGCTTCCTTTACTGAAAAAAGGATTGATGAAAGAGGATAAAGAAAACTTAGTCAAACAATATATTACTCCTGGAAATTGTAAATTATTCCAGGCGCCAAAACTCAATGCGGAGATTTTTTCGGCTATTCCGGACGTGGTTTGACACAGAGAAAAGTCTCTGATGTCTCAACAGCAAGATCTTGCATCTAGCGTTACTGCCATCAACAGAGGCATCGATATTCTCTTAAAGGGGGAGGATAAGAAGCTTGCCATTCAACATCTCAGTAACGGATGCCGAATCCTCTCCGATTTACATGCTTTTTTCACGCAAAATCGTATAAAACTGTTGACTCCTAACCTGGACAAGACTATTCTACATATTATCCAAGATGCAGAAAGGGATGACACTTTATTTTGGGTAAAGTTGTCAGATAATATAAATGCTGCAAAATCTATACAACGACAGGGACAACAAATAAAAAAGCGACTAATACAAGGACTTCAAACTCTTCCCAGTACCAAACACACCGTAGTTCCTACCAGGGAAACTGGAATGCAACTCCTCGTGCCCCGTCGAGCAGAGGCAGCCGAGGAGGAGACGGGGCTCGTACCAGCCTCGCCGCCCACATCTTGACTGCACCGCAGGTACATCCCGGTAGAATTGGCCACATTTTTCATTGTTGGCCTCTTATAACGTCTAACGCTATTGTTCTAGACTAAATAAAAAATGGGCTCAGTAAAACGTTCGATAAACCAGTAATCCAAAAATTTATCCCGCGAAACAATTTCACGAGCGCAGAGCGAATAGACATGTTAAACTTTATTCAAATACTTTTAGGTCTTGGCGCTGTACAGAAGTGTAGCCCAAGCAGAGACCAGTTTATATCCAGTATATTTTTAGGCCCTAAGCCTAACGGGGGAAACGTTTTATATTAAACCCTAAGCCTTTGAATAAGTACATCGCTAATACTCATTTTAAAATGGAGGATCATCGCACATCGCACTACATCAAAGTTAATCCCTCTCAACCGTTTGGTATAAAACAACGGCCACGATTAATATAAAAGAAGCATATTTACTTATCCGTATGAATACAGAATTTAGAAAATATTTCAGATTTCAATTTGATACACAAACTTATGAGTTCACATCTAACCCTTATGGACTTTGCATAGCTCCGAGAGTTTTTCGAAAAGTATCAGAGAAGTTATCGGTCACTTGAGAAATCGTGGATTTAGTTCCATCATATACAGTCAAGGAATTTAATTTCCTACCCATTTTGTTGAAATGTTGTTAGGCATTCACGATGCATTAAGGTCGAAATTTTCATTTTAGTATTGATATGTCAATTCAATACCTATTATTTGTCACTGCACATTACAGATAACCGAAGTCATTTACTTATCTAATAAATAATTAAACACATGTCAGTTGATGTCAATGTCAATCGAGAAAATTGTGAAATAATTTTCAAATACGAAATTAATTTGAAAAATAATAAAATGCTTGCCGCAAACCGTGAAGTATTGCGAGCTAAAATAGTGGAATTACACCAGGAAGGAGTAGGGATTCATGAAATAACACGTCGGTTAAATGTGAGTAGGGACACTGCTCGCCGTTGGGATATGTCGTATTTTGTTAGATTTTCGATTACTGTCATCCATTTTTAGCAGTGCCTTGACGTTTTACAGTTCACCATGTCAACGTAATTTAATTAATCATATCAGTTGCCTAGTAACACAAACAAATGCGTCTGATATGTCAACTAACGTTGTGCTTAGATAGCTCTTATGATGACTGTTTGCTATACAATATTGAACCTTAGGTGGGTAGGAATTTAAATTCCTTGAATGTACTTAGACGACATACTTTGTATGAGAAATACTCGCGAAGAGTGCGCTTCCAATGTAAATTTGCTTCAATGCTTAGGTTTTGTTATTATATCTTTTTAATAGTTTTGTACATGTGTCTCGGTTTTGCCTACATCAAATTTCCACTAATTTGCTCAAAGGTTAGCTGGAAGAAATCCCTCCCATGTATCATTGTATTGTTGTTGTGTTCTGTTCCATGTACAATAAAGAATTTTACATACATACTGTTGGTTATGTATTTGCATGTGTGAGTGTCTTGTATTAATGTATGCATCGAGAGTAGTCCAAAATAAATCGCCGTACAGTGAACACGTCTTTCAATGAGAAAAAATCCCTACATAGGACTTTAAACCTTCTCACACACAACATATGGTCGACATCGAACCGGATCCAAGCCAAGTACAAATACAAATACAAATACAAATTATTTATTCTGCAAATAGGCCACAAGGGCACTTTTACATGTCAAACGGTAGTTTACAATAAAAATAATAATCATACAATAAAAGATTATAATCTAACACAATAATAATTTAAAATTTGCACATTAACGACTGATATAACAACACACTAAATGTCACAAAGTAAATGAAAACAAAACAAAATACGACCATTACATTCGATTAGAATAAGGTCTGTGCATTAACAGAAAGTTAATGATATTAATTCAGTATTCCAGAGATGTATAAGGTCTCTGAGCGTCCAAATACAATCAATAATTATTCAATGTTCGTAGAGATGTATACGGTCTCTAAGCGTCAAAACAAAACAATAAAAAAAAGGAATATTAATGTAATATTGTCAGTGATGTACATGGTCAATAACAATAAAACGTGTCAAGATCGGAATGATGTCTCTCGTCAATACGATAATAATAAAATAACACTAAGTAGTATTTAAGAAGTTGGGTACTATGCCCTTGCAAGCATGAACAGTCCGGACTCCACAAACAGCACCCGATCACGAGTATGACGCATATCTCAGCCATCGCCTCCCTCAACCATATGTTAGGGAAGGTGGCGACCCGATCAACGACGCCACCGTAAGCAAAGCCCTTTAAGCGAGCATGACATATTCAAGCCACCGGACAATGTTAAAAAGCAAAGATTAATAAGCGACTTGCTCGGCGAGAAACAGCATTACGTGCTCTCTTCTTACATAAAATAGAACAATTATTTCAGGTAGATACTTATAATGTGTATTTAGGTATATTCCTAATAGAATTAGCCTACTACTGGCTTAAAGGCATTTTTGTCGTTTAAGAAATCGTTGACAGTATAATACGCCTTGCTTAGCAAATTACTTTTAACATGAGACTTAAATTGACTGAACGGTAAATTAACAATTTCGGTGGGTATTTTATTATGAAAACGTATGCAGTTCCTCACGAACGACGTGCTAACCTTGCGGAGACGACTGGCCTTCACTGCGATCTTGTTTTTACTTCTGGTGTTGTAGTCGTGGATATTGCTGTTGAGTTTGAACTCGTGAAGGTTTTTTCGCACATACATGATATTCTCAAGAATGTATTGGCATGCTACAGTAAGAATGTTTGCCTCCTTAAATTTGTACCTGAGAGATTCTCGAGCTTTTAGTTCGTATATGGAACGTACAGCGCGTTTCTGTAGCACGAATATGGTCTGGATATCAGCTGCCTTCCCCCACAACAGGATTCCGTAGGACATAACACTGTGGAAGTAACTGTAGTACACCAGCCTGGCGGTCTCAACGTTTGTTAACTGTCTTATGCGTCTTACTGCATAGGCTGCCGAACTAAGTTTTCCGGCTAGGGCGGTGATATGTGCCTGCCATTGTAGTTTTGAGTCCAAGGTGATACCTAAAAACACTGTTCTATCTTCAATTTCCAGTTCATCACCCTTTAATTTGATCTTGGTATTGTTTACCTGCTTGACATTAGGTAAAGTGAATCTGATACACTTTGTTTTCTTGGAATTTAGCAGTAAATTATTTGCTGTAAACCATTTCACAACAGTGTTGAGTGCATCATTAATATCATCGAAGTTTTCCTCTTTCCTGTCTACCTTGAAGATAAGCGACGTGTCGTCTGCGAATAACACTATATCATGTTTATCTTGCAACATATTTGGTAGGTCATTGATGTAAATCAGAAACAGAAACGGACCCAGAATCGAGCCTTGGGGAACACCAAGAGCAACAGTTGTCCCTGCTGATTGGGTCCCATTGATGACTACTCGTTGTGTTCTCTCCGAGAGATACGATGTCACAAGATCAAGAGCACCGTTTTTAATTCCATAATGTTTCAACTTTCTAATTAAGTTCTCGTGATCAACGCAATCAAATGCCTTTGATAAATCACAGAACACTCCAATAGCATCTTAAGCCTCTTCCCAGGCATCAAAAATATGTTTAATTAGTACCACACCGGCATCAGTGGTAGAGCGACCCTTAGTGAATCCGAACTGGTTGGTATTGAGCAGTTTATTGCAACTAAAGTGGGACATAAGCTGATGGAGAATAAGCTTCTCAAAAACTTTGCTTAGTGCCGGTAGTATTGATATTGGCCTGAAGTTGGTAGGGTCAGTTTTCGTTCCTGATTTAAACAACGGGATAATTTTACTGTGTTTCATGAGGTCAGGAAATACTCCAGTATCAATACATTTATTGAAAATATTAGCTAAGAAAGGTGCAATTGATTCTACAATGGAATGTAATACTTTGACTGAAAGAGATAAGCGAAGTCCAGCCGGCCGGCGAATACAATAGAGGACTGCATTCCTGAGCCTAATCACTCGTCGCCTGCTAACTATTTAAGTGAATTTAAAGATATTATTCGATCGTGAAGATTGTTATGAAGTGTTGTTTACGTGAATAAACTACTGAATAGTGCAATATGAGTACGTCTGAACAATTATTACGTGTTTTGGAGGATACGGCGAGTTCTATAAGGAGGACCGAAATCAATTTAAAGAAATGTCCCAAACAACGATTAACCAAAGGTTATTTGGAATCTCGTGCACAGTGTATTGAAGCATATTGGAAAACATTTGTGACTGCGCATCAACAGCTGATACAACTTACTACAAGAGAGGAGCGCGGCGAGATGCAATACTTTCTTAAGGAAGATTATTATGCTATCGAGGAGTTATATATATGTTTACAAGGCGATATAAAGGACGCGCTCGCTGCTGCCGCTCCCGCGCAAGGTCAAGGGTCAAGTTCGCTGGATTGTACTATGTTCGAAGCGGTGCAGCAACAAGTTAAACTACCTGCTATCGTTCTACCTGTGTTCTCCAATAATTATGAAGAGTGGCCAACCTTTCACGATTTGTTTACATCGTTGGTGCACGATAATACAAGCCTCAGCAAGGTTCAGAAACTGCACTATTTGAAGTCAAGCATCGCTGGTGAAGCCGCTGCATTACTAAAGCATGTCACTATTACGGAACAAAATTATGAACCAGCCTGGAAGACTCTAAAACAAAGGTACGGTAATAAGAAAATAATTGTGAACTCCATCTTGAAGAGATTGTTTAATCAACGGAAAAGTACTACGCAAACATCTAGTCAAATCAAGAGTTTACTGGATATAACTACGCAATGTTTCAATGATTTACAAAACCTTCAAGTGAACATCGATGCGTGCGACCAGTTCATCATATACCTAGTGGTGAACCGCCTCGATCCTGAAACTCATAAAGCATGAGAGGAGCACTCCTACAATTCAAATGCTGACCAGCTGCCCAAGTGGTCAGAATTAAGAAAGTATCTTGAGTCGAAGTTTCGCACGTTAGAACTTGTTAACCCTGTTACTGCTACCAGTACTACCGTACCTAAAGAAGCAAGACCTATTAAGGAGAAGTCTTACCATGTTTCAACACCAGCGAGAAGTTGTGTTTTATGTAGGGATGAACACACGTTATGTCACTGGAAGGAATTTACACAAATGTCACCTGTGGAGAGAATGGACTATGTTAAGAAATCAAATCTATGTTTCAACTGTCTTCTTCCCGGACATTCTGCATCACGATGTCGCCTTTCTTATACATGTCGTCTATGCAGGAAGTGGCATCACACGTTGATCCATCAAGCGCAGAATAAGGAATCAGACAGTACACAAGCTCACCACAGTCAAATGATGCACTCTGATGAAGACCCTCACAAGGATGAGCAAGATGAAGTGGTAGAAATTTCGTCCAATTTGGCATGCAGGAAATCCACAGCCTTGCTAGCGACGGCAATGGTCTCCGTAAGGGACGATGAGGGACACGTGACTCCACTTCGTGCGCTAATCGACCAAGGTTCGCAATCAAGCTTCATAAGTGAACGTGCAGCACAAGCGTTGCGAGTCAAGAGGGTACCTGCAAAAGGAACTGTTACTGGTGTCGGTTCGACACAGACAACAATCAACGGCATGGCACATCTTCAGATATTGTCAAGTCAAGATGACAATGTCAAGCTGAACGTTAAGGCTTACATAATGTCCTCGAAGCTAACATCACAATTACCAGCAAGCAAGATCATGTATGATACTCACGCCTGGCCACACATTCAAGGTCTCACTCTGGCTGATCCCAACTTCCACCAGCCAGGGCGAGTAGACATGTTGCTAGGTGTTGAAGTGTGTGCACAAATATTCAAGAGTAAGATTATCCAAGGTCCACCTGGTTCACCATGCGCCCAAGAAACAAGCCTAGGTTGGATTTTATTTGGAAAAGTAGAAGGCACAGCACACACTTCCCAAGACAACATAATTGTGATGCATCATCAAGTCAATGTGGATGACATGTTAAGAGCATTTTGGGAGATAGATATTACAGATACGAAGAAGAGTTTAACAAGAGAAGAAGAGGAATGCGAAACTATTTACAAAGAAACTCATACAAGAACGGAAGAAGGAAGATATGTTGTAAGGTTGCCATTCAACAAAGAAGAACCTCTATCTCCAAAAGGGCAAACAAGAGACATTGCCATGCTGAGACTAAAACAACTAGAAAGAAGATTCGAGAAGGATGCTAGTCTAAAGAAGGAATATGTTAAAGCAATGGAAGAATACATCCAACTTAAATACATGGAAGAGATACCTAAAGAAGAATTAAACAATGCAGCAGTATACCTGCCACATCACGTTGTAAGGAAAGAAGAAAAAGAGACCACAAAGACTAGAATTGTGTTCAATGCATCATCTAAGGGCTGTAATGGCGTATCCCTGAATGAAGAGCTTCTAATCGGTCCACACCTGCAAGAAGATATGCGAAATCTAGTCATGAGATGGCGTTTGCGACGTATAGCAATGATATCAGACATAAAGAAGATGTACTTACAAGTATTGATGAATCCCGAGGACACCGATTATCAGAGGATACTGTGGCGCACAGATAGAAGCGATCCTGTGAAGGACTATCGGCTACTAAGAGTTACCTTCGGAACAGCTTCAGCACCTTATCTCGCTGTAAAGACACTCCAACAAGTTGCCGAAGATGAAGGAAAAGAGTACCCGACAGCATCAAAAATCATAAGGGAAGATTTTTTCATGGACGATCTGATGACTGGATTAGATACGGTAGAAGAGGCCGTGGAGACTGCTAAACAGATTTGTGAGATCTTGAAGAAGGGAGGGTTTACACTGCAAAAATGGGCATCCAACAGCTCTGAGCTCCTACAGCAATTTGCACCGTCAGAGAGAAGTACACATTTGAAGATAGACATCGAGCTTGGCGGTACCATCAAGGCCTTGGGACTGTGCTGGAATATGGGAGAAGATACCTTCCAATACACATTGAATCTGTCAAATCCACCAGAGGTCATCACGAAACGAAACATCTTGGCTGACATTCAAAGACTCTTTGATCCGCTTGGTTGGATATCCCCTGCTTTATTGCCTGCCAAACGGATTATACAAAAATTATGGCTTCTGAATGTTGGTTGGGATAAAGAAGTTAACACAGAAATAAAAGAAGAATGGCTACATATACGAAAAGGACTAGATGAAATTAAGAAGATAAAACTAGACAGGTGGTTGAATACCACACAAGCTTCGATGAATGATGTAACTATACACGGCTACTGCGACGCTTCTAACTCTGCTTATGGAGCCGTAGCTTACCTGCGTATACGAACCCAAGATGGAGAATACAAGACGTTTCTTCTTGCTGCCAAGATGCGAGTTGGGCCAGTCAAGCCTATGACGGTTCCCAAGCTCGAGTTATGCGGTGCAGTTTTATTATCAAGACTCCTAAAACAAATAAGTGAAGCAACCCGCATACCTACCAGCCAGATGTTCGCATGGACCGACTCCACTATAGTACTGGCATGGCTGCACGGAGATCCCACACGATGGCAAACCTTCGTCAGAAATAGAGTTGTAGCTATACAAGACATTATTCCAAACCGATGGTACCACGTCCGAACTTCGGAGAATCCTGCAGACATTGCATCCAGAGGCATGACGTTGGGCGAATTGAAGAATTGCAGCATTTGGTGGCATGGACCGCAGTGGCTGAAACATAAAGATATAAAGTTAGAACAGCCAATAATTGAAGAAACTGACCTGGAAAAGAGAAAGGCAACAATAAATGTAAACCTAAACATAAATGAAGGCACAGTAGAACTATATAAAACCTTACCTGAGAAGTTTGAAGAATATGAGTCTTTACCTGAATTGCTGAAGTCCATCATATACGCTAGAAGATTCTTGAAATACCTGAAAGAGAAAACTAAAAATACAGAAAAGACAATTACAACAGAAGAATTAGACACAGCACTTCAAATATGTATAAAAACTGTTCAGGACCAATGTTTTAAAGAAGATATAGAGAGCTTAAGAAAAAGGAACAGAGTGAGCACAAGAAGTAAATTAAGAACTCTAAACCCTTACCTTGATCCGAACAGCATCCTCAGGGTGGGCGGTAGGTTGTGCCATTCTGCCTTGGACGAAGAAAGAAAACATCCTGTGATATTGAGCAAATGTCACCTTACTTACCTGATTATAGACGACGCGCATCGTCGAACCTTACACGGACGATACCAACTAACGCTGAATTATTTACGATCAAAATACTGGATTTTAAAAGTTAAAAGTCTACTTCAAACTTACATCAGAAAGTGCCTCAAATGTGCGAGACATAATGCAGCTACTAAAGAACAGCTGATGGGCGATTTGCCAAAGCAAAGAGTGACACCTGCAAAGCCGTTTTTGAACAGCGGAGTTGATTTTGCTGGACCCTACCAGATTTTAATGTCCAAAGGCCGAGGTTCCAAAACAAGCAAGGCTTACATTGGCATTTTCGTATGCATGGCCACCAAGGCTATACACCTGGAATTGGTGAGTGACCTGACGTCTGAAGCATTCATCGGTGCCTTTCGAAGATTTGTAGCCCGACGAAGACGCTGTGCACATATCTGGAGTGACCAGGGCCGAAACTTTGTGGGAGCTAATAAGGAGCTCGCTGATAGTTGGCGGGAGGCTAAGCTAGAACTAGACGGTGAAGTTGCAGAGAAACTAGCCCTCGATGGAACACAGTGGCATTTTGTGCCGGCTTATAGTCCCACGTTCGGCGGTCTATGGGAGGCTGGCGTCCGCTCAATGAAGTACCACCTGAAGCGTATTTTAAACACCCACTTAACGTACGAAGAAATGACTACGGTTCTATGCCAGATAGAAGCCTGTTTAAACTCGCGACCTCTGTGTCCGATCGACGATAAAGATATCGATAGTTTGGAAGTGCTTACTCCTGGCCACTTCCTTCTTACCGACGCACCTGTCACTGTACCATCTCCCTCTCTTCAGGACACTAAAATTAGCAGTTTGAGCCGATGGCGCTTTACACAAAAAATTGTTAATGACTTTTGGCGGCAATGGCAACAGGAGTATTTATGTCGATTGCAACAGCGGCCTAAATGGCTTAAAAGACAAGAAGATCTTCAAATAGGTCAGATAGTGGTAATAAAGAGTGAGAACTTACCACCCGGGAAATGGCAGCTCGGGCGCATAGTTGAGAAACACCCTGGCGCTGACAACCTCACCCGCGTTTACAGTGTTAAAAGTGGTGACTCAGTTATTAAAAGAACGATAACTAAATTGTGCCTTATGCCAGTTGATACAGAGTCTTAATTTCACAACTTATACGTTTGAATCCGTTTGCATGTAACTACATTAAAGACGACATTAGCGAGGTATAACTTTAATATCATACTTATTGTTAAACCCGATAGTTATTATCTCATACTTGCCATTCCTTGCTATACCTGGTGCTATAGTTAGTTAATGCAATTGCATGTCAGCATGTAATTGATCTTATCATACAATTTGTTATAGTGAGTGCTATGTACAACTTTATAGATATTTTATGTACTTTTAGGTATAGTGTTAGAAAAGGCCGATGCCCTTTTGGTGGGCGGTATGTTGGTTATGTATTTGCATGTGTGAGTGTCTTGTATTAATGTATGCATCGAGAGTAGTCCAAAATAAATCGCCGTACAGTGAACACGTCTTTCAATGAGAAAAAATCCCTACATAGGACTTTAAACCTTATCACACACAACACATACATACAATGCTGACAGAATATAGATTTTTACTTACTGGCAGTTTCAGCTGCCTTCACTATTAAAAAGTATTTTAACGACAAATATCATGTACTTGGACCCAAATAAGTTTCTTCTCCAATCTAACTTCATAGACCATCACATATTGCATGCGCACCTTACCTTGGATGTCGCGCGGCTCTGCAGCAAGCCTTCACCAAGCGAGGGACTCCGCTAGAAGCTTTGACTTAATGGTGGCGTCGCTCGCCGAAAGTACGGTAAAACAATACAATGTTTCTTATAAGAGGTGGTGGCTTTTTTGTGCTAATAAAGATGTTAACCCTTTAGAGTCGCAGATCTCAGACGTTCTAAAATTTATTTCTGAACAATTTCCGGTCTGCGCTAGCTTTACTTCTTGGAGATAACATTGGTTCTGACGATAAAGTAAAACGGCTACTTTAAGGAGCCTACAAGCTGAGACCAAACATACGGTTTAAGAATCTATTTCTCTAAAAGAATACAATTCACTTAAACTAGAGAAATACAGCAATAATTTTACTTAATGTCTACGAAGAAGTATACAAATAACAAACATCCCTAAATATTCCGATACTTGGCACCCGCAACTAGTGTTAAACCATGTTGGAGATTGGTATCCTAACATAGATTTAAGCATAGATAAAATTACTAAAAAATTAGTGATTTTACTAGCCATTTGTACTGCACAGAGAGTGCAGAGTCTGCACTCTATCTGTAATCAAAATTGAAGATATAACTTTTTCCCCCACTGGGGCAAAAATTATAATCTCCGATATAATCAAAACCTCTGCGCCCGGCCGGGAACAACCCATATTAATATTACCATTATTTTCTGAAAATATTAATATATGTCCGAAAACAACTTTAAAGGATTATATTGCCGTTACAGAAAATAAAAGAAGCCAAAAAATTGGTAAACTTTTATTAACACATAAGCCACCTAACACAGCAGCAACGTCTCAAACAGTGAGCCGCTGGATTAAACAAGTACTTTCGGAGAGCGCGGTGGACGTCTCGGTGTTCGACGCGCACAGCGCGCGGCACGCCGGCGCCGCCACGTCGGCACACGGCAGCGCGCGGCGCCGGCGCCAGCGTCGACGCCATCCGCAAGGCGGCCGGCTGGACAGCCCAGCCTCTTCTAACACGTTCGCTTCTATAATATCCCCTTGCTTGGTGAAGGAGATTTTGCGCGCACTGTGTGTCTTTCTTCAGATTTGAGAAGAACCGCTACTTAATGTTAATGTTACCTAAAGTAAGTGATTTTGCTTGTAAAGTTAATAAAAATTAAAGTTGATTTGATTTCCTTTTTCATTTATGCACCACCACACAGCAATTCTTCCTTAGTTAAACTCTGAATATCTACAAATATTAATTATATCTGAAAAATGAAGCGATGAAATAAGATCAAACGAACTTCTTGAAGTGAAGTTCGATCATTATTACATATATGAATCTCTTCATTTGAAGATAAACTCTAGGGTGGGTGACCATATGGTCACCCACCCCCCCTGGAGCCTAAAAGATTTGCTGTAATCTCTAAACATAATAAGCTGCGAAAGGAAGGTGAGCCCTGGCGGGGCTACAGCAGTAGGTATTAGGGATAAGGCACTCTGATTGGTTGAATCGTTTTAAGTCAGTTGAGGGTCTTTTAAAACGTGCAGAAGTCACCTGTAGGTTAACGGGACTACGTGGTAAATATTAATTATATCCGAAAAATGAAGCGATCCATATAATAATGATCGAACTTCACTTCAAGAAGTTCATTAGATCTTTTATAAACAACCACTTGACACAAACTATGTATTTGTCCAAAACACCACACTTATGATGGTCTGTAACATTCGTTTAGTTTTTTGCCAAAGCAGGCTCATGCAGCATATCTAACTCGGAGCCCGACAAGGATTTATTTTGAACTAAATAGCTGTGCCCGCAGCTTACCTATAGATAACACATATTATAGTAAATATATTACGTATTTCAGTATTTGTTTTAAATATTGTTCGCGCTTCGACAAATATTAAAATCACAAATAAAAACAGAAACCTCAAATATCAGTAAGTGGAACATACCGAAGACTAGTCCAGTGTCCAGTAAAACGCGAGATTTTAAACTTGGAATCAATATTTGCCCAGTTAGTAAGTATCTAATTAATTAATACGTAATTACGTATATTGTTGATATTCTGAATTCTTTTTCTGTGATGTTTAAAAAAAACGTCCGAGTCCAAATTAAAAGTATGAACATTAGTTATAAAACATCAATAATTAAATTGTATCATTAAAAAAATAGCTTGGTGTCTTACCAAAACAGTCAGCCGTGCAATAAAGTCAGTGCAAATAATTAAACGCAGTATTTATAACAAAAATAGATTAATAGTTTAAAAAACACTACAAAAACACGCTTTCATAAATGCGCGTGAAAACCAAAAATAAATTATGGATCGTTCAAGTTGTCTCTATTTCTGGGCTGAAGTGTAAACTATGAGCTTTTAATTATAATATTTGATTGTAAAAGCGGGGGGCGCTGGAACAGGAAAGACTTTTTGTATGACTTGCTGAGAAATCAAGTTAAGTGATGTTACGGGAAGCACCGGGCGAGCCCGAGCTGCATACGTCGCTATTGTAAATAGCTCGGGACATGACTTTCAGGGCTAACGAGCGTCTTGTTTTGAAATGTTTTGATTTTTTCATAATTAAAATGGTGTATACCTGGATGGTACAAATGTGCTGTACGACAATCTAGTAATTATAAAAACCGAAAATATCTGTCAGTTGCCCATTTATAATATGTGTAATGTATATTAATAATAGTTAAGTAGCCAATCTGTAGATGAATTAATGAATGATTATAATATTGAAGTAGGGATCTGGGGAGGTCCTTGACTTAAGTGTCTTTAGTTCCTTCCGGACTGCGCGAGTATGTGCTTTGTGGCTGGGTGCTTTTGACAGGTTGACAATTCTATCTGCGATAAGGTGAGGGTTCACTTTCTGTTCACCTTTATCTTGGCCTCCAGATCCAGTTGTGAGACGCTTCAGGAGGTGCCATGCCTTTCGGCTGGAATGAGTAAAGTTCATGTCTTGGATTGTGCTTTCCCATTTCTGCTGACGGGATTGGTTCAGAGATTGTATGAGGTCGTGAGCAACATTCCGGGCACCTGTACTACGGTACTCCTGCCATAGACTCTCCGTGTGGGCGCTCCAGCATGGTATATATTGCTTCCGATACCCGCGTGGGATGCATTTTTTGGCCGTGGAAATTATTAATTTCTGAAATCTCTCGTAGTTCTCTGCTAAGGGCGGGATCCATCTAATTGAATCATCGAGCGTCCTCGTATACTTCTCCCAATCAGCTTTGAGGAAGTTCCAGCGCGGTGCCGGGTATGAATGGATTAATGGTATTTTTAAGCCGATGTCTAGGAGGACTGGGCGGTGTTGGCTGTGTGGGAAATCTTGTAGTACAGTTCTCTTCGCTGGGAGTGGTTGACGATGGCAGTCTAAGGAAATAAAGGCCAAATCCGGGTTATATTCGCGGCCCCAGCGGGCAGATTTAAAGGTACCTTTGTCCTTGTTTCCGAAGACCAGGAAGTAATTGGATTCATCTGCCCAGTCTACAATGGACTCCCCATTAGCATCGTTGTTTTTATATCCCCAGGTCGTGTGGTGACTGTTGAAATCGCCTATCATGATGGATGGGTGGCCGAGGTTTGGGAGAGCGGGTTGGGGCCATGTGACATTGGAGGTTTGTAAATGTTGCAGATCTTCGTTTCTCCAACCTGTACTATTGTAACAGCGATATTTAAGTCGTTTATGGTGCTGCAGATGGTTGCGGCCAATGGTAGTATGTCGTTGCGTATATATGTATGTGGCAGTACCGTATTGGGCGTGGTATGTGGCGCTTATCATGTTATATCCAGGGATGGTTCCTCTTCTAGACAATTGCGAAGCATCAGCTGTATGGGTTTCCTGGAGCAGAATGACGTCAATCTTTCTGTCTATGGCAATCTTGTGCATGCATTCGGTCTTAGCTTGGCTAATGCCTTCTATGTTTAAGGAACAGACACGGACTGAGCGCCCAACGTCTTTAGTCAATTGGTACTGGGGTGTGCCAGTAGATGACATCATTAATGCAGTTTTCCGGGTGTATCGAGTTCGAAGCAGGTAGGTATCGTAACAGTGTATTTAGAACCGTGAGATCTTCGAAAAGACAGTACGGTTGCCAGGTTGTTGCACTTTTAGCACCGCCCAGGGGTCACGTGTAGGGTAGCGATGGGTAATTCCTACGGACGTGGTGCAACTTCGACCCCTATCGTGTAGTAGGCCTTGCGAACTAAATGGCTTTTTATAAACAACTTAAACTTATTTAATGACAAACCTTGTACATTTTTGGGAAATTTGTTATAAAAACGCACACAATTGCCCATAAAAGAAGAACTCACTTTTTGCAGACGATAACGAGGCACGGCAAGTTTATCCTTATGTCTAGTATTAATTGAGTGACAGTCACTATTTAGTTTAAATAAATACAGATTTCGTTTTACATACATAACAATTTCAAAAATATATTGAGAAGCAAATGTGAGGATGTTGATTTGCTTGAATTTTTCTCCTAATGAAATGCGAGATCCTAACTGATAGATAGCGCGAATCGCTCTTTTCTGTAATACAAATATGATCTGGATGTCAGCGGCTTTACCCCAAAGCAAAATACCATAGGTCATCATTATGCTGTGAAAGTAAGAAAAGTAAACAAGCCTTGCTGTCTCAACATCGGTGAGTTGCCTTATTTTTTTGACTGCATACGCTGCCGAACTAAGCCTTTTACCTAACGAAGAAATATGCGATCCCCATTGCAGTTTATGATCCAGTGTAATACCGAGAAAAACTGTGCTATGAGCAAATTCAATGAACTCATCATTCCGTTGTTACTATACGATAAGATGCATACCATATTTCATAAAATATATAACATTACACTCCAGCAAATGATGAATCGTAAGGATGAGCTATTTAGAAAATGGAAGGCTTGTCCAAAAAGTGTCAGTCTAAGACTCGAATATACACGGCATAGAAATAAAACTAATGCATTAATAAATAAGGCTAGAAATAAACATAGAAAAAAGGAAATTTTAGAGTGTAAGGGTGATTATAGAAAGATATGGCAAACAATAAATGGATGGTTGGGTTGTAAAAAAGAAAATTTAAATAATGTAATTTTAAAGTACCTAGGTAAAACAGATACCGTGCGTAATATATGCATAAACTTCGCCAAAACATTTACAGGAGAAATAGATAAGATAAAACATGACTGTAACCATAAATTTTTAGATCGGTCAACATATGTAACGCAAAGTAACGCATCCCTTCTTTTTCAAAAGACTTCAGTTGCGGAAATTGAAAAAAACTATAGATGCATTAAATTGTTGTAAATCGCCGGGATGTTATGGAATAAGGGTACAAGATCTTAAATATATAAAAAAAGAAATTAGTCCGGTTCTGGCGAAGTTTGTGAATATGTGCGCCGAAAATGGGGTTTACCCGGATAAACTAAAGAAAGCTATTATTCGCCCTATATATAAGCAAGGCAGCCACATGAGTTATTCCAACTATAGGCCTATAGCTATTTTGTCTGTAGTAAATAAAATAACGGAAAAAATCATAATTAAAAGAATCCATGCGTTCTTGGAGAAGCACGACATTATATCTCAATCCCAGCATGGCTTTAGGAAAATACGGAGTACGTCGACTGCACTAGTGGAGTTCCGTGGTCCACTGAATCAATGGACCAAATACTACATACTTACAAAATAGAACGTTGTATACTTTAGTAAATGGGGAGACGGGAGAGGAAGCGGATGTGGTGTATGGAGTGCCGACCGGGTCGGTGTATGGACCTGTCGGGTACATCATGCACGTGAACACCATCAGTAACGTGGTGGAGCACAGCTCCACGTTCATGTACGCGGACGACACGTGCCTGGTGTGCACCGAAAGGGACCTCACCGTTATACAACACAAACTACAGACAGATTTTAATAATTTACTAAAATGGGCTCACGATAATGGCATTCTTATCAATGTTTCAAAGACAAAATGTATGCTTATAAACTCTCCACGTATGACAACACCAAGAGAAAGTGTTACAATAATTGGACATACATATGAATGCCTGCATAACGATTTAGTATTATGTCAATGTAATCCGCTAGAATTCGTAAATAGCTTTAGATACCTAGGACTTACTGTGGACCGTAACTTTAACTGGAAACTTCATATCGATGTTTTGTGTGGTAAACTCAGAGCCATACTATGTAAATTTAATAATTTAAAACATATAATTAATAAGGCGACATTACATACTTTGTATCATGCTTTGGCAGAGTCAGTCATAAGTTACGGACTTGTTGCATACGGGTGCACTTTCCAAACATATTTAAACAGAATATATAACCTACAACTTAGATTAATTAAAAATATTGTAGATAACAAAAACAAGGCAAAACTGCAAAGAAAAGTACCACGTCTTGTTTAAAAAATGTAATGTATTACCTGTACATGTTAAACTTAAATATTTATTAGCTATAGACCAATATAAATACCCAACATACAAGATAGGTAAAACCTATAATCGTAATTTTAGAAAAACAACGTCACGTAAAATGTTTGTTGAACCGAGATCACTTAATAATTATTACGGACAAAGAACAAGAGGGTACCTGATTCCGCGCATTTATAATAGAATCATATCAGAGAACGAGTGTGAAACGAAAAATATAATATTTAAATCTAAAGTAAAGGCGTGTTTGATGGATACCTTCATTAAAGAAAATGAAAGTAGTTAAATCGCACAAATACCTAATGTTTATGTTTATCTTTGCTTCATGTAATAAAGGAAAATGTCCCAGGGCCTGGCGTTGCCCTAACAGTGGACACTAAAGTGTCTGTCATTTATGTTGTTATTGGTAGTTAAGACTGTAGTGCCTCGTGTAGACTGTAGTGACATTAATAGATTAGTTAGTTATTTATTGCCGTGTTCTTTATTTAAGTAATTCTTATTTTTCATGTGTATCTCTTCCCTGCTATATTTAATTTTTTTGTCACGAATAAATGCTTTTTCTTTCTTTCTTTCTTAGTGCAATCTGTAGGTGCGGTGAAAATTCTTAGTAATAGTAAAGTTAGTTTAAAAAATATAAAAAGAGTGCTGTCTTCGCCAACAAACTGCTTTGCAGTTTGGCGAAAATAATTCATGTATTTGTAAGTAACTATAGCTCATGTGGTATAAAAAATAAAAATAAAAATAAGTTTAACCTGTTCATTCTTATTGGTATTGACTTTAGAAAGACTGAATTTGATACATTTCGTTTTCTTACTATTTAAAAGTAAATTGTTAGCGGTGAACCACCCTGCAACTGAGTCTAGTACTGCATTCACTTTATCCAAATTGGTTTCCTTTCTGCTAACTTTAAATATTAACGATGTGTCACCAGCAAACAGCACAATATCATGTTTGTTCTGTACGTGATAAGGCAAATCGTTAATATAGGCCAAGAAAAGAAACGGACCAAGTATTGAGCCTTGTGGCACTCCTATGGAAATATGAGATCCCTTAGATTGTATCCTATTTATTTTCCATTTCCTATTTTGTATTTGTTGAGTTCTATTGGATAGGTAAGATTTTATAAGATCAAGTGCACGATGTTTTACCCCATAGTGGCTAAGCTTTAAGATAAGAGTGTCATGGTTTACGCAGTCAAAGGCCTTTGACAGATCGCAAAAAATGCCAATTGCATCCATAATTGTTATTCCGTGACAAAGGGTACAAAACCGGGGGGGTTAGGAGGGAATGAATGACAAGTGACATGCAAATTTAGATAGGTATTTTTCCTAATCGGTGTGTGATTCATAATTGTAATTCCGTGACAAAGGGTACACCGAATGAATGACAAGTGACATGCAAGATAGGTATTTTTTCCTAATAGGTGTCTGAGCAGCTGATGGCGTGTGTGGCGCATTGCTATGAAATAAAGTGTAGGCGCTGCTACTATCGCCTCATGCTCGAACAAGAGATTTAAATAACATTTTCAATGTTAAAATACGTTTTCAATAACATGTCCTAGATCTGCAGTAAACCTAATACGCTTCAAGATTGCAAAGGCGAAGGGCACAGAAGGCACTGGTGTACCTGCAAGTCTCCGAGCGCGAAGTGCGCGAGCCCGTCGCAGGTCGGAGATAACTCGTCGTGCACGGAGAGCCCGCGCAGCCCCCACACACGCACCGACTTGTCGTTGGACCCTGCGCACACTAGCTCGATCACAGGACACGGTAGTGAGGCTTTTTGAGGGTTATTGTCGCATTACACTATAGATGAGAGATCGGAAAAATTGGTATTACATCGTAACCATTTCCAGATTAATTGAGCCTTCTGTCTCGACAAATTGATTCTCTCTGCGCTTGTCTCAGAGTTTTTTAGGACTATTAGCTGACGGTACACGAAGTTAGCGATACTTTAAAACTGGGATGAAAACACAAAAGAGTTAGAAAATGAAAGGAAAAGGATCTGTGCCCCTGAACTAGTTTCACATGGACGTTATTAGTCAGTCATCGTCATCATATCAGCTGCTAGACATATGCCTCCCCCAAAGAGTGCCACAATGACCGGTCCTACGCCACCTGCAACCAGCGTACTCCTGCGATCTTTAAAAGGTCATCAGTCCACCTTGTGGGGGTGCGGGTCTACTCTACCTACGCTGCTTTCTGGGAAGTGGTTGCCACTCAAAAATCTTTACGCCCCAACGGCCATCAGTGCTACGTGCAGAATTCTTTACTTTATTAATCCTAAAGGAGAGCATGATATTTTAATCAAATGGTATGTATCTCACTACTGTTCTGTGCTACGTAAGGATAAAAACACTGTGTACCGGTGATGAGGTAGCTCAAGTCCGGTGCGAGCGCGAGACACGTGAGGTAACGCGGGTGCGCGTGCACCACGTGCAGACAGGCGGGCGCCGGCGCGGCCGCTCGCCACAGCCGCGCCGTGCGGTCCAGCGAGGCGGACGCGAGCACCCCGCGCGCGAAGCACAGCGCCGTCACCGCCGCCGCGTGGCCCTCCAGCCGCGCGCCCACAACCACGCGCCGCGCGCGGCCCCGATCCTGACACATCACTACATTACAGACACATATCATTGATTGATTGGTCATGTCGGATATTTTGAAGTTGCTAACCATCTGGAGATGGTTTGTACAAATAGTTGCATTGCAGATGAAGAATGGAGACTACAACCTTAATTTAAGATACGTGTCGCTGGTAGGGATTGCAATCCGGTATGATTTTCAATCCGGCCAGATCCGCCCGGATTTTGTTCCGGATAGGTATGACGTTACTGCGTATATTAAAAATTAAATATTATGTCAAGTTTGATAGCATAAAAAGAGGGCTGGTGTAAATAATTTAGATTTGCTTTGAAAATACTATTAAACCAATCATTTAAAATGTTAAAAAAACCTTCTTTATTCAAAATTAATAATTACTAGGTACAACTATTGATAACTCTTTCAGTAGTATTATAAATATTGCAATAATCAGCCTTAGTTAATATACATGTTTATCTACACACATATCATAAGTTCTCTACAATATGTTTACCAGCGATAAGCAAATAGACTATATTAGGAAATCTGTATCTGTGGGTGCATCGTAATTTTTACTTTACGATATCGGCAACCAATAGTTTAATTACATTTAAATTTGGAACAGCTGTTAAAACTCAAGTAGGTCTATTCTAGTATCTATAAATATTAAAACAGTTATCGATACGAAATGTCAATTCAGTATGTTTTTTAATACAAACCGTACGACATTTGATCTCGAGTGATATGAGTATAGGGACTTCATTCGTTTGTCTATGATTTAAAAAAAAACATTCGTCATGAGGGATGATCGAATTGCCGCCATTGCTGTTGTCATTTTTATTGTTGGTTTTTTGCTGTTACTTACTACTACTTATGATATGTGTGTAGATAAAGTAGTGTATGCAACTGTACATAATTAGGCCTTAAAACACTCGTGTGATCCTATTATGAAACTCGCTGACGCTCGTTTCATAAAACCACACTCGTATTTTAAGGCCTCTCATTATGGATCAGTCGCATAAACTACTATTATGTAGGTAACCTAATAAAATTTGTGTTTAGTTTAAAATAAAGTCTGCTTTGCTTATTTTACTACTTTTAAAAGTATAGTAAAACAACTCGTTTGTCTATTTGAGATCAAATTGTCTTTTTCTGATTTGAGATCCTCTATTCAAACCCAACTATAGATCAACTATAGTTCAACTCATCTTTGTACGCGTGTACATGTGCTTATTACTGCTTACGAAAACTGCCGCGGCACTGCCGCACACATCAAAACTGCATAGGTATACGCACTCGCACACATACAGCCGCGCGCAAAGATGACTTAAACTGCCAAAACGTTATTGATACGATATAATCAATAATAACCCAGTGGTTCAGGCATGCGGCTGTCAAACGGCGGTCGTGGGTTCGAATCCCGGCTCGTACCAATGAGTTTTTCGGAACTTATGTACGGAATACGATTTCATATTTACCGTTAGCTTTTCGGTGAAGGAAAAACATCGTGAGGAAACCTGCATACATCTGCGAAGAAATTCAAAGGTGTATGTGAAGTCCCCAATGCGCACTGGGCCGGTGTGGGGACTGCTGCCCGTTCCCTCTCATACATGAGAGGAGGCCTGTGCCCAGCAGTGGGACGTATATAGGCTGATGATGTGTGTGTGATGAATCAATAATCAACGCGTGTAAGTTAACATAACGAAATGATAGTACCTATAATCAAAAATCAACATACGTAAACTTTTTATTCGAGATCGAGACTATCGATGTTCAAGGAAACTATCACGATTTTACGAAATTAAGTATAATATTATTCTTGTTATAATTAACTAAAATTTATTGTTTTCTGAGGTCATCTGGAATGTCTGGATTTATATATATATATTACCAAAACAATATAATCACCGTAAACATAACGATTAAACAAAATTTACTTCTAATTCGAGATTCAAAGAAACTATCATGAAATTGGGGTTGGGAATAATAAGATTTGTAAAGCAAGATTAAATGAAGTGCTGCGTTTTAGCAATCTTTTTGAGTCTACCGGATCCGGTGAAATATTACCGGATCCAGCCGGATTACCGGATCCGCCGGACCGGATTGCAATTCCTAGTCGCTGACTTAGATATAAAGGCTGTGATCCACTCTCCGGGTCGTATCTGGTTCAACATATTATGTTGGCTATAAAGCGCCGCAACGCGGCTAGCATTAAGGGAACTTTTGAACCATGCAACTGCGATTCTTGCTGGTCCTGTTTAACTATGTAGTTGATAAGGTTAAAGATGAAGCCTGTTGCTCTGCGTTTGAATGTGACGATGCGTGTTGCTGAGTCATAGTTGTACCCACCGGACGAAGCCTATATTGCGCATTTGCGTTTGGTTCGTTTCCTGTTTTAAGCTTAGAATAAATCATCTTTACTTAGAGGTAACAACTTTGACTACAATGAAAAAAAAGACCGGCTTGCACTCCGGGAGTGCCGGCAGAAGTGAAAACTCAGACACACCTTAAAAGCTCAATATCGCTAGTTATAGGAGTCTTACATGCAATGCAATCCAATCTGTATGTATTTTAACGACATCATCATCATCATCATCATATCAGCCGAAAGACGTCCACTGCTGGACATAGGCCTCCCCCAAAGAGTGCCAAAGTGACCGATCCCGCGCCACCCGCATCCAGCGGACTCCCGCAACCTTTACCAGGTCATCAGTCCACCTTGTCGGGGGCCTACCCATGCTGCGCCTTCCGGTACGTGGTCGCCACTCGAGGACCTTTCCGCCCCAACGGCCATCGGTTCTACGTGCTATGTGCCCCGCCCACTGCCACTTAAGTTTAGCGATCCGAAGGGCTATATCGTATACCTTGGTTCTGCTGCGGATAGCCTCATTTCTGATGCGGTCACGCAGCGAAACTCCCAACATGGCCCTCTCCATTGCCCTTTGGGTGACTTTGAGCCTTCTTATGAGGCCCATAGTAAGCGACCACGTTTTAGTGCCATATGTCATCACTGGCAACACACACTGGTCAAAGACTTTCGTCTTGAGACACTGCGGAATATTGGACGAAAAGATTTGCCGTAGCTTCCCGAACGCTGCCCAGCCGAGTCGGATTCGACGATTGACCTCTTTCTCGAAGTTGGACCTACCTAACTGGATCGTCTGTACTAGGTATACATAATCGTCTACAACTTCGAGCGTAAAGTGTCCAATTGTAATGGGAGTTGGTACTACATGGGCATTTGACATGATCTTCGTCTTATCCATGTTCATTCTTAGACCAACTCGCTCGGATGCTTTACTGAGGTCATCGAGCATCGTACTTAAGTCCTCCATGGTCTCAGCCAAGACTACTATATCGTCAGCAAACCGAAGGTGAGTGATGTACTCGCCGTTGATGTTGATGCCTAGCCTTCTCCAGTCCAGAGTCTTGAAAACGTCCTCCAGTGCAGCGGTGAACAGTTTTGGAGAAATAACATCTCCTTGCCTGACTCCCCGCTGCAGCGGAATAGGTTTCGAGTTCTGGTCCTGGAGTCAGACTGACATAGTGGCGCTCTCGTACAAACACTTCAGCACTTCGATATAGCGATAGTCAACTTGGCACCGCTGGAGAGACTGTAGTACAGCCCAGGTTTCTATCGAATCGAAGGCTTTTTCGTAGTCCACGAACGCTAAGCAGAGAGGCAGGTTATACTCCTCGGTCTTCTGTATAACCTGACGAAGCGTGTGGATGTGGTCTACGGTACTAAAGCCTCTTCGGAAACCGGCTTGTTCGGGAGGCTGGAAGTCATCTAGCCTGCGTACGAGACGGTTTGTAATGACCCTCGAAAACAGCTTATAGACATGGCTCAGAAGTGAGATGGGTCTGTAGTTCTTCAGCAGAGTGTTGTCACCCTTTTTGAAGAACAGCACCACCACACCTCTGTTCCATGCCTTTGGAGTTCTCCCTTCCAGTAAGACGGAATCGAACAACTTCTGAAGGGCCGTAAGGACCGATTTTCCACCCGCCTTCAGAAGTTCGGCTGTTATTCCGTCTTCACCGGGTGCTTTGTTGTTCTTGAGCTGTTTAAGAGCCATTACAATCTCGTACAGGCTGATGTCCGGGATGTCGTCGGTATAGTGTCGGGTTAGTCTAGCTCTAGGGTCTTCCGCCTGACTAACTTCGGGTCTGCGCGTTGATGTGTATAGCTGTCCGTAAAAGCGCTCTATCTCACCCAGAATCTCAGGTTTAGAGGAAACGATTCTACCATCTTCAGTTTTTAACTTCGCGAGCTGGCTCTGCCCTATAGACAGATCTCTCGAGAATACTTTAGAGCCCTTATTACGCTGTATGGCCTCTTCAATACGATTTGTATTGAATTGGCGCAGATCGCGGGTAAGGGACTTGGAGATCTGTTTATTGAGCTGCCGGTATAAGGTCGCATCGGCTGAAGACTGTAGAATCATTTCAATCCTTTCCTTCGTGAGCTTCTGAGTGGAGCTACATAGCCTTTTAGTTCCGTTAGTGCCTTGGGCCTTGAAGAACTTAGACCCAGTGACACGGACAGCTTCCACAAACCCGTCGTTCAATTCGTCCACATCGCCGCCTAGGCAATCAAAACGGTTTTGGAGTTCCAGCTGGAAGCTCTCGGGGTTTTGAATTTGGATTGATGCTGGACGGAGCGTAGACTTCATCAATCGAGAGCGCTCTTGCTTGACGCATATATTCAATGTGCCTCTTACCAGACGGTGATCGCTCCCGGTTTTGACCGTATTGATCACAGAGACATCGTTGAATATATGCTTCCTCGTCGACATGATGAAGTCAATCTCGTTTTTAGTTGCACCGTCGGGACTCATCCAGGTCCACTTTCTGTGCTCGCGTTTCTTGAAGAAGGAATTCATCATGTAGAGTCCCTCCTTCTCCAAGAAGCCAGCCAGTAGTTGGCCCCGGTGGTTCCGACTTCCAACTCTAAATTGCCCCACTCTCAGCTCTTCACCATCTTTCTTGCCCAGTTTTGCGTTGAAGTCCCCCATAACAACGGTGAAGTAGGTTTTGGAACTATGCATGGCCTTCGATATATCTTCATACATAGCCTCCACCTCTTCGTCGGAGTGTGCCGAGGTCGGTGCGTAAACCTGAATGACCTTCAATGAGTACCTGGTGGATACTCTGAGTATTAGGTACGCCACCCTAGTCGACACACTCTCGATCTTCACCACGTTATTTACGAGGGACTTGTGGACGAGGAACCCGACACCTCTCTGGGACTGTTGGTCGCCCTCCCGGAAATAGAGCAAGAGAGTTGCCGGATTTGAGGGTTATCTTGTCCTCCCCCTCTCTTCGGACTTCAGATAACCCTATGACATCCCAGCGCAACTTGCTCAATCCTTCCTCCAGTTCCGCTATCCTTTCGTCGGTCCGCAGTGTGCGCGTGTTATAAGTTGCCAGGGCCAGGGGTCGTCGGTGGTGGTAGCCGGATCTTCGCCGGAGATTCTTCGCACCCCTGACCCCGCTGGTGCCCTGGCCGCTACCACAACCAGGGTACCGGGGGTCGCCGGAACCTCGGGGCCGTGGTTTTTTTGTACCTATCATGGGGGGGTTTCAACGACATAATTAATGTTAATGTTTGCACACAAAATAGTTCAAAGGATGTTTTGACCTAGCGCACTACAATTAAGGTTCAGTTTCGAGCAATGACTGCCTCCCCCAAGCCTCGTCCCGAATATCTCACCTATATACGGCCACCTGACCTCCTACGCTCCTACACCTGTGGCGAATTTTCAAAAAAACCCCATCCCAAAAAGTGCACAGCGCCGCTTAAGAAGTTTTCACTTCAAAACTGGCATCATGAAACACAAAAATCACGACAAAACGTTGGCGCACGCTGCCATGGTCTGCGGTCGTCCGTCCTGTGGTACCCGCCACCCTGCCCTGACCGCAGCTCGCCGGCGCCGTACCTCGACCCGCCACAGACGCACGGCGGCGTCGTGCCCGCCGGTAGCCGCCAGCGCGCCGTCCTCGCTGTGCGCGGCGCTGAGCGCGCCCAGATCGTGCGCGCCGCACTCCGTCAACAGCGCAGCCGGCCCCGCGCCCTGCTCAACGCCTCCGCGGCACACCTCTGCACAACAACATAGGTATCCCATTTGACCATTATTCATGTAAGGCGAGTAGGCGACATCTTATAAAATTTTCCGCAGCGGACACATTATCCCCCACATAAACGGCACGCGTACCTTACAGAGCCCAATAAAAAAAAACCGGTGCTAGTCGGACTCACCCACCGAGCGTTCCGTAACAAATTACAAATGTATAGTTTTCAGATTTTTCCCTGTACTAAAATTGGCAAATAATATCGTCTTATACTACACTAGCGGCCGCCCGCGACTTCGTCCGCGTAGATTTTTGATGATGACAAAGATATTAAAATAAGTAAGAGAATTTTATTCTTAGTTAAAATGGTCTAGACATATTACAATCCAAAAAGTGGCAGACACTGATACGCAATTGTTAAAGAATTTTTGAAGATATTCCAATTAGATTACGGGAATTGTTTGCAAGATGCTTAATACATATTCCGTCAGATGCTTTTAATCTTTGGCAAGATTTAAAACTAAAACTAAAAAATGTTAAAACGCAAATACAAATACCACGTAAAATATAAGAAATATAAAAACTCTTTAGACAAAATAGAATTCGAGCACTTGCGAAGTAGCTGCGACAAATTAATAAATGATTGCCACAGTAGATATATTGATGAAATTGAGAGAAAAATTCAGGAAAACCCAAAAATGTTCTGGAATTACGTTAATAATCTACGCAAAAATAGTTCCTCGTACCCACCTACTATGATGTTAAATGACATCAAAGCAAATAATAACCAGGATATTTGTAACTTATTCGCTAGGCATTTATCATCAGTGTATGAGAGAGACGGAAGCTGCAATACAAACGCCTTAATAAATACTAGCGTAGAAATGGCAGACATTACACTCTCGCAGGGCGAAGTTGAGAACCGCTTGAGAAAACTGGATACTGCAGAAGGTACGGGTTGTTTAGACAACAGATTTCGTCACCGCGCACGCGATAGCGCTGACGCCGCTGACCACTCCAAATTTAACTAGTTCATTAGCCTGCACAAATATATTTTACTTACTTGCACTTTACATGTATAGAATACAAAGATAATTTACTAGGTTTTACGTATGTGTTGGTGTTTCACTACCTCCACACCCAACACCTCTACTTGCTCAGGGCAACACTCTGAGAGTAGAGGATCCCATCCACTTTATTTTACAGGTACCCTTGTTGTGGCATAGACACCCCCAGCCTTAATCGGTCAATTGAGTCTGAGTGACCGGCAACAAGTATCTTATTCCTCGCCCGTAGGAATCCGTCTGTCACTGATAGGTCTCTCGGTGACAGATATCCTTGTACTAGGATAAGTTAGGGCTAGGGAAGTAGGGACTTAGGCTGCTAGGATCACTTGCTATCATTGCCCACCCTATCTTACAAAGTCTGTACAGGCACATGCAACGCTTGAGTACCATTTCATTCCATATTATTCAGTCCGCTAAGAATCCAGGTATTCGGCCTATGCGTGTGACTGTACACGGGTCCTGATAACATACCACCTATATTTCTCAAGAGCTGTGCTAAATCCCTTTCCCTACCCCTGACAATCTTGTACAATTGGTCCTTACGAACAGGTGTATTCCCCGAAAAATTGAAGGAAGCCAGAATAGTCCCAGTACACAAGAGCGGCAAACGTAACTTGGTGACTAATTATCGACCTATTTCTATTCTGTCCACAATTGCTAAGGTATTCGAACAATTAGTACATCCATATATCTTCCACCATGTTCAGAACTATATATCTCCACTTCAGCACGGCTTCATGCCGAAAAGATCTACCACCACAAATTTGTGCAACTTCGTTGATGATATTACCCAGGCAGTTGACAAGGGTTACCAGGTCGATGCCATATACACTGACTTTTCGAAGGCATTCGACAAGGTCAATCATTACATCCTTCTTGAAAAACTACATAGTTACGGAGTATGCAACTCCCTCTATGATTGGTGTAAGTCGTACTTGGAAGATAGATCTTTATCTGTAGTTATGGAGGGAGTGCATTTTTGCAATTTCATAGCATATTCAGGGGTACCACAGGGATCCAACCTGGGTCCCCTATTCTTTAATATTTTTGTAAATGACGTCACATCTCTGTTTAAACACTCGAATGCGTACCTGTTCGCGGACGACTTAAAACTCACGCGCACTGTCAAAGGCCCTGCAGATGCCTTAAAATTGCAAGAAGATGTAACCTCTCTGGCGGACTGGTGTAAAATCAACAAGATGTGTCTAAATCCAACGAAATATAATCACATAAAATTCCACAGAAAACGCAATGAGATTCAAACTAAGTACAAAATCTGGGATCAACCAGTTAAGGAGGTGGATATGATAAAAGACCTTGGCGTTACGCTGGATAGCAAACTACGGTTCAATAAGCACATAGACACCATGTTGGGCGCGGCGTTCAGGGCGCTGGGGTTCGTATTCAGATGTGGAAAAGCGTTTAAAAAACTTTCAACGATTTTAAACCTGTTCAACAGTTTCGTTAGAAGTAAACTTGAATATGGCAGTGTTGTCTGGACTCCGTCTTACAAAATTCATATCGATAGGATTGAACGTGTACAGAAGTGTCTGACCAAACATCTGGCGTATCGATGCGGAATATCCAGTCGAGTTCAGTCGTACAAAGACAGGCTTAAGCGCTTTCATATGATCTCTCTTAAAAGCAGGAGAGATATGCTAGACATGACGTTTCTGTATAAAACTTTGAATAACATGACAGACTGTCCAAATTTACTTAACAAGTTTACACTCAAAGTACCCACCCGCGTTCCGTGATACCCTTGTCCACTATTTAGCATACGACTCTGCCGCACCAAACTAGGCTCTCACTCGCCGGTGCCCCGTCTGTCGCGCCTATAGGTACAATAAGTTGAGTAGCAATTCAGAGCAGGAGTTGGACATACACCATGACAGTTTGCACCGATTCAGGACAAAGTTGCTGTCGATGACCGATTGAAATGCCTCAATAACCATAGCAATTTGCATTAGTTTTTTGATCCTCTTATTCTTAATTTAGTTCTTAGTATATAATTATTATCGTCTATTGTGTCCCTTACTGTAATGTCTCTATGTATGTTATTTTTAAAGTCGATGCTTTCTTTAATGCATGCTGTGATCACCTGTAATTGGTGGCGCAATTAAATGTAAACCTAGTCTCTTTTTTGTATTAAGTGCCTGTAATTGTTGTGCCTGTAATTGTAGATTTAAGGAAATATAAGACCAATATAATAATCAACACAATCAAAGAATATAGAGGTCCAAAAGTTTTTAGGAGGAAACTACGAAACGGAGTAAATGAAATAGTAAAATTGAAAGACGATAACGATAATGTGGTAACAGATCGTGACCATATGGTTAAAATAGTTGAAACCTTTTACAGCAAATTATATTCATTACAGTCAAGTCATGGAGAGAGCCAGTCTGTTAGTGACCATAGAGCACAGCCTACTCCGTTCAAAGATAACTATAACATACCGCCAATAATTGCAGCAAAGTTAGAAAGGCATTGTACAACATGAAATCTGATAAAGCTTCTGGCAAGGAAGGTGTCACAACCGACTTACTTCGCGCGGGTGGAGACCCAGTCATCAAAATCCTCGTAAAGCTTTTTAACCAAGTTTTGCTGGGTGCTCGCACTCCAGAGTCCTGGAAAACCGCCATTGTCACCATTCTACACAAGAAAGGAGACATTGCAAAGCTCAGTAATTACCGCCCCATAAGCCTTCTTTCGCATACATATAAACTTTTTGCGAAAATCTTATGCAACCGTCTCACCCGTACCCTTGATGAATGCCAGCCTCCCGAGCAGGCCGGTTTCCGAAGCGGATTTTCGACCATAGACCACATACAAGCGGTAAAGCAGTTGATGGAAAAAAGTCACGAGTATAACCGACCCCTGTGTATGGCCTTCGTTGATTACGAGAAGGCCTTTGACAGTGTCGAGCACTGGGCCGTGTTTGACTCTCTTCATCGCTGCTCAATCGATGCTCGCTACGTAGATGTGCTTCGGGAGCTGTACAGCTCGGCAACCATGCAAGTTAGGCTTCACAAACTGAGTGGCCCAATATCTGTCCAGAGGGGCGTGCGACAAGGTGATACCATTTCACCCAAGCTTTTTACGGCCGTTTTAGAAGACGTCATGAAAACGCTTGCATGGGACAGAGCTGGTATTAATATCAATGGTGTCTTCTTGTCGCACTTGAGGTTCGCTGACGATATTGTTTTGTTAGCCGAAACCCTGGATGATCTCCAAAACATGATCCATGATCTTTACCATGCTTCATTACGAGTAGGTCTCAGGATGAATATGTCCAAGACTAAAGTTATGGCGAACGTCTCCAGTAGCTCGAATTCAACCATAGCGGTAGGAAACGATAAGCTGGAGTCGGTCGACCAATATGTATATCTTGGACATATTCTATCCTTTGACAAAGAGCATCAACATAAAGAGATCTCCAGCTGGGTTGGGCGGCATTTAATAAACTGGACGACATCCTCAAGTCCACCGAGGTTCCACAATGCCTGAAGACTTGCCTCTTTAATCAATGTGTCCTGCCCACCATGACTTACGGTGCCGAAACATGGACGCTATCAAGTGAGGCTGTGCACAAAATACGAGTAGCACAGAGAGCCATGGAGCGCGCCATGCTCGGTATAATATTAATAAGTAACCTTTCTACAAAGTTTCAAGTCTCTAGTTCATAAAGTATAGTTTCCCCCATACAAACTTTGCACCCCTGTTTAATCCCTTTAGGGATGGAATTTTCCTAAACGGTGAAATTCCTTTTTATGTATCTTGAAAAATAATCTCTATGCAAAGTTTCAAGTTTCTAGCTCAAAAAATAAAGTTCCTTCTGTACAAACTTTGCACCCTTATTTAACCCCTTTAGGGGTAGAATTTTCTAAAACGTCGAAAGTGCTTTTTTATATAATAAGTAATCTTTCTATAAAGTTTCAAGTCTCTAGTTTAATAAATAATGTTTTCCGTATACAATCCTTGCACCCCTATTTAACCCCCTAAGGGGGGGAATTTTCTAAAACGGTGAAATTACTTTTTTTGTATCGTAATAAGTAATCGTTCTACAAAGTCTCTAGCTCAAAAAAGATTCCCCCAAACAAACTTTTCATCCCTTTTTAACCACCTTTGGGGTGGCTTTTTCCAAAACGCAGAAATTACTTTTTTTGTGTTTTAATCAGTAATCTTTCTACAGAGTTTCAAGTCTCTAATTCAAAAAATGTTTCCTCCATACAAATATTGCACCCCTATTTAACCCTCTTAGGGGTGGGATTTTCTCAAACGCTGAAATTACTTTTTTTGTATCTTAATAAGTAATTTTTCTACAAAGTTTCAAGTCTCTAGTTCATAAAATCAAGTTTCCCCATACAAATTTTGCACCCCTACTTAACCCTCTTAGAGGTGGAATTTCCAAAAATCCCGTCTTATCCCTAGCCCACGTTATAAAATTAACCTACTGTGAAAAAACCAACTTTCTAACATTAGTAGTTTCGGCTGTGCGTTGATGAGTCAGTCAGTCAGTCAGTCAGGACTTCTTCTTTTATATACATATATAGATAAGACGATATTATTTGCCAATGTTTTACCAGGTCAACGGAAAGTACCCTATAAATTTTGATTCCCTATGAGTCTTTCTTTACGTAAAATTATATGGTTGATTTTTGCACAGCTTCAAGGAACTGTCGACCCGAGTGTGCAGTCAAGGGCACCAATATGTATTCACTCAATGTTTCATAAATATGTATCCTACAACCTTATTGTACCAGAAATAAGGGCTGCCTACATGTTTCTAAGACTTTGTGGTGTACACATATTGGTGCCCTTGACTGTACTAGTATGGTTTTAATTTCAAAACGGTACCTCCACATGTTCCCGAGATAAAGGGTCTTGACATACAGACAGATGGACAACAAAGTGATCCTATAAGGGTTCCGTAGTCGACTAGGAACCCTTATACTTTTGCTTTGTCTGTCCATCCGTCCGCGGATAATCTCAGTAACCGTTAGCACTAGGAAGCTGAAATTTGGTACTAATATGTATATCAGTCACGCCGACAAAGTGGTTAAATAAAAAGTGTTTTTTTTTATTAGGGTACCCTATACATAAAGTGGGGAGTGTTTTTTTTTCATTTCAACCCTAACGTGTGATATATTGTTGGATAGGTATTTAAAAATGAATAGGGGTTTGCTACAATATTTTTTTGATAAAGTTAATATTTTCGGAGATAATCACTCCAGAAGTTAAAAAAATTGTGTCCCCCCCATCTAACTTTTGAACTATTAGTTTTAAAAATATGAAAAAAATCTCAAAAGTAGAACTTTATAAAAACTTTCTAGGAAAATTATTTCGAACTTGATAGGTTTAACAGTGTTTGAAAAAAATTACAAAATAATTTCTGAACTAAGTTTGTAATTTAACCGTATAAGCAGATGTTTATTGTACCTGTAATTTCTAGAAAATCCATGACGTGCATCCAAATAAAGTAAAAACGGTGAAAATCGGTTCACGCAATAAAAAATTATCCCATAAAAATCATCTTCCATACTTTAAGCTCGCGCGCAATAGTTTACTTAATTTGCCGATAGACGTCGCTGTACGCGGAACGCTCACATTGTACATGGCGCTGTTAAGATTTTTCCTGATTTAATGGGGTCGGAGCAGGTGCGCCCATACATTAGGATTTCTTAGGTCGAAAATTTGTCGTGCTCGAATAGTCTTAGTTGTCTTTGGTCGTTCGTTGTCTAATTATAAAATTGTTCGATTTGTTCGCTAAGTATTGATTGTTTAGCGCTTAAGTGGGGACACTTACTGTGACCGACGGAAACTACGGAACCCTACACTGAGCGTGGTCCGACACGCTCTTGACCGGTTTTTTTTCCTTTTGAGTTGCGGAACCCTAAAAACAGTAATTGAATTAGTAATTTTTGCATAGTCAGCGGGTAAATGGTCTACCACTTTACAACTATTAATTGGATTATAACATTCAAAAGTGGCCGTCCGCTATCTCGGCATACTGCACATATATAATCGAAACATCCAGTTTAACGAGTTTGTGCAAAAAGTTTTATTTGTGAAATGAAACATTTTAGTACGGCTTGTTACCTCAAAAATATATCGACATCGGTGCCATCCGGCAGAAAGCATGAAACTTGGCATGCATGTAGCTTTCTATATGTATCAGTATTGAAGTAGGAACAAGTTAAAAACCCTCCCCCCCCAACCTCTCCTCCACTTTTGTGTCACCATCGCAGTTTTTTTTTTAATTTTATTGAAAACGGTTAAAGCTAGGTGAAAATCGTCAAAGAACAAAATGTTCTTTGTATAATTATCTACAAAACATTATTTGGAAGTATGTTGATAGCACCTATAGTTTTCAAAATATGCTAACATTCATTGGCGTAAGCACAAATATTAACGGTTATTTCTATTTAACATTTCCCACAGCACCCACTAAAAGATCTGTTTCCTCCAATGGTTGATTGGTAGAAAATGTCCAACGGCATTAAGTCCGCCATGCACTTGTTTGTGCAATAAAGTTAAAATAAATAAATACATAAATTTAACTTATGTACTTATTCAAATTGAAACTCCAGAAAACATCATTTTTATTTCAATTCGCACGCATCGCCCATATTTACATAGACATCCCCCTTTAATGCAGCTGCGACTTGATCTTATCGCGATCTGAATAGAATAGAATAGAATGTTTATTTGTAAAGTCATGTACATGAGATGTTTACATTATTATACAAAAGGCTTCCATGACACCCTGTTAGGGCACACAAATGGTCTTATAAGTAACTTAATTCTATATTCCGGGTCATGCTTCTTATTATGTGAAGAGTAATACGTTTATATAATGATTAAATAATAATTTGACAAGGCAAATTTAATTTTATGTACTTAATTCTAATTCTAATAATTTTAATGTCAAGAGTTAAGTATAGGTTATATAGTTTACTCAAATTCAATTTAAGAGTATTTAATGTTTTTTTTATAAGTAATGAATATAATAAGCTTTCATTATTTATTCAATTTACTTATAATTTTTTATTAAGTTACCTACTTTTATGATGCGACAGGGCTTCATCATTTAGGAACTCCTCCACTGAGTAATATCATTTATGATTGAGAAACGTTTTCAATTTTTTGTGGATTTTTTTATAATTTGGTTCCATTTTGATTTCATCGGGTATTTTGTTTACTATTCGGATACATACAAAATGAGGCCCATTTCTAAGGATAGCTAGTTTGGAGTTTGGAGTTTTCAGTTTGTTTCTATACTGGTTCTTGGTTTTGTATGTATCTAGTTTAGCTTCAAATAGATCGGGGTTTTCCCTAGCAAAAATATCGGCCTCCATTATATATATTGCCGGAAGAGTGAGTAACTCGAACTGTTTAAAAAAGGGTCGGCAACTATTTGGTATCCGTATATTTGCCAAAATTCGTATGCATTTTTTTTGTAACACAACTAGTTCATGTGCGTCAGTGCTGGCTCCCCATAAGATCACACCATATCGGAGACTGGAATAGATAAACGCGTAGTATACGGATAGTGCAGCCTCAAAATCTGCATTTAACTTTATCATGTTAAGCGCGTGGATAAACTTCGTTAATTTTGTCTTCGTGTATTGTATGTGAGCTCTCAAGTTTGTTCCGGAGTCAATAATCACTCCAAGTAATTTAAATTCTGCGACTTCCTCTATTTGGGTGCTATTCATGTATAAGTTTAATTCTAAAGGTTTTCTGTCTAGGTTTAAATTGTATAATTTTTTATAATTATTTCAAGGTTGTGGTCTTCTAGCCATGTTCTAACTGTATCTGACCTCTAGCACCCCGTCTACAAGTAACTTTCGGCCTCAACAAGAAATACAATTGGGCAAGAGAGATGGTGATTAGCTGAGAGTGTGGCAATTTGGACTTGTAAGACGGAACCACCGGGGCCAACTACTAGCTGGCTTCATGGGGAAGGAATGACTCTACATGACGAATTCTTTATTCAAGAAACGCAAGCACAGAAAGTGTATCTGTCAGAGAAGCTTAGGCGACGGTGCAACTAAAAACGAAATTGACTTCATCCTGGCGACGAGGAAGGATACATTAAAATGTTGTGTCTGTGATCAATACAGTTAAAACCAAAGCACCAATCCAAATTCAAAACCCGGAGAGCTTTCAGTTGGAACTCCAAAACTGTTTCCATTAGCGAGACGGCGATTTATACGAATTCAATGACGGGTTTATGGAAGCTGTCTGTGCCTGTGGGTCTAAATTCTTCAAGGTCCAATGAAGCAACATAACTAAAAGACTCTAGCTCCACTCAGAAGCTCAAGAAGGGAGGGAGTAAAATGATCCTTAGGTCTTAAGCCGATGTCACTTTACACCGGCAGTTCAAGAAAGAGATCTGCAATTCCTTTTGCAGATCTCTTTCTCGATCTGCGCCAATTCAATACAAGCTATTGAAGAGGCCATCCAGCGTAATAAGGACGCTAAAGTGTTTTGGAGAGATTTACCTATTGGACAGAGCCAGCTCGCTAAGTTGAAAACTGAAGATGGTAGAATCATTTCTTCTAAACCTGAGCTTTTGGTTGAGGGTAGAGCGCTTTTACGGACAGCTATACACATCAACACGCGGATCCGAGGTCAGTCTAGCGGAGGACCATAGAGCTCGAGTAACCCGACTCTATTCCGACGACATCCCGGAAATCAGCCGGTACGAGATTGTAATGGCTCTTCAATAGCTCAAAAACAACAAGGCACCAGGTGAAGACTGTATAACAGCCGAACTGCTGATGGCGGGTGGAAACCCGGTCCTTACGGCTTTTCACCGTATTTTGGTCAATTCCAAAGGGAAGGGAAAATACCAAAGGCATTGAACAGAGGTGTGGTCGTGCTGTTCTTCAAAAAGGTGACAACACCCTGCAGAAGAACCTACCGACCCATCTCACTTTTCGTCCAATATTCCGCACAGTCTCAAGATGATATTTGACCAGTGTGTGTTGCCAGTGATGACTTATGGCACTGAAACGTGGTCGCTTACTATAGGCGTCATGAGAAGGCTCAAAGTCACCCAAAAGGTAATGGAGAGGGTTAGGCTGGTAGTTTCTCTGCATGATCGCATCAGAAATAAGGTTATCGTACACGTACTGTAAGATGCAGCGTAGGTAGACTCCCGACAAGATAGACTGCTGATATGGTAAAGTTGCGGGAGTCCTCTGGACGCGGCTCTGGCGCAGTACCGGTCACTTTGGCACTCTTCGTGGGAGGCTATCTCCAGCAGTGTAAGTCTTTTGGCTGATATAATGATGATGCTGATGATGATTGTATTTAGTGTATTCAAGCATATTTTTGGTTTACAATAATCTAATAATTTTATTTTCGTGAAGTACGACAGTATTTTCCGTTTTTTAGGATAACATCAAAAGCAATCATTGTTTACGCTTCGTGGCAATGGCCGTTTTGACGGACGTCGTGAAGAACTAACTTTAAGAATGTTTTTCTTTTGTTTTCTCAACTTTACTATAGTTCTTTTTATACAATAACTATCACAAAAAAACATTCAGAGTGATAGCTGGCTACATTCCTTCATGTCTTGCCATGTTAAGGGTTGATTTGATAAGTACATGAGTTAATTTTTGTATTTATTTATTTAAACTTTATTGTACAAAACAAGTACAAGTGATGGCGGACTTAATGCCGTTGGGCATTCTCTAGCAGTCAACCATTGGAGGAAACTGAGATCTTTTAGTGGGTGCAGTAGGAAATGTTAAATTGAAATAACCGTCAATCCTTGTACATACCCCAATGAATGTTAGCAGATTCTATATACTTCCAAAGGATGTTTTGTAGATAATTTTATTAAGAACGTTTTGTTCTTTGAAGATTTTCTTTGAGAGAGTTTTGTTCTTTAGCCGTTTACAAAAAAATTAAAAATAACTGGTATTGGTGACACAAAAGTGGAGGGAGGGAGGGAAAAAAAGGGTTTTAACGTGTTTCTACTTCAATATTAAAGCACATTATATAAAAGCTACACGTATACCTATTTTCATGCTTTCTGCCGGATGGGAATGTATTTCAGGTTGACAAGCCGTACTATTTATTGCCAATATATCTGTCTGTGGTAGCGTACGGATGGACCGATTTGAATGCGGTTTTTTTGTGTCATAGATGATTTTATCCCGACTGTTCTTAGCCATGTTCCCAATCTGTTCAGCCGTTTTTGAGATATTGGACTTTGAAATGAAAATGTCGGGGGTGTTTCAACTTTTCTAAGTTGTATTTACAACAAGCCGTACTATTTATGCAAGCTATTTATGCTATTTTATGGAAGCTACGGTAGCCCAGTGGTTCAGGCATGCGGCGATCGTGGGTTCGAATCCCGGCTCGTACCAATGAGTTTTTCGGAACTTATGTACGGAATATGATTTCATATTTACCGTTAGCTTTTCGGTGAAGGAAAAACATCGTGAGGAAACCTGCATATATCTGCGAAGAAATTCAAAGGTGTATGTGAAGTCCCCAATCCACACTAGGCCAGCGTGGGGACTACTGCCTATTCCCTCTCATACATGAGAGGAGGCCTGTGCCCAGTAGTGGGACGTATATAGGCTGATGATGTGTGATGTGTACTATTTATTGCCAACTATATTTTAAGACGGTGAAGACCATTCTTACGAGGTGTAGGTAACACGCTGGATATACCATGTGTGTGTAATTTAGAATGGCTATGGCAATGCCGGTGAAAACTTGTAATAAATAAAACAACCCTGACACCCTAGAGAAATAGCTAAAAACATTTATTTAGTATATTTAGAACTAAATCAATGGCTAAATAGCGTTATCTATCACCAAAGGCACATCACATAACTTTCGATTTGAAAACACGGCACTCAAATCGTTTAAACCTTTTGGGATGAACGATGCCAGACACAGTCAAACACACACCCTTTGTTTGAATTGGGGGTTAAAAATAGATAAACGTAGAAAAGCTTAACAAAAGAAAGTTTCTCATTCATATGAAATCCCAAGAAAACAGGCTGTGCCTGGCAAGCTTTCCCATTAAACATGATTATTTAGCATTTGCTGTCATGACGTCATCCATCGATTTGTCTTTGTTCAAACGTTGAGGCATCTATCTCCTCGTCACACGGCTATAGCACGCGATAGTTCAACCTGGTTTCGACTAGCAAACAATATCTGTACCCCAGGAAAATTATGTTTTTTTCAAACATTAATTTACAGCGTTTTTTTTGTTTGTTTAAGATGCCTTATCCAAGAATCCACCAAAATTTCCACCGGGAAGTAAATATATAAAAATAAATGACACATCCATTATGTTTTTTGTGTGATTTATTTATTATTCTTGAAGAGCTCCTGTAAATTAACCAAAACAAAAATTGAAATATCTATTAATATTTTTCCTCTTTTTTCAGGAATTGCTGACTAATCTTTTGGTGGATTTTGAGTCTACGTAATTACTAAAATGATAATTATATCAGTTACACCCAAAAAAGCTGCTGTTATGAATTATTTCCAAATTTACATTTTTTCCATACTAATGAAAATGTAATGCTTGGGCTACTGATACATTTGGAATAACAAGTTTTGTCTAAGTACATTTTTAAAGACACACACACAAACAACACACATAGACACACATGCACATATGAGTCCAAAAACCTGAAATAAATGAATTGAATTGAATTGAAAAGGTTGTCCTACCGCTTGTGTGACGCATAAGTTGCAAATCAAAAATCATTTTTTTATTCAGCTGCGAGTTTATTTTAGACCCTCAACCATGTCGCGGATTTTCAATTGAATTTTATTTTGGAGTACTTTTTGACAACAGGCGTTAGAAGTCATCGAATGTCACCGATGTAAACAAACAGCATGGAAGACGAAATACTTCGCGACTGTAAAAGAAATTACTATAAATATGTCGAAAGCAATCCATAGTAATGTCAGAAGTCTCATTTTAAATATATATGAATATTTACAGCAAAAAAAGGATGCTGGGTTATCTGGTATTATATACCACGTATACCACGTCGGTGGTAAACAAGCTTACGGCCACCTGATGGTAAGTGGTTACCGTAGCCTATGGACGCTTGCAACTCCAGGGTGTTACATGCGCGTTGCCGACACTTTCAGAATTTATACATTCCTTTTTTGAAGACTGTAGTCCCTTGAGAAAACCCCGGCAGGGAGCTCATTCCACAACCGGAGCGTCCGAGGGAGAAAATATCTCTGAAACCGTACGGTACGCGACCATTTAAGTTCCAGGGTGTGAGGATGAATGCTCTGCCGACGGCGAGCGGTGCGGTGGTAAAAAGCAACCGTAGGCATCATGTCGAACAGTTCTTCGGAGCACAACCCGTTATACAAGCGATAGAACACAGACAAGGAGGCGAAGTCTCTCCTTAGACTCAACGGTTCGATATCGCTTGTGAGTTTGGGATTCGCACAGCGCGTCTTTAAAGCAAGTCGAAAGGCCCAAGCTGGTATCCAGGTGCTCCCGCCCGGAGATGACAGCAATACTCCATGTGGGGACGGACTTGGGACTTACATCTCTCACGGGGATATAAGTCCCAAGTCCCTTACTCTGTCACGGGGAGAAGCTTTTTGGATGCCAGCTTGGCCTTGCCCTCTAAGTATCAAAATTATCCCTTTCCCACTCAGAGACTCTGGATACAGTGTTATTTTGGACACAAGTTGTTCGCGACTCGACTCTACCACTGCAGAAAGAGGGATGTTTGTGCGGCCCGTGTAATACGTATCCCCAGTACTATCATCCGCATAACAATGAATTCCATCAATGGACAGCATTAATTGGTTGTTGTCATGACCGGTGCTGACATTTTATAGTGAGGTCGCAGGTATTGATTGAACTGGTTAGTTTGGTTGGATTTAACTAGTTTTTTTTTAATTATTATTATATTGTAATAAAAATTGAAGACGAATATCCGATGGTCCTTTAGTCGAATCCCAGACCGAACGTTTTATAATTGAGGTCGGCGGTCTTAAAAGTGACATGTCAGAGTCAGTCTTCACAGTCAAAATCTGAAAATACTTTAATATCGAATACGTACTTGGAACCAGATATTAATTAATTAATATAAGGGGACAATCTTACACAAATCGACCAAGTCCCAAACTAAGCAGAGCTCGTACTATGAGTACTAGACGACGATAAACATACCTATATATATAAATAAATATTTAAATACTTAGAAAATATCCACGACTCAGGAACAAATATTCGTGCTGATCACACAAATAAATGCCCTTACCGGGATTGCAACCCCGGACCTCTTGTTTCATAGGCAGGGTCACTACCAACTAGGCTAAAGTGGTCGTCGAAGATATGGATGAATACGTATTTAATATAAAGCATAGAATTTTGACATTCAACAAAAAACACAATGCCAATACACACTGACCCGAGTATACATATACATGACGTGTGTACATTATTACCACAAAGTTATTATGCGGCTTATAGCAACACAAGCTCAGGGTTTTATAGGGACTTGTCGGGCTATACTTCAAAGGTTCGGCCGAAGGTCGGCCGAACCTTTGAAGGTTGAAGGTCGAAGGTCGGTTCATATACGAACGAGGTAGAAAAACCGTGGAACCGGGACACTGAGCCTTTGGACGACTCAAAGTTGATGCACATTTAGGTCTCTGGTGCACACTCTTTATTAAATTGACCAAAAATACAAAAAAGTTATACGGACGTAACTGACCATTCAGATCGAAGACCTTGAGCACACCCTCGGTGCAGGCGACGAGGAGCATCGCGTGCTGCGCCGGCGCGCACAGCGCGTGCACCGCGCCCTCCAGCGGCTGCACGCGCGCCAGGAGCCGCGCCGCGGCCACCGCCCACACGCGCACCGCGCCGTCATCGTGCCCCGCCAGCAGCCGCCCGCCCGCCCAGCACAGCGAGCGGGCCGCAGCTGCGCCCCCCGCCGCCAGCAGCCGCCGCGCCGCCAGCCGCCGCCCGCACCACACGCGCACCGCGCCGTCCACGCCGCACGACGCCAGCAGCACGCCGCTCGGCGCCCAGCGCGCGCACGTCACGCCGAAGCGGTGTGCAGCGCGCGCCTCGCCCGCCGCAGTCCAGCCCGCGTCCGCACACCACTCCCACAGGCGCAGCGACGCGCCGCCGCCCGTGGCCAGCCGCGCGCCGTGCGCCGCGCAGCATGACACCTCGCCGGCGTGCGCCCGCACCGCCTGCACCAGCACCGGCGCGCCTAGCTCCGCGCTCATGCTCGCTCGTCGCCGCGCGGGCCACGTCAGCGTCGGCTCACGATCGATGTCTACCAATCTAGGGCGTGCGATCCCACGACGGCTATCAAGCGCGGTGAGTATCGCCGGCTGTTTGATTAATGACGGCGTGCGACGCGGCTGTCGCGCCGCGATCGACTGGCGCGGCGCGCTCCTCGATTATGCACCATTACAGATACTCGTATAATAGTCTTAACAAAAACATAACAATTAACGTGTAACTAGTGATGAAGGTCGTTGCCTGGTGAGTGTCGAAACGTAGCCGGTCGCGTGTCGGTCGCGATCGATCCGCCGCGGCCTTCGGCGCGATGTCATTCGACATTGTTTAATCACCTATGTTTGTACGACAGAGCACACAGTTCTACTTGTACTCCAATCTATTAAAGCATTACCCTTCTGGCTGGGTAATCTGCCCGATGCGAGTGATATCGGATCAATGTAATGATGGGAAGCGGGCAGCGGGCGTCGCGGCGCGGTGGCCGCGACGGCGGTGGTGATGCACCGCGTGCGAGCGTGCACCGGCGCGCGCCGCTCTGCACTGCGCACTGATAGTTGTACAGTAAGGTCGTCGTTGCCGAGTGCAGCACTCGGCAACAACGACCTTATTGATATTCATTTATTCGCTCATCATCTCATTCAATGCCTCCTTGTTTCGTTTTTATTATTCATTTTTGCCATTTATTAACTTACTAGCTTCTGCCCGCAGCTCCGTCCGCGTGGAACTCGTTTATATCACAGGGATAAACTTTCCATTATGTACCGCCGCTTTGGATGTTCATTTTTTTTAATAGATAGTACTAATAAGTAGAAAGCTATTTACGAAATTTCAGTTGCAGGAAACTTACGGTTTATGAGATATATTTTTTCAAAATTTGGATAATAACACGTAATTTGACATGTTAGACGTCAAAACTCCGTTACCCGGCTGGGACTTAGAATATTTCTTAGCTTTCTATTTATGAGTACAACATCCAAAGCGACGGTCCATATTGTAAATTTTTACCTATCGCAGCTCCATACAAACTTGTACCCTCCTTTTCACTTCCTTAGGGGATGATTTCGGGGATAAAAACTATCCTATGTCACTTTCCATCCCTTAAACTATCTCTACTTTAAAAAATCACGTCAATTCGTCGCTCCGTTTTGCAGTGAAAGACGGACAAACAAACAAACACACACACACTTTCCCATTTATAATGTTAGTAAGGAAAAGGATTGTTTTTTTTTTATTGTATCAATTTGACATTCTTTATTGTACTTTTTTAACCAAAATCCATTAATTTGCACGCCTGCATACAGGCTGGATACAACGGACTTTAAAACATTGTTGTACACATATATTAACTGTATTCAGCAAATAAACAACTTATATTTGTATTCGCAATAGGAAAAAAAGGAAAAAACGAAATGTTCGCCCACTGGGTGGCCTTGTAGTGAGACACCTTACCTGACCACCCTGTAAGGTGCGGGGTTCGGAGATGAGGTGAAACAAGTGTTCAAGACAAATGATGCTTTATTACTGCCATTAGTGCCATTACACATGAGTAGTAGTTCTATATACTTATAAGCGTTATATAAGCTACGTACATACTATATTGGTACCTATTCTGTGCATTAAACTTTAGAGTAACGATTTCTTAAGAAGACAAATTCTAAGTACAGTTAAAGAAGTTATAATGATAACTATTATAATTATGGTACAATATTTATGGATGACACATCCTAAATCTTCTAATACCATCATTTATTTAGGAACGTATTTAGGTCCTAAATAAATGTTCTGCATCTTATTGTCAGCATAACTATTGTTACTATAGCAGACAGGCCGCATATTAGAATCATATTTCTGTTTGTGTTTCAACTTACCGTTTATTAAGTTGTTACGGGCGTCTGCCTGTGCTAGCTCTAATCTATATTTTAACTCTAATGGATAACTATTATGATTATATAAGTGATTAACATTACCACTCTTTAGATTACTAGGGAGCGTGCATAACTTACCAAAAACGAACTCGTCGACCGACATACCTCTTTCATTGTGCTGCTCGGTGCATCGGTACCGCGATCAGTGGCTATCTCGAGTGGGATGCCATAACGCAATACAAAGTTATCTACAAAGGATCGAGCTGTAGTAGCCGTATCTTTAGAGCGTAGGGGATACGCTTCTACAAATTTCGTTAGTTCGCACTGTAGGGTCAGGACGTAACAATAACCGTGTTCATCTTTTGGGAGAGGTCCCACAGTGTCCAAATACACCTTTTCTAAAGCAGAATTGGCTGTGGTTGTTATCTTCATAATAGGCAGTTAAGTAGCAACACTATATTTTTGTTTTGGCATTGAGCACATTTAGACACAAAATCTCAAATGTCCTTTTCCATACTAGACCAAAAGTAGTATTTCTTTACATTGTTGGTCACTCGCCTAATCCCCGCGTGCCCACTTGTGGTGAAAGTCATTAACTATGACGCGTCTATCTGATTATGCATAATTCTCTAACATTTATTTTCTTACTCATTGAATCCAAATCTCTCGCTAGTTCGGCTTGCGACAATAGCGATTGAGAAGTTGGATTGAAATAAATACACGATTTGCTGGGCACGTAATAAAATACTTAGACGCCTTTTTACAAAATTATCTTTCATGACCTTTTTAAAATCTCTACATGTGGTAACGCATAATTCAGTAAAATTGTCCGGTTTTTTAATTATTTCCACGACTCTTGGGTGATCAGGCCTCGAGTTAGTGGGCATATTAATAATCGAAGATTTTGTACTGTCTGTACCTTGCATACTCTCTAGCTTTCGTCTTTGCGCTCGCGTCATCACATTCATAACTTGTTCGTTCATACGTTTCAAATCCTCTGACGTAATGATAATGCGAGACAGCACGTCTGCCGCCGAGTTCTTGGAACCTTTCAAATACTCAACTATAAAATTGTACTACTCTAATTGTAATCAAAATTTAAGTAATCTGCTGGTAAGGTCTTTCTTACCAAACAAATACACTAGTGGACGGTGGTCGGTCTGTATCTTAAACTGTCTGCCATATAAATAAGGTCTAAAATACTTCACTTTCCCCACACTATTGATAAAAGCTCTCTTTCAATAGTGGGGTAGTTTAATTCAGCCTTATTTAGACTTCGACTGGCGTAAGCGACAGTTCCACCATCGCCGTTACACAACACTGACCCCAGTTCTTTTCCGGAAGCATCACATTGTAATAGAAACTGGTTTTTCTCTGAAAAATTTTGATATCGGAGTACTGGTGGTTCAACTAAAGCTGATTTTAACACTTTAAAAGCTTGGTCACATTCTTGTGTCCATATAAATGGGACGTCTTTACAGCCTAATCTATTTAGTGGGTACGCTTTCTCAGAAAAAAATACAACGATAATAGCTAGCAAACGCTACGAATCGTTCGACTTCATCGGCGCTTTGCGGTGTCGGATAGTTATCTAGCACTAGTCTTTTCGGGATCGGGTAATATTCCATTTTCTGACACTACATGACCGAGATATAATATTTGTTTCTGTAGAAATTGGCATTTGGCAGGGTTGAGCTTTAAATTGACTTTCCTTAGCCTAGCGAAAACGTCTAAATTGTCCAAATACGACTAAATTGTTCTGATATACTAAACATTGCTCATAATTTAAACCAGACATGGCTACGGTTATCATTCTTGAAAAAGCATTTGGGGATGTTCTACACGCCATCGGTAATCTTGTCATTTGGAACTGATTTTTACTAGTTTGGAAAGCGGTAAACGGTCGGCTTGATTTGTCTAAATTAATTTGATAGAAACCCTGATATAAATCTCAATGTAAAAATAGATAGAATCTGATAATGAGTCTAGGACTTCTGTAATGTTAGGAAGGGGAAATTTATCATCTTTTATTTGATTGTTTAGTTTTCTATAATCAATTACGACACGCCATTTCTTTTGTTTCGAGGAATCTAACTTTTTTGGCACTAATAATAATGGACTTGACCACGCACTTCTTGCCTCTTCAATTATTCCATCAGCAAGCATTCCTTGAATCTGCCTATCAATTTCAGACTTTTGAGAGTATGGTAACCGGTACGGTTTGACGTAAACAGTCCCCAATTTCACCATCGTGACAGGTGCGACAATTGTATCAAAATATGACATATGTGGAATTATCAGTTTCACCACGATGACAGGTGCGACAATTGTCGAAAACAATTGTCACGACTAAACATAGGGAAAAATGTATCAATAATTATAGATAAATTACCGAGAGCTTGGAATGGCATATGTATCGGGAATTTGTCTGTACAGGCATTCTAAATTTGAATTTTCCGTTTTCTCATACTAGCATAGCATATCAGTATAAAAAGACGTTTGCTATTTATTAAAGTAATAAAGAAGAAGAAGTAATAAGGAAATCTAAATATTTTGTGCTTGTTTTTATTTTAAATACCTATTATTATTTTCATGCTAACGGTAACGCCACTACATAAATTGCCATTCCACGCTCTCGCTAATTAATCTATAGTGTTTAATTCAAACAACAATAAGTTTTATTTAAGTAATTCAAAAATATTATTTAATTTAAAAATAATAATCTAAGTACGCTTTGCCAACTTATTAAATGCCAAACCGCTGCTTCCGTATCGGATGGATATTTTTTTTATTGGCTGAATATAAATGCCTTTGCTCTCTTTTTCATAAAACCAAATTAAAACTATTAAATCCATTCCCGCCATTGACTAATTTTCTTCGTGAAACTAGCATTTCTTGTGTGCGTGTGTTATTTATTTCAAAAAAATTCTTGCAATATGGATATGGCAAGAAAGATAACTATCTAAAAAATGATTTCCGACAGCAAATCCGTGTTATTTGGTAAATTTGATAACAAATTAACATTCAAAATGAAAGTTAATAAATGGAAGGAAATAGCTCAACGTTTGAATGAAATGGGTGTGTACGACAAGGATTGGAAATATCTAAAGGCCTCCACCCACCGGACGCGTGTGCTGCGCGGCGCGTGTGCTGCGCGGCACACGCGCAAGTTGTAAAGCATTGAAACTACACTTCAAACACACATCGAACGCGGCACACGCGCAGCACCCGCGCAGCTGCAGCGCAGCACACGCGCCGCGCAGCACACGCGTCCGGTGGGTGGAAATATCTAAAGGCCTCCACCCACCGGACGCGTGTGCTGCGCGGCGCGTGTGCTGCGCTGCAGCTGCGCGGGTGCTGCGCGTGTGCCGCGTTCGATGTGTGTTTGAAGTGTAGTTTCAATGCTTTACAACTTGCGCGTGTGCCGCGCAGCACACGCGCCGCGCAGCACACGCGTCCGGTGGGTGGAGGCCTTTAGATATTTCCAATCCTTGTCGTACACACCCATTTCATTCAAACGTTGAGCTATTTCCTTCCATTTATTAACTTTCATTTTGAATGTTAATTTGTTATCAAATTTACCAAATAACACGGATTTGCTGTCGGAAATCATTTTTTAGATAGTTATCTTTCTTGCCATATCCATATTGCAAGAATTTTTTTGAAATAAATAACACACGCACACAAGAAATGCTAGTTTCACGAAGAAAATTAGTCAATGGCGGGAATGGATTTAATAGTTTTAATTTGGTTTTATGAAAAAGAGAGCAAAGGCATTTATATTCAGCCAATAAAAAAAATATCCATCCGATACGGAAGCAGCGGTTTGGCATTTAATAAGTTGGCAAAGCGTACTTAGATTATTATTTTTAAATTAAATAATATTTTTGAATTACTTAAATAAAACTTATTGTTGTTTGAATTAAACACTATAGATTAATTAGCGAGAGCGTGGAATGGCAATTTATGTAGTGGCGTTACCGTTAGCATGAAAATAATAATAGGTATTTAAAATAAAAACAAGCACAAAATATTTAGATTTCCTTATTACTTCTTCTTCTTTATTACTTTAATAAATAGCAAACGTCTTTTTATACTGATATGCTATGCTAGTATGAGAAAACGGAAAATTCAAATTTAGAATGCCTGTACAGACAAATTCCCAATACATATGCCATTCCAAGCTCTCGGTAATTTATCTATAATTATTGATACATTTTTCCCTATGTTTAGTCGTGACAATTGTTTTCGACAATTGTCGCACCTGTCATCGTGGTGAAACTGATAATTCCACATATGTCATATTTTGATACAATTGTCGCACCTGTCACGATGGTGAAATTGGGGACTGTTTACGTCAAACCGTACCGGTTACCATACTCTCAAAAGTCTGAAATTGATAGGCAGATTCAAGGAATGCTTGCTGATGGAATAATTGAAGAGGCAAGAAGTGCGTGGTCAAGTCCATTATTATTAGTGCCAAAAAAGTTAGATTCCTCGAAACAAAAGAAATGGCGTGTCGTAATTGATTATAGAAAACTAAACAATCAAATAAAAGATGATAAATTTCCCCTTCCTAACATTACAGAAGTCCTAGACTCATTATCAGATTCTATCTATTTTTACATTGAGATTTATATCAGGGTTTCTATCAAATTAATTTAGACAAATCAAGCCGACCGTTTACCGCTTTCCAAACTAGTAAAAATCAGTTCCAAATGACAAGATTACCGATGGCGTGTAGAACATCCCCAAATGCTTTTTCAAGAATGATAACCGTAGCCATGTCTGGTTTAAATTATGAGCAATGTTTAGTATATCAGAACAATTTAGTCGTATTTGGACAATTTAGACGTTTTCGCTAGGCTAAGGAAAGTCAATTTAAAGCTCAACCCTGCCAAATGCCAATTTCTACAGAAACAAATATTATATCTCGGTCATGTAGTGTCAGAAAATGGAATATTACCCGATCCCGAAAAGACTAGTGCCAGATAACTATCCGACACCGCAAAGCGCCGATGAAGTCGAACGATTCGTAGCGTTTGCTAGCTATTATCGTTGTATTTTTTTCTGACAAAGCGTACCCACTAAATAGATTAGGCTGTAAAGACGTCCCATTTATATGGACACAAGAATGTGACCAAGCTTTTAAAGTGTTAAAATCAGCTTTAGTTGAACCACCAGTACTCCGATATCAAAATTTTTCAGAGAAAAACCAGTTTCTATTACAATGTGATGCTTCCGGAAAAGAACTGGGGTCAGTGTTGTGTAACGGCGATGGTGGAACTGTCGCTTACGCCAGTCGAAGTCTAAATAAGGCTGAATTAAACTACCCCACTATTGAAAGAGAGCTTTTATCAATAGTGTGGGGATTGTGAAGTATTTTAGACCTTATTTATATGGCAGACAGTTTAAGATACAGACCGACCACCGTCCACTAGTGTATTTGTTTGACCTTACCAGCAGATTACTTAAATTTTGATTACAATTAGAGTAGTACAATTTTATAGTTGAGTATTTGAAAGGTTCCAAGAACTCGGCGGTAGACGTGCTGTCTCGCATTATCATTACGTCAGAGGATTTGAAACGTATGAACGAACAAGTTATGAATGTGATGACGCGAGCGCAAAGACGAAAGCTAGAGAGTATGCAAGGTACAGACAGTACAAAATCTTCGATTATTAATATGCCCACTAACTCGAGGCCTGATCACCCAAGAGTCGTGGAAATAATTAAAAAACCGGACAATTTTACTGAATTATGCGTTACCACATGTAGAGATTTTAAAAAGGTCATGAAAGATAATTTTGTAAAAAGGCGTCTAAGTATTTTATTACGTGCCCAGCAAATCGTGTATTTATTTCAATCCAACTTCTCAATCGCTATTGTCGCAAGCCGAACTAGCGAGAGATTTGGATTCAATGAGTAAGAAAATAAATGTTAGAGAATTATGCATAATCAGATAGACGCGTCATAGTTAATGACTTTTACCACAAGTGGGCACGCGGGGATTAGGCGAGTGACCAACAATGTAAAGAAATACTACTTTTGGTCTAGTATGGAAAAGGACATTTGAGATTTTGTGTCTAAATGTGCTCAATGCCTGTGCATATTTTTTTTATTGGCTGAATATAAATGCCTTTGCTCTCTTTTTCATAAAACCAAATTAAAACTATTAAATCCATTCCCGCCATTGACTAATTTTCTTCGTGAAACTAGCATTTCTTGTGTGCGTGTGTTATTTATTTCAAAAAAATTCTTGCAATATGGATATGGCAAGAAAGATAACTATCTTAAAAATGATTTCCGACAGCAAATCCGTGTTATTTGGTAAATTTGATAACAAATTAACATTCGAAATGAAAGTTAATAAATGGAAGGAAATAGCTCAACGTTTGAATGAAATGGGTGTGTACGACAAGGATTGGAAATATCTAAAGGCCTCCACCCACCGGACGCGTGTGCTGCGCGGCGCGTGTGCTGCGCGGCACACGCGCAAGTTGTAAAGCATTGAAACTACACTTCAAACACACATCGAACGCGGCACACGCGCAGCACCCGCGCAGCTGCAGCGCAGCACACGCGCAAGTTGTAAAGCATTGACGAATAAATCTTTTTTTTTAATTTTTTTTTATTGAAATACACTTCAAACACACATCGAACGCGGCACACGCGCAGCACCCGCGCAGCTGCAGCGCAGCACATGCGTCCGGTGGGTGGAGGGCAAAATTGTAGAAAGAGGACTATAGTTAGTATTTATCAAGTTTGAATTATTAATTAGTTGCGGTAATATGGATCAAGTGGTCTGAAATTAATTAATTTTATTTACACTATTTTAATTTGGAATTCGGTGTATAAACGTAGGTACAGTCAACCAATTCGAACCCAAGGCCACTCTAGAACTCTGTCGCATTGAGACCCTGCTATTGTAACTGTGCACGACGCACCTCTTTGGAATCGTTTTACCTTTTTATAACTTTTTGTATTCGTTTTGTATTTTGTTTTAGATTCTGTCAGTAGTCTGTTCTTTAGCTTCGTAGAGTAAAGTCATATTATGTACCATGAAACAGTGCCTATTCTTTACTAAGCTCCACCAGTAACATTTGGTCCTCCGTGGATTAGAAATATTAATAGCATGGTACAGACCCGCTCGGCAACCAAAGCGATGAATATGGGTGATAAAAATAGTGAAGGTAAGACCGTTGCGAGTAGGAAATCGGAGCAGCCAGCAGCCGCCCCCGATGTCTCACATGCCGCTTCGGCAAGCGCACTCACGGCGCCTTCCCTACCCGTAAGTACGGCATCGTCTCGCTCATCCGCCACGGTGGTGGCTAAAAGGTTGGCAGCTGAGGCGCAGCACGCGCGTCGCCTCGCCGAGTTGGAGGCGCAAGAGATGCGCCGCCTCGCCGACATGCAGGCCCAAGATATGCGCCGCCTCGCTGACATGCAGGCCCAAGATATGCGCCGCCGCCTCGCAGACCTAGAAGCTCAACAAGCCAGTCGCCTCGTTGCGCTGGAGCTTGAGACCGCAGAGCTAGAGCACCGTGCAGAACTCGCCGCCATTGAGGCAGACGCGAGTCGGCACAGCTCTTAAAGCAGTCGTACCAACGTCGAAAATTGGTTCGAGAAGTCCGAGATTAGTAACCCCGTATTAAATAAACCTAATGTTTTCAGGTTACCAGACCCTAGAGTGAGCGTTGTGCCCCTTACGGAGGCAGCGACAGCGCCCCAGACCCGGCGTGCCGCCCCGGCTGTGGCCGCGGCGCGCAGCGACGGCGCGGAGGTTCCGCACCTTATTAAAAGCCTCGAGCTTTTGATTGATAATGTTAATAAAGGCAATAGCCCCGCAATAAATATCTTACCTTGCTTTGACGGCAAATCACCTTTAGACTGGCTCAGCCTAAAAAGGTCTTTCGAAAATACGCAAGCCTCTTACAGCCCTGTGAACAACCTAGCAAGACTTAACGCGGCGCTGACGGGCGCGGCGCGAGAGGCGGTCGCCGCGCTGCTGGTGTCGGCGCGCGAGCCCGGCGTCGTGTTGCGCGCTCTCGACACACGCTACGGCCGCCCCGAGCTGGTGGTGGCGCACGAGGTAGCCGCGGTGCGCGCGTTGCCGCGTGTGTACAGCGAAGGTAAGGATTTAGCTATATTTGCTAGTCGTGTTCGCAATTGCGTAGAAATCATTTGGTTGTTGGATCATTCGGAGTATCTGACATCGCCCGAACTCTTTCAGGCAGTTATTTCAAAGATTTCCCCACTATTGCGAGCCAAATGGCTAGACTATGCCGCTCGTTACGAGGCTGGTGGTCTATCAAAGATAGAAAATCTAGCCGATTTCCTAGCACACGAGATCGACCTCCAGTCTCGCTTTGGCATGATACCTGAGCCGACTACTGCGTCACACGCGGTAGATAGTAGGCGGGCCAGGGATAATGTGCATGTTGTCGCTGAAAATCGCTTTAAATGTAATTCAATTTCGCATAACAATAAATTGAATTCATCGACGACTGCACCTAAAGTTAAATCGTGCATTGTATGCGAACAACCGCACGATTTAATTCAATGTGACAAATTTGCGTCACTGTCAATCGATGACAGATGGAAGTTGATTAAAAAGAAAAGAGTCTGTCATCGATGCCTCAAAGTAGGTTGGCATAGATTAAGTTTGTGCAAGGCAAAGAAAACTTGTCACATTGACGGTTGCGCTTTCCGTCATCATTCGTTGTTGCACAACCCGAATTATGAGCGCGCCGCCGCCGCGCACGTGGAAGTGGAGGATGACGAGGCCGCCGCGGGCACGTCCAGCGTCGCGCCGCGGGCCGCCGTGCCCGCCGCAGCGCCCGCCGCCCGGCTTGCGCCCGCTTCATACTGCGATGAACCCAAGGAGATTCTGTCTCATACATCGACTTCAACTGCAACGGAATCAGTGCAGCCGTCCTTTCTTCGTCCGTTATTAAAGGTCGTGGCTGTGACCGTTTCCGGTCCGTCAGGTACCGTAGACACCGATGCGTTGTTGGATGATGGCGCATCAGCGTCTTTCTTAGATTTGGAGATTGCTGCCAAATTAGGCGTCTGCGGGCCCGAGAGACAAATACGTCTCGACTGCGTAGGCGGTTTAAGCAAAGAAACGACTGTTCAGTATGTTGATTTTCATATAAAGGGACGCCACGCAAAAGAGACGTATATGATTCGTAGGGCCCGGGCAATTAACGGCTTAGGTTGTGCAGCGCGACCGACTATTGACAGATCTGACGTGTCAAAATTTAGTTACCTGTCCGACATAAGAATTTTGCTATGACAACGTAAAACCGACAATTATCATTGGCATTGACAACTGGCATCTGACTATGTCTAGGGCCACGCGTAAGGGTTCTAGGACACAGCCGGTTGCAATTCACACCGCCTTAGGGTGGGTTTTATTCGGTTTTGGCTGTAGCAAGACTGCGCCAGTTGACACTGTCAACCATTCCACGGTTAGCGAGCCCGCGGTCGTAGTTGTTAATGATCGCGTGGTTTTAGAACGCTTAATTCGTGAGCAATACTGTATAGACTCGATTGGTATTTCGAAACACGAAGCGCGTGTAAATGGAACATAAATAACAAATATGTAAATATGACAATCAAATATTTATTTATATATTACATTTATGTATTTATACCACATATATTAACAATATTTATTAAAAGGGTTTGGTACTTTACTCCGAATTACCGTTTACTCGGTATCTAGTAGCTAAGATAATTACAATAGAACACAGCAAGAAGATAATTACAATATAACCCAGCAAGGGTTTTATTTTTAAAATATCAACATAATATCATAATAATATTGTCTTAGTACTTAACCTTGTCCTTCCATGACAGTCAAACATAAAGTACGCTGCCTTTTTTTTTTTTTTTTTTTTTAACCTGACTGTTGCTATCATAGGACGGACCCAATATAGCGGTCGAACTGCGTGGTTGGAGGGTGGCCTGGGGAAAATCCAGGGGAAGCCTCCGGCACGACCACGCGGGGAAGTTTGTACACTGGAATACTCTAAGAGTTTGCGCTCCAGTGAGATTGGTTGAATCAGAAGGTTGCGTGTTCAGATCACGTCGGGGTCACCAGATATAGGAGTCTACTTATGGATGTCAAGGGAAACACCGAAATGTCACTATATATTATTTATTTACCATGGCGTCTACATTCGCCTATGGGTAAGGGACTACTGGCGAGCCCGCCTGCCTAACTAACATATATAGGTAACCTATATGTTAGCTATGCATAAATGTGTCGCTACAGTATCAACCGAATCTGGGGTGTGAGTGGTATCGAACTACTGGGAGTTTTATCGCTGGTTCGCTAAAACCTAGCCTAGCTGAGAAGAGTCCAGCAAGAAACTCAGCTAGGCCCGACTTGCGTCGGACTGACTCTACCCGGTATGCGGCGGTACCGGGACGAAAGCGGACTGTATGTGTCTGTGTTGTCTCGCGGTGGACGTCCCCGCCGGCGGGAACGCTGAAGTGTACGCGATGTGTTGGACGCCGAAAGCGCAGCGTTCCATCTTTCGATGGACGCTGTGATTTCGTCGTCCGGGTCCGTGAGTGTGTGCCTAGGACGCCGGACCGTGCGGCCCCTAATCAGTGAGCGCCGAGTAACGACAGAGGGGGGAGGGATGGGGACGTAGTCAGCAGCCTCCCTAACTAACGGATTCCTATGGTGGGGAGCGTTATCAAAATAACGTCTGGCAGCCTGCTTAAAGAAACCATACATGGTGCTAATCTCCATGTCGTGGTGCAGGCTGAGGTTCGATTGGTACCACGGGGCACCAGTCGCCCTTCGGAGAAAACGATTCTGAATGACCTGAAGCGGCTTGAGCGATGACATAGGCACGTGAGCGAATGCTACACTTGCATATGTCATGATTGGACGAACACAAGTCTTGTAGAGTGTCAGCTTATTCCTAAGTGACATTTTACTAAACTTGTTGATCATCGGCCCTAGCCTTCCTAGCACGAACAACGCACGGTTGCGTACCCTACGGATGTGGCTACGGAAAGTCAGTCTCCTGTCGAGGGTCACTCCAAGATATTTGGCCTCGTTGACCCAGGGGATGGGTCGGTCAAACATCTGGATCGGAGCCACCCGCCTTTCTGTACTAATGCAGTCCGACGGATGAAAGACTATTGCAGTGCTTTTCTCCGGGTTGACTTCGATACGCCAAAGATTAAACCAACGACCTAGGTCGGAGATTGCCTCTTGGAGGTATCGCCGGATAGTAGCGTACTTACAATGAGTCGTAAAGAGCGCGGTGTCATCCGCAAACAACCCCAGTTGCACCTTAGGGTGCCTGGGAATGTCGTTTGTGAATAACGAGTAGAGAGTGGGAGAGAGCACGGAGCCTTGCGGGACTCCGGCCCGGATAGGGTGTGGGTCCGAATACGTTCCCTCCAGTCGGTATCGAAAGCTTCGGTCACTGAGAAAATCTCGTATTGTGAGTACGAGTCTGTCCGGCATTCCGAGCTGGTATAACTTGTATACAAGCCCGTTATGCCAGACCTTGTCGAAGGCTTTCGCTACGTCGAGAAAGATCGCACCGGTCTTGAGCCCCTGGAATCGAGAGAAACCATCCAACACGTGCTCCGTGACGCGGTGCACCTGTTGGACGCATGAGTGTCCGGATCTAAAACCGAACTGCTCATCGATGAGGAGGTTATTCTCAGCCGTAAATCTGAGAATTCTCGTGAGAAGGATCCGCTCATATAGCTTTCCAAGGGAGCTAAGTAAGCTGATCGGCCTGTAAGAGGCAGGCGAGGTCCGGGGTTTGCCGGGCTTCGCTATCCCTATGACCGTTGCACATTTCCACGCGGCTGGAAAGTGAGCATTGGTCAGTGCGGCATTGAAGATGCCGACCAAAAGGAGGAGGAGGGTTTCGGGGAGAAGTTTCAGGATGCGATTGGATAGACCATCCGCACCCGGAGCCTTCCTAATACGGAGACGCCTGACAAGGTCACTGACTTCCTTAACCGACACCGGTAAAATGGGTGAAGTTACGGGGAGACGCGATCTCCTGTCCACCTCGGAATCGACCCTACTAATGTGGGCTTCGTCGGTGTTGAGGAGGTTGGGCGAACATTGGGACTCTAAACTACTCGCAAGGCATTCGGCTTTCTCACTGTCCTCGAACGCGGGGGTTGAGTGATCCGGTCGATCCAAGGGAGGGATGGTCCAACAGGCATCGGATTTGAGAGATCTCGCTAGTTTCCAGTAAGCCAGGTGACTAGGCGTTATCTCCCCCATCAGATCCCTGAACGAGTTCTCCCGAAATTCGGCAATTCTCTGTTTGGACTCGTTAGACAAGTCCCTCAGGATTTGCCGATTTTCGGCAGAAGGGTGATTTGAATAGGTACGTATGGCGCGATTTTTCCTTGTCACCAACTCTCTCAGTTCCGTAAGTAGAGGTCGGTTTTGGATGTCCTCCGCCGACACCTCCCTTGAGGCTTCGCTTCGAACAGCGTTGAGGTAGTTGGTGAAAGAATCGATCGCTTGGTCTGTCTGTTCGGTTGTAGTTATATTGTCTGGGATATCTCTAAGCAGGGGGGAGTCCGTCTGTAGGAGACCTGATTGTACCTTGTCCCAGTCCACGAGTGTCCTGGTTCGAGGAGTACTATTGGGGTGAGGGCCTAGTCTCAAGAGGACTGGCCTATGATCCGAGTCTAGTTCGTGTAGCACTTCTATAGAACGCAGAGTTAACGCTACGTTCTTTAGTAGTGCTATGTCGAGTATGTCAGGTCGGTGGTCTACGTTATGAGGGAAGTGAGTCGGCTCTAAGGGAGCGAGGAGATCGAAAGGGAGGCTATCGATCAAAAGGTGATGAAGCCGATTGCCGTTGGGATTGGATGCTACGCATCCCCAGCTGATATGCTTACTATTTAGGTCCCTGGCCACGATGACCGAAGGACCTAGGGAGGCTAAAGAGTTGAGGTCAGTCAGAAGTAAGTCTCGTTGAGGTGAAAGGTAGGTTGACGCAATCGATATCGGGGGGTGCCCCTCCATCGAGATGCGACAGACCGACACTTCCATATTAGTCAGGGGCGGTGGATTGAGACTTATGCAATGTAAGTTACGTTTGTAGAAAATGAGCGTGCCCCCGAATGGCCTACCATCTTGCCTATCATCTCTAATCTGAACGTATCCAGGGACGCGAAAGGCTCTAATGCCGGGACGATAAAAGGTCTCTTGGACCAGAAGTAAATCTACTGATTGATCGCGAAGGAAGTTCATCACCTGGTCCTTCATACCCCTTAGACCATTGGCATTATAAATGCCAATGGTAATCGAAGCAGGTTTAAGCTTCTGGGATGTACTATCCATACTAATAGGCACCGTTAACCTGGCTGCCGCTTGGTGCGGCGAGATAGCGAGTAGCTGATGCGAATATGTGGGTAGACAGGCCGCTCGCCACCTCCGGTGGGAGTACCTGTACTAACTGCATAAACGCATAGAGTGGATCCATAGCGGGCCGGCCCGCTTGACTGGCGGCGGGTCCCCATACAGAGGGGCCCGCCTGGGATTGGGGTGCAGAAGGCACCGGGCGGGGACCTACGGCCGCTGAAGGCGGCGGGTTCCTAGGGGCTCCTAACCCTACGGCCGGAAGGGCGGGGAAGTTTTGCGGAGTGCTATGGGGAGCACCCCGGCCCGCGCTTTGCTTGCGCCCAGAGGGAGGCGAGGACTTCGACTTTGCCCCGGTGTCGCGACTCTTTGGGCGGCAAGGGCATCTCCCATAATTGGCAGTATGCCCATGGGGGAGCTTGCGACCCAAACAGTTGCAGCACCGTATGCCGTTCGGGTCCTTGCAGCCTTTTGGGCGCTCGCAATCGCGAGTCGCGTGATCCCCAGCGCACTTGACGCAACGGGGGGGAGAGTGGCAGCCACGGGCGCCGTGGCCAAACCGCTGGCAGTTGTGGCACTGTGAGAGGTGGGTCCTCTTTTTGGGAGTCTCCACTCTCACCGCCATTTTAAGGACCTCCTTAAGGGAGTGGACGGCTTTGCGCTGGTTCGGGTCGGTGACTATTAGTACGATATCGTACTTCCCTACTTGCTTATTGTAGAGGCGATGAACCTCCCTGACGGCGATCCCCTTGCGTTTGAGGTCCGCGGCTACCTCGTCCTCCGGGATATCCTTGTGGATTCCCCGGAGGACGGCCCTGTAGCCTTTCTCCTCGACGGTCAGCCTCCGGTTGTAGGCCATCGACAGCTCGTCGAAGAGACGGGTCAGAGCACGGTAGTCCTCGGGTCCCTGGACCGTGATGCGCATCCCTTCCAAGGGCGGTTTCAAAATCTCCGAACCGACCACCCGGATGCCACGCTGACTGGCTATGGCCATGGCAGTGTGGTATCTATGTGTGTCGATCAGGACACATGAATCCGGCTTGTCCGGGTTGCCTACCGGAGTTGGCTTGCTGGGGGCCGAAGACCCGCCGTCCGCTGCCAGAATGGCACTACTGACCTGAGGGGCCTGCGCAGAGGGCGCCTGGACGGCGGGAGTCCGAAGGGCTTTCTTCGCCGGCGAATCGGCCCTAGAAGACTTCGGCAGCGCACGTTTGCCCTTGCGGCTGCTGCCTACTGTGGTCCAGACTGTCGTGTCCATGGTCATTTCCTCGTTCGAGTAGAGGAGGTCGCGAGTCTGTTCGTCGGTCAGTCTGGTCGTGGAGAGACACCGAAGGAGGGGGTGGGGGGGAGAGCTGGAGCGTGGGACAGTGCGTTCCTCTCGCAAGGAGGGTCGCCTCTGGAGGGAGCGAGAACGCGATTGTCTCACGCTTAAATCCGCTTCGGGGGGGGCCTGAAGGGCCGGAGGGTTGGCTGGGGCAGACGCGGCTGCCTTGGCGAGTTTTCTTTTGCCCTTACTGGGCGTTTTGGCCTTAGGGGCCTGGGTAGGGGGCGAAGGGGTCGCTGCTGCCGCCGACGGCGGTGGCGGCGGCGGTCCCATGGTGGCCTTAGGGGCTTGGGCGGCCAGAGTGGCCGTCGGAGTGGCCGGACGGGCCTGGAGTTGCAAGTCGAGACTTGTCGGGGGGGGAGGTTGTATGGGAGCCGCCTGGGCAGAGTCAAAGACCTCGCCGCTGAGAGCCAGCTTGAGCTGTCGATTCTCAGCAGCGAGGCGATCGATTTCGGCCTGCATTGCCCGCATGACTTCCTCCATCCTCGTGATCCTTTCTTGCAGCTCCATCCTACTTGGTTGGTCGGTCGCCGCTAAGCTTTTCCTACGCCTAATATGAACCGAAATGCTATCCTGATGTCGGTGTCGAGTCTTGTCCACTTGTCCGCCGTGTCAGTGTCAGCTATGTGTCCTAACACGAAGGGAAGAGTCGGACTGTACGAATTACTGGACTTCGTGGTGGTATCCACCCCACACTGTGACTTAGTTGGCACCGTTAGGATCCGTCACTGTGTAGCCACTGCGAGCGTGGTCTTTCTAAGGGACAGAGACCCGGGTCTGACTTGAGAAAGTCTTAACTAACGGGTAGCCACTGACGTGTCTAGCCCACAGCCCCGAAAGACTGCGACCACTACGAGCGTGGATTTCCAGAGGGGCAGGGACACGCGGGTCGACTGGAGACTTATGAAAGTCTTAACTAACACACCCGGTGCTTCCACGTGGTAATTGCGATAATCACCGCGCGGGGGAGCGATAAGAGTGAGCAGGTAGTCGGAGAGGATATTCGGGTTACAACAACAATAGGGCAAGAGCGCACCGCTAAAGCACGACCTCACTCGACCGCTGCCGTAACCGGAATGGAGTACGCTGCCTGGCTGGGGACAGCTATTTATAGCTGCACGATAACCGGTGACGTCACAGTCACCCCACCGGACATCGTGCGATAGACGAATCATGTCATCCGATTGTAATTTATTTACATTAAAATATTAAGTTACGCTTTATAATGATAATTAGTTAATCATGTGGCTCCATTAACATCATGAATTAATCTACTAAGAAATACCAACGTACCAACCTTATTGTTTCTATTAAGTGAGTCAATTGACTAGATGTCACAAATCGCAATGGACTATCTAGCTTAACTTTAAAAGTTAAACGTTGCAATACTTGCAATAAGGTAAGTAATTATGGTATTTGAATAATAACATTTTTATTTAACACGGCCATACTGACATGTACTTCGTCCTCGAAGTACCAACAACAAAACATATAATAATCCTTGTATACATATATTACAGTTATATTCCATTATAATCAATCATTTACATTTCAGCATTGCCCTGCCCACTTCCACAGTAAGGGATACAGCGGCAACGGTCATTGCTTTAGGCAAATTTATACATCGCTAGTCCCACACCTGCTGCACATGCGACGGACTAGATAAAGCAATGACTTCAGCAGTCTCAAAATTACACCAGGAATAAATCATCTTATAATTACATAATAATTGTGTAATCAATTTAATCACATAAAATAAATATAAAATAAAATAAAAAAATGGCACATACTTTATTTAGTTTTCCCCTACCCATTCACCGGGCCACAATCTCAATTTATCTTTAGCTACTGTAAAATTTCTTAGTCTACCCATTCCTCTTAGGGCAAATCGATCATTAGGAAGGAGACTTGTAATTTAATAAGGCCCTTTAAACTTAGGACTGAGCTTAGCATGACGCCTATGATCTTGGCTTACGTATACTGTATTTCCGACCTCAAATACTTTATTATCTCGTCTGACTTTATCAAAACGATTTTTAAATTTATTTGCTGTTGAACATAGGCGTTGATAAGCTAATTCCTTATCAGCCCTAACATCACTATTGGTTTCTGAGATGCCGACTTCATTTAAACGAGCTTGAACCGAGGGGATATTTGCATTACAACCCATAAGCAATCTGGTCGGCGTAAAACCAGTTGATTCCTGAACAGTGGTATTTATGGACTGTTGGACTATCCACAACCTGTTCGGCCAATCTGACGAATCATTGCACATAGTATTTAACATATTGGTAACTGTGGAAACATACCGTTCTATTTGACCGTTTCCTCTCGGGGTCCCTGTAGCAACCATGTGATGTCCTATGGACAATTCTCTAAAAAGGGATGTGATTTGCTGACTGCTAAAATTAGTGCCTCTCTCTGTGATAACAGTTGAAGGGGTACCAAATATAGTTACAGTTTCTCTAATTATGGGGACTAATTCATGGGCACTCAAACTTTTAAGTGGCTTTAACATACAAAATTTCGTAAAGCCGTCGACTAATAAAAGTATATATTTATAATTTTCATTAGAAAGTGGAAAAGGACCTGTACAGTCCAAATGGATAGTGTGAAATGGCACTGGCGTTTTATTAATGGGATGTAAGAGACCTTGTTTTGGCCCCGAGTGTCCCTTACGTTCCACACAAGTCGAACAATGGTTCAAGAATTTCCGTACAAAAGCGGCCATGCGAGGAAACCAAAAATGTTCCCGGAGTTTTTCTAATGTCTTATAAGACCCTACATGACAGTTTTCATTATGAAAAAGCCTTAACAGGTCTAATCGTGTCTGTTTTGGTACGTATAGTTTAGGTTCTCCTGAATGGAGTGAGGCCTTGTAATACAGCAGATTATCCAATAACAAATATCGATTTGTATCAATTTCACCAGCTAAAACTTGACTAATCAAATTTTGCGTTTCGGGGTCATTTTGCTGGGCTGTTTCTAACCACGTCTGAGGTTCGTCTATTAAATTTACCCTATATTCTGCTGAAGAATTTGGAACATTCGGAGTAGCAGGAGAAATATTTACAATGGGAGTGTCGGTAGGGTTACGACTTAAAAAATCGACATGTCCAATATATTTTCCCTTTTTATAAACTATTTCGAAGTTAAAATCCTGCATAAATTTCCACCAACGAACTACACGTGGTGACAAATCCCTTTTGTTTATAGTGGATTTAATTGCATTGCAATCGGTTATAATTTGGAATTTAATACTAAGTAGTTAAACCCTAAAGTGTTTAAGGGCATTATATATGGCCAAGGTCTCTAGGGACCCGGGTATGTCCTAAAACTACGACCAAGACCACCGGGGGATGGGCAGCAGCATCCCTGGAGTGCGGTGGAAATACTGCGATCGCCAACCCGCATGCCAAGCGTGGCGATTATGGCATATACCCCCTAATGTTAAGTACAAAAAGACCACGGCCCCGAGGTTCCGGCGACCCCCGGTACCCTGGTTGTGGTAGCGGCCAGGGCACCAGCGGGGTCAGGGTGCGAAGAATCTCCGGCGAAGATCCGGCTACCACCACCGACGACCCCTGGCCCTGGCAACTTATAACACGCGCACACTGCGGACCGACGAAAGGATAGCGGAACTGGAGGAAGGATTGAGCAAGTTGCGCTGGGATGTCATAGGGTTATCTGAAGTCCGAAGAGAGGGGGAGGACACGATAACCCTCAAATCCGGCAACTTGCTCTATTTCCGGGAGGGCGACCAACAGTCCCAGGGAGGTGTCGGGTTCCTCGTCCACAAGTCCCTCGTAAATAACGTGGTGAAGATCGAGAGTGTGTCGACTAGGGTGGCGTACCTAATACTCAGAGTATCCACCAGGTACTCATTGAAGGTCATTCAGGTTTACGCACCGACCTCGGCACACTCCGACGAAGAGGTGGAGGCTATGTATGAAGATATATCGAAGGCCATGCATAGTTCCAAAACCTACTTCACCGTTGTTATGGGGGACTTCAACGCAAAACTGGGCAAGAAAGATGGTGAAGAGCTGAGAGTGGGGCAATTTGGAGTTGGAAGTCGGAACCACCGGGGCCAACTACTGGCTGGCTTCTTGGAGAAGGAAGGACTCTACATGATGAATTCCTTCTTCAAGAAACGCGAGCACAGAAAGTGGACCTGGATGAGTCCCGACGGTGCAACTAAAAACGAGATTGACTTCATCATGTCGACGAGGAAGCATATATTCAACGATGTCTCTGTGATCAATACGGTCAAAACCGGGAGCGATCACCGTCTGGTAAGAGGCACATTGAATATATGCGTCAAGCAAGAGCGCTCTCGATTGATGAAGTCTACGCTCCGTCCAGCATCAATCCAAATTCAAAACCCCGAGAGCTTCCAGCTGGAACTCCAAAACCGTTTCGATTGCCTAGGCGGCGATGTGGACGAATTGAACGACGGGTTTGTGGAAGCTGTCCGTGTCACTGGGTCTAAGTTCTTCAAGGCCCAAGGCACTAATGGAACTAAAAGGTTATCTAGCTCCACTAAGAAGCTCATGAAGGAAAGGAGTGAAATGATTCTACAGTCTTCAGCCGACGCGACCTTATACCGGCAGCTCAATAAACAGATCTCCAAGTCCCTTACCCGCGATCTGCGCCAATTCAATACAAATCGTATTGAAGAGGCCATACAGCGTAATAAGGGCTCTAAAGTATTCTCGAGAGATCTGTCTATAGGGCAGAGCCAGCTCGCGAAGTTAAAAACTGAAAATGGTAGAATCGTTTCCTCTAAACCTGAGATTCTGGGTGAGATAGAGCGCTTTTACGGACAGCTATACACATCAACGCGCAGACCCGAAGTTAGTCAGGCGGAAGACCCTAGAGCTAGACTAACCCGACACTATACCGACGACATCCCGGACATCAGCCTGTACGAGATTGTAATGGCTCTTAAACAGCTCAAGAACAACAGAGCACCCGGTGAAGACGGAATAACAGCCGAACTTCTTAAGGCGGGTGGAAAACCGGTCCTTACGGCCCTTCAGAAGTTGTTCGGTTCCGTCTTACTGGAAGGGAGAACTCCAAAGGCATGGAACAGAGGTGTGGTGGTGCTGTTCTTCAAAAAGGGTGACAACACTCTGCTGAAGAACTACAGACTCATCTCACTTCTGAGCCATGTCTATAAGCTGTTTTCGAGGGTCATTACAAACCGTCTCGTACGCAGGCTAGATGACTTCCAGCCTCCCGAACAAGCCGGTTTCCGAAGAGGCTTTAGTACCGTAGACCACATCCACACGCTTCGTCAGGTTATACAGAAGACCGAGGAGTATAACCTGCCTCTCTGCTTAGCGTTCGTGGACTACGAAAAAGCCTTCGATTCGATAGAAACCTGGGCTGTACTACAGTCTCTCCAGCGGTGCCAAGTTGACTATCGCTATATCGAAGTGCTGAAGTGTTTGTACGAGAGCGCCACTATGTCAGTCCGACTCCAGGACCAGAACTCGAAACCTATTCCGCTGCAGCGGGGAGTCAGGCAAGGAGATGTTATTTCTCCAAAACTGTTCACCGCTGCACTGGAGGACGTTTTCAAGACTCTGGACTGGAGAAGGCTAGGCATCAGCATCAACGGCGAGTACATCACTCACCTTCGGTTTGCTGACGATATAGTAGTCTTGGCTGAGACCATGGAGGACTTAAGTACGATGCTCGATGACCTCAGTAAAGCATCCGAGCGAGTTGGTCTAAGAATGAACATGGATAAGACGAAGATCATGTCAAATGCCCATGTAGTACCAACTCCCATTACAATCGGACACTTTACGCTCGAAGTTGTAGACGATTATGTATACCTAGGACAGACGATCCAATTAGGTAGGTCCAACTTCGAGAAAGAGGTCAATCGTCGAATCCGAATCGGCTGGGCAGCGTTCGGGAAGCTACGGCAAATCTTTTCGTCCAATATTCCGCAGTGTCTCAAGACGAAAGTCTTTGACCAGTGTGTGTTGCCAGTGATGACATATGGCACTGAAACGTGGTCGCTTACTATGGGCCTCATAAGAAGGCTCAAAGTCACCCAAAGGGCAATGGAGAGGGCCATGATGGGAGTTTCTCTGCGTGACCGCGTCAGAAATGAGGCTATCCGCAGCAGAACCAAGGTAACCGATATAGCCCTCCGGATCGCTAAACTTAAGTGGCAGTGGGCGGGGCACATAGCACGTAGAACCGATGGCCGTTGGGGTGGAAAGGTTCTCGAGTGGCGACCACGTACCGGAAGGCGCAGCGTGGGTAGGCCCCCGACAAGGTGGACTGATGACCTGGTAAAGGTTGCGGGAGTCCGCTGGATGCGGGTGGCGCGGGATCGGTCACTTTGGCACTCTTTGGGGGAGGCCTATGTCCAGCAGTGGACGTCTTTCGGCTGATATGATGATGATGATGATGATGAAGGTCTCTAAGTCATAAGAACAATAATTAGATTCAGCAGGTGATGTTCTCTTACTAAAGTAGGCAACGACGTTCTTTTTAGTGCCTATTTTTTGAACTAGTATGGAGCCATAACCTAAAGAACTGGCATCTGTATATAATTCAGTTTCCAGGTTCGGGTCAAACACAGCTAAAAGTGGTTTACTTGATAGTTGTTTGATGACATAGTCTCTGGCTGAATCCTGTTCTGAAGTCAATTCCCATTTTATATTTTTTTTAGTTAATTTGGTAATACAGGCAGTTCGAGCTGCAAAATTTGGAATAAATTTCCTAAAGTAGCTTGCTAGACCCATGAACTGGCGCACTTGCTTAATGGTAGTAGGAATAGGAGAATTAATTAAAGCTGCTGTTTTGTTTTCACTGGGCCTCACACCATCTCGAGAAATTTGGCGTCCTAAATATTCTATACTTTCAACAAAGAATTTACATTTGTTCAAATTTATCGCAAACCCGGCATCATTAAGTGCTTTGACCGTTTGTTTCAAGTATTCTAACCCTTCTTCTATAGTTTTAAACGGAATGAGTAGGTCATCGATATATACTAATAAAAATTTCAAATGTTCCACAGCCTTTGTTATTGCCCTTTGAAATACGGCTGGACCATTACAGATACCGAAAGGCATCTTCACAAATTCGGAATGGCCCCCTGGTGTGACAAAAGCCGTGTATTTAATAGAATCTGTGGCCACAGGAATTTGGTAGAAACCGTTCTTCATATCTATTGATATAAAATAATTTGCCTTGCCAAGTTTATCTACTTGGTCCTCTATGAGAGGGAGAGGATATCTGTCTTTATCTAAAATTCTATTTAAAGCTCGAAAATCTACGCAAAGTCGGTCACTGCCATCTTTTTTTTACTAGGATGATAGGACTAGCGAAGGGAGAGTCGCTTTCACGAATGATATTCTTTTGTAATAATTCCGAGATAATTTCATCAACCTTCTCCCTCTCAGTTGGGGCTAACCTGTATGGTCGGTAATTTACAGTTTCATTAGTTTTGAGACGTAAATTAAGTTTACCAGTTCGCACTGTACCGGTTCCATCCAACACAGAAGGATATTTTTGAAAAATATTCTTTATCTTTTCCTGCAGATCAGGATCTAGATGTTCGACCCTTGATGATAGTTCACACAATTTAGACAGTTGAGACACTAAATATACTTCCGTGTTGCATTGAACCGGTTTTCTAAGCAATCGTGACCCAGAGTATAATCTCTATGTCCGGATGATCAACAACGTTTCTGCCAATGAGCAGATCATAGTTAAAATCTTTGTCCCTAACAACGTACATATCTAGTTCGATACATATATTTTCAAATTTGACAATGGCACACATTACGGCAAACATGTGAACTCTATTGTTGCCTATTCTTTTGATGTAAATAGATGTTGGTACTAGGTGACACCCTGTTTTTCTTGCTATGGATTTTTTTATTACACTACAACTTGCACCAGTATCCAAAAAAGATTTAACTACATGTTCATTGATTGTCACTTCTGTAAGTTTGAGTTCGGCTGGCCTAAAAAATTTGTCCCTGGATTTGGGGTCAAATTTACTGATGCAGAGTTTTTATAATAGCAGATGTTTTCTGTGTGACCATTTTTTTTACAATAAGTACATATCTGAACTGGCCTATAGTTATTTGCAGTGGGGCCTTGAGATGTTCGATCAGAGCTCGCAGAGGGTGACTGTACATTTTGGTTGTTTGGACAAGCTACTTGCAAATGACCAAATTTATTACAACCGAAACACTTTCTTTCGCTGATAGGTCTTGGGCGCTTGTTTCCACTCGGACCTGAATTATCTGTACTATTATTATCTAAGGGCCTTTTCTGCTTTTAGTATAACTTGAGAGCAGTGAAATTAGGGCAGCAGTTGTAGTTACACCATTATTTAAGGATGCCATTCTAACATCAACATCAGATATACCACCACAAACTATTTCAATTAGTTGCATTTCCGAAAAAGACACTTTCGTGTTACGCAATAACCGTAACTTCTCCCTAGCATATTCTCCGTATGATTCTGCTGTCTCAGACATGTATAAAACCGCCTTACTAAGCCGTTCGGATAAGTTTTTTTTTTCAGGGTAGGCATTAATGATATCCCTACGAAAATTTTCCCATGACCTACCAGCCGATGGATCCCACGATTCCAGCCAAATCAAAGAAGATCCCTTTAGGGCCTTACCGGCTTTAGCAGCTGTTCTGATGCTGCTCCAGGAGAACTCCTTCGCGAGTAGGTCAATGTTGTCACACCAACTTGCGGCTCCGCAGTCGTTTTTCTCGGGGTCGAAAACCGGCAGCGCGACGTCGTCATCCCTGTGATGTGAAGTGGTGACAGCATCACGGATCGCTTTCAGCAGATTGCTGATATCACTCGATTCTATACCTGAAATAATAATTGTATTAGTGAAGGCACGGATTTATCCCACTTCTGATGTAAATGGAACATAAATAACAAATATGTATATTCACAATCAAATATTTATTAATTTATTACATTTATGTTATTATACCACATATATTAACAATATTTATTAAAATGGTTTGGTACTTTACTCCGAATTACCGTTTACTCGGTATCTAGTAGCTAAGATAATTACAATAGAACACAGCAAGAAGATAATTACAATATAACCCAGCAAGGGTTTTATTTTTAAAATATCAACATAATATCATAATAATATTGTCTTAGTACTTAACCTTGTCCTTCCATGACAGTCAAACATAAAGTGCGCTGCCTGGCTGGGGACAGCTATTTATAGCTGCACGATAACCGGTGACGTCACAGTCACCCCACCGGACATCGTGCGATAGACGAATCATGTCATCCGATTGTAATTTATTTACATTAAAATATTAAGTTACGCTTTATAATGATAATTAGTTAATCATGTGGCTCCATTAACATCATGAATTAATCTACTAAGAAATACCAACGTACCAACCTTATTGTTTCTATTAAGTGAGTCAATTGACTAGATGTCACAAATCGCAATGGACTATCTAGCTTAACTTTAAAAGTTAAACATTGAAATAAGATATGTAATTATGGTATTTGAATAATAACATTTTTTATTTAACACGCGCAGCACCGATGACGAACGAGCTATTCACATTCTTGAACGCACGGCACGACGCTTACCGAGCGGTCGTTATGAAGTCTGGCTTCTATGGAAAGCTGATAATTTATTCGTGCCTGACAGTTATAAGCTTGCATTGTCTAGATTTCTTAGTTTAGAAAAAAAGATGTGCAGGGACTCTAACTATGCAACGCGATACCGTCAAAACATACATGACATGATTCGGAAGGGTTACGCCGAATTGTTCACGGAAGTGCATACCGCCAATTAGTCACCTGTCTGGGTTCTGCCACATTTCGGAGTAACCAATCCGAATAAGCCGAATAAATTAAGAGTAGTCCATGATGCTGCTGCGGAAAGTCAAGGTGTTTCACTGAATTCGCTTCTGCTAACCGGTCCTGACCTTTTGCAGCCCCTGCTCGGAATTCTTATGCGTTTTAGGGAAGGCAAAGTCGCCCTGACGGGAGACATACGCGAAATGCTTCCTCAAGTGAAAATTCGCGTGGAGGATCGTGATGCGCAAAGATTTTTGTGGCGCGACAACCCTAAAGACCAGATTAAGACATACCGTATGTCATCAATGATTTTCGGGGCCGCTTCTAGTCCCTTCACTGCCATTTACATTAAAAATAAGAACGCAGTGGAGTGGCAAGAGCGCTATCCAGCCGCGGCTCGAGCCATCATTGTCGATCACTATATGGATGATTGTATAGTGAGCCTAGACTCAATCGATGAAGCTGCTAAACTTGCCGTCGAAATTCACTATATCCACCTACATGCTGGCTTCGAAATGCGTGCGTGGGCCTCACGAACCCTCTGCTCTAGCACTTTTGCCAAAGGAGAGCTTGGTGAAGGTCCCTGTAGCTAGTCACGATGTAGATGTTGACCTTGGCCGCCTCGCCACGCCCGTGCGCACTCTTGGGCTTATTTGGCAACCCGTCACCGATACAATTGGTTTTAATACAGGAATAAGCAAAAATTTTGCGTTGCCAAATAAGTTTACTAAGCGCGAAGTGTTGGCTCACGTCATGCGGGTTTTCGACCCACTCGTAATTCTGGCGCCAGTAGTAGTGACAGGCCGTATTATGTTCCAGAACGCATGGCGTAAGGGTCTTGACTGGGACGAGGAGCTCTCGCAGGATGATAGTGCAGCGTGGAGACATTGGTTTGAAGATTTATTTGCCGCTTCCCGATTGCAGATCCCACGCTGCTACTGTCCTGGCGAGTTAAAAGTAGATAAGTGCGAGCTTCACGTTTTCTGTGACGCAAGCGAGTCTGCCTTTTCTGCAGTCGCATATTGGCGTTTTATTATGGAAAACGGTGACGTGAAACTGGCGCTTATATGTAGTAAGGTTCGCGTAGCTCCTCTAAAGCCAATTTCCATAAATCGTTTGGAACTTCAAGGAGCTTTGGTTGCAGCTTGCCTCGCCGCCACCATTTGTGAAGCTCACAGACTGAAACCTGTCAAACGCATATTCTGGTGCGACTCTATGACGGTTTTGGGTTGGCTCCGAAGCAAGGCCCGTCTGTACAAGTCGTTTGTGTCACATAGAGTAGGCGAGATTGTAGAGATAACTGACGTGAAGGAATGGCGCTGGGTGCCAAGTCATTTAAACGTTGCGGATGATGCAACTCGCATCAAGCGCGTCACGTTGTCTCCAGAATCACGCTGGATATCGGGGCCTGAATTTTCGTTCTCTTCCGAATGGCCCAGTGAGCCCTGCGCACCTGAGTATTCAGGCTTAGAAGAGAGCAAACACGCAGTGCGTCCCGACTTAGTTCACCTCATTAATGACGTTGCCCAGCATGAGCCAGTTTCAGCCGATCCTGAGCGTTTCAGCTCCTGGCTCAGACTGGTGCGTGCAACTGCTACTGCGCATAAGTATCTCACATTACTGCGTATGCGTAGTCTAACTCGAAGGGGCTTATGTGTAGAAAATTTAGTTCGATTAGAGGGAGGGCTTTGTACCTTTATGTTTCAGCCTTCGAGTCAATGGCAACAGTTTATCACTCCAAGGTCTTCACATGGGTCAGCTAAAAACTTGACTGCCACTGACATTCGTCTAGCAGAGACGCACATCTTGCACAAGTCCCAGTTGGGCGCATTTTCCAGCGAGATGACTCACCTCAATAGTCGGCCTGCTCAGCTCTTGCCACGCTCCAGTCGCCTGTCCAAACTGACGGTTCTCATCGGAGACGATAGATTGATGCGTTTGTCCGGCCGCATTACAGCAGCGTCACACATACGTCACGAAACTAAAAGTCCGATTGTACTGGACGGAAGACACCCAGCTGTGCGCTTGCTTGTGGAGCACCATCATAGCAGAGCCGCTCACGCCAATACAGAGACGGTGGTGAATGAGCTCCGACAAGAATACCACTTATTGAGCCTAAGAAGTACAGTCAGCGCAATCGCCTTTCACTGCCAGTTTTGCCGCATTCGCCGAGCCGTGAACTTCCAGCCACCTACAGGAGACTTACCCGAGGCACGTTTGGGACACCACAAGCGTCCGTTTTTGTTCACGGCACTTGACTACTTCGGACCAGTTCAAGTCTCTATCGGCCGAAGACGAGAGAAAAGATATGTCGCCCTCTACACTTGCCTCGTCGTCCGTGCCGTCCATCTGGAAGTAGTTGACAGTTTGTCGACTGACTCGGCGATGATGAGCCTCCGCCGCTTCATAGCCCGGCGAGGCACGCCAGCAGAGCTTTGGTCAGACAATGGGACCGCGTTTGTAGGCGCCAACCGAGAACTCCGTCGCCTCTACGCCGAAGCCGCAGCTCAGTATGCTGCTTCAGAGAAAATTAATTGGCGTTTTATACCACCAGCCGCTCCTTTTATGGGCGGATCTTGGGAAAGACTGGTGAAGAGCGTAAAAGTGGCTCTTAAGGTGACACTCACAGAACGTGCCCCAACAGACGAGGTGCTTCGCACGATTCTGGCAGGGGCTGAGGCGCTTGTCAACTCGCGCCCACTCACCCATGTCACCGTGGATCACAACAGCGAAGAAGCGCTCACTCCCACGCACTTTCTTCTGGCTGCGTCTTCAGGCCACCCGATTCCAGCCACGTTATCCGACTCAGATTTTTCCTCAAGAAGCAGCTGGCGCAAGGCCGTTCGTTTAGCAGACCATTTTTGGCAGCGGTGGGTCAAAGAATACCTGCCAACACTCATCCCAAGACGCGGCCGTGGAGTAGCTCTGGAGGTGGCTGTTGGCGACGTGGTGTTGATCGCAGATCCAAACTCGCCTAGAGAAACCTGGCCACGGGGACGAGTGACAGCAGTCTTTCCGGGCCCCGATGGCGTAATCCGGGTGGCTGATGTTCGCACCCTAATGGGCATCATGCGGCGGCCCCTGCGTAAGCTGTAGAAGCTGCCTTTATAGAAAAAGGGAGGAATGTGCACGACGCACCTCTTTGGAATCGTTTTACCTTTTTATAACTTTTTGTATTCGTTTTGTATTTTGTTTTAGATTCTGTCAGTAGTCTGTTCTTTAGCTTCGTAGAGTAAAGTCATATTATGTACCATGAACCAGTGCCTATTCTTTACTAAGTTCCACCAGTAACAGTAACGTATATCAGCGTTACATAACTTTCGTTAATATGAACTATGTAAAAAAAAAAGATATAAAATAAAATAAAACTATGTATAATAAATAATTAAGTAAACAATTATCACAAACCCTTATTATAGCACTTACCTAAATAATAACAATCAAATAACAACTAGAATTTAACATACAATAAAATATGTTAATCGTTTATTTCATTGCGGCACGTAATTTCCCTGACACTGTACCATGCTCGCAGCTCCATTGTTCTAACCGGTGGATTGCGCCGCGCCCCCGCGCCCGCGCCCGCTCCCGCGATGGCCCAGCCGGCCGCGACCGCCGGCAGACACACATTTTGCATTCGACGCAGGCGCACGTACACTCTTCTCACAGTGTCATCACACGTCGCGCCCGCGCTTTCGTTTTTTTATTTTTTATTTTAATAGTATCGTTCCGGGCACTAGATAGCCCCGAGATGCCTTCACTAAAGTCAGTGAGTGTTTAAAACCCCTAAGATTCCAGGGTGCTACCTTACGGCTCGAGTGTAGCATTGCTGCAACAAGTATGTGGTAAAGTATTACAATAGCACTGATACCTACCTTGGCGCACATCGATTCAAAACGGAAAACTTCATAACAATCCTCCAAAATCAGTTTTTACTCGCCACGCAGCCAAAACAGGTAATGACACGCACGCGCCGCTCTGACTCGCGTGAGGTGACTGAAGTTCGCGCGAATGGTGCCGTGTTCGGCTCAGTACGCTTACCGTGAGTTTGACAATGACGGCTTACGCTAACGAGTATCGAGTGCTTTGAGCTCCTGATACGACACTACATTGCCCTTCTCCTTGACCTGGTCCATAAAAGCACGTGTGGCCTTCCTCTGCCTCTTCTTTTCTCTATTTTCCCTTCGATTATAGTTTTTGTGTAAATGTCATGTCGTAACATATTTCCTCTTCTATTTTCAATTGTCCTTAAGAAGGATCTCTTCTCTCCGACTAAATCCAAAACCTCTTCATTCGTTCTTCTTTCCGTCCAACTAATTCCTTCCATCCTTCGCCAACACCACATCTCAAAGGCACTTAATCTTTCTCGGTCTCGCTGGGTAAGTGTCCATACATTATGACAAATAAAATTATTACTAAAAAAACTATGCCAAAACAGGGGGAACTGAAATAAAACTATGATTGTTGCTTTTGTTGTAAGAGATTTATAACAAACAGTTTCATTTTCAAATTATGACGCTTTTTCTCTTAAGCGTCTCATCTTGCCCCGGTCTCCCCTACGGCACTATAATCTCATTTTTGTCGTGCACAGCAGTATCAGCCCCGGACCTATATTGCTCAGTACAATTCATGTGCATGTACATTATATTGGACGTGCATTAATTATCTTGGCGGTACATTACTCGAACCTGTGCGCTGTGAATGCGTTTCCTATGTTTTCGTAATTTGAAACCAAAACTGATGTTGTTAAACTTCATTACGAAAGATTTTTTACTCAAAGTAAAAAGTAAATATACAGAAGAAAAAAAAAACTTTAAACGCATTTCAGTCCCGGTAGATTTGAACCCACTATCACAAGATTGGTAGTCAATAATTTATTCTCTACGCCATTGAGTCATATGACTATGATAACGAAATATAAGCCAGTTAGCTTATCAAGATAACCATAAATATTTCTGAACGCTTTTATTTAACTTGCAATGTATGTTTCTCAGTATGTTCGTTTAGGTCAAATCTTGCAAACTAAATTAGAATTGCTTTTTATTTTAATGCTCAATTTGAACAATATTAAATTTTATACCTTTTTATTACGAAACAAATTATTTAATTAAATATTTTTGTTTATCCTGTCGGGGACTACAGACGAAGATGGTTTATTTTTTCCATTATATTCTTTCTCTCTGTATCATATCGTTTAATAATAAATTTTAGAATTCGTGTTGATGAATGTACGCCATCTATCTTATTTTTGTATAAATTTCCTGTGCATCATGCATGCGTAGTACCTCGTTCTTTACTGTCACGCCAGGTGACGCGACGTGAGCGGAACCCGTGTTTGTGTGTGTGACATGTATAAATACGAGACTTTTAATGCGGGGTGCAGGGCGCGGGCGGGTGTTAGGGCGTGACTTAAAATACCTAATGTTGTCGCTTGGCAGGGCCTTAAATTAAACAACACTGGTAATCTATACTGCATTTATTACCGCTTACGCCGCGAGAACACGATACAAAAAGTCGTCGGGTAGGGGTCATAAGCAGTCTGAATTTTGCTCCCTGGCTCAAAGGGGGTGTTGCTGCCAGCACGCCAGTACTTCCCTGGATCTCGGGACCGCCGCGGAGATGGAACGGGCTGAAGGACGTCAGCCGGCAGCACCAGGAACCCTGGTGTAACTTCTGCTACTACACTTGAGCCGTAAGGTAAATAAAACTCGTTCCGCATTTATCTCCGCTGACTGTGACCGGCATAAGCAGATAGAAGCAGAAGCAGGAAGAGAAGGTACTGCTGCGTGATGGTGATGGTGAAGTGGCTTGGTGAAATGCGGATGTCACAGTCAGACGGAGTTTACAAAAAAATGTGATGGAGAACGAATACTAATTTAATGAGATGTATTATTTTACTGCATAATTTATACATCAAAATATTTATGATGCGTGATAAAACTGATAAACAATAGCGGAAAAGATGAATGAAATGTGTGTAAGTTCGTCTTTAAAGCGAAAATAAACAGAAAAGCATAATATCGGAAATACCGTAGGTTAGGTTAGGTTAGGTTAGGTTAGGTTAGGTTAGGTTAGGTTAGGTTAGGTTAGGTTAGGTTAGGTTAGGTTAGGTTAGGTTAGGTTAGGTTAGGTTCCCCCCCGATGTGCTGTCACCTTGTTGTGGTGGGGGGGCTTGCGTGTTCCTAGGATCCCCGAGGCTATACCGGACAGGGCTACCCATACCGGGAAGGCGAGGGGGGAGGGACCAGACGAAGAGCGGCACACGAGGAGTGCGCCTGGTGGCGCGGAGAAGGAGTCGCTCTAGTTCCTCTGCTATAGCAGAGGGTACTCGAGAGGCGACTAAGCAGAGGGACCCTATATAGGGGTGATAAGCGTGGAGGGTAGTTCTGACCGGACTACCAATAGGGGAGCCTACGCCAGCTTCCCTTGAATCCCGGAACCCGCAGCACTCTCCCAACGACCCCCATCAGTGGCGGTATGGGCTACGGGAGGTGCCAGCTTTGAGCGCGCGGACCGGAGGGCTTGCCTTAATTGGCCGGCCCGCGGGAAGGAAAATCCTTTAACACCCGACAGTGAAGTCGTAAAAACCTCTGGATACCGCCCGACCTCCAGAGTAAATAGGGTTACCTCAGGTACAGGGGGCACTGCCTGGGTGGACTATATTTCCCCCATACTCGTGGGAATTATATGGAAAATTTAAACAAAAACATTAATAAAAAAACAGAGAGGGATCTTAACGACGACAATAGCGATACAATTAGGGACACGGAAATGCTTGACGGACAGGTGGTGGAAGTGGATGCCCCGCCGGCATCCACTGATGTCTTGAAGAAGGCAGGGAAACGGACTGGGCTGAGAAGTCAAGGACCGATCTCAGATACGGTACGGGTGGTTATCACCCGCTGCGACCAGGTGCAAGAACCCAGAGCGCCAACGCCGACGACCAGCAGGAGGGTGTCGGAGTCAGAAGACAACGACAGCCTGCTCACTGTGCGGTCGCGCTCATCGTCACCACTGGGGCGCCTTTGGCAATCACAGGACTCCGACAAAAAACGGAGAAAGCTGTTGGTGGCCGAATCTGGCAGTGAAAATGAGGAGGTAGAGAAGCAAGATCCTGCGTCTCCCTCGGTGCAGAGACCGAGAGCAAAACCGCGAACCAAAGCGGAATATACGACAAGAGTGGCTGCGCAGGCGCAATACAACGCCGAGCTGCGTGAAACAATGAGGCTGAGGGCGGAGGAAGAGGTCAACAATATGACCATCCAGACCCGCCACTCCCTCTGCGATGCATCAACCTCCCGGCTATCGGACATGTCGGCAGATGAAGCAGAGGCGGTGCCTGCTGCTATGCTCCGCAAGCAGGCGCTGGACAGCGTCTCGGTCATCGAAACGGTGCAGAAAACGTCCGGCAACCTTAAAGGTGGTCACCAACGCAAGTTGAAGGTTGCCTGCAACGCGATTAGGGATGCGTTCGGTGTCTTGGAGAAGCGCACATCGTCGGACGAGGTCAAGCACCTGGAAGCGAGTAACGCACGCCTGCAAGCGGAACTGGCCGAGGTGAAAGCAAAACTGGACCGCCTCGAGGCCGAAGTAAGATCAGTGCCCAGGGCACCCTCCCAGGCTGAGACCCAGCCCAGTACGCTCCCTCGTGTGGAGATGGAACCGCCTTCGGACCGGGCAACAATCGTTGCTATGATGAATGCCCGGTTCGAAGCGCTGGAGGTGGAAGGGCGGTTATTACCTGCCAAGAACTTGCGGCCCCAATTGGCGGCTGATAAAAAGAAGACGGCTGGCGGAAGGCAACCGGCAGCGTTGCCTGAAAATTGGCTAGCAGCAACTGCACCAGCTGCCAGCGCGCCTCCCACGGCCACAAGTACCCAACGCGGGAAAAAGAAAGGTAAAAGAAAGAAGGCATCAATGAGTTCACAGGCTGCCGCCAGTGCCGCAGCTGCAGCAGCTACAAAGCCACGACCACAGCCTCCGGCGCCAGAAACGACGACACAGCGCTGGAATAAGGTGGTTAGCTCCGGGGCGAAGGGAAAAGCTGCAACGCAATCGGACGCGCAGCCCCAATCCAAGGCGAAAGCACGCCCTAAATCGGGACGTCGCAAGCTCCGCCCTCCAAGGTCTGCGGCAGTGGTGTTGACACTGCAACCGGACGCGGAAGCAAAAGGGGTGACCTACGCCAAAGTGCTCGCCGAGGCCAAGGACAAGGTCAATCTTGCCGACCTTGGCATCACGAACTTGCGTTTCCGGCGTGCAGTCACTGGTGCGCGGGTCCTGGAGTTGCCGGGAGCCACCAGTGGCGAAAAGGCCGACAGGCTGGCCAAAGAACTGGCTGAAAAACTGGGGGAGGGAGTCCGGGTCTACAGGCCGACAAAATGCGCGGAGCTGCGCTTGTCTAACCTGGACGACTCTGTGACTCCCGCTGAGGTGGTCGCCGCCGTCGCTCGAGTTGGTGGCTGTGCTGAGGACCAGGTGAAGACCGGCGAGATCCGTCCGGATCACACCGGCCTCGGCACACTCTGGGTGCGCTGCCCGATTACGACGGCGAAGAAGGTGGCCGAAGGCGGCCGTTTCTTGGTGGGATGGTCTTCGGCTCAGGTGAGATTACTCGAGTCGAGGCCGATGCGGTGCTTCCGGTGCCTGGAGAGTGGGCACGTCAGAGTACAATGCCAGTCACAGGTGGACCGCAGTGAGTTGTGCTACCATTGCGGCCAGCCCGGCCACAAGTCGGCGCAGTGCACGGCCGCGCCTCTTTGCGTCCTGTGCCAAGCTGCGGGTAAATCGGCGGATCACGTGCTGGGCTCAAAGGCGTGCTCGGCACCACACCAGAGGAGGATAAAGAGCGTTGGCAATGGCCCCCGGGCCTCCTCGCAGCGTTCCCAGCTAGCCTCAACAACATCTGAGGCCCGCAGCGAGGTGGTAGCGGAGATGGCCGTTGATTAATGGCCACTCGCTTTCTCCATGCGAATATCAACCATTCCGCCAGGGCCCAAGACTTGTTGACTCAAAGCCTGGCGGAGTGGTTGATTGGAGTGGGTATTGTCGCCGAGCCCTATTCTGTCCCTCCCAGGGAGAACTGGGTCGGAGACCTGGACGGCCTGGTGGCTATTGTCACTGGTTCATCCGCCGGTTCCCCGCCGCCGCAAAGAGTGGAGAGGGGCCACGGATACGTTGCCGCATGGATTGGTGACATAATGGTGATTGGGGCGTACTTCTCGCCGAACCGACCTCTGGCTGAATTCGAGCAGTTTTTGGTGGAGATCGGAGCCAAGATCGGCAGAAGTCGTCCTGGCATGTTGCTCGTTGCCGGTGATTTCAATGCCAAGTGCACGGCGTGGGGATCCCCGGCGACGAGTGCTCGTGGAGCGGAGCTGGAGGAATGGGCGGTTGCTACTGGGTTGGCTGTCCTTAATCAAGGGTCGACCAACACGTGCGTGCGGCAACAGGGTGGGTCCATCGTGGACGTCACGTTCGCCAATGCCGCCCTGGTGCGCCGTGTTCGAGGCTGGGAGGTGCGGGAGGACGTGGAGACATTATCGGACCACCGATATATTCGGTTCGAGGTCTCCACCCTTCCAGCAGACTCGAGAAGCCTGAGTCGGCCCTTGCGAGGGGATGGCCCGCGTTGGGCACTCAAGCGCTTGGATCGGGACGCGTTGGTGGAGGCAGCCTTGGTGCAGGCTTGGCTGCCAGCGACCGACGGTCCGATTGATGTCGACGCGGAGGCCGAAAGGATGAGGAGTGCTATGGTGGAGGTGTGCGACGCAGCTATGCCGCGGGTAGGCCTGGTTCCCCCAAGGCGTAGGGTGTACTGGTGGTCCGGGGAACTCGCGCAGCTACGCGAATCCTGCGTTGCAGCGAGACGCCAGTACACTCACAGCCGGAGGCGTCGACCGCGTGACGTGCCATTGGAGGAGCTGCTGTATGCCACATACTCGGAGGCCGTCAAGGTGCTGCAGGGGGCAATCAGCAGGGCCAAGGACCTGGCTGAGCAGGAGATGCTGGAGACTCTCAACAGTGACCCGTGGGGAAGGCCGTACAGGATGGTGAGACGCAAGCTCCGCCCCTGGGCACCCCCACTTACGCAAAGTCTCCAGCCACAGCTCCTTGAACAGGTGGTCGATGGCCTGTTTCCGACGAGAGAGGAGCACACACCTCCACCCATGCTAGCCCCTAGGGGGAGAGTAGCTGACGTGGGTGATGCGCCGGAGGTAACGGAGGGTGAACTAGGGGCGGCGGTGCTACGGCTCCGAGCCAAAAACACTGCCCCCGGCCCCGACGGAGTTCCCGGCCGGGCCTGGGTTCTAGCCCTGGGTCCGATGGAAGCGCGGTTGAGGGCGCTATTCAGCGCATGTCTTGCGCAGAGACAGTTTCCCCGTGTTTGGAAGTCGGGGAAACTGGTCCTTCTGCGTAAGGAGGGGCGACCGGCAGACTCACCTTCGGCCTACAGGCCAATAGTGCTGCTGGACGAGGCTAGCAAACTATTTGAGCGGGTAGTGGCTGCCCGTCTCAACCGGCATCTGGAGGGGGTAGGTCCGGACCTCAGTGACCACCAGTTTGGATTCCGCCGGGGCAGGTCCACCATCGACGCTATTGCGCGAGTGAGGGCCCTGGCGGATGAAGCGGTGCTCCACGGGCAGGTAGTATTGGCGGTGTCTCTTGACATCGCCAATGCGTTCAACTCCCTGCCCTGGGCCTCCATTGCGGCCGCATTGAGGCGCCACGCGGTGCCTGAGTACCTGCGGAGGACGGTTGAGGACTATCTCACCGATAGAGCCGTCAGGTACCCAGGATACGAAGACTGGCAGGAGAAGGGGTTGTCGTGCGGTGTCCCGCAGGGGTCGGTTCTTGGTCCACTCCTGTGGAACATCGGGTACGACTGGGTGCTGAGGGGGCACAATCTGCCGGGGATCAAGGTGACGTGCTACGCCGACGACACCCTGGTGACAGCCCGCGGTAGCACGTACCGGGAGGCGGTGATTCGAGCCACGGCTGGCGTGGCAACGGTGGTGGCCCGAATCAGAAGGTTGGGGCTGGAGGTGGCCCTGAACAAATCCGAGGCCCTGTGTTTTCACGGGCCCCGGAAGGCCCCTCCAGCAGGTTCCAACCTGGTTGTTGGAGGAGCGTCCATCGGTGTCAAGTCGACAATGCGGTATCTAGGCATAGTGCTTGACAGCCGTTGGACGTTCAAGGAGCACTTCAGGTGCCTTGCTCCTAAATTAGTCGGGGCGGCGTCGGCACTCAGCCGGCTGCTACCCAACTTGGGCGGGCCGAATGCGAGCTGTCGCAAATTGTACGCAGGGGTGGTGCGGTCAATGGCCCTGTACGGGGCGCCCATTTGGGCCGGATCCCTGACCGCCCAAAATCAAGCCCAGCTGCGAAGGCCGCAGCGGGTTATGGCGGTTAGGATGGTGAGGGCATACCGCACCGTCTCGTACGAGGCGGCTTGCGTGCTGGCGGGGACCCCACCCTGGGACCTCGACGCCTTGGTTCTGGCCGATGTGTATTGGCGTGTCACCGAGGCGCGGGCCAGGGGGGTCCAACCACTCCTGGAGGAGATCAGGCGGTGGAGACTTGACTCCCGTCGTGTCCTTCTTCAGAAGTGGAAAGAAAGGTTGGAGGTGCCTAGTGCCGGCCACTGGACCATCGGAGCGATCCGGCCCGTCTTGGAAAGATGGGTCGGTAGAAAAGGGGGATTCCTCTCCTTCCACCTTGCGCAGATTCTCTCGGGGCACGGTTGCTTTGGGAGATATCTGTGTAGGGTGGCGGGCCGGGAACCGACGGCGGAATGCCACGAGTGCGGCGACGCCGAAGATACGGCGCAGCACACGCTGGCGGTGTGCCCAGCTTGGGCAGAGCAGCGGGCCACACTCGTGGCCGTGGTCGGGCATGACCTCTCCCTGCCCGCTGTGGTAGAAGCCATGGTGGGGAGCGACAGGTCATGGAAGGCGGCGGCCTCCTTCTGCGAGGACGTGATGGCGCAGAAGGAGGCAGCAGAGCGTGGGAGGGAGGACGATCCGGCCTCCCAACCGATGCGCCGCAAACGCGTGGGGCGACGGCGGTTAGCGTATGACCGCCGATTTCCCCCATAAGGGTACCTGTGGGCGGCAGACACGGGGACGTCTGTCGCCTACACGATGGTCCCCGAGTGGCGGGCGTGCCGTTTCTCGGTGCGCCCCCTTGTGGAGGTAGGGGGAGAATCATCTCCCCAGAGATGAGTCCGCAGCGCGGACAGCCGCTGGCGAGGTTGCGGAAGTGTGCCCAGGGCGTTCCCGTGGCCTCGCCTTATAGCGTGGAGGCGGCACATAGAGGGGTTTTTAGTGGGTAAACCATTGGCCTCATTAGCCGACATGGGAGTCCCACATAACCACTAGGGTCCGTCCCCGCACCCCGGTGGTATGTGCAACGCATTTTCCCCTCTTAAAAAAAAAAAAAAAAAAAAAGGTTTACCTCGGATAAGATCGAGGACGAAGGCTGGCGATGGGCCACGGGCCCCTGCAGCCGAGGAGGTTACGAGAATGGCCACCGATTAAATATGGCCCTAAAGTTTCTCCAGGCGAACCTCAACCATTGCGCCAGAGCTCAGGACCTCTTGTTCCAGAGTATGGCGGAATGGTCGATTCACGTGGGTGTAGTCTCCGAGCCCTACTACATCCCTCAAAGGGACAACTGGGTTGGGGACCATAATGGTTTGGTGGCGATAGTCACGCAGGCGGCTGCTGGCTCGCCGACTTTCTCCAGAGTGGAAAAAGGCCGAGGATACGTTGCTGGGCTCCTTGGCGGCATCCTTGTCATCGGGGTCTATTTTTCGCCTAACAGGAGCATGGCCGAATTTGAATCTTTCCTTACGGAGGTGGGAGCGCTAGTCAGTCGTAGCCGTCCGGTCCCCGTGCTTATTGCCGGGGATCTTAATGCCAAATCCGCGGCGTGGGGGTCTCCATCAACGGACGTGCGTGGCCACGAATTAGAGGAATGGGTCATTACAGCCGGCTTAGCGGTGATCAACAGGGGGTCGATTGACACATGCGTGCGACAAAATGGCGGTTCCATTGTCGATGTGACGTTTGCAGACGTTGCCGTTGCTCGCACGATCCAAGACTGGGAAGTACTGGAAGGTGTCGAAACCCTGTCGGACCACCGCTATATTCGGTTTAGTGTCTCGGCGTTCTTAGATCCAAGAGTGCCCCAAAACCGGTCGTTAAGAGGAGACGGCCCTCGATGGGCGCTAAAACGCTTAGACCGGGAAGTGCTAGAAGAAGCGGCTCTGGTAAAGGCATGGTTGCCAGTACCCGAAGGCCCCATAAATATAGAAACGGAGGTACAATGGCTCGGGGAGGCAATGACCGAAAATTGCGATGCAGCTATGCCTAGAGTCAGGCCGCACCCCCCACAGCGCAAAGTGTACTGGTGGTCCGCTGAACTCGCACAGCTGCGGGAATCGTGCATAGCAGCGCGACGCCGGTATACCCACTACCGTAGACGACGGATTCGCGACACTGAAGAGGAGGCGCAGCTCTACGCAGGCTACAGAGAAATCGTAGTCTCTCTACAGGTCGCCATCGGCAGTGCGAAAGACGTCGCCGAACAGGAAATGCTGGAGAGTCTCAATAGAGACCCTTGGGGACGGCCGTACAAAATGGTGAGGTGTAAACTTCGGCCGTGGGCACCCCCACTGACGCAGACTCTCCAACCAGAGACCCTGAGACGAGTCGTCGACACCCTCTTTCCAGAGAGGATAGAGCACGTGCCGCCGCCGATGGCACCTCCTGATGTCGCAAGCAGCGATGGTGCGGACTCTGCGCGGGTGCCTGAGATCACGGAAGGTGAACTGAGAGCGGTGTTGCTCCGTTTAAAACTTAAGAACACCGCCCCGGGTCCCGACGGAATACCAGGTCGGGCTTGGATAGTGGCGCTGGGTCCTCTTGAACCACGCGTAAGGGCGCTATTTAGCGCGTGCTTGGAGCAGGGCCAGTTCCCGCGTGTGTGGAAGACGGGAAAACTGGTCCTTATCCGAAAAGAAGGACGTCCGGCCGACTCACCATCGGCTTACCGGC